>JAUIMM010000052.1:5635000-6835000 GCA_031769625.1 Taudactylus pleione | reverse complement strand
CATGGATTCGGAGGAGGCCAATGTAGATGGCTGATTCAATGATATCCATGATTTTCTGGATCAATTTGGTTTGGGAATAGCAACAGAACTAGAAGTTTTGGACACACTTCCAGATGTGTTTGACAAAATTGGGCCTAAGCACACACCTGTTGATCCTCCACCAGCAAATACAAACGCATCACCTCCAAGTGTGGCTGGACCATCAGATGGAACCATACAAGATCAAGATAAACCTTGTGTGTTAACAGATACCCTCATCCAGGTGGCACTAACCAAATTCAGTTTTGGACATAACATACCTCCTGCTTTACAGGTAAAAATTTGGGTGAAATTAGGAAAGATCATCAATCGGAAGCACTCCACTAAATGGACGCCATCTTTTATGCGTAAAAATTAAGTACATTTAAAATGTCACTATATCCTGTTGAAAAATTGTTATAGATATACTCTTGTTTACCAAATCAAATATTTTTACATTTAAACATTGTTAGCCAAATGGTCAAAATATCTAGATAACTAATATCAAGTTTATGTTTACAGAAATTCATGATGCAACATTTTTCTAAAGGTGGAGTGACCTTTGCAGCCGACTTAAAAAAAAGCTGCATTTACGGAAAATACACTTTAATGGGCCAGGAGGTCCCCTCCCTGACACCTTGGCTTTGACCAAAAGGCAACATCAACTTTTGGGGGCCTTAGATTGGAGGTTAGTGGAGGCCGCCAATATCAACAATCAGGACCCTCCACAAGATGACCCACATGCTGAGTCTGGTAATAATTTGCAGACACATGTCTCTCAGTGTTTTTTTTGTTTTTGAATGAAAAATAATATAATTTTCTTCCATTTTATAGGAAGTGACATGGCTGAAAGCCTTCAGTTGGATGGGGTGACGGCACAACCTCCATCAATTGTGCCTCCCCCATCCTCCACTGCCACCCTTACCCAAGTCCTGGATGGGCTTAGGGTGGTAGTGTTAAGGCAAGCATCAGCCATGGAGGCTGTCCAGGCCAGCATGTTGGAGCAAACCTCCTATCTAAGGTCCATAAGCCAAGATGTCCGGAAAATCAAAGATCTGACTGCCATATTAGAAGGTGAGGGGGACCAGTGCCCTGCTGTGGCTGGACCGAGCTCACAGCAGGGTCCGCGATGTTCCCACTGAATCCGTAAATGCAGCTTTACAGAGTCAGCTGCCAAAAGAAAAAAATCTAATGGATGATCTTTATTTAATTTCTCCCAGAAGTTTACTTATGTATGTCCAAAATTGAAATATGGTTAGTGCCCCTGGAATGCCCACAAGGTTTATCTTCATATTGTATAGTTCTATGTGATGGGCCTGCCACATTTTGAGGTGATGTGTTTGGAGGAGGTGTATGAGGCCCATCTGGTGGCGGCACAGGCCCACTTTCCTCACCCACATCTGCAAGTGTGTCCACATCTTCCTTTTCTGTTGCTAATAGTAAACCAATTTCATCCAGAAAATCATGTATTTTTAATGTTTTTTTCAATTTAATTTTGTTCTGTAAACAAAATAAAAAATACAATGATGCACTTATCAAAAATATATTTTTAAAATCATATGTTTTTTTATTGTTAAAAAATAATAAATTTAATTTAAAAAAAAATTTCCTTTAGAATGCAAAAATGTGTTTTTTTCCTTCTTCCAACATTCATTTTTAAATTTAAAAAAAGGAAAAACAAATCCGGCCCTGGACTGCAACAGTATTGTCCAAAAAACATGTTTTTACTCTTGAATGGCATGCTGGGATGTGCAGATCCACAACCAAAAAACACTATCACTTTAAAAAAAAAAAAAAATGAAACATATATGGACTATTGTTTGTTAAATGCAAAGATTTTAGGCATTTGTATCATTCACAATATAAAAAATACAAAGAAAAAAAAGATAAGCTGATTTACGCATCCACTTTGCTATTATACAATTCAATGAGTAGCACCTGCTACTCTTTTAATTGACTACAAACATCGCCACAGGCAGATACCATTGGCTGCATATGCAGTGCTTGTGGTAGACCCTAGGCTCCCGCTAGCACTGCAAGCATTTCAGGGTAAAAAAAAAACAGGTGACATGTACAATGACGCTGCCTGTTAATTATGCACTCCCATTAAACTCCATTCTGACGCTCAGACACGCCTGCTTGCGCACTTCCACTCCCCCGTTTACAAGCACCTTCCCCTATTACCACCCACAAATGGCACATTCTGTCACTTGAAATAACTGCCCGTCTGCGGGCTATGTGCGAGCACTTTCCCATCGCATTGACCGGTTCACGCACTGCGGCTTATACGCATGCGCAGTTTGCAAAAAATTGCTCATTGCGTGCGGCCGCTGCTTTGCGACCGGGTCTGAATCAGGCCCATTGTCTTTAACAGTAGAACTTCAGGTCCCAGCAAGCCTCCTCCGCATGCTAGTACTTGGAGAACCACAAGTACCAGCATGCGAGGCATTAAGGGCCTGTTGGTATCTCTAGTTCATCTGTAAAGAAATGTTAAAATAAAGTGAAGACACACACTGTGACAGTATAAGTTTATTACAGACATTGACTTCAATGGTGAGAGCCGCAAGCTAACCATTAGTATCCTTGCTGTTTTCAAAATTGAATTCAATGGTGGGAATTGTTCATTGGCAGAGAGAGGCAGAGGCTCACCTCTCTCAGCCAATGAACGCTCAGCACCGGCATTTCTAAGAGAAATGCTGTGGCTGCCCTTTCATTCGGGAGGTACCGTCCTTAGAGGATGGTACAGTTCGTGTTTCAGGCTCCTCATTTTCTTGGTTTCAGAAGACCGTGGAAGCCTACTTGGAGAAGAGGACTGGTCCAGGTATTGTAGGTGAGTATGTGTGAGTGTGTATGTGTGTAATAAACATATACTGTCACGGTGTGTGTCTTGTCTTTATGTTAACATTTCTTTACAGGTTAACTAGAGGTACCAGCGGGCCCTTAATGCCTCTCAAGCTGGTACTTGTGGTTCTTCAAGCACCAGCATGCAGGGGAGGCTTGCTGGGACCTGTAGTTCTGCTCTTAAAAACAATGTTTTTACATCTATTTGTGGTACCCCCAATTTTGTTCCCAAATAGGGATCCCCCAATATTTTTTTTTATGTATGTACACATAGATATACTTCAGCCCCATTCCTTATTATAGGCAGGTATAGTGAACTTTGACCTTGCTCTCCCTGAACCCCACTGAGCATGTGCAAAGAGGGAGGTAGAAAGTGCCCCTTGGTCAGCAATCCATTTTAGGAGGGAAAATCCTGCCATATTGATTGGTAGCCTGGGTGTCCAGGCAGAGATCCCTGTAGGCGCCCTGTTGCTGGGTCCCCTCTATCCACTCATAGATGACAGACCGACAGGGAGGAGAGTGAGGGAGAGCTTATATAATACCTTCCTCAGGGCTGTCAGTGCTGAGTCTGGGAGGAATTTCTGTAGAAAGAGTCTGGGGAAAAATTTCTGTAGAAAGACTCTGGAGAAGAATTTCTGTAAAAAGACTCTGGGGAAGAATTTCTGAAAAAACGAGTCTGGGAGGATTTGTCTGTGGAGTGCTCAGAGTCTGAGTCTGGGGAGGAATTTCTGAAAAAAGGATTGTCTGTGAGGTGCTTCTGTGGAGTGTCCCTGGATTTGTACAAATAGGGGTGCAGTAACCTCTCTCATTTACCCTGGATTACAAATACTGCACCTGGTATGCTGTCTGTAATGAGTTGCTGTGGAGTGCCCTTGGAGCTGTAAAAATAGGGATGCTATAACTTTTATGTTTGCCCTGGATTACAATTACCACACTTCACATTAGCCCGGAAAGCTACCTATCCAATCTGCCAGGAGAGGTGCTCTGATGCTGGATGTGAGTCCCTGGAGGAAGCTTGCCTGGGGATTTGCATAGAGCACCTTGCTTTGGAAGAAGCCCCCTCTGAATAAAGGACTGCCTTCCTAAGTGCCTGTTATCAGGAGGAGCCACATTTGTAAATCTGCGCATGCTGGGAGAGAAGAGGAGCTGCCTGGGAAGGAGGTCTCATCGCTCCATCGCCGCAGATGAAGCCCCAGCTGAGGAAAAGGTCCCGCCAGTGACGAAAACCCTGCTGCCACCCGCACGGGCAGAAGAAAAGATAGCCCCAGAGGAAGAGTGCTTCAGGACCCCTCCTGCTGCTGTGTGTTTGAGAGACAGAGCCCCTGTGGAAAGGGATTTTGCACCTGTTGCTCCTTGTAAAATACCTGCTGGAGGTCTGCAGCTGGAAGCTCTGGTGCGGTGCCTAGCATCCCAGAGTTTCCCTGGACATCGGAGGAGGCTGAACAGCCACTGCCAAGGGTGAGATCATACCAGAACCTCACTATACTCTGTCCCTCCACAGCTCCTATCTTCCCTCCATTAAGGCCCTGCCCCTCTGTAGACCTATCCTATCTGGGTCCCCTGGGTCTATTGCATTATCCTTTACCTTGCAGCTAACCATGATTAGGCTGGGAGACTAGGTTTTGTGTAAAAGCTGCGACTGGGAGTTAGTCTCCCACACAACTGGGTGTAGTAAGGAGTCATAGTGTTTTAAATTAGGTAAAGTGTGTGTGTAGTGATGAAATAGGGGGGAAGTAAAAGATAGGTCACCCCCTCTTTTCCCCAAGAGTTGCATTGGTGGTCATTTTCTTTCCTGTGAACCTCTGGCTCATGTCCAGGAGGGGACGTGCCTTATGGGTGTCGGCTCATGTCCGATGCCACTGTGGGTGATGTATAAAGTATTTTTTGTCTAGCTTTAAAGTAAATGTAATGCCATGTGATATGTATTTGGCTCTGTTTACTGTTTGACTCATGTGTTAGCTAAAGGGTTGATAGTGGCCCTCCGTGGCCCTTTATCTGTTATAATACTCTGTAAAGCTGTTCACTGCTCGCTGTGTTATTATTGTCAATGCTAATTAATATTTTGCTTGCATGAAATGTTTGAGTATTTACCCGTATTGGTGTTGATGTAAATTGTTTCTTATACACTATTTGGCCTGGTAACCATTTCAAAGTCCATTCATGCTGATGTAATGTATATTGCTTGTTTATTTAGCCTGTGTAACCCCGGCTGGCAATTCTGGTGATAGTAATTTGTGGCATAGGCAATTAGGAAGACTGTTGTCCCTATTTTCTCAAGGCTCAAGGACTGTGTTATATTATTGCAAGTGACCGGTGAACTACTGCTACCAGCATAGCCTCAGTTGTCCTTATTTTCTCAAGGCCCAAAGACCGTGTAAGTTACTGCAAGTTGCCGGTAAACTACTGCTATCTGCATAAACTGTTAGCCGTTTTCAGCTGATGAATATTAGTAAATAAGGGCTTTTTTGGATTGGTCTTTGTAAAAGTACCAATGTATTTCGGATGTTTGATGTTTGGATGTTTGTATGGGATTTTAGTGAAATTCGGTTTTATGTTCGATTTGACATTCGATTTTGCCTTTAGTAAATCTCCAAATGCAAAATTGAATGAAAATCAAATGAAAATAGAATGTCAATTCACACTAAAATCAATATATATATATATAATATTAGTACATATACCCAGAGCCGTAATTAGACTTTTTGGTGCCCTGTGCCAGAAAGAGCATTGGCGCCCTCCTCATTTTTCAAAGAGGCATAATGCACACAAAAAAGGGGAATGGCCTCATGGGGAAGGGCCAGGGAAGAGATAGGGAAGGCCGGGAGATTCTGGGGATGAAATAAGAGGAAGCTACAAGTGAGAAAGATAATAAATAAAAATATGAAAGGCCCAAACAGCGCCCCCTGACCTGTGGTGCCCTGTGCGATGGCACCGGCCGCACTACCCTAGCTACGGCCCTGCATATACCCCACTGTATTGTATTTCCTTTGAGTAGCTTGACAAAGAACCACGCCCAGTGTTGAAACCTAGTTGCATATTTGCAGTTAATTTGAGCCAATGTTGATGTTAGAAGGAAGATTGTCAGATTATAGGACACACTTGTAATACTTGCTAGGATATGGTCTATAATAATAGATTTTTTGTACCCAGTTTGGGGCAGAGACAACTTATTAGGTGAATAGATCAGAGACGTCATTAGCATGACTATCTGAGTAAGGCAGTGACATTAGTCAGGATAAATAAGAATTTTTCTTACTGCATAAAGAATAATTACATAATATTAAATATTATAATTAGTGTAGGACTTTATAGCAGACAATTTATCCAGTACCATGAAGTGCAACTTACACAAAAATACAGTGAGAGAATTAGATAAGAGACAGGATTTGGAAAACCAGTAATATAAATGTTCAGACTAAGTATAGAAATGCTCATACCTTAGAAAATAATATTTCAGAACTACAGTAATGGTCATAATAGAAAAATGTGGAGGTAGAGTGGCTTGGAGACACTTATTTTGTAACCATAGAAACTGTAGATACAGTAAATGTTTTTCTTTCTGTTGGGGTGATCAACAAACCTCAGTGAAAGTTCCACATTGAATTAGAGGCAATTGGTAAAGGCCTCCTCTAGCATAAAAGCTCTTTTACATTTATTACTGAAAAATGGTGACAAAGATAAGAGGTAAGTGTGATGAAATATTAGGTTCCAGTAATCATCAATTATTGTAGTTTAATAAAAAAAAAAATATGGGCATACTACACAAAAATGAAGGTATTAGAACATTGCAGGGCTGATTTGCGATGAGAAAAAGGGAAAAATATATATCACCTTTTTAGGCAGACTGAAGGCATATGAATGGAGAGCAGCAGCATTGGGGAAAAGTAAAACATAAAACGTATGACTGAAATCTAGCAGTATCAATTCTATATGTTGTGCAGGTAATAAAAACCACAAAAAGCATAAGCTAACCATATCCAGAGTAACACGTCATTGGGCACTAGACAAGCAACTGGTTGATCCCCTCACCTTTGACCTGTCTGCAGAAATAATAAATAAACATTTTATAGATAAACTTATATATATACATATATCCAACAAAAAAAAGGCAGCACTCGGAGGCTTGAAACAGTAAACCCTAAACCAGGGTGTTTATTAACAATCTACGTTTTGAGGACCGTATCCCCTTCCTCAGGACAAATTTTGTCCTGAGGAAGGGGATATCCTGAGGAAGGGGATATGACCCCTGAAACGTCTGAGTGCCAGCTTTTCTTTGTTGGATGTATTTTGGGGGTATACACCCTCTAGGAAGGCACCGGAGCAGGTTACCCCAGTGTGGATGCTGGAGTGCTGGGGCACAAGTTGAGAGTTTTATATATATATATATATATATATTTTATATAGCGCACACATATTCCGCAATGCTTTACAGAGAATATTTAGCCATTCACATCAGTCCCTGTCCCAGTGGATCTTACAATCTATGGGCCTGATTCAGACCCGCTCGCGAGCGCTATGTGCTCGCAAGCAGGTCGATGGTGGCCCAGTGCGCATGTGCGAGACCCGGATAGCGACGTGCAATCCGTCGCTCCAGGTCTCGTACCAAAGGGGGCGTGCTGTCGATGTTGAGTGACAGCACGCCCCCTTTGGTGGGCGGGCCGGGGTAGTGGCTGCCCAAACGGAGGCGTTCCCATGTGAACGCCTCCGTTTAGGGGCCGCTCGCTATAGCTGTGGGTGGTCACCCACAGCTATGCGAGCGGCCAGGAGGCCGCTCTAAAAAACAAGAAGGCCGGCCCTGATTCAGAGCGAGCGCTCTGTTAGAGCGTCCGGCTCTGAATCAGGGCCTATGTTCCCTATCACATGCACACACTTACACACTAGGGTTAATTTTGTTGGGAGCCAATTAATCTACCAGTATTGTTTTGGAGTGTGGCAGGAAACCGGAGTACTCTGGGAAAATAAGAGGTTTTCCCTCTTTTATCAAGACATCATAAAAAGACATGAAACAAGAATACAATATATCTACTCGCCCAGTGCACTCCTCCATGATATTCCTGTAGACCGTCGATGACGTCATCACACGTGGACCCATGCCGACGTCTCAGCAGCCTCATGGGGGTGTGGCTATGATTTGTGTACCTTCACCATAACAACCAAAAGCCATCTGGCTCTAATTTGTCCATAACTGAATGGAAAGCAGGAGTTGTGATTTTGGACCTGGAATCCTACAAATCTGAAATCTATGGCCAATTGTCTGTCAATAAAGTATGTGAACAGTTGTCAAAAGATCTGACAAATATAAGTCAGAACTGGATTCAATTTTGAATAAAGCTGTGGCAGATGGACTAATCTCCAAAAATATTAGAGAAGCCTTGAATACAGATTTCCCAAGGGTACCAGTTCTATATACCATACCAAAGCTCCACCAGGATCCTGTGAACCCTTCGACAGGCCCATCATCGCGGCCTGTGATTTACTTTATTACATCATTTAACAATTTTTGGACTTTTTTTGTGGCCTGTGGTCCAACAGGAAACCACTTCTTTAAAGGATACAACCACATTTTTGCTCAAGTTACAACAAATATCACTGTTGCCCAAACCATAACTTATGTGCACTATTGATGTGGTGAGCTTGTACACCTGTATTCTTCACAATAGAGGCCTGGAATCCATCAAAAGCATCTTGAGCAATAACCCAGCATATACAGGACCCTATATTGAGATTTTTATGACTCTCCTGGGCCTAAAATTGACCAGAAATTATTTATTTTTGATGGCAAATTTTACAAACAATGCTCTGGTTGTGCCATGGGTTCGTGCGTGGCTCCGTATTTTGCCAATCTGTTTATGGTACATGTTGAGAGATATATCTTTTTTGCAGATCCAGACATTGCCCAATACGTGGCATTTTACTATCATTATATTGACATAATTTTTTTGTTTTGATCAGGAGAAGAACAGCAGTTCCTTAAGTTAATGCACTGCATTAATGATATGGATCCAGCCGTAAAATTTACTTTTGAAGCCAGACACAGGTTCACTACTTAGATGTAGGGGTCAAACTTAATGATGTTTTGGAAATCGAAATATTGATCTACACGAAGAGAACAGACAGAAACACCCTCCTGTCTACAGACAGCTATCATCTGCCAGCCTCCAAAAGGGGACACCCATTCTCACAATATTTGCGTATTATGAGAATTTGTAGCGACAGGGAGGATGCCATTGTTCACATTTATAAAATGGTTGATAAGTTCCTGTCTAGGGGATATCATCGCAAATTATTATGGTTAGCTAAATCTAAGGTATTAACAATGAGCAGATCTGAAGTACTGTATTTCAAGTCTAAAGAAAATAAAGTTTCTCAGAGGATTGCGTGGACACAGGACTTCACTCCCATCATTACGAGTCTAATGAAATCTGCTAAAGAATTGTGGGCCTGATTCAGACCCGTTCGCTAACTGCGTACGCTGCTAGATGCGTATGCAAATTTGTCAAAGTGATGCCATGGGAAGCGATCGCTCACCAAGGCATAAGCACGCCCACCATGTCGTAGCGAGCGGCCACTTTGTGTATGCGTATGCCCAATTGCACAGGCAGAGCAGCCCACCAGCAACATGTCATCTCCAGGAAGTGTATTAAAACATTGGTACATCGAGCACCATTGGATGTGAACGCAGTGCTTGAGATAGCTTTACCCTACTGCAAGCATTGCGAGGAAATCAGTGTAAAAAAAAGGCAAGTGACGTGTACTATGACTCTGCCTGTTAATTATGCACGCCTCTAAAACGGAGTTGAAACACTCAGGCACACCTGCGTTCGCATCTCCAACCCCCCGTTATTAGTGTCCTGCCCCTGTTACCACCCACAAATGGCCTCTCCTGTCACTCATTACCCTGGGCTGCCTTTGCTGGGCAAGTGAGAGGGTTGCAATTGCAGTGTGTAGTTCGTGCACGTGCAGAATGAAGCATGTGAATGCATGTACACAGAACATCGGCCCGCTTGCGAACGCACAGTGCGAGCGACCAGCTCTGAATCAGGCCCTATGGCCCATTCTCTCAACAGATGAAACATTACCAACATTGAAAAAGTCATCTATTTTGCCCTCATACAGAAGGGGGAAGACCATTAAGGACCATAGAAAGAAAATCAATAAATTTCCGCGCTCCAAAAACTAAAGAATGCAGCTGGTATATATCTGGTGACCTACACACGTCACCCAAGGTACAAAACAAAGTAAATGAAAATGCCAGCGCTCCCTCTAGGAGATACAGGGAATATAATTATAGTGGTAAACAACACACTAGAAACGTAGAGTCACTGGAATAATATATAAATGTCAGTTTCCCAAAACAGTGAAAACTGATTTCTTTTCAAAATTCATTAAAATATCCTTAATAGACAGTGAAAAAACTGGTTTCTTAGATCCTCCTAGTTGTCACAATAGCTTCTTTGAAAACTTCTTCGTATATGACAGCACCTTATTCTCTTCTGGCTGCTACTCCTCTTCACACCAGGCCGTGGCTTCTCTGCTTCTTAGCGGTGCAGCATGGTGCGACGTCATGCGCGCTGTGCTGTCCTGTGCTTGGCCAGTCCCTGAAAACTGTATGCGATTCTGGAGGAGTCTCCTTTTCTTCTCTCCAGAATCGCATACAGCTTTCAGGGACTGGCCAAGCACAGGACAGCACAGCGCGCATGACGTCGCACCACGCTGCACCGCTAAGAAGCAGAGAAGCCACGGCCTGATGTGAAGAGGAGCAGCAGCCAGAAGAGAATAAGGTGCTGTCATATACGAAGAAGTTTTCAAAGAAGCTATTGTGACAACTAGGAGGATCTAAGAAACCAGTTTTTTCACTGTCTATTAAGGATATTTTAATGAATTTTGAAAAGAAATCAGTTTTCACTGTTTTGGGAAACTGACATTTATATATTATTCCAGTGACTCTACGTTTCTAGTGTGTTGTTTACCACTATAATTATATTCCCGGTATCTCCTAGAGGGAGCGCTGGCATTTTCACTTACTTTGTTTCATTAAGGACCATGTTGTTCATAATGACATTACTCCATTGAAAACTCAGGCCAGCCATTTCCTTACCCGTAATGCAGGCAACTATTGCTGTATAGGATGTACGACATGCAGCTTTCTAGAAATTGGTGATGCCTTTGTGCATCCTTATTCTAGAAAGAAATTTTCCATCGGGTACCCATTGACCTGCTCAAGTAAGTTTGTAGTCTACTACATAAGGTGCCCATGTGGTCTCCTTTATGTAGGTAAGACTACATGGCAGCTAAAAGAGTGCATGGCCCTGCAAAGGTCTAGTATTAGGGCTGCCATAGATGGTAAGGTCTCTAAACAGCCCGTAGCTAGGCACTTCCACAATTTCAAACATGGTCTCAGTACCCTAAGATATAAAATGATTGATTGGATACCCCCAAATATCAGAGGAGGTGATAGAGGTTGAGTTCTGTTACAAAAAGAGGCTAGGTGGATACATATGTTAAGTACAGTCCACCCTTATGGCTTAATTTAAATTCTTTCTTTTTCTTGCTATTTGTAAATGGATACAGGTTTAAAACAGATTCTAGCTAATATAGGATCATGTCCACTAGAGTAGCAGAGATATGACCAGCCAGTATTTTTCTTGGCACATATTTATTCTATAGATAGTCTCCTTACTGATTCCTAACAACTGTTAGTTTATGATATTATTAGTATCCTTTTACATTGCCCGTTATACTATATATCTAATAATAATCTCGGACGTACATGCTAATCCTGCAGTTGTTTTTGTAAATTTAAACAATTACACAGATCTGCGAAATTTAAGGTATTGAAAGCTTTTTTAATAATACTTTTATATTCTTAATTATACTCCTGTTGTCGAAGCTGAATAATTGAGTGAGACAAGTTCAGTTTAAAATTTAATCGCAGCGACGCCATCTTGCGAATGGCCGCAAGACTCCATGTTGGAAATGAGATCGCATGACACCATTTTGTGTGGTCAGCATTAATTCAAGTTATAACCCTGGAGATAAGAACAGATGGCAATGTTTTTGTTTACCTACCAAGGGCAACGGGAAAAACCAGCTGTCTGAGTAGAAGTAAATAAGAAGAGACAATGGGTATTTTTACATACAAATTGGGAATCCCTGGATGCAGATAAAGTATAGTTGTGGCAATTGTAATATAATATCTACACAATTGGATTTGCCTGAATCCTAGACAGGATGTCTCCAAATCCCACAATTTGAGGTGATAATAAATTTACATTACACACAAGAGTCTGTGAGAACAAAAGAGATTTTGTTTTCTTTTGAACACAGCAGGTGGGGGCCTGCTGACAGAGGGCATGTAGAATTACAACCCTCAGCCATCCACACTGCTGGATGTTCACTTCGTGTATGAGAGATTATGCACTTAAATCTCACCCATTAATAACTAGCGTCCTTACCAAACCCCGAATACCCACACACTACATATTCGCATATAAAGTTCCATTAGCATCAAATTGTATGATTCAAGTTGGTTAAGTTAGTTTAAATTAGGGGTGAGCGGGTTCGGATTTCTGAAATCCGAACCCCCCCGAGCCCCCCCGATCCGAGTCCGATCCGAGTCAGGCTCGACTTTTCCCGCCTGACTCGGATCTGAAATCGAGGCAAAACGTCATCATCCCACCTTCCGAGTCTCGCGGGTTTTGGATCCTATATAAGGTACCCGCGTCGGCGCCATTTTCTCACTCGGCTGTGGACAGTGAAGTGGGAGGGTGGGAGTTAGGGCTGTGTAGTGTAGTGTAGTGTAGTGCTGCTGTTGTCCACTACTTCAAAGTCCATAGGAACTGGCTGTATTGTGCTGTGCTGCTGTTGTTAATAGGGGCTGTGTCCACTACTTCAAAGTCCATAGGGGCTGGCTGGACTGTGTTGTGCAGTCAGTTCTCCATAGGGGCTGTGTCCACTCCAAAGTCCTGTGCAGTGTCCCAGTCCTAAAGGGGTGCTGTAGTTTTGTCCAGGGGGTGCTCTGTCCATCAGGGGTGCTCCCCCCAAGTGCTAAAAAAATAATATATTTTCTGTGTTTGTGAATTGTGTGCGCAGTAGCCGCACGTGCATCAACAAAGTAGTGCCAAGCGTGCGCCTGTGTCATAAGTAAAGGGCCGGCTGGCTTGACCGTTAAAGGGTGCTGTAACCCTCGAAAGTACACTCCAGTCCAAACCAAAAAAAAATAATTTTCTGTGTTTGTGAATTGTGTGCGCAGTAGCCGCACGTGCATCAACAAAGTAGTGCCAAGCGTGCGCCTGTGTCATAAGTAAAGGGCCGGCTGGCTTGACCGTTAAAGGGTGCTGTAACCCCCAAAGTACACTCCAGTCCAAACCAAAAAAATATATATTTTCTGTGTTTGTGAATTGTGTGCGCAGTAGCCGCACGTGCATCAACAAGGTAGTGCCAAGCGTGCGCCTGTGTCATAAGTAAAGGGCCGGCTGGCTTGACCGTTAAAGGGTGCTGTAACCCCCGAAAGTACACTCCAATCCAAACCAAAAAAAAATTATTTTCTGTGTTTGTGAATTGTGTGCGCAGTAGCCGCACGTGCATCAACAAAGTAGTGCCAAGCGTGCGCCTGTGTCATAAGTAAAGGGCCGGCTGGCTTGACCGTTAAGGGTGCTGTAACCCCCGAAAGTACACTCCAGTCCAAACCAAAAAAAAAATTATTTTCTGTGTTTAGCCGCACGTATATATCAAATCGATATAACATAAATGGAGGACCAAACTTTCTCCGATAAAAATAAAATAGAGAAAGATCAAGAACCACTTCCTCCTAGTGCTGAAGCTGCTGCCACTAGTCATGACATAGACGATAACATGCCATCAACGTCGTCTGCCAAGGCCGATGCCCAATGTCATAGTAGAGGGCACATACAATCCCAAATGGCAAAGTTCAGGAAAATGACCTTGAAAAAGACATTTAAATCAGCTGAAGAGAAACGTAAACTAGCCAATATGCCATTTACGACACGGAGTGGCAAGGAACGGCTAAGGTCGATCCCTAGTATGTTCATGACTAGTGGTTCAGCTTCACATGACGATGGAAGCCCTCCTCCCACTAAAAAAATCAAAAGAGTTAAGCTGGCAAAAGCACAGCGAAGAACTGTGCTTTCTAAGAAGATATCACAAATCCCCAAGGAGAGTCCAAGTGTGGTGGTGGTTGCGATGCCTGACCTTCCCAGCACTGGACGGGAAGTGGTGGCTCTTTCCACCATTTGCACGCCCCCTGCAAGTGCTGAAAGGAGCACCCACAGTCCACTTGCTGATATGCAAATTGAAGATGTCACTGTTGAAGTACAACAGGATGAGGATACTGGTGTAGCTGGCGCTGAGGAGGAAGTTGGCGAGGAGGATTCTGATGGTGATGTGGTTTGTTTAAATCAGGCTCCGGGGGAGACAGTTGTTGTCCGTGGGATGAAAAAGCCCATCACGGTCATGCCTGGGCAGAAGACCAAACATTCCACCTCTTTGGTCTGGCAATATTTCTATCCAAATCCGGACAACAACTGTCTTGCCATATGTACCATATGTAAAGGTGAAATAAGTAGGGGTAGGGACGTCAACCACCTAGGAACATCCTCCCTTATACGGCACCTGCAGCGCGTTCATAAAAAGTTACTGTCAAGTTCAGAAACTTTGGCTAAGACCGTAAGCAGTCCAGGGACACCTAAATCCCGTTGTCCTGTTGTATCCAAGCGCCTGCAAACCACACCGTCAACTCCCTCCTCGTCAATTTCCTCCTTAGTCAGGATCGGAAGTAGTCCTGCAGGCCATGTCACTGGCATGACTGACTCTCCTATCCGGGATTCCTCTGGAGGATCCTGCATTGCTACGCCTACTGCTGCTGCTGCTGCTGTTGCTGCTGCTGGGAGTCGTTCATCATCCCAGAGAGGAAGTAGGAACACCACTACTTTTACTAAACAATTGACCCTCCAACAGTCCTTAGCGAGGAGGATGAAGTACGACAGCAGTCATCCTGAAGCAAAACGTATAACTGAGGCCTTGACTGCTATGTTGGTGTTAGACGTGCGTCCGGTATCCGCCATTAGTGCAGTGGGATTTAGACAATTGATGGAGGTAGTGTGTCCCCGGTTCCAAATCCCATCTAGATTCCACTTCACTAGGCAGGCGATACCGAGACTGTACAGAAACATCAGAAAAAGTGTCCTCAGTGTCCTGAAAAATGCCGTTGTACACAATGTCCACTTAACCACGGACATGTGGACAAGTGGAACAGGGCAGACTAAGGACTATATGACTGTGACAGCCCACTGGGTAGATGTATCACCTTACGCAGCAACAGCAGCAGCGTCACCAGTAGCAGCATCTCAGAAACGCCAGCTCGTTACAAGGCAGGCTACGCTGTGTATCACCGGTTTCAGTAAGAGGCACACCGCCGACAACCTCTTAGAGAAACTGAGGGAAATCATCGCCCAGTGGCTTACCCCACTTAGACTCTCCTGGGGATTTGTGATATCTGACAACGCCACCAATATTGTTCGGGCATTACATCTGGGCAAATTCCAGCACGTCCCATGTTTTGCTCACACAATAAACTTGGTGGTGCAGAATTTTCTGAAAAGCGACAGGGGCGTGCAGGAGACGCTTTGGGTAGCCCGAAAAATTTCTGGCCACTTTCGCCATTCAGCGACTGCGTGCCGAAGACTGGAGCGCCAGCAAACACTCTTGAACCTGCCCCGCCATCACCTGAAGCAAGAGGTTGTGACGCGGTGGAACTCAACCCTCTATATGCTTCAGAGGATGGAGGAGCAGCAAAAGGCCATACAAGCCTATACATCCACCTATGACATAGGCAAAGGAGGGGGTATGCACCTGAGTCAAGCGCAGTGGAGAATGATTTCCGTGTTGTGCAAGGTTCTCCAGCCCTTCGAACTTGCCACACGTGAAGTCAGTTCAGACACAGCCAGCTTGAGTCAGGTCATTCCCCTCATCAGGCTTTTGCAGAAGCAGCTGGAGAAAGTGAAGGAGGAGCTAAGATGGAGCGATTCCGCTCGGCCTGTGGGACTTGTGGATGAAGCCCTTCATTCGCTTTGCCAGGATTCCAGGGTGGTCAATCTGTTGAAATCAGACCACTACATTTTGGCCACCGTGCTTGATCCTAGGTTTAAAGCCTATGTGGTGTCTCTCTTTCCGGCCGACACAAGCCTGCAGAGGTGCAAAGACCTGCTGGTGAACACACTGTCAGCTGAAGCGGAACGTGACACGTCAACGGCTCCTTCTTCATTTTCTCCCGCAACTGGGGCTGCCAGGAAAAAACTTAGGTATCCTAAGCAACCCGCTGGCGGTGATGCAGGGCAGGCAGGACCAAGTTTGGACATCTGGTCCGGACTGAAGGACCTGGCAACAATTTCTGACATGTCTACTGTCACTGCATATGATACTGTCACCATTGACAGAATGGTGGAGGATTACATCAGTGACAGCATCCAAGTAGGCATGTCAGACAGTCCATACCTGTACTGGCAGGAAAAAGAGGCAATTTGGAGGCCCCTGTACAAGCTGGCTCTATTTTACCTGAGTTGCCCCCCCTCCAGTGTGTACTCCGAAAGAGTGTTTAGTGCAGCCGGGAACCTTGTCAGCGAAAGGCGTAGGAGGTTGCTTCCACAGAATGTGGAGAAGATGATGTTCATCAAAATGAATTATCAGCTCTTCCAGGGAGACCAGCCTCCAGAAGGTACAGAGGGACCTGTGGTGGTGGATTCAAGTGGGGACGAGTTAATACTTTGTGAGGATGAGGATGTACACACTGAAGAGGATGAGGAATCGGTGGATGAGGAGGATGAGGATGACATCTTGCCTCCGTAGAGCCAGTTTGTGCAGGGACACATTAATTGCCAGCTTGTTTTGTGGGGGCCCAAACGAACCAAATCATTTCAGCCACAGTTGTGTGGCAGACCCTGGCGCTGAAATGATTGATTTGTTAAAGTGTGCATGTCCTGTTTATACAACATAAGGGTGGGTGGGAGGGCCCAAGGACAATTCCATCTTGCACTTCTTTTTTTTCTTTGCATTATGTACAGTTTGGGGCCTAGTTTTTCTAACTGCCATCCTGTCTGCCACTGCAGTGTCACTCCTAGATGGGTCACGTGTTTGTGCCGCCCACTCGTGTCGCTTAGCATAGTCATCCAGCTACCTTGGTGCAACCTTTTGGACATAAAAACACTATTGTGAGGTGTGAGGTGTTCAGAATAGACTGGAAATGAGTGGAAATTAAGGTTATTGAGGTTAATAATAGCATAGGAGCAGAGAAACCAACAAATTCTGTGATTTTAGCCGTTTTTATGCTTTTTTTAAAAAAAATACAGATCCAAAACACAAAACCCAGAACCCAAAACACGGAAGGGTGGTTTTGGCAAAACCAATCCAGATCCAAAACACGAAGAAAGATCCAGATCCAAAACCAAAACACAAAACACGAAAAGTGGCCGGTGCACACCCCTAGTTTAAATGCTAAGAAATAGAGGTTTTTGATATCTAAGGTATTATACATGATAAGCAAGGTATGTTTGGTCTCGTTCTGATGCGTACGCTTTTTACAGAATCCCGGTGTTATCGGTGGAGAGATCACATCATGCAAACTCAAGTTACGGATCGCAGAACTTACAAGCAACAAAATGTTTTAGTTGATGGAATGTTACAGGAGGCGTTACCAGAAAGACTCCTACTGTTAGGAGGGAAAGTCTATTTGAAACAACCTGTTAAATGTGTCATTACATATGCTTCTCCTCTGGGAACCAATGAGATCAGCAGGAAGTTCTCCCTTTGTCCTGTTTCAGTCTGGGGGGGAATAAATACACGTGTCCAAACACTGGTTTGCCAGTTCATGCTGAATTTTGGGTGAACTGAGGATATCTAGTCAGAAGTCTATCTCTGGGTCCAGAGGCGCAGTGTATGTATAACTGTACTTGGTCTGTATTATTTCTTTTTACGCCTAAATTATGTATGTATAGATTGCGTGTAACTGACTGTACTTTTACCTGAATAATACTTGTGCGTTGGAACCACAAGATTCCACTCCTGTCTTTATTTGCGGTCATACTGCGACTATCTATAGAATAAATATGCCAAGAAAAATACTGGCTGGTCATATCTCTGCTACTCTAGTGGACATGATCCTATATTAGCTAGAATCTGTTTTAAACCTGTATCCATTTACAAATAGCAAGAAAAAGAAAGAATTTAAATTAAGCCATAAGGGTGGACTGTACTTAACATATGTATCCACCTAGCCTCTTTTTGTAACAGAACTCGACCTCTATCACCTCCTCTGATATTTGGGGGTATCCAATCAATCACAATTAGCGTTGTGTTTAGAGGTTTATAGGCAGGTTTTGTCTTAGAGGTTTTTAGGCAGGGTTTTGTCTTAGAGGTTCTAGGCAGGTAAATCTTAGAGGTTTATAGGAAGGAATATATTAAAAGGTTTATTTAAAAATTTAACAGTGGGGGCTCATCGGTTTATCACACTATCTGATACACGATAACACTCCGTAAGTCCTCTCTCAGCAAAAGGGTGGAGGCGCCTTTTGAAAGATGCATTAGTCTTTCATTACCACAGTGTTGCTGAGAGCGTACTGCCGGTTATTGTGTAGAGGAAGCGCTGATCAGAATTCAGGGACAAGTGAGGAAAAAAAAGTTTTTTTTTTCTGTTGATAGAACCTTACGTTTAGAGGGGTGCCGCAGTATTGAGTATGCGGCTGAGATGCATTTTTGTGTACGCAGTTAAAAAGTCATTATACGCTTTTGTGGTAGTCGCATAATTGTGTATGCGGCCGGTCGCACAATAAGCGTATACGCACTTCCGGTTCTGCTGCCACATGTTTGAACAAAGCCATTGAGGTTTACATTTTTTTTCTATCTACCAATATCTGGGTAAACGTCTATTTTCTGCGCGGAGAAAAAGTGTGTAACAGTGAGTATGTGTTGGACAGTTAAGGGTATCGTATGATCCTTAAGGGCTAGGTGCAAGGGTTAGCCTAGCCGCTCGGTAAGCAGCTTACCGTTCAGTACACAGAGCAGGTGTATGGTTTGTTATTTTTGTTAGGGACCGGCTCTCAGTGTGACTGCAGTGTTCAATAAAATTTGAGCATTGTAGTTGAGCCGCACTAGGTGTGATTGTGAGCTGAGAGATAATAGGTGAGCGTGGCGCATCTAGAAATTTTGTCCGTAGGTGAGCATGGCGCATCTAGAAATTTCGTCCGTAGGTGAGCTGGCGCATCTAGAAATAACGTCTGTAGGTGAGCTGGCGCATCTAGAAATAACGTCCGTAAGTAAGTGAAAGTATCTTGATTGTCTTTCACCAGTTTAAATTTTTATTGAAAAGCGTAGGAGTTGTCTCAGAATGGGAGCCACGCAAACAGTAGAAATGTTAGACAATGATGTGCTGCTAATGGAGGCTCCAATTGGATCAGCCCATCGTATTATGCACACTAAGTACGGTACTTATGCAATAAGGTATTGTGATATATGGTTTAATATGACGAGAAAGAGTGTTAGACCGTTTCCCAGAACTGGTAGTTTTGATAAAAATGTGTTAGACAATGTCCAGGATCACATCAGTATGGTGCGATCCTGAGAGAAAAAGATTAAGTATTTTGAATGTTTAAAAATATGGCAGCATGAAGGGGATGCTTGGCTTAAAAATGTGCAAACGACGCAAACTAGCGTTGCGAACGCATTGCCAGAAAATACATCCACGACGCTGAGATGCAATACGGGCGAGCCGCAAATTAGTGCGCACGTGCGGCAAAGTAGCGTCGCGGAGAGTATTGCCAGCAGTTCACGCTCACCTCCCCCACCTTATGTGGATGGAGGTGCAAGTACGGTTACCAAAAATACCAATAAAAATGTAACAAGCAACTTGTACCCTCTCTTAAGCAACCATAAAGAAAGTGTTTATGATATGGATGATGAGCCTATTGTAATGTCTGCCATTTCCCATGCTGTGCAAATGATAGATGCTGCATCACCACAATCACGGGTGGCGCCGCCATCTCCATCGGTAACAGCAAGGGAAGTGTTAACACACTCTGCACCCATAGAGGAAGTTGTTAATACCATACGTAGCAGCAGCAGATTAAACCCCCAGACAGGTAACCAGGTCAGAGGTAGCAATGCTGCCGGTCTGCATCCCATTCAGACAATAACTGTTCCGAATGGAAATGCAGATGCAAACGGTGTAGTGCCCACGAGGGAAGTAGTAATGCATTGTCCATGGACAAGAGCAGAACTGAATTCCATCATAAATGATTTCCCCAATCCCAAAAAGGAACTAGCCAAATGTCAAAGATTTTTGAGAAATTTGGGTAGTTCTCATGAGCCCACTAATAAAGATTGGCGTGTAGTGTTAAGGGCCTGCCTGCCACACAATACCGATGTGACAAAATTTATCACGGACTGTGTATTGGATGGAGATGTTCCCTTAACAGACCAAGTAAACCAAGGTAACATTTCCCGCATTGTGACTCAATTGGGTGTATATTTTCCAGTAGTAGTTAACTGGAACAAAATCTTCACAATTAAGCAAAAGGAGAGTGAAACTGCAGAAGACTATTGCGACCGGGCTCTGCAGGCTATCACCCAGTACACTGGGATAGAAGATATTAAAGATAGCACTCACCACAGGGGAATGATAGTCACGGTACTCATGGACGGTCTGAAAGACGATTTAAAGATTCGGGTTCAGACCTCACAACCTGGCTGGAGGGGACTTACAATAGATAATCCCATAGAGTCTGCCATAGAACATGATAAAAACATCTCCAAAAAGAGAGAGACCTAGAGCGAAAACTAATGGCTATCAGTATACAAGCTCTGGAAGGAATGACAATAACATCACAGCCAACTGACACACCTGCACCCACACACACACCTGCACCTGAACAATTACACGTCCTCACCAATCCCACACCACAGCAAACACATCCTTACCCCACATATCATACACAACCACAGGTCCCATACTCATATCCCCCGCAATATCCTTACCCTCCCTATCCTTACCCATACCCACCACCTTTCCCTCTTGCTCAAATCCCACAACAATCTTTTTATCCACCCCGTTCAAAATTATGTTTTAACTGTCACCAAGCGGGACACGTAAGTAAGTACGGCAAAGTGAAGAACAACACACAGGAACACAAGTTTCCCATGAGTTCATAGGTAACCCCAGTATCTTCTCCCAGGCCTTATATGACTGTTTATAATTTTTTTTCAACCTATCAATGGATCTGTTCTAATGTAAAATGTGGATGATTTATTGTTGTATTTTGGGTCATGTTTAAATGATATTAAACTGTTGTGCTTTATCTCCCACTCATAGGACACAAGGTTGCTAAGGATAAACGGCAGCCATGCCAGGCTGAGGTCGACTACTCTGAAAACTATCCAACATAGTGGCACAGGCATTATTTAGAGCAGTAGCTATTAATAACAAGATTTAATTGCAAGAACCTGTATGCAGATACTATATCCCTAGAATTATTAAAAGTGATAGGGGGACTTATTTTACAGGTGACGTTTTCAAGAACATGCGTAAGATGATGGGTAACAACACTAAGATTATCCCAGACTGTCTTTTCCTTTATTTGCCCCCCCTTTGAGAAACTGTCCAAACAGGCAGCCTCATGTGAAAAATTGATAATGAGGTTACTGTGCAGGGTCTCACGAAGATGAATGAGAATAACCGAAATTGGAAGTGTTATTAACTAACATGTGTAATGCAACCTGTCATGATGTCAAATCTGGAAGAATTTGTTATGATCCAAATTGTTTTTTAGCTCAGGTTGTTTGACTGATCGGTGGAAAGGTCCGTATCTGACGATACAGCATCCTCAAAGGGTGGCCAGGGAAGATACGTGGGTCCATCCCGCTCACTATAGGGAGGTTAACCAACCGGTGGAGATACAAGGCAGAGACAAGGCCGATAACGTGGACCTGTCGATTGCGAGCTTGTGCCGGAATGATTAAAAAGGTGACGGTGAGATATCTGAGCTAAAGAAATGTGTAGATCAGTGCTTCAAGCAATGGAGTGGTCTGCTGTGGTCATCCTAGTTCTTTTTTTTCCAGAGTTTTATTTTTTTTGTCATGATGATCTGTTTGGGGATGCTCGGTGTCTGTGATGGGGGACCGATAAAGGAGATGTGAGCTGATGGCGGAGCTGATGGAGTGGAGTCAGGAGGAGGAGTGCTATACCAAATCAGGGGAGTGCCAGTCCAATTTCAGTACAGTAAATTGTTGTGAAAATGTGAATAACAATAATAAGGAAGAACTGTAATTCAATCCTGAGTTATGACGTTGTGTATAACAATGTAGCCTGAGTTTGAGTGGTCGTGCATGGATATAACGTTATGTTGTTTTAAGTCATCTTAGGTAATGCAGTCCCAACCCCTTCCAAGGCTCTCCTTATAGGATAGGTGCATCCCCACATCTTTCCCATGATCCCTTAAGGATCAGCGGTGTGCATATAAGGGCAGTTTTATGTCCCTCCCGGAGACGCATTATCTGAATGGTTCAAATGACCATACTGTGTCATACCATAATAACATTGAACGGTATATTCTCATGCATGGCTAAACAGATTCAAATTAGGTTGTGATAGCATGTTGTTTGCTATCAAAGGGTGGACTGTCGAAGCTGAATAATTGAGTGAGACAAGTTCAGTTTAAAATTTAATCGCAGCGATGCCATCTTGCGAATGGCCGCAAGACTCCATGTTGGAAATGAGATCGCAAGACACCATTTTGTGTGGTCAGCATTAATTCAAGTTATAACCCAGGAGCTAAGAACAGATGGCAATGTTTTTGTTTACCTACCAAGGGCAACGGGAAAAACCAGCTGTCTGAATAGAAGTAAATAAGAAGAGACAATGGGTATTTTTACATACAAATTGGGAATCCCTGGATGCAGATAAAGTATAGTTGTGGCAATTGTAATATAATATCTACACAATTGGATTTGCCTGAATCCTAGACAGGATGTCTCCAAATCCCACAATTTGAGGTGATAATAAATTTACATTTCACACAAGAGTCTGTGAGAACAAAAGAGATTTTGTTTTCCTTTGAACACAGCAGGTGGGGGCCTGCTGACAGAGGGCATGTAGAATTACAACCCTCAGCCATCCACACTGCTGGATGTTCACTTCGTGTATGAGAGATTATGCACTTAAATCTCACCCATTAATAACTAGCGTCCTTACCAAACCCCGAATACCCACACACTACATATTTGCACATAAAGTTCCATTAGCATCAAATTGTATGATTCAAGTTGGTTAAGTTAGTTTAAATGCTAAGAAATAGAGGTTTTTGATATCTAAGGTATTATACATGATAAGCAAGGTATGTTTGGTCTCGTTCTGATGCATACGCTTTTTACAGAATCCCGGTATTATCGGTGGAGAGATCGCATCATCCAAACTCAAATTACGGATCGCAGAACTTACAAGCAACAAAATGTTTTAGTTGATGGAATGTTACAGGAGGCGTTACCAGAAAGACTCCTACTGTTAGAGGCAGGGAAAGTCTATTTGAAACAACCTGTTAAATGTGTCATTACATATGCTTCTCCTCTGGGAACTAATGAGATCAGCAGGAAGTTCTCCCTTTGTCCTGTTTCAGTCTGGGGGGGGAATAAATACACGTGTCCAAACACTGGTTTGCCAGTTCATGCTGAATTTTGGGTGAACTGAGGATATCTAGTCAGAAGTCTATCTCTGGGTCCAGAGGCGCAGCATATGTATAACCGTACTTGGTCTGTATTATTTCCTTTTACGCCTAAATTATGTATGTATAGATTGCGTGTAACTGACTGTACTTTTACCTGAATAATACTTGTGCATTGGAACCACAAGATTCCACTCCTGTCTTTATTTGCGGTCATACTGCATACTCAATTAGCGTTGTGTTTAGAGGTTTTTAGGCAGGGTTTTGTCTTAGAGGTTCTAGGCAGGTGAATCTTAGAGGTTTATAGGAAGGAATATATTAAAAGGTTTATTTAAAAATGTAACACTGTGTACATCAAGAAATAGTATATTAAAAGAAATTACTACATCACATTTACCTATAATGGGGTTACATACATTTTTAAGAAAAAACAAGAAGTTAAATTGTTTTGTTACATATTTATTGTGAAATATGAATAAGTGTAGATGATATCACTGTGTTTTTGTCTTAATTACATAATAAATAACAATAAAATCAAACAATAATAGAAACAAAACCATAATTATTGAAAAAATCATTAATATCTTGTTTTTTTGTCTTCAAACTTCGTTTTGTCGCTTTTAGCTTATAAGCTTTTTTGTGTCGTCTCTGTGTATCATCCAGCAGTAGTCAGCCATTATGCTGACGTCCCAACGACCCTGGTGTCTTCTTTCTACATCTGTAATGTCTTGGTGGAACCGTTCACCCTGTTCTTCACTGTAGTCTCCGAGATTATTCGGGAAATGCTCAATATGGGAATTCAAAAAATTTACCTTTAAACTCATATTGCAGCCAAGGTTTCTGTAACTATTAAGCATTTCCCTGACAATTTCTTTGTAGTTTGAATTCTTTACATTAAAAATTTTGAAATCACTTTTTTGAATGAAGTCCACGCCGAAAGTTCCACAATATTCATTACACGCCCGAAATGCTAATCTTTTATTAACTTTCTAATGTCAGGGCCTGTAATAATGCTTTCCTTCAGTTTAGCATCGGATAGGTTAGGGAATTTGGTGCAAAGATATTTGAAAGTTTCTCCATCTTTAGGCAGTCAATTAGTGTGTATACTGTACTGCATTAGTGGTGTGTACTGTATATGTACTGTGTGTGTGTAGTGTGTACTGTGAGTGTGTATGTGGTGGTAGGCAGGGGTTAAAATGACCTGGCATAGAGCAAAACTGTGTTGCATTTGTTGTATTTGGTCCCACCTTCGCCAGCTCGCCTTGTAGTTGTAGTTGTTGTGTGTGTACAATGTTCCTTTAGACCAGTGGTCTCCAACCTGTAGCTCGCGAGCTACCAGTAGCTTGCGGTCTTCATTTTGGTAGCTCACCTAGCTGCAGTACTGCCGAGTAAACTAGGAGGAAGTGATCCCTGATGCGTGCTCCCCCGTGGTGTCAATACCATGGGTGGAGCCAAAGGAAAGCAAGTTAGGTGATTTCCGCAGCTGTGCTTCCCTGTGGTTCCACCCACGGTGAATGACTCCTGCCCAGCCCAGCCAGAAAATCACACAGCAGCCCTGCCTATATAGTATCTTTTGCTCCTCTGTTGCATGTATCTGCTTGGAACTGGTAATTAACAGTGAAATGTGCCTGTGCTTAAATTTTATTTACAAACTACAACAATATCACTGTAATAATCATATGCATTATTGTTTTCTATTAAACATTTTTTTTTAATTTTCCTTAAATGACCTTCAATTGTTCGGCTATTAGCCAGATTTTTTTTCTACAATTTTAGTAGCTCTTTAGGAGGTTTAATTTTACTAAAGTAGCTCACACCTCAATTAAGGTTGGCGACCACTGCTTTAGACAGTATAGGGTTTAGGCCCTTTGTAAATTTCAGCTACAGGACCATGTGGACCTTAATCTGGCACTGGGAGGGGGGAAGCTTTATGACGAAAACTAAATTGCAACGTTCTATACTATCGACTGAATTCATTTAAGACAATGTTTTAATATAAATGCAGGCAGAATACATTTATTACTTTAAAGAATATGAAAAAAATAACATTCATAAATGCACATTTTGCAGAAAAACGTTATGTGATATGCAAAATCGGGAGTCAATTTCGTGTTCAGAAGCCACAAATCTATAAGTATCACATAAATTTGTTAAAAAAGCTTTTTCATCGCAGACCTGTGTTATTTATACATATTGTATACAGCTGCATACAGCTATTGCTGCATTTTCTAGGATCACGCTGTAATATGTCTTTTGGTTGTTATGGTGAAGGTACACAAATGATAGTCATGCCCCCAGGAGGCTGCTGGGATGCTGGCGTGGGTCCCCGTCTGATGATGTCATCAGAGCTCTACGGGAACATCGTGGAAGAGTGCACTGGGTGAGTAGATATTTTGTATTCTTGTTTCATGTCTTTCAATGATCTATTGATAAAAGAGGGAAAACCTCTGAAACGTTGACCTATATCTGCCAGTGTGGGCTGTTGTTATTGAAGTATTCACAGGAGTGCCATCCATCTTTCAGTGTTGGTATATATTGCCCTGGGGTGGCTAGGCTGAGCTGGTTTGGGGGTGTCCTGCACTCTGAATTTGAAATCTAGTATGTTAGGGACCTACCCTACAGAGGTTACCTGGATATGGTGGGTAGGCCCATAACCTTGGCCATGATTATGCTAAAAACCTCTATTTATTGCAAAATGTTATAGCAAAATGTATTTATATATATATAATCAATAATTTGGAGTTGTGTACCTGTGATCTGTCTGGTTTTGGTGTATATTGCTGCTACATATATAGTTGCAGGAGAGGCACCCGGGATGATGATATATTAGCCATAGGAGTGCCGGGCATCATTTGCTACATCATTTGTGGGCATATCCACAGAATGATGAAAACAAGGAAACTAGCTTGCGGGCGTAGCATTTCACACAAGGCCACACCCCTTGCTGCAAGGCCACACCCCTTGCCACAAAGCCACACCCACTTTTTCAGGCGCATGTCTTCGGCGCGCACACATAGGGCCAATTTCATGTTTTTTTCCAGGGCCACTTTAAATTACCAATCTGCCCCTGGTGAGCAGCATAGGCACTATATCAGTGAGCAGTGTAGGCAGTATAGCAGTGCGCAGTGTAGGCAATATAGCAGTGAGAAGTCTGGACAGTATAGTAGTGAGCAGCATAGGCACAATATCAGTGAGCAGTGTAGGCAGTACAGCAGAGCGCAGTGTAGGCAATATAGCAGTGGGTAGTCTGGACAGTATAGTAGTGAGCAGCATAGGCGCTGTATCAGTGAGCAGAGTAAGCAGTAAAGCAGTGGAAAGCATAGGCAGTATAATAGTGAACAGAACAGACAGAATAGCAGTGAACCTGTTTAATAGTCAAAGATGTGTATGAAGGTCAAGATTCACTAAAAATACCCTGAAGAGGTACAGGGCAAAATTTACTAAGCAGCGGATTCTAAACCCTGGCGGTTTGGTGGCGGTTTGACGGTGGGCTCTAAACCATGGGGGTTTGGTGGAGGTTTGGCGGCGGTTTCAAAATGACAGCCCTGTTCTACTCTATTCTAAATTTGTTTTGCAGTGGTTTTGACCTTAGTAAATCTGCAGATAGCAAAACCGCTGCAAAACTGCCACCAAACCGCCGGGGTTTAGAACCCGCCGCTAAGTAAATTTTGCCCACAGTATCATCTTTTGCATAATCAGGAAGAATGAATGTAAAACATTTATAAGGTTACGGTCATGAGATGGCAAGTGTTCCATTGTTTCTAGTCTACAGAACCTTATCCAAATGATTTGATCAGTGAATTTATTTGTTAAGTCCAAATTAAATAAATTTGTATTAATTTTAACCTAATTTATCTCACTCACTTCCTGGTCTCCCAATTTAGAAAACCATACTGGAGATACCTGTACCCCAAGAGTATTCACCATGCTGCCCTCCAGCTATTGTAGAACTACACATCCAAGCATGCTCTGCCAAAGTTCTTTTTACACATGCTAAAACTGTGGCAGGGAATGCTGCGATGTTTAGTTAAACAGGAGCCAGTGGGAAGCATGTTAAAAACACCTGCTATACACAGGGCCAGTGCAAGGTTTCTGGGCACCCTAGGCAAAACTTCAGCCTGCTGCCCCCCACCATCACTTATACCCACATACCAGTCAGTAAGGTGAAAGTGCGGAGGTGGATTCTTATATGTTCCCCAGCCGCCTGCCTGCATTGAGTACAACAAGGATGTTTCTCTCAGAGACATCCTTAACTATGTGATGGGCAGACTCAGTGGTGCCTCCCCAGATCCTGGTGCCCTAGGCAGCTGCCTAATGGTAGAGCCAGTCCTAACTATACACTGTTGATATAGCACATACATGCAGTATCTTTTCATATACAAGTTAGGAGTTTAGGCAGCTATTTGTAAGATTTTAGCGAAATAACACCCAGAGAGTAGGAACATTTATCTGGTCTTGCACAGTATCATGTGCTCGTATTATTTACTAAACAGTACCAACTTTTTGGAAATAACAAGGCATGCTGTTACTGATTCTGATGCTGTGATGACAGTACAGGTTCCATTTAGGATGTTGACATTCAGGATGTCGACATGTTTAGTTTGTCAAACATGATCAACATGATCAAAATGTCAACAGTCACAATGTCGATACATGCAAAAAATATCAGCACTGACATAATGACTATTGACATTCTCTGAAAATGTCAACATTATTGTGTTGACATAATGAATGTGGACATTCTGCATGTCCACATATGATACCACACCCAAAATACACACATTAGTAAAGCATACAGTATCTTGCATTTTTTGCACTGTGTCTACACCAAAACTGAACACGTACAATGTGGGGTGGTGCACATTTCATTTGCATCTACAGTTATGTGCGATAAGCCGTAACTGGGCTATAACAGGGTGCTCTCACATTAGCAAAGCTCATAAAGGGTTGTATGTAAGTGTAGATATCCCTGTTTCTAAGCTTATCTCTTACACCCAGTATAGGGAGGTGCAACCTGTCATACATATGGGAGTGGGCGGTCACCAAGTGTGCAACTCTGTAAGTGTACAAAAAAAAAATATTCTGTGCATGTAATGTGGTAACATATACAATACACCCAATTTCCGTCCAACTCTGCATCAGGCCCACTATGTTCAAGTGTCATTAACAAAAAATGAATTAAAGAGAATGCAATTTTTGTTCCAATAATTTTCTGTTTATTGGAGTATGAAGTAGTGTACATCACAAAGTCACAAACCTACAAATGGTAAATGAATGTCAGAAAGAAAATGAGTACAATTACAATGCAACAAACAGCACACAAGTATAATTAAAATGTCAGTCAGAAAATGAGTACAAGTATTGTACAGTACAACAAACTAGGCTAATAAAAATGTCAGTCAGAAAATGAGTACAGTACAAGTACTCTACAAGAGTCTAATACAAATATCAGTCGAAAACGAGTACAACATTGTACAACAAACAGCACACAAGTCTAATAAACTGTCAGTCACAAAATGATTACAGTACAAATACAGTACAACAAACAGCAGAGTATGTAATAATCAGTGTACATCACAAAGTCACAAACTGACAAATAGTAAATTAATGTCAGAAAGAAAATGAGTACAATTACAATGCAACAAATAGCACACAAGTCTAATAAAAATGTCAGTCAGAAAACGAGTACAAGTACTGTACAGTACAACAAACAAGACTAATAAAAATGTCAGTCAGAAAATGAGTACAGTACAACAACCAGCACACAAGTCTAATAAATATGTTAGCCAGAAATGATTACAGTACAAGTACGGTACAACAAACAGCAAACATATCTAATAAAAATGTCAGTCAGAAAATGAGTACAGTACAACAAACAGCACACAAGTCTAATAAATATGTTAGCCAGAAATAATTACAGTGCAAGTACGGTACAACAAACAGCAAACATATCTAATAAAAATGTCAGTCAGAAAATGAGTACAAGTACAATACAATGAAAAAAGCAGACAAGTCAAGCAAAGAAAAATTCCAATTGATTCCAAACTAGATACACAGCCACAAAACATTGGGTATTGAATAATGACAAAATGGGACACAAAAGCCTCACTGCAGTGTTGGCTTCGTTCAGTGTAATTGTAGGATCCTATGCACAAGTTGGGTCCCGAACTAGACAGTACTGTATGTCTGAAACAATAAAAATGCATTAGAAAATTGTCACCACAAAAGGAATAAATTGTAGCATTGATCATGGCTTTCTGTATCACATGCTCTTTCTGTTCCATACTGTTTCCATAGCAGTCAAGATAAGGCTACTCAATCTGTACAACTGTAATGTGATCTCATCTGGCTCTCTTACTGCTGACCTCGGCAGAGCCCTGCTCTTATTCACCCAAAGCCCACAGAGATTAGAGGAGCATATTAGTTCCCTGTTCAGCCCTCTCACCTCTCGCTGCAACCATTTCCTACGTAGACACAAGACTCATATGAAAGGCTTTCCTCGACTTTCATCAAATCTGGGTTGCAGGCCTGTTTCGTAACATTAATTCTCTCCCTCACTGACTGCCACATCAATTCAGTATTTTATAAACTATTGCAGGGATCCGATTTATCAGGGCTGACAGAGCTTCACACTGAAATAAACAGCACTGCTTCAGCCCAGCTCACTCAGTGCTTTCTATTTATCGTTATTTAATTCAAGGGCCTAAAATTCCCTGACATTATTAATAGCAAGATGAATCGCTGGAAAACTACAGAATCTGTGACCAACCAAGTTGAAATAATCCATTTTGGTAAAAATGTCTGCGTGGAATTGCATTCCCTGATGGGCACACTCTCTGTCATTAGCTCCTCTATATGCATGGGTGGTAAAGTACTGAAGCATTAAGTCCCCAATGAGTATAGAAAAACTTAAATTGCAATTCCCCTTCCAACAGTTAACACACCAAGGCAAAGGCAACCGCAGAAAGAAATGTAATGCTGCTGTCAGTGGAATTTAAATGTGCTAATTTAAACCTTTTGTACATGATTAACTTTAAGTTGTCTGAGGTTGAAATTTTGTGTTATGGAGACAGGAAAATCTATTAGTTCATTTCTAAGGGCAGTATTACTTAGCTGCATTAATGAAATATAATCAGCTGCCTTGTATGGATATGAACACATAATGGCAAGCCTGCTAACCTCATTAGTTTCATTCCTACTTGCACTGCTCTCTCCCTGAAAGAGAGCACATTTGGGAGCTTTAAGGCCTGATTCAGAGACGGACGGTAATGCATAAGCAACTGCATACTCTTGCTAAAATATGCTAATGCTTTTCAAAACACCTTCGAGCACAGGGACGCCGACTGCTGCCATCTCATATCCGTACGACGATGTGCGACAGTGTAAACGTCGGTACCATTGACGCACAGCAGGCAGCCATGCTTCAGCAGCGGCAGGTCTGACCAGCCGCAGACTCAGCAGCTCTCCTGACACGCAGTGAGCTCTCTTACTGCTAAAGAGATTACAATGGGTCACAATTATGCACGCCCATGAAACAGCATCTAAACGGTCAGACACGCCTGCGTTTTTCAAACCACCACCTCGTTACCACCTTCATATGCTGACTACCTGTCACTCACTTTGCGAGTGGTTACTCTGTGCCTGCGTAATCGCAATGCAATCGTTGCGCATATGCAGTACTGCATTCACGCATGCACATTAGCAAACAATCATTTGATCTGCGTAAAAGTCACAATTGCCTCCGTCTCTGAATCGGGCCCTTAGGAACTTCAGTAACATGAAAGATATTCAGAAACTCCAGGCAGGTTATTTATCACTATTGTGCACAAGTTATGGATGTGCTGTAATGCTGTAACCCATTACAACCAAAAAGGTAACAGCGGTTAGCCGTATAGTGTAGTCAGTCTGTTACAGAACATAACTTGCACTTTTTTATTAAAAGGAAACTCAAAGAGGTGACACAGATGACTCAAACTAAGGCACCAAAGTCAAATCAAATATGTTATTGAAACCTGCAAATTTTAAAAGCAGTTTGCATTTCACTTGAATTTTGATGATTTTTTTTTCAAAAACACCTTTGCATTATAGCCATCATTAGAATGTCGTTCACATACACATTAAAATTTGTGTCTTTAAATATAAATAAATATTATTTAAATATTATTTTCATTAATAAAATGTATTTTACATTTATTTGTACATTTAAACCTTGAATGCCACTGTATTCAATCTTCTATTTTAAAGGTTCAACATTTGCATTCAAACATATCTAAAACAAGGCCATTTCAAAAATTTCCAAAATTAGCAATGTTCCCTGCCATTGTGGATAGCATCAGAGATTCCCCAAATGATAAATCGAACACCTGTGCTGTATGCTGTAGATTAGTGGCTTGATACTCTAATCCTCAAGTACCCCCAACATGTCATGTTTTGAGGATTTTTTTCTGTGGAAGCAGGTTGTACAATTACTGACCCAGCAAAATAAATGTTCTCACCTGTGCATGATTAAAGAAATCCACAAGACATGACCTGTTGGGGGTACTTGAGGACATGAATGAGAACCACTGCTGTAGATAAAAACTTAAATATCCAAATCCACTAAAATGGTGTGGGTATAATATTAAAATAAAGCTACACAAACATCTGTAAAAATATTTCCTAATACCACATCCCCCTAGTCTGAGCTCTGGGGAATATAGATGCATTACACAAAACCAGTAAGTCAATCAGCATAGATAGAAAAAACATTGGTGTCCCACCACATTCCCACATTCCAGGTTTTTGGCATGGGCTCTGAGAAAAATGGAAGAGCCACATAAAAAATGGCTGCATGGAGCAATCCTCGGAGTCAATTTGAAGGGTGAATGCACCTTAGGAAAATGTGTTCCTAGGTGGTAGGTTAGCTTTAAATATAGGGAAAAATAAGCTTTAAATCAACACCCTTAAATATATTAATTTAAATTATAGCACATTTAAGAAGAGCAAAATTTTCAAAACTATTCAACAAATTATTTGTCTTATTCAGAAATTAGAGCACAAACATATTACAATTTTTGAATTGCCCTCAAGTGTTCCCAGTTCTGCTCCACCCAAAACATCCATGTACCAATACAGTGTAAAGGCTGGTACACACTAGAACAATATCTTCCATGCTGCATGGCCTATCAGACAATATCATATGTGGGACTGTGCAGTCTAATGAAGGATGGAACAAGGTATTATTCCGTTGTTCATTAAATTGCTTAGTGTGTATGGGCAATCTTGGATAGTCTGGGGTGAAGGGAATTCATCCCAACCATCGGCAAGATTGCTGGTCATTTTACTGTTACTCCTCCTCACATTTGCACACGGGACAGAAATAGTGGAAGGAGGCTTCGCTACAATTACAGATATGTCAGACTCACACATGAGGTCCTACAATAGACATTCTAGTGCATAAAACAGCAGTACCTGGACTGCCACTCACAAAGAAAGGCCATGGTCTGAGCCTTTCCTTGACACTGTGTGTGATATATGGCATGCTGGCAATTTTATGTTTTTCGGCAGCACGTTTTCCCGTTATTGTTAGAGGTTATGTTTTGTCGATAACATTGTAAAATATTGTTTAGATTTCAGATGCCCTTTCTTAAATCTTTGTTCCACTTGAACACATTTAGTAGATGTTAATATGCTTTCATGACTGGCAGCAGCCACAGCACTAGTACTGGGTTGCTGCTCCTACTCCTACTAGCATCTGATACATGATTGATTTTATATCTGGCACTAGCTGATTTATATACACTTAAAATTGATTTGGGGTGCATATTAAGGGTGGGACACCACTGCACACACCGTCACTTACACTGGAAGGACAGCATACTAACACTATGCTATTTTTTTTTGCACTATTTGTTTAGTTTTTAACACAAAACCCACTGGTAATTGTTTGTAATCACTTGGAGCAATATGTCTTTGTGAGAATTGTTTTGGGGTGCAATTAAGGGTGGGACAGTGCACATACCGTTACTTAAACTTGAAGAATAACATGCTAACACTATGCAATTTTTTTTGCACTAATGACCTTGTTATGTACACAAAAAAACACTGCCAATTGTTTGCACGCACTTGGAGGAATAGTTCTTTGTGAAAATTGTTTTGGAGTGCAGATAAAGGGTGGGACACCACCATACACACCGACGCCTAAACTGGAAGGATAACACACTATGCAATTTTTTTGTACTAATGACTTTGTTTTTTACAAAAACACTGGAAATTGTTTGCATGCACTTGGAGGAATGGGATTTTCTTTTGTACTAATGGCTTTGTTTTTTACACAAAAAAACACTGACAATTGTTTGCACTCACTTGGAGGAATAGGTCTTTGTGAGAATTGTTAAACTCCCTATTGGCAGATAATGTGTGAAACCCATACAATTATAACCAAAACTTAACTAAAATACAGACACAGACCAAGTATATGCAATTAAAAAAATAATGGTCGACCGCCTACATTGGGGATATTTGATGGAGGTTTTACACCGTTTCGGTTTCCAGGGGAGAATTTTAGACTCCATCTCGGCTCTATATACCTGCCCTTCCGCGAAAGTGTTTGTCAATGGCTGCCTATCTGACAGATTTGACATATCAAACGGCACACGTCAGGGATGTCCCCTTTCGCCACTCATCTTTGCGCTTGCCATTGAGCCTCTGGCTGAGACGATTAGATCCCTAAATAGCATACACGGCCCTTTTCTTGGGGGCTCCTCCCATAAGATAAGTTTATTTGCAGACGATATTTTATTATGTTTACTTCATCCAGAAGAATCTCTTCCAGCACTACATGCTGTTTTAGATCAATATACAGCAGTGTCATATTACAAACTAAACACCACTAAGACAGAGGCCCTTCCCTTTAACATTTCGAATGCACTTTTGGAAAAGTTGAAGGAGACCTACAGATATATATGGAAATCTAAGTCACTTAAATACCTGGGAGTGCATTTAGCTAGAGGTCATGATCTCATTGAATGTAATTTTGGGCCATTATTGAAAGCCTATGAAACGTTAACTAAGAAATGGATGCTACATGAGGTATCATGGCTGGGACGGATTGCGGCTGCAAAAATGGTGCTCCTCCCGAAACTTATGTACTTATTTCGTACTATCCCTAGACCCCTATCTAAATCTATATGTAATAAATTTTATCAAATAATTACTAAATATATCTGGAAAGGTAATAGACCCAAAATAGCAAGAAGCACTCTCACCCTCTCCAAAGCGGCTGGAGGAGTAGCCTTCCCAGACTTGGAACGCTATCATTCAGCTTGTATTCTTAGTCAGGCCAGAGATTGGTTCATAATTGACTGCCCCAAACCGTGGGTACTTATTGAAAGGGAATTTATGCGTCCCTTCCCTCTTTCTGATTTATTCTGGTTGCCCCCCTCTGAAATTTCCTTCAGACCGGGATTTTGTAAAGCAGTTCGGACTACAATAATGTGCTGGCATGCATATGTTTCCTTAGATGAAGAAATTTCCTTGCCTTCTCCTAATCTGTCTCTCCAAACGATAGCTAATTTGATTCCAGATTTGTATTTAGGTTCATGGGTTGGGGCGGGCCTTTCTTCCCCGAGTGACGTATTTACAGAAAATGGTCTTGCCCCATTTGTGTTTCTTCAAACTCAATTTGGACTAATGAAGCAGGATTTTTATAAATATTTACAGTTGAGACATTGGTTGCAAAGCCACCTCCCTTCTCCAATTAAGAAACCTGCCTTCCCAGCATTGCTGTTGCTTCGTTTCCAATCTCCTAATCATAAAGGAGGTATCTCTTGGTGGTATCAGTGTCAGATAAGAATAAATAAAAAGGGGAAATTACCATGCCAGATCAAATGGGAGAGAGATTTAGCTGTAGATCTTTCTGAAGATGATTGGAATATTATTTTTTGTTCTGGTTTTACAGTATCCAAATGTATTAATCATTCAGAAATGTATTACAAGCTACTTCAGAGAGCATATTTTACACCTGAGAGGCAACATAAAATCTGGCCCTCTGCCTCCCAATATTGTTGGCGAAACTGTGGCTTGGTTGGAGACATTCTCCATGTTTTCTGGTCATGTCCCCTGCTTCGACCCCTATGGAATGCGGTGTTTTCCATGATAAGTAATATAGTTGGAACAACCATTCCTGCGGAGCCCCTAACTGCTTTATTTCATTTTTATCCTGGGACATTATCCTGTGGTGAGAGATACATCATGGGACATATTTTAATAGCTACGAAGGCTGCAATTGCTCAGGGGTGGAAGTCTGCTAACTTGCCCAACATCACAATGATAGAAAACAAGGTTCATAAGCACTTTGTTTTTGAAACATTGGATAGCAAATATTCCTCCTCTGCTAACTCCATCCATATGAAATGGTTTCAGTGGGGAGAATATAGGGAAAAACAAGGTCATTCCACTATTTATAGGGTTCCTGTTGATTTAGGTGTTCTCTGCTCACCTCATTCAGACTCGGGGTAGTTCTACTCATCATTCCTTTAGTATCCTGTTTCTAATTACTTTTATGTGTATTAAAAGTTCTCTTTTTTGTCTATGAATCAAATGTTTGTAAGCTGACCAATGATATTTTGTTTTGTTTTGTGCTATGCGATATGTCTGGCTTCCCCCTTTTCTCCTTTTTTTCATTCTGTATCCTCATTTATTTTTCTATACTAAATTTTCAATAAAAACTATTATGGAAAAAAAAAAAAATAATGGTCAGCTTTATTTATTTTACAATAATGAGTATGGTGGCAGAGGAAAGAACAGCAAATGACCTGATGCCCACTTGACATAGGCAAAAGATGTAAAACACTCACTGAAAGGGCCAACTATCCCAATTCAAGTATAAGAGTGAGATAAATACTTGCAAAGGCCAACTATCCCTTTTTAACAAGTGAGGCGGTATCCAACTCCCATACCAATGCACTATTTGGGCCCACTCCAACCAGAGGTGCCGCTGGCCCCAGTAGGGTAAAATCAGCCTAACCAGTGCATTGAAAGGGGGGGCGCACCACTCATACTGCAGCAAGATGGATGCTTTATAGTCTGCCATTCTTTCCCGCCACTGAAGTAAAGCCAACACAAGACACGAAAGGACAAAAAGGGGAGGGAGGATGGGAGATCAAATTCAAAGAGGCAGTATAATATTACAGACCTACCCACACTCCTACTAACCACTCTATAATCCCTGAACCAATGCCAATGTCCATCACAACACTAAAACACTCCCCCCCCAACTTTATTAACTCCATGCATTCCTGCCTGGGGGTTTATGTGCCCCCTGATCAATCCGAACCTCGGTTATCATAAACTCCCTATCGGCAGATAATGTGTGAAACCCATAAACTTATTACCAAAACTTAACTAAAATAAAGACAAAGATCAAATATATGCCATTCAAAAATTAATGGTCAGCTTTATTTATTTTACAATAATGAGTATGGTGGCAGAGGAAAGAAAGGCAAATGACCTGACACCCACTTGACATAGCAAAAGATTTGAAACATTCACTGAAAGGGCCAACTATCCCAATTCAAGTATAAGAGTGATATAAATACTTGCAAGGGTCAACTATCCTTTTTTAGCAAGTGAGGCGGTATCCAACCCCAATACCAATACACTATTTGGGCCCACTCCAACGAGAGGTGCCGCTGACCCTAGTAGGGTAAATCAGCCTAACCAGTGCATTGAAGGGGGGTGCACCGCTCATACTGCAGCAAGATGGATGCTTTATAGACTGGCGTTCTTTCCAGCCACCATACTACCTAACTCACTAAACCTCCCAACACTGAACAAATACTCCCAAGAAACAAAAAATGTCCCTCCCCTGTGAGGTGAACCCCATCCCCGTGAAAAAGATGGGCATCTTGGACCCTGATTAACGGATGATGTACCACCAATCCTCCCATGTTCAGAACTTTCCAGGCCACCAGTTTATTCACTTCTTCCTGGTCTTTTCCACCCCAACACCACTAAACCTACACCTCCAGGAAAGTCTAACAATAATGTCGGACCACACTATCACACAATTAAGCCAAAGCCTCCCTAACTCCCCCAAATTACGTACAATAGTGTGCCCCAACTTGAGAGACATCTGCTGGCACAAATCATTCCTGCCTAGGTGAATCACCAAAATGATAGGTGACCCAATGGCCTCCACTGCTGTCTGTAGACAGGGAAACAATGCCTCCCAACACATACCTCTATGACCCAACCACCTAACACTATCCCAACATGGGAAAACAGAGGCATCTGAAGCAAAGTGGGATTAACCATCCAAAATATAAAATACTGGGCGACAAACCAAATGGTCTTAGAATCCAGGAAACCACCTGCAATACACAGAAAAAATACATGAGTACGAGTACTATAGAGCTATTAAGGGGAATGATGACTTGACCAATTACTAGCCAATCATTGTCCAAAGCAGGGCAAAAGACAGGGCAAAATCCCTTGAGACCCCCACCTAAAAGGTGACGAGTTGGCCGAAGCACTCAAGTCGACAAATAAACAGCATATTAAGATTCCACATGTACTGTATGTATCTCTGAAAGTCATTGGACTTCCATCTTCCCAGGGACTGGATCTCCTGTGAGGAAAAACCTGTAGAAGCTGCAAAAGTTGCTACCCTAATTCTAAAAGAATCCCTGATCACAGTAGTGCATCTCCAAAGATTGAAAGGAGAAGCTATTGCGCATTCCCCATCCTGGGAAGGGGTCTTGCGCCATGCATGGCACGACTCCCTGTGCTATGAGCAACAATGCAGCTGGGCTCATCGGTACATGCATAAGCCATGCCCCCTCAAGCGGTGGTGGCATCTAATATACAGGGAAGCTAGGTGTACCAGGCAATCCTCTCCTCCGGACACAATCCCAGAGATATCCAGCGACCCCTGCCAATATGATCAGCCTTGGATCGCCGAATCTGGCAGAACATGGAGTAATGAAGGACAATATCAGACCATAGTAGCAGGGGAGGGGCGGAACGTGTAGGCACAACCAACTCGCTGATGCAAAATGCCCAATGAAAGGCCATCACAAAAGCGAGCCAGAATAGCAAAGTTTCAAAGGGGGATGAACAAACAACTTGCAATCCATCTATTACATGTAATAATAGGTCAGGACCAATAGGACGTCGTCGATCGTCTGCTGTACGCATTACCAACCTCTCAGTGCATGTTGTATCAAAAAGCCCTTAGTGAAATCATTATGTCTTGCCAATTGCAAAAAGAAAGAAATGCCGTCAAGCCTCTGTGCCACATAAGCCCACGACTTGCCATCACTAAACAAACTCCAGACAAACTACAGCATAAGTGCACGCCACGAGGTACCTGCTGATCTCCCACCCTGCAGGAAAGATTCCCACTTTTGCCATGAAACTTGATAGGCAGTCAAGGTCCGAGGAGCCATGGACTGACATGCAAGACCCTCCATGCCAGTGCGATAATCTGCCATCAATGAGATGGACAAGAGTCACCCAGCAAGTCAGCTGAAGGAGCCTAGGCCCGACATTTAACCCAGTCCTGTCTGGACAGGGCATCTGCAACAGAATTGTCAACACCAGGCACATGATGGGCAGTAAAATTAATGTTAAGCTGCAAGGCATGCAGCACCAGGCAAGCTAAGAGCCACAGCACTGGAAAAGACAAGGATTGCTGGTTGTTGATCGCCTGCACAACCCCAAGGTTATCACACAAGAACACCACAGACTGACCGTGCAACCGAGAACCCCACAGCTCAAGAGCCACAATGATGGGAAAGAGTTCAAAAAGGAGCAAGTTTTTGTTCAAGCCTGACCACACCCACTTATCCTTCTACTCTGAGAAGCACCAAGCCCCATTGAAATAGGCCCCAAATCCAGATGAGCCGGCACCATCTGTAAAGAGCTGCAGGCAAGCATTTGGCAGGGGAACTGAAGGTCAAACGCGCACCCCATTGAAATCCAACAAAAAGGACTCCCAAACCACCAGGTCTAATTTTAGCTCTGCAGAGAGATGCAAAAAATGATGCAGTAAGTGCAAACCAACTAGCTATTGCTGCAACTTACGGCAAAAGATCCTCCTCATAGGGATAACCTTCCAGGCAAAGTTCATCAAACCCAACAAGAATGGACCCTGTCTCAGCGTGACCTTCCCTGATGCTAGCCCAAGAAGGATGGCATCCTACAAACATTGCACTTTGTCCCGCTGGAGCCAACAACAGCCCATGGAGGTATTGATTTCAATACCCAAGAAAACTAAGCAAGTGGTAGGGCATTCTGTCTTATCGTGTGCAATTAGAACTCCAAATTCCGTAAAGTGAGCTTGCAGCGAAAAAATGAGGAGAGCGCAACGATCGGAACCGGAAGGCCCAACACTTAAAAAGTCGTCCATGTAGTGAGCTATATCATATAGAGAATGTTATCCACGCTAAATTTGAGTGCTTAAAAGCAGTTCAACAAAAAACAAGCTGTTTATGAACTAATGATTGAGCGCTTATATGTGTCAATTAAAATAAATTAAAAGGTAAAAAAAGAGGTTTAAAAGGGAAAAAATAGCAGGTTTTAAAAAAAAAAAAATTTTTTTTTAAGATGGGGTTGGGATAGAATTAGGGTTGGGATATATAGGAATATAGGATTATACAGTTAGAATGAGAGTGGAAATAATACAGAGAGGAGAAAATACAGGGGAGGAAATAAGGAGGAGAAAGTAGATACGATCCAGGGCATTAGTGTTTATGCTCTTTTGAAAATTGTGGGATGTACCCAGGTTGAATCAGCAGTATGGGTGGAACTGTTCCTATTCCTTACCCTACTTAGTCCAGGTTCTTCAGACTGATAGCGCAGTATTCCTCGGCCAGCTTCTTGCTTCCACATGTGTGGCAATTGCGGCTTCTGGTGATGATGTCAACTGATGCATGCTGCTTGTGTTGGCTGCTACTTTTTCAAGGATGACTGGTAGTGTTGTAGAAACTTTATTTATAGGTTGTGTTTTTTTTTTTTTTTTCAAAAAACTTTATTGTTTTTGTTAAAAACAGAACTTCCAAGGCAGGAAGTGTCTTTTTTTTCTTTAAAAAATAGATGGATGATACAACCAACAAAACCCATTTAAACTAGTAAATAAGATCATTTCAACAAGGAAGAGAAGCAGCAGAAAAAGAAACGACCCAAAATTAGAGCTCCTTCATCAACAACATAGAACAGAAAAAAAGAAACTACAGAAAAAAAGAAAGCCCAAAAAAGAAATTACCTAGGAGATTCAGAAGAAGAAGATAATCAGAATTTTTTAGAATTGATTTGGGGATCAGGAAATCCCCTGGACTACAAAAAATCAGCACGAAACAAACGAAGGAACAACACCCCATTAGAAAGAAAGGTATGAGAAGTGGCAATACGAAAGAAGAAATCCGGAATAAGAAATATAGAAACATCACCCACAGAAAACAAAACTATCTTCAACTTGAGCAAGAAGGTTCTAAAAAAAGAAGAACTATCGGTTCTAAAAAAAGGGACTAAAAATCGCCCCTCATTCATCAATAAATAAATTTGACTTATTCATAGATACTCAAAAATGTGTGAGAAAACTGTATCAAAAGATATTTCATAAAGGATCCGATCACCAGACAAATAATGAACTATACTTCCAAATATCAACATACAACAATGAATCCACCACCAAAATTCAACCCCATTCACACCAAAGGCCTACACATTGAAACTTTTCAGAAATGAACTGAAGAAGAAATTAGGAAACTACCAGACAAAACCAAGACAAAATACAATTTTACCAAAGACGAAAGGCAAGGACTAAAAAGTTTAAAAGATAACAAAAACATCATCATAAAACCAGCAGACAAAGGTGGCGGAATTGTGATCCTTGACAAAGAAAAATACGAAGAAGAAGCTAACAGATTATTAGCAGATACAAACACATATGAAAAACTGAAGACAGATCCAACTCCAACCTTTCAAAAACAATTAATCACAGAACTTGAATAAGGAATGGAAATTCTAAGCAAAATGAATATGACTTCATCATCATGAAAAACCCCAAAATACCAACCTTTTACTATCTCCCTCAAATACATAAGTACCTTGTAAATCCACCTGGGCATCCCATCATTTCTGGGATAGGATCAATCACCTCAAACCTCTCAAAATGCCTCGATCATTTCCTCCAACCAATTGTAAATCAATAAAGAAGCTATCTAAAAGACACAATGAACATACTACAAATAATTGAAAATATCATGTGGAAAGTTTCATACACTCTCTGCACTTGCGACATCAATTCACTCATTACCTACATTAGTCATGAAGATAGACAGAATTCTACAAGACACTACTTATCAACCAAAACAATCATGGAAAATGAACAAATCAATTTTATTATGAGTAACATCGAATTCATCCTCAACAACAACTACTTCTGGCACAACAACGAGTTCTTCCTACAAAAAAGAGGGACTGCAATAGGAACATCCTTCGCACCAAGTTAAGTGAACCTCTATGTAGCTTGGTGGGAGGATGAATACATATGGTCACATAACATCTACCTAAATAACATAGTTTGCTGGCATCATTACATCGACAACATTTTCTTTATATGGAAATGCTCTGATTTTACTCTAAATCATTTCATCAACTACATCAACCAGAACAATCTCAATCTAGAGTTCACCACCTCCCACAGCAAGACCCAAGTCACTTTCCTGAACTTAGAAATATTCATCAATAACAACACATTACAAACAAGAAACGCATATAAAAAATGGAAATGGCAACAACATGCTCCCCTTCCACAGTAACCATCACGAAAAGTGGATTAAGAACATCCCAGGGGGCCAATTTCATAGAATCAAAAGGAATTGCAGAGAAGAAAACACCTTTATCATCCAAAGCAATGAAATGAAACACACGTTTTTACAAAAAGGATACAAGGAAGAATTTCTAGAAGAACAAATAAACAAAATCTCAAAATTAGATAGAAAAGAACTGATCGACTACAAAACAACAAAAAAATCTACAAAAGAACAAAAAACTTGAAACAAGAACTAACAAAGAGCTTCTTCACAACAGAAACAAAAAACAATCAAATAACAAACAAAGGATAATTCTACTGCCTCCACTGCATGGGGTGCAAAAATCAAAATACATCTACAAAACCAATAAAGACCATCATAAGCAATCAAACAAACAAAGAATACAATTTATGAGACAGTGAAGGAGTCATTTACATTTTACAATGCCCTGTGGGAAACGATATGTTGGCCAAACAAAAAGAAAGTTGAAAACAAGAGTATCTGAGCACATCTACAACATCAAAATGGGACTAGCCACTCATAGCATATCGCTGCACTTTGCAGAGTCCCACAAGAAAGACCCCAGAAGACTAAAATTCTTAGGAATACAAAAAGTCAAGCAAGATTGGAGAGGTGGATGCCATGTAACAGCCCTAAAAAGAAATTAAACAAGATGGATATACCAACTAAATACATTACAACCAAACGGCCTGAATATTGACATACAACTTGGTGTCTTTATCTAATCCTCATCTTTTCTTCACCCTTGACCTCCATATTTTACACTACAGGCGTTATTTTGCACTATAGTGTTATTTTAGCAATCACATACTTATACCTAATTTTCTACATTTTACCAATTTAAATAATCCATCCAATTTTTATAATTTTAGCAAAATAATTTCAAATTTTATTTTAATATAATTTTATATATTACATTTTATAAATTCTTATTTTCTTTTAACTAAAACAAAGTTTTTGGGAAGAAAAACAAAAAAATACATTTCCTGCCTTGGAAGTTCCATTTTTAACAAAAACAATAAAGTTTTTTGGAAAAAAAAAGAAAAAACAATACCTAGAAATAAAGTCTCTACAACACTACCAGTCATACTTGAAAAAGTAGCCAAGCACTACGAAATGTGTTGGATATGACAAGCGGGCAACATAGACACAGCTGAACAGCTGACACAAGCAACAGTGGTTGACATCTTCACCAGAAGCCATGATCGCCACACATGTGAAAGCAAGAAGCTGGCCCGGGGAGGCCGGCGATATCAGTCTGAAGAACCCGGACTAAGTAGGGTAAGGAATATGGACAGTTCCACCCATACCGCTGATTCAACCTGGCTACATCCCGCAATTTTCAATAGAGCATTAACACTAACGTGCTGGATTGCATCTACTTTCTCCTCCTTATTTCCTCCCCTGTATTTTCTCCTCTCTGTATCATTTCCACTCTCATTCTAACTGTATAATCCTATATATATCACAACCCTAATTCTATCCCAGCCCCATCTTAAAAAAACTGCTTTTTTTTTTCCTTTTAAACCTCTTTTTCTTTACCTTTTTATTTATTTTAATTGACACATATTGGTGCTCAATCTTTTGTTCACAAGTAGTGAGCTATACCCATTTCACCAGAGCCCGTGGCCATGCAACAATGGAGGAAAGAACTAAAGTGCTCAAAGAAGGCACAATAAACTGAGCAATCCATAGTGAGGCATTTGTCTAATTAATATCCATTCGTCAGCCTAAAGCCGATGAATTGGAAGGAATCCGGATGCAAGAGTAAAAGATGAAATGCGGACTCGATATCCACTTTGGCCAATAGGGAACCAGTACAAGAAGTGCAAACTAGAGCAAGCGCCGTGTTGAATGACTGATAGAGCATGCAACATACCACTTCCGCAATTGCGATCATTGACAGATTCCCCCGAGGGGGATGACAAGTGTTGTATAAGCCGGTAACTACCCAGGGTCTTCTTGGGCATGACTCCCACAGGAGAAAGTATCAGGCCCAGTACGGGAGGTTCATCAAAAGGCCCAATCATGTGCCCCAGAACAACCTCCTTCATTACCTTATAATTGACAACTTGAGGGAGAACATATGCAGAACATAGGTCCCTGGGGAACCCTGAATGCACCGGCCCAGACCAGAAGCCGAGCCCCCTCGGCAAACCCCCTACACAAAAATTCGGCATCACCTCGTAAAGGATACCAGTCAAGCCACTTGGATATGGCATCCAAACATACTGGAGACACCGCTTTACTTAGAGGGCCCTGAGCTAAGGCGCTTGGGGGCAGGCACTGAAGCAGCGGCTGGGGACCTGCCGTTACTTCTGGGACAATTCTTACTGGGGTGAACTGCATTACATCTAATGCAGAAGTGATGAAAATGACAATGGCCTGCCATTTCGCAGTTGCTGTTGTTAAAGGCGAAGCACTTCCCCATTGACTGAGGAGGAACGGGCCCTCATGGGTAATGGGGACGAGGACTGCACCTGATGCCCCGGTGTTGGGTCTGACGAGCACCGGATGGATTGGGAAACTGCCATCCAAACTTCGACATCCTTACAGCCCAGATCCAAAATTATTACCCTATCCTGTTTTCTGGGAAACTCTTCGTCATATTGACGCCAGACCAAACCCCGAGACAACCGGAAAAGACCATGTATTAAGTGGAGATAAAGAATAACATTAAGGTATTCAGCCGGTCTAGTCTTCAGGTAGCAGGCTGAAAAAAATGCAAAAACTGGACAACCAATTGGTATAGGACTTATAATCCTCCACCCCAATGCCTCCTTTCACTTTTGCTGCTGCAAATGCCTTTTTTGCTTCAGCAGTGAGGGTGAACATGTCCACATAGCGACCCTTGCATATGCAAGCCCTAACACCGCATGTGTAAGCCCCGCGTGACTTCCGTATTGGTGCAGTGCACCACATCAGATGGATAAGCCATACCCTCCACCCTAGCACTACTCCCTGAGGACCTACCACTAGAATGACAATGTCTCCATACACGATGATGCCTCGACCACCTAGATTGCTTGCACTGAGCCCTGTGAGAACTATCAGTAGAGGAGGACAAGGAACTGTAAGAAGAACTAACATCAGAGGAATTATTGCACTCACAGAAGGTGCACCAACCATGTTAATGAGACCAGAATCTGTGATGATGCCGACACCGGGGGTTCCTGGGGCAGCTGGAGAAGCGGCAATGAGAGCTGGAGAGGTGACCAAGGGAGCATCAACTACACTGTCACCTGAAAAGGAAGACACAGAGGCAGATCACTCAAATCAACATTGGTCACGACATTAACCACACCAACTTGAGGAGGCATGACGGCAGTCAAAACAAAGGAAACAAGAGGAGTAGGTGAAGCTGAGAGGGAGAGGCCACAAATATTACCCAACTGCTGCACAAGGGGCCCCAACTGTGCCCGCACAGCTGATGCCACGGGCACATATGCGTACACCCCTGATGACCCTGTACCCCCAGCCTGCTGAGACAGCAGGGGTGTAAGAGCACCCACCACTGCCACAAGCAGCCCAGCAATGGCCCCAGTATCCAGGGCAGCAGCACTTCCAGCTGCTGGCATATTAGAAACACAGCTGGCCTGGCCAGCTGCAATAGCATTATTGAGGCTAGAGGAGGGAGCAGAGACTGTCATGGGGGAACACATGGCAGTATGCAGATCCTGTCTGACAGAACTCCTATTGCTGACCACCTGTCCCCTCCCCGGGACTGGGAAGATGGCCACTGGCCCCTACCCCAGACAAAGAATATGGCCACTGGCTCCACCCCCTCACCGCGATGGAGTGAGCCAGTGAGATGATAGGCTCCCAGCTCACTCTACTATGATGTCTCTTAGTCCTCTGGGGATCCCAGATGCTGGTAGTCCCAGTGCGGGATGCTGCCGGGGCAACAGGAGCAGGCGTGGCTGGGAGGCCATACCGCGCATACCCACGACTCAACAGGGGGGCTCACAGAAGCTGCGCCTGCCTCACCGGAGTGCTGAGAGGACAGGCACAGCCGCACTGCCGGGACCGAGGGTGCGGGGTTCAACGGTACAACCAGGAGAGGGATGAGCCCCAGCCCAGCAGCATCAACCAGCATGACAGGGACAGAACAGGTGCGCTGGGGGCGAGAATCTAAAGAGAAGGGAAAGAAAGACAAGTTCAAGAGAATAATGGAATGAGGAAGAAGATTAAGTTAGAATAGAGACAGGGGAAGAAAATAAGAATACAGTATACAGAAGACCAGAGCTCTACAACCTGCGACTGTACAGCTTGCAGATCAATTTCAAAGAGACAGTATAACATTACAGATCTACCCACACTCCTACTAACCACTCCCCTTAACAAAACACTCTCAAATCCCTGAACTAATGCCAATGTCCATCGCAACACTAAAATACTCCCCCCCAACCTTATTAACTGCAAGCATTCTTGCCTGCGGGTTTACAGTGCCCTCTGATCTATCCGAACCTCGGTTATCTTTTGGGGTGTAGATAAACGGTGGGACACCACCACACACACAGATGCTTACACTGGAAGGATAACACACTATGACATTTTTTTGCACTAACGGCTTTGTTTTTTACACAAAGAAATACTGGTAATTGTTTGCACGCAATTGGAGAAATAGGTTTTTGTGACAATTGTTTTGGAGTGTACATTAAGGGTGGGACCAGACCGCACACAGAACAATAATATATGCTGTGTCGCTCATATCAACTGAACACATACTTCTTGAAATAGACAGTACAACTTTTAAATTCAATTTGAAAAGACTGCAGCTTTTTTTGTTTTAAACAGGCAAAAAATATATTTTTTGCAATTTGTTTATATAAATCTGGGGGAAAAAATAGGTCTTCTTTCGGTGCAAAGTTTGAACAAAAACAATCAACAGCAACACAGACAGTAGCTAGCCTAATTGTTTGCACTGCAGTGTGTGAGTGTGCAGTCTGTGTGACAAACACATATACACTGACAAGTGACAATGATGTCTGCAGTAACACTTCCCAGACACCTTCTCCCATCTCCAAATCAACCTATTATATTCCTAAACCTAAAGCTGGGTACACACTAAACTATGTGTGTACCCAGCGTTGTGACAGACAACTGCACGGGCAATGGGCCGACATATAAGGCAGCCGGTACATATTACAAGATCTAGTGCCCGACCATCCAATATGTAGGCACCAGCCACATCCCGTTGCATGGGGTCATCAGTAACATTGTCAGATTGAGCTCCATGTAAAGACAACCTGACGATGCGATGATGACCAAAGAGGAGTGCGCAATGGGCCAACATATTGCTTACACATTAGCCTATTTTGACGATATGTTGGCCCGATCCATCGGATCGGGTAAAATATTGTCTAATATGTATCCACTTTAACTATTACTAACCTAATGCTGATGGCACCCTAATGGTGCCCTGATGGCTTGCTAAAGCATATCCTCTACTTTACTTACTTTTTCCACCCCTATCCTCCCCATCTAATCTCCTCCACTTGCTGTTCCCCCTTTCTCCCCTCCCCAGTCTCCATTCCAACCCTCTGCTTCTCTCCCCCACCTTTCCTGTTCCTCCATTGTCAATCACCTCCCTCCATGGCCTTGCTGCCCCTACCAATAAGCCCCATTCCCTCCTGTCTCTGTCTTTCACCTTCAGGGCTGCCAAGGAACATCCTGGGCCCCGGTACATAAACTTCCTGGGAGCCCCCCCTGGAGGAGGTGTGGCCATAACATGTTGGGCATGACTGCAGCTCTTTGGGGGGTTGTCTAAAATGTGAGAAGCACCCACCTGCAGAAGTATGAGACAGCTCCCAGCAGCTTGGACATAAGTATTCACTATTAGGATGGCGGGACAGTCCCATAAAAGCTGCATTTTTAGCTGGATGTACTTAGATGTTATAGTGAAACCACAAAATTAAAATTTACAACTTTATTTTATACATTTGTCATGTCAATAACACATAAATAAAGATAAATAAAATGCAATTTTTGTTACAGAGGTAGATGAACTGTGAACTTAATTTTGACATAACATCAGGTCATTTTAAAACACACATATTCTGCAGTGTATATTATATATATATATATATATATATATGTCTCAAAGCTTTCCAGCTCTCATCCTAACCCACTGCTCTATGTTCCTTCCTCATGATCAGCCGCATCTGTGTCAACCCTGTCTGTCTATTCCTCCCTTTTAGAATGTCAGCTCTTTCAAGCAGGATCCTCTGACCTCATGTACTGTTCCTTCCCTTACTTATACTATAATTTACTCCTAATTCCACAAACGGGACATAACACTGGTTGCTGATATCAAGCTACTTATTTCAGTGTTATGCAGCAATGTTTATAAACCATGTCCTTGTCCTGCATTGTTTCGTACTGTTAATAACTGTTTTTCTTATGTGCTCATTTGTTTATGTACATTGTAAGGCTCTGCTGAACCTTTGTGGTGCCATATAAATAATAATAATAATAATAATAATAATAATAATAATAATAGTCAGTTGTACATTATTATCTCACACAGCCCCATATACAAACTAACTATTATGTACTTAAGCTGTCCACCCCCCAGTGTGTACCCAGAAAGAGTGTTTAGCATAGCCAGGAACATTGTGAGCAATTGGTGTAGGAGGCTACTTCCCAAAAATTTGGAAAAACTAATGTTCATCAAAATGAAAGAAAATTTAGCAGTAGGTAATTATAAAGTGATTCCATTTTGGAACACTCATTTAAATTAATATATATAATTTGTAAAGAATTGTGAGTTATATTAAAACATACTTTTACTTTTAAGCTCTTAAAAAATTGGGTAACCAGACTCATATAGTTAGTGAGTCAAAATGAACTACAAATTCTGTGAGGAATACCTTTACCGCCAATTGCAAGTTGAGACTGTAATGGTGCATTCCAGTGAGCTAATAATGTGTTATGTGATATTAACAACAGTGATGAGAGTGATGCTAAGGATGTTGATATCTTGAATGTTGAGGATGATAAACACTGTTAGCCTTAAACCCACTGGTAGCTTGATTTTACCAAACCACCCAAATGTTTTCTTTTGTGGAAATACTAGTTGGTGCCCTTTGGTAATGAGACTCTCTTTTATATTCCCCTTAATTCAGTATGATGAGTACAGATTGTTCGAGTTGCTCATTTCAGCTACTCCTCTTTCAGTAGATGTTAAAACATCTCATTCTGGACAGCCACTTGTCACAGGCATTGATGTTCTATATCTTGCAAGACCTTCTATCATCAGCTTCTTATCCAGGTGTATATGCCCCACTTCCTGTATCTTTTCCACCGATACAGAGTATATAACATTGATTACAGCCAGAGCTGTGATAGACACATCAGCCCCCACTAATACATACTGTATATCACATAATGCTTGTGTAGCTTCTGGCGACGATTGTGCAGTAGCATTTGAAAACTCACATTTGGAAGCTTGGTTGTTCCATATTTCCAATTTACTTTTCCTTTTAGTAAATAAATGCTATACCTTCCACTACATACTCCACCCACTATTACCTGGGACTATGATTTGCTGTTTGGAGTAAGTTTTTTGGTGATCTAGTGTTCTACTAGCCTTTAATCTGGCCTGAGACCTGTAATTTGCTGTTTGGATTCAGTTTGCATTTGAAAATTTACATTTGTAAACTTGGTTTAACTTTTTTCCATGTTTCCAATTTACTTTTCCTTATAGTAGTAATAATAATTTACTAAATAATATTCCACGTCCAATCACCTGTTCTGGCCTTGAGCCAGTGGTTTTCTGTTAGGAGTAAATTTGATGGTGATCTAGTTATATACTAGACTTTACTCCAGCAGCAATCACCTCTTCTGGCATGTGGCCTGTGATTTGCTGTTTAGAGAAGAATGTTGGTAATATACAGGATTGTATTTTTTTCTACTAGGCTTTTGCTTTTAGGCTATTAGTTATCTATGGGGTCATATAGTTTATTAAATCACCATCCTTTCTGCCACTGTTATGCCATGTTTCATAGTTGTGGTTTATTTTTTTAAACTGACACATATTTGTGCCGTTGCTTTGTTGCTTAGTTTAGCCAATATTGGTGAAAACAATATTGTGAGCTGTGAGGTGGTCAAAATTGACTGGAATGAATGTCATTTATGTTAATAATACTGTGATAATAATACTATAGGAACAAAAACAGGTCCAAATTACATGATTTTAGAGGTTTTTATCAAATCCAAAGACAAAACAATTGAGGATGGTTTTGCCAAAACCAATACATGATGATGATTTACAAACAAAACCAAAATAGAGGGGTCTAGAATTTAGCATCTGTACATGCACCAGAGTAAAGCGTATACATCTAACTTGAAGCTGAAAAGGCATAGCTGGGTGGCCATGGGATATTTAAATGTAGGCTAAGTACACTGGGGGTATGGTGGGTGTGTTATCAGAATTGTGGGCCATGCAGAGTTGTCATATGCAGAGATCCATCTGAATTCAGATGGCTCTCTTGCATCAAGGATAGGGCTGATGCAAGTCAGCGACTACTAAAAATGGACAGATAGAGGTGGTGTGACCACAACGATGCAAGTAACTCTTAAAATGGACCAATATCCATATTTATTTCTCTGCATGAATGCAACTCTGAATCAAGGCTTCTATGTCTGTAAAAATATCTCTGATACCATGGACCCAGTGGAGTAACGAGGGAGGGGCGACCGGGGCAGTTGCGTGGAGGTGGTACAAGTACAGGGGCTCCTGGTCAGGGTTGGAACGGACCTGGTCCCACAGCCATACACTTGCACAGGGGCGGATCACCCTCTACCATTGCCTGGTGCATACTGTATCTTCCTTTCATGGTGGAGTACAGTGTCTTCACCAGCATTCAGCAGAGCAGTCATGTGACCAGACTTTCAATGCAGCAGCTGCACCCATGACTCACCCCCGGCAACATCGTGCACAGGAATGCTGATAACTCAAGTTGCCTGTGAAAGAGGACTGGAGGAGTTGTTAGAATGAGGATGGAAGGAACGAAGGAGGCCAGGGAGCACTAACGGTATTTGGATAAGGGATGATTTGTCCTGTAAGGGACATACAGGCAGAGGGTGTGGGATTATGGTAATTACAGAATTGGGGAAGGGAGGGTGATGAAGAGCATCTTAAAGATGTTCAAAAGAATACAGACTGGAGTTGGAATAGTGGGGATGAGTTGCACAATATGGGACATCCAGGAGGGCATGTTTGTGGGGCTCAGTAAACATAATACAGATGAGAAGGGTCACTATAGGCAAAATACAGACAAGAGGGGTCAATATAGGGAATAAACAGACAAAGGGGGTCACTATAGGGAAAATACAGACAAGGTGGGTCACTATAGTGAAAATACATACAAAGTAGATCACTATATGGAAAATACAGACAAGAGGGGGTCACTATAGGGAAAATACAGACAAAGTAGGTTACTATAGGGAAAATACAGGCAAGGTTGGTCACTATAGGGAAAATACAGACAAGGTTAGTCACTGTAGGGAAAATACAGACAATGTTAGTCACTATAGGGAAAATACAGACAAGGTTAGTCACTATAGGGAAATTTAGACAAGGTTAGTCACTATAGGGAAAATACAGACAAGGTTAGTTACTATAGGGAAATTTAGACAAGGTTAGTCACTGTAGGGAAAATACAAACAAAGTAGGTCACTATAGGGAAAATACAGAAAGGGGGGTCCCTATACGGAAAATACAGACAAAGTAGGCCACTATAGGGAAAATACAGACAAGGTTGGTCACTACAGGGTAAATACAGACAAGGTTGGTCACTATAGGGAATATACAAACAAATTTAGTCACTGTAGGGAAAATACAGACAAAGTAGGTCACTATAGAGAAAATACAGACAAAGTAGATCACTATAGGGAAAATACAGACAAAGTAGGTCACTATAGGGAAAATACAGACAAGGTTAGTCACTGTAGGGAAAATACAGTCAAGGTTAGTCACTGTAGGGAAAGTACAGATAAGGGGTCACTATAGGGAAAATAGAGACAAGGTTAGTCACTGTAGGGAAAGTACAGATAAGGGATCACTATAAGGAAAATACAGACAAGGTTAGTCACTGTAGGGAAAATACAGTCAAGGTTAGTCACTGTAGGGAAAGTACAGATAAGGGGTCACTATAGGGAAAATACAGACAAGGTGTTCACTATAAGGAAAGTACAGACAAGAGGAGGTTGCTATAGGGAAAATACAGACAAGGGGGGTCTCTATAAGGAAAATACAGACAATGGGGGCACTATACAGAAAATACAAGACACATAGGGTCTCATTCAGACCCGCTCGTAGGCGCCTATGCGCTCGCAAGAGGGTCAATGTTGAGGCCCTGCACACACACAGCGGTCGCACTGCGCGTGCACAAGCCCCGGAGCAGGAGAGAAATTCTCTGTCGATGGTGATGGACAGCTCTCCCCGTTTTGTAGGCGGGTTGGGGGTGGCTACACAAATGGAGGTGTTCCCGACAGAACGCCTGCCATTTTGGGGCGGCCCCACTGACATCATTCGTGATGTCAGTGGTAAGCTTCCGGCTCTAATAGAGCCGAAAGCTCACTGGGGCTTGCGGTAGACGAGACCCTACCACAAGGGTCTCGTCGCAAGCCCCGATGGTCGTGATGGTCTTGACCATCGCGACCATCAACCTGGCCGCGCGCTAAAGCTGTGGGTAGTCACCCACTGCCTAGCGAGCTGCCAGTAGGCCGGCTCTGACCATAGAAGCGGCCGCCCTCATTCAGAGTGAGCGCTCGCATTTTGCGAGCGGCTCTGAATGAGGTCCATAGTTTTCAAGTGGAAAAATATTTTTATTTGCCCTAGGCTCCATTTCACTAGTTACGCCTCTGTGTTAACCCACCACCAAACTACAAATTCAATGTTAACTGGTGACTTTTGGAAAATATTTCCTCTCTCCTACAGTACACAAACTTCCAGTTTCCTATCAAAGTACATTCAGCAAACCAACTATTATTCATCCAACATTTCCAACAAATTCTAAATATAATTCTCCTACCACACTCTGACCAATCCTTCTTATAACACCTCTTTATCTCACTGAACATTTTCTAACATTCCCAAAAGTATTTATTCCTGTCATGAGCATCTAGAACTTATTTGCACTTCTCATTCAAATAACTTGTATGCCCATCAGCAACAAAGGTCCTTATTGCTCTCATCAACCCTGTATCCTTGTGCATTGTCACCAACCGGCATCTAATATTTGCTGTTCTGGTAAAAATAAAGTATTTATATTCTAAACTAACTATAATATTTTCCTTAGTTATTTCCACATACATTTATGGTGACTCATGTCAATCCAAGTTACCATGCTTAGCTAGTCATATATTAATTTATTTGTCCTTCCAGGCCACTTTTCTAAGCTTTTTCTTACTGCCACCCCACCACTACCATCATAGTGCTTGCTTCCAAGCTGCTTAAAATCCTATCTGTATAAACTATATTTAAATAGAAATATTACATTATTTCTAAGTAGGATTAGCAGTTCAGTAACACTCAGTTAGGTTCTGATCTGAAAAACGGCATCACATGTTTTGGATAGCCAACAGGATAAATCCAAACTTCCGCTAAGTTGGCGAAAAGAACCGCGTAGAACCGAACCGCTCATCACTACTTATAAGCAAAAAAAATACAGTGACATAATGAGAAGAAAAAGTAACCTAGTAAGCGAAATAATGCCCAGCTGCCTATGTCAACTTCAGGTGCGTATCCACTTGTATACATACAAACGAGAGCACGATTATGACATTGCAATCGTGCTGTCGTTTGTATGTCTAGTGATGTGTCAAGACTGAACGTTCACTCGTTCAGTCCAGGGACATCCATCATCCCTGTACATGCTGAACCTGACGGGATCGTCATGTTGACAAGCATGTACGGGCGATGATAGATGGCAAAAACGACCAGCGGGCATGCGCATCGCTGGTCGTTTTTGTCGTTTACATGCCCGATTTGAGGGCGATTTGCTGGTGATTGCACGGTAACGATGTCGTTATCGTGCAATCGCCTGTTAAAATCGCCTAGTGGATACCCTCCTTTAGACTTGGAATGTGGCTTTTCAACAGACTTGGCTCAGATCACATCTTCATACTGTATTATTCATTCTCATCAATTCCTATACCAAGTAAACTATTAATCTATTCATTGCACTGATGAACTCTTGCAAGATCAAAAGAGATAATGTATTTATGACTCTAACTCTAATCATGCTGAAATTGCGCAGTTCTCTATGCAAAAGGCAACAAGAAAAGTGTTGCACTTAATTTATTCATAGAGCAAAGATTAAATCGTCAATCTCTGGTTCAGTGGGATAAAGTAGGTTGGTAAAAACTATCTAAATGCATGTGAATACCATCTGTTTTCAGAAAGCCTATACTATTTTATGTAGAGTGGTGGGCCTTTAACACTTTTTTGAGCCAATTATAATGTATATTTTATCTACTGTATGAGCATACCTAACTATTTACCAAACAAAAACATTGAAACAAACTTCAGCATTTGAATGTCCATTTCAACCTTATTTATTCAGTTGATTGCGTATTTGTCAATAGAGATTTGAATGCTGGTTTGCCTACTGCGATTTTTGCATAGAGCCATACAGTATATGGAACAGTGCTGCCAGACGTACAGCTTTGTAAGCACATCAGTGGCAAATTAAACCAACTGCTGCTCCATCATGAGAGTGCTTTAGTGCTACACTTTATGACTTGAACTGCCTGTTTAATGGACTGTGAGATCTTTCTCATTTGCTCTGAACAAAAGTAAAGGAAATCTGCTTGGCACTCAAAAAATGATAGTTCTAGTTAAATCCCTGGCTGCATTGAAAATTAGAAAATTATAAGTGCAGCCATCAATCTTTATGAATTTTCAGAAGTGGAACGCCCTACCATTTCAGTGGAGAGGATGCAATAGACTTTGACCTCTCATTTCAGAATATTTTTTTGCTTCATTACCTGTCTTATTTAATTTAGATAAAAGAAACATAATTATATGCACATATATAATAAATTGAAGCAAGAAGATAAAATAAAGGGATGTTTTATTTCTTGAGATATGAATAACGTCAATGAGTCAAGAAATATGGCATTCTTGTTGGGAGGGTGAAGATACATGCGTGATTCCTTAACAATTGTTATCCTGCTGTGTACCCTACTTGACCTAGAGATTACTTAATCCACTTACTCGCTGCATATGTAATGACAAACAAATTACAGTGCCACAAATACCATCCAGTGATCTACGCATTAAGATAAAACAGCTCAGAGATGTCAGCATACTGTAATTATAATAATGTAACGATTTACATATAATTTTACAAAGAACTATATATAGATAAATATAAATACAGTCCATGTAAAAGGTCCAGCAGCAGGCAGGGCGCCGGAGCTAGAGAAAGGGCACTTCTGCATGCACCAAAGGCGTGTCTGCGACCCGAAAAGGGGGCATCTTTATGACACGTCCCCTTTGTATCACACTTGGGGGTGTGCCCGGCACTTACGGACATTCTGGGCAGCCCCCAAGCACTGCGGCCACTGTGAATAGATGCCAGACGCATGCGCCCGACATCCATTCGCCGGCGGTGACTGCTGCACCACTGTTTTTCTCATCCTTTGGACACTGCGACCCGTGGGAGGGGACAGAACCCGTAGGCTGTTTCAGCAGGGCGCCGCGCAGGAGGGCAGGGGGCTTTCTGCCCTTCAAAAATAGGGCAGGGCGCGGCGCCCCACTGAAACAGCCTAGCGGGAACGCTAGCTTCTGGATAAATAGGTGTTTTATATTGTTGGGTCCTTTTTTCTTTTTAAATATAAATGCACATTGTTGTTTTATATTTATATATTGTGAGAGGGTGATTGATAAGTAGAGATGTGCGCAGACCCCTATGTTTTGGATTTGGCTCTAATTCATCATCGTGTTTTGGTGTTGCCAAAAACAACCCTCAAGTGTTTTGGTTCAGATTTGGTTTTGGTTCGGTTTTGGATTTCGTAAAAATATATGAAAAAAAAACAATTTAAAAATCTATAAAAATCGAGAAAAGATTGATTTGAAAACAGCTATTTTGGGCCTGTTTACGTGCAATCCAGGACCCGAGTTTGGTTTTAAATCTAAATTTCCGAACTGACTGCAGAACCAAACCAGGACTCGGCTCGACTCGGAACCCCAATGTGATTCAGAACTAGGACTTGATGCAACTCGGACTCCATCAGTCCTGTTGTGGTTGTATTTCAGGAAAACCGAACTACACATCTCTACTGATAAGGTCTAGAAATGAGAGGTGTTTTTCTTCCAGGACATTGTCTTATTGTCTTGTGTTCTAAGGAGGAAATGTCTTTGCAGAGTGATGTTTCTCACAAACTTATTAAGGTCAATAAATCAAATAAATTTTTTCACATGTTGATCCGGTGCGAATTTTAGACCTTTTTCTAATACCTCGCTCTGTGATTTGGATAACTGTTTATCTGCGACGTTGAATATTCCTGTCTGTTTCCCTCCTGCAGATTGAACTGAGCTTTTCTTTTCTTTGGCGATCCTCCCACTGCCCCTCTTTCCTCTTCTCCATTGTATAACCTCCTTTTTAACCCTTGTGGGGAGTCCAGCTTGTGATAAAGCTCTTCCCTTCTTTGAGTAAGGGGTAGTTTGCTCTACTTCCTTACATCTAAAAAACACCTTCTAGGTGCAGGTGAAGTGGAATGTGAGGAACTTAGTACCTCATATCTATTCCTTGTATTAAAAATACTCTTTTGATCTCTATATCTCTAACATTGTGGCTAATGGTTGGGGGAATTCCCCTTAAAATAATTTCTAACATAATGCCATTCATTATCACCTTGGTATATACTAGAATGGTTTCTAGACCTCTCCCAGTCAAAGTCTCTCTCATTTCTTACCCTTGACCTACCATATTAGTGGTCTTGAGGGCCCATATTATAATCTGTCCAATTGTGTATTCTATTATTATTATTCTATTATTTTCATAGTCTTTTCTATCTGTGAAAAATGTATTTTGTTTTCTGGTTATAATGTCACTCTCCAAATTGTCCAACATATTTTGGACCACCTCCACTTCATTAATAAATGTCTAATTTGTGGTGAATTTGGACATGTTAGATTCAAACTTGCTGAGATCTTCCTCAATCTTCTTAAATTCTTTTTTCCTCTAAGTAATTAATAAGCCAACTAATTTTGCTGAACTATCTTCTAATATTTTATACCAGCTGGTCATAAACTCTTCATTATTTATTAGTTCCAATAGTGTGTTTTTTTTGCAATCTTAACCCTCTAGGGATTCTACCTACGTCTAAATATTTTTCAAAAGTGATGATATCATACCAGATTTTTAGTTCATGTACTAATAGTTTTTCCATACCAGTAAGGAGGTTGTAGAAATCATCCTCATCATCCTCTAAACACAATTCCGTTTCATCATTAACAAAAAGGTTTTTACAATTTTGTATCCTTTTTTGACCTATCCCTAAACAGGGGCATTTTTCTTTTCAGGTATTTATTGCTGTTTAATGTTCATTTCATGTTGTATGTTGTTAAGTGTGTCCTGACAAAGGGGCTGGTGCCCTGAAACGTAGACGTTAATACACTTTTTTGAGCATCTTCAATCGTGCCTCTGAGTGCCTGTCTATTTCCCGTTGGATTGATATATATTCCTTGACATTGGACACCGAGGCCAGATGATTTAACTCCCTGAGTGCCGGCAGTTTTGGGATTCTATATATATATATATATATATATATACACAGGGTGCTAACTGACGGGGTGGGGAGCGCGCCAAACATTCTCGCACAGGGTGCTGCTCGACCTGGAGCCGGCCCTGCCCCCGGTGCTCTTCAATGTCACTGATACCTCCCTGTGGTTGTGGGTATCCCTCCCTGCTGATGCACTGTTACAGTGGGCATGCTACTTCACCCCTCAGTTTCTGGCACCTGCTCATGTCTCCTGGTGCTAAATGGCCACTGCAGCTGTGTGTCAGCTTTGTACAGTACGGGCTTGCCTTAATCATAATCCATTGCCTAAAGTTAAAGGATTTACTTTTTTTGTATGGATCAACCCGTCCTTGCAAGCAGCAGAACTGCACCAGACCCCACAGTTCCCAAATATGTAAATGGCAGGGCTTGCTGGGGAAAATAGTTCTAATACAAGTTACAGTATATCTATTCCATTTAATGTTGGGGCTAGTTTCAATATAGGGATCCCTAATTATTAAATGGTGGCATTATAGAGTTAACTTTAGGACTGACTGGAGGAAAGGAGGCCTATAGGGTTACCACATTGCTAGACTGTCCATCATTTGTGTATCTGTTCCCTTGTACTATGTGTGTGGCATAATGTATAAGGGGCACTACTGTGTGGCATAACGTGAATGGGCTCTGTGTGGCATAAGGTGAATGGGTTCTTTGTGGCGTAACTTGAATAGGCTCTGTGTGGCATAATGTGAATGGGTTCTTTGTGGCATAACTTGAATAGGATCTGTGTGGCATAATGTGAATGGGCTCTGTGTGGCATAACATGAATGGGTTCTGTGTGGCACAATGTGAAGGCTCTGTGTGGCATAACATGAATGGGATCTTTGTGGCATAATGTGAATGGACTCTTGTGTGGCATAACGTGAATAGGTTCTGTGTGGCGTAACGTGAATAGGTTGTGTGGCATAACATGAATTAGGGTGATAAAACAGGAATATGTGGACATACATATTCATTCAGCAACTCATAAACATGTACATGCTTATGTTACTTTATTTTCCTGCACTGCAATTTAGAGCATATAGAAATGATTGAGAATATGGGCCAAATGTAATAGGGTGAGAGTTTAGAAAAGTGAGAGTTTCTGACACTTTTTAAACTTTTCTAATGTAATAGAGTCCAAAAACAAAGTAACAGAGTGAACTTGCATGTTTTTTTAGATTTAAAAACAATAACGATTTTAAAATCTCACTCAGATGTTTTCCCATTTTGAAGATAAAACTCAACCAATGTGAGAGTTTACTGCTAAACTCTCAAAATTTTCTAAACTCTCACCCTATTACATTTGGCCCTATATATTTGTTGCGCAAGTTGCGGAAGACCACACTTGTCGAATGGCCCCAGGCCTAGAGAGGATAAGACATTCCCTTTCCTCTCTAAAAGTAGGCAAATGTGTGTCTGATGCAGCAGCTATGTTTGCTTTATATTATAGCTAAAATATGTTAAATGAGGTATTAAAAAGTGTGTAGAGATTAGTAGTTTATTTCTCTGCAGATGTGATTAACTGTGGAGATATGCATAGGCTAAATGGATATATATATACAGTCAGGTCCATAAATATTGGGAAATTGAAAGAATTTTCAGATTTTGGCCTTTAATCACCACCGCAATGGCTTTGAAATGAAACAAACAAGATGTGATTTAACTGCAGACTTTCAGATTTAATTTGAGGGTAACTACATCCAAATCAGGTGAACGGTGTAGGAATTACTACGGTTTCTATATGTGCCTCCCACTTTTTAAGGGGCCAAAAGTAATGGGACAAACTAAACAATCCTAAATCTAACTTTCACTTTTTAATACTTTGTTGCAAATCCTTTGCAGGCAATTACAAGTCTGGAACGCATAGACATCATCAGACGCTGGGTTTCATCCCTGGTGATGCTCTGCCAGGCCTCTACTGCAAATGTCTTCAGTTCCTGCTTGTTCTTTGGGCATTTTCCCTTCAGTTTTGTCTTCATCAAGTGAAATGCATGCTCAATCGGATTCAGGTCAGGGGATTGACTTGGTCATTGCATAACATTCCTCTTTTTAGCCTTAAAAAACTCTTTGTTTGCTTTTGCAGTATGCTTCGGGTCATTGTCCATCTACACTATGAAGCGCCGTCCAATGAGTTCTGAAGCATTTGACTGAATATAAGCATATAATATTGCCTGAAACACTTCAGAATTAATTCTGCTGCTTTTGTCAGCAGTCACATCATCAATAAATACAAGGGAACCAGTTCCATTGGCAGCCATACATGCCCACGCCATGACACTACCACCATCATGCTTCACTGATGAGGTGGTATGTTTTGGATCATGAGCAGTTCCTTTCCTTCTCTTCTCTTCCCATCACTCTGGTACAAGTTGATCTTTGTCTCATCTGTCCATAGGATGTTGTTCCAGAACTGTAATGGCTTTTTTAGATGTTGTTTGGCAAACTCTAATCTGGTCTTCCTGTTTTTGTGGCTCACCAATGATTTGCATCTTGTGGTGAACCCTATATATTCACTCTAGTGAAGTCTTCTCTTGATTGTTGAATTTGACACATATACATCTACCTCCTGGAGAGTGTTCTTGATTTGGCCAACTGTTGTGAAGGGGTTTTTCTTCACCAGGGAAATAATGCTTTTGTCATCCACCACAGTTGTTTTCCGTGGTCTTCCGGGTCTTTTGGTGTTGCTTAGATCTCCGGTGTGTTCTTTCTTTTTAAGAATGTTATAAACAGTTGATTTGGTCACACCTAATGTTTTTGCTATCTCTCTGATGGGTTTGTTTTGATTTTTCAGCCTAATGATGGCTTGCTTCACTGATAGTGACAGCTCTTTGGATCTCATATTGAGAGATGACAGCAACTGATTCCAAATGCAAATGTCACACCTAGAATCAACTCCAGACCTTTTACCTGCTTAATTGATAATGAAATAATGAGGGAATAGCCCACACCTGTCGATGAAATAGCTTTTGAGTTGATAGTCCCATTACTTTTGGCCCCTTAAAAACTGGGAGGCACATATTGAAACTGTTGTAATTCCTACACCGTTCACCCGATTTGGATGTAATTACCCTCAAATTAAATCTGAAAGTCTGCAATTAAAGCACATCTTGTTTGTTTCATTTCAAAACCATTGTGGTGGTGAATAGAGGCCAAAATCTGAAAATACTGTCAATGTCCCAATATTTATGGACCTGACTGTATATATATATATATATATATATATAATTGTTTTAGCAATAAGAATTATAGGTTTAGAATGTATAAGTTTTATCATGCACAGAACAACTGCCAGTAGCAGGTCTCAGTTTTTATATAAACAAATGAGCTAACTGAGATGGCATTTAACTGCAATAAGCAGAAATGAAGGTTAAATGGGTGACCATGACAGATTCCTACATGGGAACAATAAGATAACATGGAATTATGTCATTATTATGTCTAAACCATAGATAGCCAATAAATACCTAGTACGTACAAATATTAATTTGACTAATTGGAGGTATAAACAAAATTAAGGTATAAATATGAGCAGAGAAGAGGGAGGGAGGAGCAGTCGGAAAACAGAGGAGAGAATGCAGAATGAGGGTCGGGGTGCCGTTACATATGTATGATATATTTGCTGACTGCTGTCCTGTTATTCTGTACTGGGTGTCACACAATTTTTTAAAGTATTCCCTGCTGCTGTTGGTATAACCTATATTTTTTGTTGTAAGTCTGATTTGGCAAAATATATGTATGATTAAGCTGTCTTTAAGTAAAAGCATTGTCATTTATTTTAGAATCTGTATTTGTGTGGAATTATTTCAGTGCTCTTTTGTCACAAGCGTGGAATTTAGGAGCTGTGTTCCCGGACTGGGCCTTGGATCTGTATTACTTGGCGCAGACGCTCGCTGGAGGAGACTTGGCTTAATGAAGTTTCTCCGCATGAGAGGGTGCAGCGAACTGACAGGAGTTTGAGGAATGCGGCAGTAACGAGGTAGCTAGGAAGCTACGTGGAGCGGCTGGATAGCCGAGGGTAGACGTTGGTAGCTGAGTGGCTACGTGGAGCGGCTGGATAGCCGTGGGTAGACGTTGGTAGCTGAGTGGCTACGTGGAGCGGCTGGATAGCCGTGGGTAGACGTTGGTAGCTGAGTGGCTACGTGGAGTGGCTGGATAGCCGTGGGTAGACGTTGGTAGCTGAGTGGCTACGTGGAGCGACTGGATAGCTGTGGGTAGACATTGGTAGCTGAGTGGCTACGTGGAGCGGCTGGTTTAGCCGTGGGTAGACGTTGGTAGCTGAGCGGCTATGTGGAGCGGCTGGTTAGCCGTGGGTAGACGTTGGTAGCTGAGTGGCTACATGGAGCGGCTGGATAGCCGTGGGTAGACGTTGGTAGCTGAGTGGCTACGTGGAGCGGCTGGATAGCCGTGGGTAGACGTTGGTAGCTGAGCGGCTACGTGGAGCGGCTGGTTAGCCATGGGTAGACGTTGGTAGCTGAGCAGCTACGTGGAGCGGCTGGTTAGCCGTGGGTAGACGTTGGTAGCTGAGTGGCTACGTGTAGCGGCTGGATAGCCGTGGGTAGACATTGGTAGCTGAGCGGCTACGTGGAGCGGCTGGAGCACAGTGGGAAGGCTTGCTTAGCTAAACTAAGAAACTAGTTGCACTGGCAACTTGTGTGAGCATTGGGGATCCTTTTATAGTGGACACTGGGAGCTGACAGGCTGAGAGAGAAGGAGAAGGCTCCTCATTGGTGGTAGTGGGGTCACATGGGCAATCCAAGATGGCCACGCCCATGGACCGGAGGACAGCGCTTCCTGGAGGTAGTCAGCGGGGACCAGTGGTCAGCAGGAGCCGGCGTGGGAGCAGCACAGCAGCGGGACCCTCCAGAGGACAACAGCGGAGACTGCCTTGGGAGAAGAGGAAGGAGCGTACAGCGCGGGAGCCGGAAGACAGCGCGGGTCAGCGCCCGCACAGGTAAGCGATGGGGTCTGATTCTGGGGTCTCCAGGCCGGCGTGTGACAGTACCACCTTCTTCAAGAGTGGCCACCGGACACTTTCTTGGTTTATGAGGAAATTTCACATGGAACGCTTTGACCAGACGGGGTGCATGGACATCGGAGGCATTTATCCAGATTCGTTCCTCCGGACCATAATTCTTCCAGTCGATGAGGTATTGAAGACGGTTGTATCGACAACGGGAATCTAAGATCCTGTCAACTTCGAACTCCTCTCCCTGCTGTGTTTGAACACTAGAAGCTTTAGGCAGGACCTTCTGAAATCGGTTTAAGTCTAGTGGTTTTAAAAGAGAAATATGGAAAGAACTTGGAATGTGAAGAAATGGAGGAAGCTTTAACTTGTAAGCCACAGGATTCAAGACTTTGATGATTGGGAATGGACCAATGAATCGTGGAACAAATTTCATCGAGGGTACTCGGAGTCTTAGGTTTCAGGTAGAGAGCCAGACCATATCCCCAGGTCGGAAATTTGGAACCGCTCGTCTTTGGCGGTCAGCAAATCTCTTGTACCGGGCTGACGTTTTAGTCAGAGAGGAACGAACCTTTTCCCAGATGTTGGAGAACCGTTGAAGGGACATTTTGGCCGCAGGCACATCTAATGTGGGAAGAAGAGGGAAATCTGGCACTCGAGGATGTTGACCAAAAACTGTAAAAAAAGGAGTTGAGCTGGTGGACGTGTGATAATGATTATTGTGGGCAAATTCGGCCCAAGGAAGAAGTTCAACCCAGTCATCTTGGGAGGAGGAGACAAAAGTGCGCAGGAACTGTTCCAGGTCTTGATTGACCCTTTTGGTCTGACCGTTGGTCTGGGGATGATAAGCGGTAGAAAATTTGAGTTTTACCTGAAGGGCTGAGCAGAGTGACCTCCAGAACTTCGCTACGAACTGTACTCCCCTGTCGGAGATGATCTCTTGAGGAAGGCCGTGGAGCTTGAAGATCTCTTTTATAATGCTCTGGGCGAGTAGAGGTGCAGACGGAAGCCCAGTAAGTGGTACGAAATGAGCCATTCTTCGAGGGCTAGTTTCATGGCGAGTAACTCTTGATCTCCAATGGTGTAGTTCTTCTCTGCAGGCAAAAACTTCCGGGAAAAGAAACCACAGGGATGAAGTTTTTCATCTTTAAATCGCTGGGAGAGCACTGCACCGACACCTTCAGAGGATGCGTCCACCTCCAGGATAAAGGGCCGGGTGGAGTCTGGTTGCTTTAAGATGGGAGCGGAGATGAAGGCTTGCTTAAGAAGTTGAAATGCAGAGGTAGCTTCGACGGGCCATATAGTTGGATCTGCTCCCTTGCGGGTGAGGGCTGTAATCGGAGCTACCAGAGTCGAGAAACCTTTTACAAACTTGCGATAGTAATTGGCAAATCCTAGGAATTTTTGTATGGATTTTAAGGAAGAAGGAAGAGACCAATCAAGAATGGCTTGTAGTTTTGACGAATCCATTTGAAGGCCTGTTCCGGAGATAATGTATCCCAGGAATGGTACACTTGAGACCTCAAACAGACACTTCTCTAATTTGCAAAACAGTTGATTGGACCGCAACCTCAGAAGGACTTGTTTGACCTGGTCTCGATGAGTTTGGAGGTCTTGAGAAAAAATCAAAATGTCGTCTAAGTAAATGACCACACACTTGTACAAGAGGTCCCGGAAGATTTCATTGATGAAAAACTGGAAGACGGCCGGAGCATTACAGAGGCCGAAGGGCATAATGAGATACTCGTAGTGCCCATGCCTGGTGTTGAAGGCCATTTTTCATTCATCGCCTGGACGGATACGAATTAAATTATAGGCTCCTCTTAGGTCGAGTTTGGAAAAAACTGTGGCTCCCTTGACTCTATCAAATAACTCTGTAATGAGAGGAAGAGGGTAGCGATTCTTAATAGTTATTTCATTAAGACCCCGGTAGTCAATACACGGGCGCAAGCCACCATCTTTCTTTTTTACGAAGAAAAATCCAGCCCCTGCTGGAGACGTGGAAGGTTGAATGAAGCCTTTATTTAAGTTTTCCGTAATGTACTCCAACATGGCCTGAGTCTCAGGGAGAGATAGAGGATAGGTTCGGCCTCTAGGAGGATTCTTCCCGGGAATCAGATCTATGGGACAGTCCCAATCACGATGGGGAGGTAACAGGTCTGCGCTCTGTTTGCTTAAGACATCCTGAAACCCATCGTAGGCTTTGGGCAGGTTTGTAGAATCCCGTACAACGGAAGATCTGATAGGTATTACCCGCTGAAGGCAACCTTTGAAGCAATTGGAACCCCAGGAGATTATTTGCATGGTGGTCCAATTGATTTGAGGTGAATGTCTCTGTAGCCAGGGTAATCTGAGGACTAAAGAATGAGAGGCTTTGGGAATCACTAGGAAGGATAGTTGTTCGGAATGGAGCACCCCAATGGTAAGTTTAAGTGGTGTTGTACGATGGGTGATGGTTCCACTAGAAATGCGACTACCATCGATGGCGGTTAAAGTGATGACTCGAGGCAACGCTTCCATGGGGATTTGATGCTTCTGGACAAATTCAGTAGTGACAAAGTTCTCTGCCGCTCCGGAATCCAGGAGAGCTAATACAGCTTTGGAACCTCGAGGACACTTTAAATGAGCCTGGATGGTGGAATCAGACTTCCTTTGTGATTCAATGGCAACTCCTAACTTAACCTCTCTTTCATAAGTTAGGAGGAGGTGTTTCCCGGACGAATGGGACAAGTTTTAACTAAATGTTGAGGAGATCCGCAGTACATACAGAGGTTCTGCCTCTGCCTCTGCCTTTTCTGCTGCTCCTCAGCCGATAAATGAGAGCGGTTGGCCTGCATGGGTTCTTCGCCCAGAGGAGGAGAGGGTAAGCGGGAAACTGGACGTTGCCTTCCACGATCAAATCTGCCTCTTTCCAAGGCACGCTCCCTGTGACGGAGATCCACCTTGTTGCAGAGAGAGATTAACCCATCCAAACTGGTTGGAAGGTCACGGGAAGCTAGGTCGTCTTTGAGCCTTTCAGAAAGGCCACTCCAGAAGGCAGCGATGAGGGCATCCTCGTTCCAATTGAGTTCTGAAGCCAGAGTCTGGAACTGGACTACGTATTGGCCGATGGTCCTGCTGCCCTGACGGAGGCGTAGAATATCAGCTGATGCGGAAGTGATTCTTCCGGGTTCATCAAAGATTTTGCGAAATGTAGCAACAACTTCGGGGTAGTTGGAGAGCAGGGGATCCGACTTCTCCCAAAGGGGCGAGACCCAATCGAGTGCTTGGCCAGAGAGTAGAGAGATGATATATGCCACCCTGGTTCTGGCCGTCGGAAAGTTGGCGGATTGTAGCTCAAATTGGATTTCGCATTGGTTTAAAAAACCCCTGCATAATTTGGGGTTACCATCGAACTTGCTCGGAGGGGAGAGCTGAAGACGAGCAGGAGGTAGAACCGGAGGAGCAGGTGACACCACAGGAGGAGAGGCGACTTGGGAGCCAGCGGGAGCGGGATGAGCCAGTAAGGACTGAATGTTGTCCAGGCATGACGACATATCTTGGATAAATTGGATCAGCTGAGCCTGAGAGGTCTCCTGTCTTTCCAGACGGGATAGTACATCCTGCGAGGCTTCTATCCCAGATCCTTGACCACTTGCCAAGTCCATCTGGCCAGTGCAAACTGTCACAAGCGTGGAATTTAGGAGCTGTGTTCCCGGACTGGGCCTTGGATCTGTATTACTTGGCGCAGACGCTCGCTGGAGGAGACTTGGCTTAATGAAGTTTCTCCGCATGAGAGGGTGCAGCGAACTGACAGGAGTTTGAGGAATGCGGCAGTAACGAGGTAGCTAGGAAGCTACGTGGAGCGGCTGGATAGCCGAGTGTAGACGTTGGAAGCTGAGTGGCTACGTGGAGCGGCTGGATAGCCGTGGGTAGACGTTGGTAGCTGAGTGGCTACGTGGAGAGGCTGGATAGCCGTGGGTAGATGTTGGTAGCTGAGTGGCTACGTGGAGCGGCTGGATAGCCATAGGTAGACATTGGTAGCTGAGTGGCTACGTGGAGCGGCTGGATAGCCGTGGGTAGACGTTGGTAGCTGAGTGGCTATGTGGAGCGGCTGGATAGCCGTGGGTAGACGTTGGTAGCTGAGTGGCTACGTGGAGCGGCTGGTTTAGCCGTGGGTAGATGTTGGTTGCTGAGCGGCTACGTGGAGCGGCTGGTTAGCCGTGGGTAGACGTTGGTAGCTGAGTGGCTATGTGGAGCGGCTGGATAGCCGTAGGTAGACGTTGGTAGCTGAGCGGCTACGTGGAGCGGCTGGTTAGCCGTGGGTAGACGTTGGTAGCTGAGCGGCTACGTGGAGCGGCTGGTTAGCCGTGGGTAGACATTGGTAGCTGAGTGGCTACGTGGAGCGGCTGGATAGCTGTGGGTAGACGTTGGTAGCTGAGCGGCTACGTGGAGCGGCTGGAGCGCAGTGGGAAGGCTTGCTTAGCTAAACTAAGAAACTAGTTGCACTGGCAACTTGTGTGAGCATTGGGGATCCTTTTATAGTGGACACTGGGAGCTGACAGGCTGAGAGAGATGGAGAAGGCTCCTCATTGGTGGTAGTGGGGTCACATGGGCAATCCAAGATGGCCGCGCCCATGGATCGGAGGACAGCACTTCCTGGAGGTAGTCAGCGGGGACCAGCGGTCAGCAGGAGCCGGCGTGGGAGCAGCACAGCAGCGGGACCCTCCAGAGGACAACAGCGGAGACAGCCTTGGGAGAAGAGGAAGGAGCGTAAAGCGCGGGAGCCGGAAGACAGCGCGGGTCAGCGCCCGCACAGGTAAGCGACGGGGTCTGATTCTGGGGTCTCCAGGCCGGCATGTGACATCTTTGTTACAAGTAAAGTTTGTAAGTAATCCAGAACTATCAGCGTTTATCAAGGGACACTACTGTGTGGTGTAATGTGACGAAGGGGCAGTTACAAGCAAGAGGTAGTTACAAAGTGGAACTTCATGCTTGAGTGAATGGAGGAACAGCAAAAAGCCATCCAAAGCTACACAGCGTACTATCACATAGCAAGAGGAGGGGGAATGCACTTTACTGAAGCTCAGTGGAAAATACTTTCTGTGTTGTGCAAAGTGCTAAAACCCTTCAAAGTAGTCACCTGTGAAGTTAGTTCAGATACTGCCAGCTTGAGTCAGGTAATTCCCCTAATTAGACTGTTGGAAAAGCAACTTGAGAAACTGAAGGAGGAGCTGAAACGAAATGATTCTGCAGCTAACATTCCTTTTGATGTTTTTTTCTTTACCAATGTAAAAGATTGCTTCTTTGATTTTAGATGCCCTGACTTCAGTCCCTTTATGGACAACACAGCAGCCCCCCTTTATGTACTGCAGCCCCAGTCCCTTTATGAACAACAGAGCAGCACCCCTTTAGGTACTGCAGCCCTAGCCTTTTAATGGTACTGCAGCCCCAGCCCCCTGATGGACTGGATAACACAGCAGCACCCCATTATGTACTGCAGCCCCAGCCCCTTGATGGTACTGCAACCACAGTCCCTTGATGGACAGGATAACACAGCAGCACCCTTTATGTACTGCAGCCCCCCTTTATGTAATGCAGACCCAGCCCCTTATGGACAACACAGCAGCACCCCTTTATGTACTGTAGCCCCCCCTTATGTACTGCGGCCCCTTTATGGACAACACTGCAACACCCCTTTATATACTGCAGCCCCAACCCCTTGATGGTATTGCAGCCCCAGTCCCTTTATGAACAACAGAGCAGCATCCCTTTAGGTACTGCAGCCCTAGCCTTTTAATGGTACTGCAGCCCCAGCCCCATGATGGACTGGATAACACAGAGCACCCCATTATGTACTGCAGCCCCAGCCCCTTGATGGTACTGCAACCACAGTCCCTTGATGGACAGGACAACAAAGCAGCACCATTTATGCACTGCAGCCCCCTTTATGTAATGCAGCCCCAGCCCCTTTATGGACAACACAGCAGCCCCCCTTTATGTACTGCAGCCCCAGCTCCTTTATGGACGACACAGCAGCAGCCCATTATGTACTGCAGCCCCAGTCCCTTGATGGTACTGCAGCCGCAGCCCCTTGATTGACAGGACAACAGTGACAGCAGCCCCAGCCCACCAACACTGCACCCTTGAGAAGTTGAGAACATGTGCACAGACAGGGCAGCACAGAGCACGTCTGTTTTGTACACTCTCCACAGCCGGAGTGAAAATGGCGCTGATCACCGGGACCTTTATAGAATTGAAAACCCGTGAGAATCCGACAGCGGCATGATGATGTTTTGCCTCGTTTTGGACTCCGAGTCAGGCAGGAAACCCGAGACGGACTCGGATCCTGCTCAGATCCCATATGTTCGAGTGGGTCCGTTTACGCTCATCTCTAGTTATTATTATGCACCAAACCCCAAAAAAATACATATGAAATACTATCTTATTCAGAAGAAAATAAAAATGCAATAAAAATGCAGTTTAAAAAATAAAAAATCACAAATTAAAAAAAAAGTTTTTCAAAATGTATTGGATATCCTCTTCAGTCATTTATATTTTACATTTTAAAAAACTTAAAAAAAAATTAATTTGTGATTTTTTGTTTTTCAATCTTTGCATTTTCATACAGTTTTATGTATATATATTTCTGAGTGTACCTGTGCATTAGCCTAGCCCAAACTTACTCCCTAATTACACCTGTTGTCAGATGGATAATTTGCCCCAAATACAGATCATGTGCAAGTGCAAACTGATAGTGATGATGACTATGACACCAAGGGCCTGATTCAGCAGAGGACGCAATGCCGACATTTACACAGATTGATCGATTGTATGTAATTCGTACTGCCTCGCGCATCACGATTGCTTTGCAATTACATACATACAGAGGATCCATTTGCAAAGTCAGTGTCATGTCAGGGTTTGGGGTACAAATGGGGGGTTAGGCAAATGCAGTCATGTCTGACCATTTAGCAATTGTGATTGCATTCGCAGTTGGGAGCTCTCTGCGCATGAGGAGACCTGCAATGTTTGCAGCTGGTCAGACTTGCCGTACATACTGCGTGACTGTTTCATGTGCCCCTTAGTTCCATGCATGCAATGCATTAACAAGTGCGGGCAACTTGCATTCAATTTCCATTGAACTGTGCATCAACCTCATAACATAGTTTGTCCCTGCCCAATGAATTCACAGTATCTGAAGTAATGCTACTCATTGCATATTGTTCCTGTGTCAGTGTTGCTAAGAAATACATGTATATTTTATTTAGGGGTGTGCACCGGCCACTTTTTCGTGTTTTGTGTTTTGGTTTGGATCTGGATCTTTCTTCGTGTTTTGGATCTGTATTGGTTTTGCCAAAACCACCCTTCGGTGTTTTGGGTTCTGGGTTTTGTGTTTTGGATCTGTATTTTTTTTTAAAAAGCATAAAAACAGCTAAAATCACAGAATGTGTTGAATTTTCTGCTCCTATGCTATTATTAACCTCAAAAACCTTAATTTCCACTCATTTCCAGTCTATTCTGAACACCTCACACCTCACAATAGTGTTTTTATGTCCAAAAGGTTGTACCGAGGTAGATGGATGACTATGCTAACGACACGAGTGGGCGACACAAACACGTGGCCCATCTAAGAGTGACACTGCAGTGGCAGACAGGATGGCAGTTTGAAAAACTAGGCCCCAAACAGTACATAATGCAAATAAAAAAAAGAGGTGCAAGATGGAATTGTCCTTGGGCACTCCCACCCACCCTTATGTTATATAAACAGGACATGCACACTTTAACAAACCAATCATTTCAGCGCCAGGGTCTGCCACACGACTGTGGCTGAAATGATTGGTTCATTTGGGCCCCCACAAAACAAGCTGGCAATTAATCTGGCCCTGCACAAACTGGCTCTACTGAGGTAAGATGTCATCCTCATCCTCCTCATTCACCGATTCCTCACCCTCTTCAGTGTTGTGTACATCCTCATCCTTACAGAGTATTAATTCATCCCCACTGGAATCCACCACCACAGGTCCCTCTGTACGGTCTGGAGGCTGGTCTCCCTGGAAGCGTTGATAATTCATTTTTATGAACATCATCTTCTCCACATTTTGTGGAAGCAACCTCCTACGCCTTTTGCTGACAAGGTTCCCGGCTGCACTAAATACTCTTTCGGAGTGCACACTGGAGGGGAGGCAACTCAGGTAAAATAGAGCCAGTTTGTACAGGGGCCTCCAAATTGCCTCTTTTTCCAGCCAGTACATGTTCGGACTATCTGACATGCCTACTTGGATGCTGTCACCGATGTAATCCTTTAACAGACAGATGCACGCTTGTCGCTGCTGCTTTGAGGATGCAGGTGCGGCTACAGCCCACACAATTCACAAAGACAGGAAAAAAAAGAATTTTTTCTTTTTTGTGGAGCGCACTTTGAAGGTTACACCACCCTTTAATAGACAGATGCACGCTTGTTGCTGCTGCTTTGAGGATGCAGGTGCGGCTACTGCGCATACATTTCACACACAAACACAGAAAAAAAGAAGATTATTTTATTTTTTGTGGAGCGCACTTTGGGGGTTACACCACCCTTTAACAGACAGATGCACGCTTGTCGCTGCTGCTTTAAGGATGCAGGTGCGGCTACAGCCCACACATTTCACAAAGACAGGAAAAAAAGAAGAATTTTTTTATTGTTTGTGGAGCACACTTTGAGGGTTAAACCACCCTTTAACAGACAGATGCACGCTTGTCGCTGCTGCTTTGAGGATGCAGGTGCGCTACAGCCCACACAATTCACAAAGACAGAAAAAAAAAGAAGAATTTTTTTATTGTTTGTGGAGCGCACTTTGAGGGTTACACCACCCTTTAACAGACAGATGCACGCTTGTCGCTGCTGCTTTAAGGATGCAGGTGCGACTACAGCCCACACATTTTATAAAGATAGAAAAAAAAGAAGAATTTTTTTATTGTTTGTGAAGCGCACTTTGAGGGCTACACCACCCTTTAACAGACAGACGCACGCTTGTCGCTGCTGCTTTGAGGATGCACGTGGAATCTAGACGGGATTTGGAACCGGGGACACACTTCCTCCATCAATTGTCTAAATCTCACTGCACTAATGGCGGATACCGGACGCACGTCTAACACCAACATAGCAGTCAAGGCCTCAGTTATATGTTTTGCTTCAGGATGACTGCTGTCATACTTCATCCTCCTCACTAGGGACTGTTGGAGGGTCAATTGTTTAGTAAAAGTAGTGGTGTTCCTACTTCCTCTCTGGGATTATGAACAACTCCCAGCAGCAGCAACAGCACTAGGAGGAAGTGGTTCTTGATCTTTCCCTATTTTATTTTTATTGGAGAAAGTTTGGTCCTCCATTTATGTTATATTGATATATACGTGCGGCTAAGACGCACACAAACACAGAAAAAAAGATTATTTTATTTTTTGTGGAGCGCACTTTGGGGGTTACACCACCCTTTAACAGACAGATGCACGCTTGTTGCTGCTGCTTTAAGGATGCAGTTGCGGCTACAGCCCACACATTTCACAAAGACAGGAAAAAAATAATTTTTTATTGTTTGTGGAGAGTAGTGCACTTTGGGGATTAGCCAGCCGGTTCTTTACTAATGGGACATAGGCGCACGCTTGGCGCTGCTCCTTTGTTGATGCACGTGCAGCCACAGTGCACACAATTCACAAACACAGAAAATATTTTTTATTTTGTTTGGAGTGTACTTTGGGGGTTACAGCACCCTTTATCAGTCAAGCCAGTTGGCCCTTTACTTATGACAGAGGCACACACTTGGCACTACTTTGTTGATGCACGTGCGGCTACTGCGCACACAATTCACAAACACAGAAAATATTTTTTTATTTTGTTTGGAGTGTACTTTGGGGGTTACAGCACCCTTTAACGGACAAGCCAGCCAGTCCTTTACTTAAGGGACACAGGCGCATGCTTGGAGCTGCTCCTTTGTTGATGCAGGTGCAGCCACAGTGCACACAATTCACAAACACAGAAAATATTTTTTGATTTTGTTTGGAGTGTACTTTGGAGGTTACAGCACCCTTTAACGGTCAAGCCTGCCGGTCCTTTACTTATGACACAGGCGCACGCTTGGCACTACTTTGTAGATGCACGTGCTGCCACAGTGCACACAATTCACAAACACAGAAAATATTTTTTTATTTTGTTTGGAGTGTACTTTGGTGGTTACAGCACCCTTTAACGGACAAGACAGCTGGCCCTTTACTTATGGGACACAGGCGCACGCTTGGCGCTGCTCCTTTGTAGATGCACAAGCAGCCACAGTGCACACAATTCACAAACACAGAAAATATTTTTTTATTTTGTTTGGAGTGTACTTTGGGGGTTACAGCACCTTTTAATGCGCAAGCCAGCCGACCCTTTACTTATGGGACACAGGCGCATGCTTGGCACTACTTTGTTGATGCTCGTGCGGCTACTGCGCACACAATTCACAAACAGAAAAAATATTTTTTTTTTTTGCACTTGGGGGGAGCACCCCTGACGGACAGAGCACCCCCTGGACAACACTACAGCACCCCTTTAGGACTGGGACACTGCACAGGACTTTGGAGTGGACACAGCCCCTATGGACAACTGACTGCACAACACAGTACAGCCAGCCCCTATGGACTTTGAAGGAATGGACACAGCCCCTATGGACAACAGCAGCACAGCACAGCACAACACTACACTGCACTACACTACACTGCACTACACAGCCCAGCCAGCCCTAACTCCCACTCTCCCTCTTCACTGTCCACAGCCGAGTGAGAAAATGGCACTGACGCGGGTATCTTATATAGGATCCAAAACCCACGAGACCCGGAAGGCGGGATGATGACGTTTTGCCTCGATTTCAGATCTGAGTCAGGTGGGAAAAGTCGAGCCTGACTCGGATCGGCCTCGGATCGGGGGGACTCGGGGGGGTTCGGATTTCAGAAATCCGAACCCGCTCACCCCTAATTTTATTAGTTCAAAACATCTGTATAGAACCATCTACTTAGCAATTTACTTCATATACACTGCCTAATGTAGTGGTTCCATGCTACTGTAAAGCTGTCATAGATTGGTCACATTTTCTATACAGGAAAGAATAATATGGATCATAAGCTATGCTGAATTCAACCGAAAAATAACATTATGAATAGGCTCCTCAGACTTTTTAAACTTGGCCAATGTAATAGAGCCCAAAAACATGCAAACTCGCATGTTTTTCAGACACAAAACAACTCTTATAGTTTAAATTCTCATCCAGATGTTTTCACATTTTGAAAATACCAATGTAATAGTGTAAGAGTTTACTGCTAAACTCTCACCCTACTACATTTGGCCCATAGTCTGGACAGATACATTTAGCAATATGTCATTTGTTGGCTATATGAAAGAAATATCACATAGTGTGTACCCAGCTTAAGTTTCAAAACCCCAGCAAAACCATGACTTAGGACAAGTCTTTCTCTGGTCTTTTGGATGGAGAAACAGACTACTATTGCTTCCTTCTATTTAGTAATAAGGATACCATAGAGCAGGAGTTCCCAACCACTGTCCTCAAGGCACACTATCAGTCCAGGTTTTAGGATAACCATGTTTGAGCACAAGTGGCTTAATTAGTACCTCAGTTATTTTGATTTAACCATCTGTGCACAATTATCATGGATATCACTAAAACCAGGACTGTCAGTGTGCCTTGAGGACCAAGGTTGGGAATCACTGCTGTAGTGAAATAACTGATTTATCTTGTGGTCCACGCCATCTTCAGATGGAGTCACCTATGCCCGACAGTGGCGGATATGCTGGCCCACATGCAAATTTTATAGTGGCACTTTGCTGGCAGCGCCAGGCTGCCAGTGAAGCAATGAAAATCCTTGCAACAGGAGCCCAGCATTGCTAAATAGCTGCTTTATAAAAATGAGTATTGTCACATTTAGCTTCGGCAAGCTTTGATACATCTCCCCCTTAATCTTATAATTATAAGAGATTTTGTGAATAAAAAATGAATCACAAATCTAGATTTGGTTTTCCTAGGACAGTGTGAGACCACATTTTGAAAAACTTGCTCAGCTTTTATATGATTCAAAATATGGTGAAAATGTATTGGTTTCCTTTTGATTTTTTTATGTCTGATATACCCCTGAAGATAAGTAATCCTTTCTATAAATGACTTATCTATCGTACCCAGATTGGAAAAAGCTTTTGTCTGAAATATAGGCCATACGGATCACTTTGACTTTGTGAAATACAATAGACCAAGTCAAATAAACATGATTCCTTTGAAATCAGCTTTGTTATAGCTCAATATTTGTTTCCTTTTGTTCATTAATACTTTGGAAGGAAAATGTGAATTTTCTGTCCATTAACTGTGCATGCGGAGGGAAAGAAAAGCTTGGCTGACACATGTTATCCAGTTTCTCTTTTGGAGAATGAGATAAGGTTTTCTAAAAATCTGACATATTAATAAAATGAACTAAAGGCGCTTTTTTCTTCCGGATTTGCCAGTGAATATTTTACATACTGTAGTAAATAAAATATTGTCTTTATGAAACTTTATTTTTGGAGTTGGAATATACATACTGTTGACATATTTACCCATTATGCTTTTTACATTAGCTATGTCTGCAACATTAAGATGTAATAAAGTACGTATTTGTGAGTCTATTAGTCTATCGACGTCAGCAAAAGCACATATTGTATTTGTTTACCAAATGCCTACATAAGTACTCTTCTGTGATCCACTGCCCCCTTAAAATGCACCTATTTTGCAGGTTTGTAGCTCCACACACTGTAAATATACTCATGATGGAAAGATCATTACTTCAAAGTCCTGCCTACTACTATACTTTTATTAATTCAGCCGATTATTATCCTATTAAAAACTGGACGTTATAGCCTCAGTTATATCAGTGGTTCCCAAACTTTTTTGAACCATGGCGCCCTAGAGTATCAGCATTGTTTTCACGGCACTCTAAGCCAACTCAACTCAACTGCGCCATTTAGCCCCGCCCATTCTCTATGGAACCAAAATTTCCACGTAAAATCTCCCCATCCTGCACACTTGACTAAGAAGTGGGCGGGATGCGGAAGATATACCTATTCTTCCGGGGTTGTTGGGGGGTTACCCGAAAAATTGGGAGCCACTCGTGTCCCCCGGGAGAGTAGGCATGTATGCTCTAGTTCCTATAGTATTATTAAAATCACTAAAATTAATTTCCAGTAATGTCCTTTATGGCACCTGTAATCACAAGGGAGGGACTTGCATACAATCAAAAACACGCATGACTTGGTTTTACTCAGAACCCCTAAAGTAGACTCGGTTTGTCTTGTAATGCCAAAGCTCGTGTCTGTTTGTTTCTCAGCAAAACCGATCCACTCAACTCTAGTTTAAATAAAAATGAAAATACAACAGCACCAGATTTGTGTACACAAATGGCCTGCTTTGAGAGTTACTCATTAGCAAATTTCATGTAGCTTGCACGTGCAGTGCCTTGAAGACATGTGGATAACGTACAAGTGCAGTGCAGTAGGGGTGTGCAAATGTAAGATACGTTAAGATATGTGCATGTCTTATTAAAGATATGCAAATGCAAGTGAGTAGATGTATCTTTTCTCAAGTGCAAATGTTCAATTTGAATCAGGCCTAGAATGTATGAGATTTGATAATAGGAATAATTGATCATTGAAGTGTACAAAATTCTAGAACCACTAAAAATAAATAAGTAGCTGTTAGAGGAAAAATAGTAGATGTCAATAAATTATCGAAAAAGGTGCATGCCTTGGCCATCAGCTCACATTATTACCCCATACTGTAGGCACAGGTACAATGTTGTTCCTCCTATGACCGCAAATATTACTTGATGTGACAGCCATCTTTAATCCCTATTAAGAAAGTAACTGACCAGGTAAACTTTCAAACAATGTCCTGCAGCTGGAACTTTCAAATGGCAAGCCTGGCTTCCGAATTCCAGGGACAGTCTGCCTACAAATTTCTAACAGTTGACCTAACGCTAATGGACTAAAAACTATAATGGTATTTCAACAAGGCCGGCATTCTGGCAGTAGGGTATCAACTGGGAGATCTTTACTTGAGTATTACAAGTGAAGAAAAGCATACGTATAGGAGACAATTTGAAAATGGGCATCCCTTTCAAAGCATGTTGTATTAGGAAAGATTGAACTGAGTTGTCACCAGAATATGACAATGGCAATAAGGTAATTTATTATTTGACAAGAAAAACCATGGAAGCCAACTGTGCATATACCCATGGGAACCAATTTGTGCATTTGAACATCTGTTGCAATGCAAATGTCAGATGTGAAGTACATGGCTGTATGCATGAAGGCTTGCAGCTGGTTGGAGATGGTTATCAAGGTTCAGCTTGTTTTATACTTAGTTCTACTACTTCCCACATTTCCATCCCTGCTTTAAGAGACACTCTTGTGAACTGATATTTCAGCTGGAGAAAATCATTTTTTTGTCTTCTCACTATTTAAAGAAAACTGCAGTGAACTCTTCTCTTCTCTTAGGGGTTCATCACTTAATTTCTACAAAAGTAGGTGAAAATGTAAATTTTCACCTACTTTTGTAGAAATGAAGGATCGGGGCTATTCATTATAAAGATAAAGCTGGAGATATCACTGATATCTCCTGCTTACCTTTCAGCCCCGATTTATCCCGATATCCCCATGCATTAGTATTGAGACCTAAATTCATCAAGCTCTAAAAATACAATATTATTTGGAGCTTGACTGTAGGAGCATTTGCCAACTTCAGATGGCATTTGCTTAAGCATCCCCACTCCTTCCACCGGACACTGTGCGCCTGCGTGAAGCACAGTTCATGCAGACGCACTAGCACTGCCGAGTCAGACTCCGTGTGCTAACTTTCACTGCATACTGTCAGCCTGCTTGTCTATCTTTTTATAGGTTAGTTTAAAATTAATTTTCTATGCTCAAGCATGGCTTTGCTAAGGTGCATGCCAGTGCCATATTCCTGGCACACTTCATATGGAAGAGGTAGCGTCAGTAAGCTCCAGGTAGCACTGGAAACAATTGCTAAGATCTATACTTGGTACCGCCAAACAAGATACAATAATATAAAACAAATATCTAAATAGAATAAATCTCAAGTACTTTTCTGTTTATAATCATTAATCTTCACTTTGTTTCTTCCTCGTATTACATGCAAAGAAAAACAAAGTATATCATAGTATAATATGAATGTTATAGTACATTAGTGGTAGTGGTACATAGCAATCCAATCCTAAAAGGAAAGTGTTTTACACTGAAGATATGAAAATGGAGATCGTCCCTTATACAAATATAACAGAATGGAAACCATCTTGTTCTCCCAGATGCACCCCTAAGGTTGATGTGCTCGCACAAAGATACCTTGTTGTGCGTGCATATAGAGGGTTCTTTCAAATTCCACTTGTGTTTATAATCTCCATAGTTATTCTCAATCAATGGCATAAACAGTATAAAAGTAGGGAGAAGAAAAATGCATCTAGCTCATTAACGTAATTAAATCAAAGAAAACATTTAGGTTTTATTCATCATCACTTAATTTATACAAAAGCAGGTGAAAAATAAAATTTTCACCTACTTTTGTATAATTTAAGTGTCAGACCCATTCATCAATCATGTAACGCTGTCAAATTGTTCAATACAAAATCACTGCGTTTGCCACATGTTGAGATAACCTTGCGTTCAACATAATATCTCTAATACCTAACAGTGATTGCACCTGTTGCTAACTGCTACTCTAAGATTTAAAAAACAACTGTGTATTCATTATATGTACAAACTGTCAGTATATATGTGTTATATTTCACCCAATGTATGATGCTTGCAAATCTATATGCTACACCACCTATTCTCATGGTCACAAATGTTATAAATGATTGCATTTGTATTGTGTGACCTAATACCATTCATATCAAGAGCTGATAAAGGGCCTGATTCACTAAGGAATGCAACTGCGAATGCAATAGCGATTAGGCGGTAGTATGCTAATCCATTACGATCGCAATTCCATATGCAGCACTACATAAGTACGCCCACCATACCTTACACATTCCTAATGTTTAGCAAGACTGCGAAACCATCGGTACAATCGAGTACCATCGCAGCCTCACGCACACTTGAATATACCCTGACCTTACTCAGAAATTGCTAACTTCCACGCACGCTATCAGGCCTCAGGCTGTGTAGGTCATCACAATGGATAATTTATGAATGCCCCGGCACCGGTGTTGAAACGCACACTGGTATGCCTGCGTTCGAGTGCAGTCTGCAACAATCGGACGTTTGCATGCATAATCGCAGTTGCGTACGGTAGTGTATCAGGCCCAATATTCCTTCTTACTGACAGACTTTAATAATATGTAATGAAGCCACATGATTTGACTTTAATATAATATGCCCAAAACCAATAGCTCCATTAGGTATTTTTTGTTACATTCAAAATTTTGATATACAGGTCAAGTCTCCCATTTCCAATTGCTTGGGACCAGGGGTATTTTGGATATCGGAATATTTCGTATTTTGGAATATTTGCATACCATAATGAAATGTCTTGGGAATGGGACCCAAATCTAAACACAGAATGAATTTATGTTCTATATACACCTTATACACACAGCCTGCAGGTAATTTTTTATACAATATTTTTAATAATTTTGTACTTTATAAACAAAGTTTGTATATATTGAACCATCAGAAAGCAAGGGTTTCACTTTCTCAGTCATGCTAAAAATATTCTGTATTTCGGAATAGTCCGTATTTCAGAATATTTGGATATGGGAGACTCAACCTGTACAGTATTAACTATTACAAGCAATAAAGCTCTATAATAGGGTCCTTCTTTTCTACTATATTTCACCCATCAAATAAATTTTTCTCTTTTCCTAGATAACCGCTTTAAATCCTTTTTAGGACTACTGTGTATTCTACAAACACTAGAGATTTCTGTTTTCCCCTTGATTTTCTTTTACACATCCCTTCCCCAATTCCCCTTGTATAAATGACACCTCACACATACTAATTATTATTATTATCCTTTATTTATATGGATTTATATGGTATAGTACATAGACAAATAAGTGAACAAGAAACCAGTGACTTACATTACAGTGCAGGACAATGACACGGTTTATACACTGCTGCATTAGCGATCATAACACTCAAATAAACATCAGGGCGTAAGCAACCAAATGTTACTGTAGGTGCCCGAATGAGGTGTAGATGAATGTATAAACAAGGAGAAGCCCAAAAGGGTAGAGGGCCCTGCTCAAGGTTTATTTAGACTCAATGTCATAATAAAATTATGTCAGATGGAGACAGAGAGACAGATAAAAGTTGTGATATGCTGATAGGTGGAAATTTATTCTCTCTGTAGAGTGATCATGTGACTGCTTAACAACATTTGTGATGTCAATTAACTTTGGAATAGTATTCTTTATTTGGCATAAAGCTAAAGCTGGCCATACACGCTACAATTATCGGGGGATCCACCCGATATCCGCAGATCGCCCCGATAATTGTAGCGTGTGTGCGGCAACTGAGGGTTAAATATTGCTCAGTCCGGCATGCTGGATTGTCCAGCATGCCCCTCCAATGCGATATTTAAGAGATAAACTGTCGGCCGCATCGGGCTGTGTATGCCTAGCCGCGGCCGACAGACAGACATTTCCTGTGTTCCTTCCCATGGAAGGAACAGGGAAATGTCTTCTCCCATGGGGGCGGAGCACAGATGTCGGGCTAATACACTGTGAGAAATCTCACAGTGTATGCCCCGGACATCTGCAGCTGGCATGCTGCCAGATAAAATGTCTGTCGGTCTGACAGGCAGTTTGTCTGCACGTGTATGCCCAGCTTTAGTTATTAGCTGTATCTGGTATTATGACATCTCATAGTAGGTATACTGTTTTTGACCTAAATGTAATATTAAAATAATAAAATAAGATAGACAGATAGATAGATAGATAGATAGATAGATAGATAGATAGATAGATAGATAGATAGATAGATAGATGTGAAGTGCAGATAGGTGTATATATTTTTTTATCACAGTAGGCCGAACATATGAATGACTCTAATCTTTGGAATTGGAGTGACTGTTTGGTATGTCAGTAAGCTTCCAGTTGTAAGACATATTACAGTATAGTGTATGTTTAAGGACAAGACAAGGAAAAACAAATGGGAAGCATAATGTAACCGCAATTTTTTTGCTCAAATATTGGGCGCAATCCGCTTCACACCAACACATGTTCCACCACCCACCCATTTTGCCCAACAAGCTCATTATCCAAACTCATTTGTGGAAACATCCCAGTATGTGCAACAAGCTCAGTCTCCCACCTCATTTGAGCATACATCACAGTATGGGCAGCAAGCTAATTTCCCCACAGTAACGATCTACCACTACCCATATGGTGTTATGTCCTTTGGAGTGTGGGAGTTCAGAGATAAAATCCATAGATATATGTGTCCACGGAGCAGCTGGAACGGGTAATGGGCATAAGAGACCTGCTACCTTTTTGTGAGGAACTTTATGCTGCGAGCATTTCACACAGGATAAAATAAATTCTCGAACGTCTCCTCTCATTGAGGGCCACCAATAAGAATGCTGAAGAAACTTGTAAGTTTTGAAAATGCCAGAATGACCAGCAAATAGAGAGCTATGAGCCCAAGTTAACAACTTCTTTCGTAATTCAGGAGTCACAAAAAATTTTCCTGGGGAAGGAGTCAATATTTGAGTCGAAGCGAAGACCATAGGATCCAGGATTGGTCGAGATCGCAGATAATCCTCTTCTTGAGAGTCGAGTAGAAAAGATCGGGAAAGAGCATCCGCTTTTTTGTTCAAATTACCTGGGCGAAAGTGAAGCTTGATGTTAGACCTTGAGAAAAACAAGGACCAGCGGGCCTGTCTGGCATTTAAGCGGTGAGCTGTTTGAAGCATCGCTTCTTGATCTCCAATTGCATAGTTTCTCTCTGCAGGGGAGAATTTACAAGAGAAGTACCCACAGGGATAGTTCTTCCCGTCACTGGAAATTTGAGACAATACTGACCCTACTCCCACTGAGGAGGCATCTACCTCTACAGAAAATGGTTTATCCAATTGAGGTTGACAAAGGACAGGAGCAGTAGAAAATGCTTCTTTCAGTTTTTGGAAGGCCTGTACGGCTGAGTCCGGCCAATGGGCTGGCTTGGCGCCTTTCCGTGTGAGACCAGTAATGGGGGACACCAGCGTGGAAAAATTTGGTATGAACTGCCTATAGTAGTTTCAAAAGCCTAAGAAATGTTGAGTAGCTTTTAAAGATTTTGGTAAAGGCCAATCAGAAATCACTTTCAGTTTCTCTGGATCCATCCGAATGGTCTCCCCAGAAATTATATGTCCTAGGAAAGGAACTGAGGTTTGTTCAAAGAGACACTTGGAGAATTTTCCTCAAAGGCAGTGTTCCCTAAGACGAGATAAAACTTCTTGAACATGTTGATGGTGGGTTTGGAGATCCTTAGAAAAAATTAAAATGTCATCTAAGTAGACGATGACAAAGCTGTAGAGACTGTCCCGAAACATTTCATTTACATAGCCTTGGAATATAGCAGGTGCATTACAGAGACCGAATGGCATTACCAGATATTCAAAGTGGCCATCTCTGGTATTGAAGGCGCTCTTCCACTTGTCCCCAGCCTTAATACGTATCAGATTGTACGCCCCACAAAGATCTAGTTTAGAGAAAAAATGTGCTCCATGAACTTTATGAAAAAGCTCAGGAATCAAAGGCAAGGGATACCGATTTTTTACAGTAATTTGGTTGAGACCACGGTAATCAATACAGGGCCGGAGCCCTCCATCTTTCTTACTTACAAAAAAGAAACCTGCCCCTGCAGGAGAGGTGGAAGGTCGTATAAATACCTTGGCTAGGTTTTCCTTTATGTATGTTGCCATGGCGGATGTTTCTGGAACTGACATAGGATAGGTCCGACCCCGAGGAGGAATCTTTCCCAGGAGAAGTTCTATTCCACAATCACAAGATCGATGAGGAGGGAGTTGATCTGCTGCCTGCTCGCAGAATACATCGGCAAAATCTTGATACACTTGTGGTAGACCAGAGACGGAAGGATCTTTTGATTTGTCAATCAAGGAGGACTTTGCACCTGTACTGGGGTTCACAGAGTGGGTACGCACAGGAAGTACTTCGGTTAAGCACCGATGGAAACAGCTTGGCCCCTATGATACAGTTTGCATATTGGACCAATCAAAAGTAGGATTATGCTTCCTTAACCAGGGTAGACCCAGGACTAGTTCGTAAGCTGAGTTGGGGAGTACAAAAAATTTGATGGCCTCTTGGTGCAGGCAACCAACCCTGAGGGTCGCGGACTGGGATTTCAAGGAAATGGATTCACCTAGCACGGTTTTACCATCTACACCGGAGAGCAGTAATTTGTTAGGTAAAGGTACCACCGGAATACCAAGGGTCTGAATTAAAGATTTGGAAATAAAATTCCCAGCAGCACCAGAATCTACAAGGGCTTTAAAATTCCTTGTCCTGAGCTGGTAGAAAAGGGACACAGGCAATAAACTGTCAGTTAACTGGGAGTGCTCGAAATTAACCCCTAATTGAATGCTCCCGACATCAACTAGGGTCTTGCATTTCCCACCAGCAGAGGACAATTCTTTAACCTGTGCTCAGGAGCAGCACAATACAGACACAGTTTGTTTTGGAAGCGCCAATTGTGTTCAGCCGTGGTTAGTCTGGACCTGTTGATCTGCATGGGTTCCTCACCAGTAGAGGTGGAAGAATAGGATTGCCTTCCTAGGGATGGACGAACCCGGGGGCAGTCCCCATGACCCCTATTACCCCACCGCTCCCTGTGGCGTAAATTGATTTTTATGCAGAGGGAAAAAGTCTCAGAAAAAGATGTAGGTAGATCCCTAGATGCCAACTCGTCTTTCATCCTTTCGGATAACCCATGGAGGAAGGCTGCTTTGAGTGATTCTTTGTTCCATTTTAGTTCTGATGCAAGGGTCTGAAACTGCACCACGTATACGCACGCAATCGGGCAATTGTTGCCATCTGTGCATGCATATGCATTGCAGTGTGCGAACTAGCAATTGCGATGTGAACTGCGATTTCAGAGGCTACGCAGACCCAGAGCAGAGTGATGGACAGGCAGTGCCATTTGTGGGTGGTGATGGTGGGGGGTCGTGTGAATGCAGGCGTGACAGTGTGTTTCAACGCGATTGCCAGGAGCGTGTTATAAATTATCCACTGCGTGGCCATAAGCAGCCATAGCACTGATAGCGTGCGTGGCTGTTAGCAATTTCTGAGTAAGGTCAGGGCTTGTGCAAGTGTGCATATGGGTCCGATGTTACCGATGGTTTCGCTGTGTTCCCCTAGTATACAGATGTGAGTAAGGAGAAGTGGGCGTCCTTATGTCTAGATGCGATCAAAATGGGATGCAAACATTTAAATAGCACCACTGATAATAGCAACTGCGGTGCGTGCGCATAGGCAGAATTGCGATCCGCAGTGAATCAGGCCCTATGTTCGCACCTGCAGACCAGTATGATGAGTTGCCCTGCATTGTGTTCACTCTACTATAAAATGTATCAAATTAGTTATCTTTAATTTTATATTAAGCCATAAATAATGTAAAAATAGATGTGTTTGCAGAAGTATGGCAAGTTAAACGTCTATTTTTAAATATCACAGATATCTGGCATTTACAAAAGTACTGCTGATTTTAAAGACGAACCATGGTCCCAAAAGTTCTCTATGGGGACAGCAATATATAGCTTTTAAACAAGCTTCTAAAACTTCAGATGGTCCTACAGTAGCTGGTTTTGCCTACATGCTGTAGCATGGCCGGTTAGAGAGGCTTCTTCTGACCTCTCACTGGCAGGGTGGACACTCCTACCATCCCATCTTTGCCTAAAATAACTATGCACAAGTGTGGCATTAAGGTAAAACATTTGAATTTAGTAAGCTAAATAAGCACAATGATATTTATCACTATAGCTATACTGAAACTCTTCACCAGGACAGAATCTCATCAGATGTGTTGTTTACTTGATAAATTGCGCTGGAGTTGCATCTCTCATCATTACAAAAAGCACAATTGTGGGACAAAACAATGATATTTGATAACTATACCCTACATTTTAAGAAACTGGGGTGATGTATCAAGCAATGAAAATAGTGGAGAAGTTACCCATAGCAACTACAGTAAATATAATTATATACAATGTACTTAATATATGCTACCCCAAAGCTGATTGGTTGTTATGGACAACTTCTGCACTGGTCCAATTCTCCACTATTTTCACTACTTGATACAACAATCCCTTTATCTTGAGAAGTTTTCAAGCAGTCTTCCAGAACACACAATGCAGGACACTCACTATTGGTGGATGTGAATTGTCAGCAATGTGCCGCCTGCCATGACATACGTCCCCCCACATTACTATTTGGTAAGCAAGTTATGGGATGCAAGGAAAAATGAGCTAAGTTACATCATCACATATTCCCTTTGTGACTGTCCTGGAGGCACAACACAGAGAATTGAATTGCTCCCTACCATCATACTCCTAAACTAGTGCCCAGGGAATGTGCATGGTGATAAGATGGAGGCAACTGTCGGTTACAATCCCTCACACGTTTAGTCTCTAGTCTGCATAGTATCTTGCTGATTTATTGGTGCTTTTTCTTTATTGTTATATTTGTTATATTTGTTTTGCACTGGATTTAAGATAAAATAAAGGGACAAAGAAAGGAGTTTTATTGGTGTTTAATAGTGTTTACCTGATGTGTCCTATAATAATGATCAATATTTGTACAGCGATGCAGAGAAAGAATGGAAACAGCTGCAATATTAGCATGAAACAGCATGGTCATAATTATGGAGAGGGGTCCGGAGGGGAACAACAAAGGAGAATTTGGCATCATGCTTTCTGATTTAAGTATACAAACATATGTTTTCAGTGTAAGTCATGTCAAGCTCATTAATATACAGTTACATTTATAACACATTAGAACACAAACATTTGCATTCATAGAATTAGTTTTAAGCATAAACCTAACTACAATAGTAATATACAGTATCATTGTACTTTGTGCTTAAATGCTTAAGTATAACATGTAACCTTTACCATTAAGAAGTAGAAGCATGGAAGCCTGAGTTACAAGGTGACCAGATATGGGAAAAATACACCAGAGAAATAGAGATGGGGAAGATAGAAATCAATTTGTATCTACAATTGTTATGAACTCCCGAAGGGATCTTCAAACCCTTAGGGGCATATTCAATTGGGCACAAGGTTTAGTGAGGTAAAAAGCCTCACGTCTCTCGCGCCGAATTTTGGAATACCGCGGGTATGCGTACTCCCGATACCTACGGTATCCAATAACAAAAAGTGGTTGCAGGGTTTTCAGCACTGAAAAACTGCGCGGTGCAAGGAAAAAAAATCTTCACTTACCTGGCCGGGGTCTCCGCAGCTCCCGGTGGCCTCCTCTCCATCTTTTCACCTTCCGCTGGGAGCCCTGGGGGCTGCAGGTAGGCTCCAGAGGCTGGTGGGAGGGGCAAGGTCTGCTGGGAGATGTAGTTCTCCCAGTGCCCATTCTGGGAAAGGGGGCACACAGACTTTGGTGGGCCACCCACACCGGGGGTCACACACACAACTCTCATACACACTCTCTCACTCATACACACTTACAAACACTCACACTCACTGACATACTCAGCCTACAGCAGAGGACCCGGCTTCCGACGCTGGATGAAGAAGAAGATGCAGAAGACAGCACTGCCGAAGGTAAGTTATTATGGACTAACTAAGCTAATTGGATTCTTCCAATTGCTTAATTAGACATCAGGGGGTGCTGTCACAAAGGGATCCCATAGACTTGAAAGTCCATCAGATTTTTGGAAAAGTCACACTTGCTCTGGAGGTGCGTGAAAAAAAAACCTCCCACGGCACAAAAATGAAAGAACACACATCTAATTAAGTAGCAAAAAATCCGCAGCTGCAGGTAAAAGCTTGCAGGTGCGGGATTTTTGCAATTCACGCACCCAATTGAATATGCTTCTTTGGGTACTTAGGCCAGGTTAATACATCTGTGGTCCCCGATGTGTAGAAGGCTGTTATTCGCAAGCTAGCACTGAGTGTTGGCAAGGACCAAAACCAGGGGCGCAGAGTCTAACCCACTGGCGGTCTTCGAGGGCATACAGTTGTCCTTTAGGGAGTTTAGCATTGAGGACAAGATCAATGGGACAGTTATATGGTCGAAGTGGGTGAAGTACATCTGCCTTTTTTTTGGTGAAGACATCTTGGAAGGCCCGGTATGGCTCCGGCAGAGTTTCGAGAACAGGATGCAGTGTCTAAATAGGAAAGGTGAGGAAGTGAGAACCACAATCTGACCCCCAGCGAACAATCTCTGCAGACCTCCAGTCCTCCACAGGTTTATGCTTTCTGAACCACGGTAAGCCAAGAACTTTTTGAGCTAAAGGGCATTGAAACAAGAAGAAACATATATTTTCTGAATATAGAATTGCAACAGTTAACAGGAGAGGCTGGGTCTGCGATGTAACTTGTCCATTAGTCAAAGAATTGCCATTAACCCTACAGATGGAGATAACTGAATCCAATGGCTCAATGAGAATGTTAAGAAAAGACTCAGAGGTGGAGTCCATGAAATTCCCAGCAGCACCAATATCCAAGAAGGCTAAAACAGTTGCTCTTCTTTCTAGGATTGATACTTTGGCTGGAACCAATATGGATTTGGAGGGCAAGATGGTTAATAAACCTAAGAGAAAACCCCAAGACTTCACTTATGCTTTGTCTTTTACTGGCTTCTGAGGGCAAGCATTAGCACAATGTCCTTGTTCCCTGCAATATAAACAAAGACCCTGGGTACATCTTCTATTCTTCTCCTCTGTGGACAAGTGGAAGGCACCAAGCTGCATAGGTTAACCCGGGTCCTCAGAAAAGTCAGAGCCAGAGGAATGAGCAGGTGACAACCTGACCTCTTTCCCTCTTTTCCATTCCTGGAAATGTCTATCTGCAGAGACGGCCAATTGCATAAGACTGTCCAAGATCTCTGGAACAGGATATTGAACCAGACAATCTTTGATCAGTTCAGAGAAACCTAACCTAAATTGACTTTTAAGAACTGGTCATTCAACCCAGAATCCACCTCCCATCTTCTGAATTCAGGGCCTGATTCAGACCCGGACGCAAGTGGCCGTTCGCTCGTCCGTCGTACGAGCGGAAAAATTTAAATTTAAGCGCTCGCTCGTATGTTCGCTTGTAGCTAACCTTCCACCCCATATTCTCCCAACCCCTCCTCTAGCTAGCGAGCGTTCAAAATAGCGAGCGTCCAGCTCCTCTTTGGTTGCATCTCCTCTTTGATCAATTCCAGAAGTGGCCCTGTCATTTTTCGATTGCCTGCTATTTCATTCTGCAAACATACTTGAATCGATTAATGGCAATCACTATATTAATTACCTTAATTGTTATTCACATGTTTGCAATCCTGTTTTTTTTTCAATGTCAATAAACTTTATTCTTGTTATTGTGTGTCATTTCTTCCGCAGAATACGTACGGTTTGACCAAGGGGATGGTTTTTCGAAATTAATAGTTTGTTAGAATGCTGCTATTGTTTTGCATTTTATTTTTATAGGCAGATTTTAATACTTTAATTTTGATATTTAAATTAGCTTACGCATGTCACTGCATCAAGCCTATCATAACTCACATTATATTTGTGAGGGTGTAGGTCACATGACTCATACAATAACCAATAAAATTGTTCCTGTTAATTTACAAAGTACATTAGCCAATCAAATTTTTTCTAAGATCCTTTATTAAAACTGTTTTGTGTAAAAAAAATCATTGCCATCATGAGAGCCGCCGCTTTTTGTCGCCGTGAGCTACTGGTCCTCACTGAGGTGATGGACCAGAGAATTACTGACCATCCGCACCCCATCACCAACCTCCGCAAACGCGGCTGGCCTAAGCGGAGGTGCACCGCCGCCTGCGTTCCCTCGCCTATCGCCGAAATATCAGCCAGCTGGAACGCAGGTGGTCGGATCTGAGGCGCAGATCCCCACGCCTGCTGGCCTGTTTGCGTCTCCAGATAGTGCAAAGTAAGTGTTTCTGTGTATGTTTTTTTGTTTGTTTTTGTTTTTTTATTCTCATACCTGCGTGTGCATGTTTACAGTATAGCCCTGTTTGTTTATTTTGGACATACTTGCGTGTGCATGTTTACAGTATAGCCCTGTTTGTTTATTTTGGACATACCTGCGTGTGCATGTTTACAGTATAGCCCTGTTTGTTTATTTTGGACATACCTGCGTGTGCATGTTTACAGTATAGCCCTGTTTGTTTATTTTGGACATACCTGCGTGTGCATGTTTACAGTATAGGCCTGTTTGGTTTTTTTGGACATACCTGCATGTGCATGTTTACAGTATAGCCCTGTTTGTTTAATTTGGACATACCTGCTTGTTCATGTATACAGTATAGCCCTGTTTGTTTATTTTGGACATACCTGCGTGTGCATGTTTACAGTATAGGCCTGTTTGTTTTTTTGGGACATACCTGCGTGTGCATGTTTACAGTATAGCCCTGTTTTTTATAAAAAAAAAATTGATACAATCAAAATACTAAAAGGCATATTGTAATTACAAATGTTTTTCTCCATCATTTAGGGGCAGAGCGGAGACTCACACATTGCAGACGTGTGTCTCATCCCCTAACCCCCACTCCCACCCAAACATCTTCTGCCCACTCTTCCCCAAATTCCCCCTCCACCCCAGACCTTGCCGCCCGTCAGTCCCCTCCCTCTCCTCACATTAACATCCCTCCAACTTCCCCCTCCACTCAAACCCCCTCTCTCTTTTCCTCACCCTCCACTTCATCCCACATGACCCCTCCTCCTTCCCTGAGCCACTGGCCCAGCTCTGATGAGGAGGAATTCGGGACTCCAGGCCCAGTCAGCAATGTGCCCGGTATGTTTACATTTTAAACTATGGTTTTTTGTTATGTTTGTTTTATTTTGGTTGATGTTGTCCTTTTGCCTTTGCAGTTCAAAATAGTAAAGTAGTTCCAATGTTTTTTAAATATATCTTTGTGAAACAATGTCAAGGATGTTTTCCCCTTACACATATGACACATGTCCAAACACTCACACTTGTGTCTTTCTTGTTTACGCTACCAACAAATGTCGTAGTTTGGCTTAGTTTTTTTTAAGGATTTTTTTTCTTCTTTTTGGGCCCTTATTTGTTTAAATCTTATCTTTTTGCATTCCTTTTGTTTTGTACATGTTTTGGTAACTGATGTATTTTTTTGGTATAGTCTGAATTTTTGGTTGGTTGTTAAAATCTAAATGAAGGTGTCATTTTAGTAATCCACACATTTTTTTAACCCACAGAGGACCAGAGGCGTAACGAGGCAATTGCTGCCGGATTACTGGATATATGTAATTGCCATGCTGGTGGCATTGGACCATCTTTTGGCGATCCTGCACCACTAATTTTTTTAGATGACAAAAAAAATACCCTAAAAATAAAGTTTATTTTGATTTATTTAAGTCTCATTCCTTGTCTGTAAATCTTAGATTGTTGAACCTTACATAAGTCTACTATTTGTCCCTGAGTTTTTAAGTAATGTACATTTGTTTGTAGAAAGCTCAAGTAAGTATGTAAGCTTGCACATTAAACACATAACAATACCAATAGGTTTGTAGAATTAACCTCAAAAAGAGAATAATTTTTTTGGGGGGTAATGTAAAAATTACAGCTACCTGCTTAGGCCTAGAATGGAAAACATACTGATTCCCCATAATACCTTTGGTTTTTTTTTAGCAACAAAGCAGGGTACTAAAGTTTACAAATTAAGAAATTACAGTATTAGGCATTAAGCAACTTTGCATTTTTTGAAACAGGTTATACTTGGTTGTAATTTACGATGGAAATGGTTGGGTAACGTTAAAAAGAATTAATGCACACAAATAATAAACACCAAGTGAATTGACCCAATAAATTCAAACATTGAAAACACACACAAAAGTCCAAACAACACCAACCCCCCCCCCCAAAAAAAAAATCAGGAACTGTTTGAAGAAGTAGCATGCCAACATGAATCCACAAATGAGGAGAAGAAATCATTGTTCCCGAAGTTATATCCAATGTGCCCACATAAAGTCATTTGTGTTGATGAGGTAGTATGCATGGATTTTTATGGTCATTTTAGGGAATAAAAAAAAAATATATTAAAAGTGTACATTAAAATATTACATGTCTACATTGTGTCAATTAAATAAATTTGTGGAAATAATTACCTAAAAAATCTTGCAACAACTTCATCGCGTATGGCCCCCCCACATACTGCCCTCCGACCAACCTCGGGGGGGCTGTCCTCAGGCAAGGCATTCTCTGGCTGCATTGGGACACCACTCCTTATGGCGATGTTGTGAAATATCCCACACAGGACCACAATTTTCGAAACCATAGCCGGAAAATACATGAGGTCGCGACCAGAGCGGTGGAGGCATCTGAATCGGCCTTTTAAAAGGCCAATACAGCACTCCATCACCTGCCTGGTGGCTGTAAGTGCGGAATTATACTGACTTTGTGGCCCTGGTGTGGGAACCAAATAAGGAGTGAGCAGCCAGGGCGTGCAAGGGTAACCACTGTCTCCTGTGAAAATATAAAAAGCAACATCAGGACCATTGTGTACCAAGCTTTGCATTGGTTTCAACAGAAGGTGTCAACTTACCCAGAAGCCACGCATCACCAGCTTGTAGGTTGTTTAATTTGTGCCAAATCCCTGATTGCTGGATGACGAAGGAATCATGTGCACTGCCTGGGAATTTGGCATTCAGGGACAGGATCTGGAGGGAGGCATCACATACCATCATTACATTCATCGAGTGAAAGTGCTTTCAGTTCCTAAATATAGCCTCCAGCCTTGCTGGAGGCTGAAGAGGTATGTGAGTGCCATCCACAACCCCTATGATGTGTGGGAAGCCAGCAATTTGGTAAAAATTAGCCTTCACCACATTAAGGGAACCCATATCCAATGGCATTTTAATAAAATGATGGAGGTGTTTAAAAAGTGCCTCCATCACTGCCCTCAGGATCCTTGAAAAGGAGGATTGGGATATTCCTGCCACTATTCCCACAGTGGTTTGAAAGGTCCTGAGGCACAAAAATGTAACACCGACATTGCGTAAGTGGTGGTATTGCTGTAGGACTGTCAATTTGTCTTTCAAAATCACTCTCTATTAATGAGAGAGTGTCTATGATGATTTGTGGCGGAAGACAGTATTGCCTTAACACCTCATCATCTGGCATTCCAAAAAGGGTGACATGTGTTCTATATATCTGGGGCCTTGCACGCCATTGAGGCCTACGCCTGGGATGAAGTTGAGGTTGGTCGGGTTCTGGAACCATGGGGCCAATATAATACGACCAACATCAACCTGAAATGTTAAGCCAGGTAGTTATTGTTTTAGACAAATGCGTTAAGAAAAATATACTTTTCTTTTCAAAGAAAACCAAAGATTCTTACAGGCCTGGGTCATGTCATGTGAAAAGCAACCTACATTTCAAAAGTAGAAAATATTTTTATGATTAATTTAATAAACTAGGAATTAAGCCAAATATAGTTGTCGAAAATTTAGAGAAGGGAGCACACATTAGTTCGCAAAATAGTATGCTACATTTAAAGTTAAGACATGATTTTACACAGAAAAAAACACACATTAGTTCGCAAAATAGTTCGCTACATTTAGAGTTAAGACATGATTTGACACAGCAAAAACACACATTAGTTTGCAAAATAGTATGCTACATTTAGAGTTAAGACATGATTTTACACAGAAAAAAACACATTAGTTCGCAAAATAGTACGCTACATTTAGAGTTAAGACATGATTTGACACAGCAAAAACACACATTAGTTCGCAAAATAGTACGCTACATTTAGAGTTAAGACACAATTTTACACAGAAAAAAACACACATTAGTTCGCAAAATAGTACGCTACATTTAGAGTTAAGACATGATTTGACACAGAAAAAACACACATTAGTTTGCAAAATAGTACGCTACATTTAGAGTTAAGACATGATTTTACACAGAAAAAAACACACAGTTCACAAAATAGTACGCTACATTTAGAGTTAAGACATGATTTTACACTGGAAAAAACACACATTAGTTTGCAAAATAGTACGCTACATTTAGAGTTAAGACATGATTTTACACAGAAAAAAACACACATTAGTTCGCAAAATAGTACGCTACATTTACAGTTAAGACATGATTTTACACTGAAAAAACACACATTACTTAGCGAAACATATGCTAAGACCAACACATCGAATTTGTTAATTCATAAAACCAAAAACACTTACCAAAAACAGACAAATATCCCAAAGTTAGAAAAGGTCACTTGGTCACTGCCAAAATAACTGTAAAAAAATTAAAAAAAAATTAAAAAAAATGTAAACAATTTAATAATACATTTTTAGGGGAATTTTTTAAATACTTACTCAAAAATATAAATAAAAATAGCAAAAAAAATTCAAAAATGCTAACGTAAACAAAGTAATAAAAAAACCAAATTTCTCAAAAATAGAAACTACTCCTCCAAGAAACCACAAACCACGAACAAACCACTACACCGAAAAATCTCCAACAATCCAAAAATGCCACCTCAAATGGAGTCACACCAAGCCATAAATAGGCTTTATTTTCCTGCTCAAATTAAGGACGGACAATAGGAGCGCACAAGGAATGATGCGGCCGAATAATGCTGACGCATGTATAAAAACGTCCCTGAAGGCCAAAATTGGTCTGCTACATTGAAAAAAGACAATGAGTACAGAGCAGCAAAGTACTAGCCAAGAGGCGCCATGTAATTATTTAAAAAATTATGTGAAAATGCTTATGTTTAACATTACATTTTGAAACATTTAACTTTTTAAATTTTTCAACCATTTAAAAAAAAGGTGTGGAGGATGCCATGGAAGAGGCTGCTGGGCATAGTAGGCAAACTAGGGCCAAAAAAAAAAGACAGCCACAATTCACAAGGAAGGAGATGGAGGTTTTGGTGCAAATGTGCAACGACAACCTGGCACAGGCACCAAGGAATATTGGTGCAACCCAGAGATGGAAACTGTGGGACGACATAGCCAGTGCTGTCAATGGGGTGGGTGAGTTTGAACGTTCAACCCGGGAGGTCAAACACCGGTAAGTAAAAACTACATTTGAATAAAAAATGGTTACAGGTCCAAATACTGCAGTAATAATGCCAACTTTTTACCCAACAGATGGAGCGACTTGAAATATCAGCTTAAACAAAAAATGGCTAATAGGGCTAGGCATGCAGGGGGAACAGGTGGGGGTCCCACCCCTGTGTCACTTGAGCTCACGGATTTGGAGGAGCTGGCCCAGGGGTGTGTGCAGGATGAGGAGGTGTTTGGCGTGTCAAACATGGATACCGACATGCCAGACTTTGCGGCTCCTCATGTTGCCCCAGGTAAATGTTGTAATGTTAACAACTCAGAAATGTGTTTTGTAAAATATCTCGTTTTGAATTTGAATCTTTTCTCTTTTTTCACACAGAGACACAGGCGGATGAGTCTGCTCCAGAGGAGAGCTTTGGCCGCAGAATTTCTTCTGGCTCTGCAGGGGAGGAAGCAGTAGATCCGACTGGGGACCCTGTGGAAGACAGTCCAGGGCATTCCCCCTCGCAGGCAGTGGCCCTCCTCACTGATCTCAATGTTAAAACAGATCAGCACACCGAGATTCTGCTGAGGATGGACACCAATCTGCTACGGGTGGCGGACGCCCTGGAGCAAAATACTGCGGCCAACGTGAGAATTGCAAATGCCCTGGCAGAAAATACTGGGGCAAACTTAAGAATTGCAAATGCCCTGGAGCAGCTCGTTCGCCAGCACATGTTGGAGCCAGCCTCCCTTCCTGCCGGAACATCACGACCCTCCACCTCTGGCACAACAACACCCATCCCTCCAAATGTGCCTAGCCCTATGCCTAGTCCAAAGGCAACAACATCTGCCTCTGGCCAGGCCAGCCGAAGGAGCTCCCGGGCCCGTTCCGGCTCCCTCCAAACCCCGGCCAAAAGGCCTAAAAGGCGATGACAGCACTGGCTAATAACCAACAATCCATCTCTGTGTTTGCCCCATATTCCTTCATGACAACAACCTCCCTTTCCTTTCTTGTGAATTGTTTTTTTGGATTTTTTAATGTTCAAATGCCACTTATTTTGTGTGTGTGTAGGCCAAATAATTTTTAAGTTTTTTTTCCTTATTAAAAATATGTTTATGGCAAAAAAAAAAAAATGGACACAATCATTTAATAAAATTATGATAAAATCTGCAAAATTCTATTGATGATTTATTCCAAAACGGGATAATAGGTAATCCCTCAAACAAACTTAGAAACAATACAATGGAAATAGAAACATTTAATTTTGTAAAACAAAACAAGGGTTAAAAACAATTTATGAGTTTGAATTAACACTTAGCAAAAAACAAAAGGATGATTGGTTTCTTGTCCTCCAAAAAAATAAGCAAATAAAAAAACATGCGTACAATATTGTTTCCCTAAAAAAGAAACACAAATATTTTAAAAGCCCCAAAATAAAAAGTATTTGTTAGCTAATTGATTGTATGACCCAGAAATTAGCAGCTGAGTAGTTCACCTGCGTTCGGATTTTAGCTACTAAAAAAGGTCTATTTCCTAAACACCTTACAAGCAGATTTGCAATTAAAAGATGATTGTTTTTGTGGCCTCAATTGATAAATCGCTACACCATCGATGTGCCAAGGGAAGGACGAAGAGACCATCGTCATTGTGGTAGACTATACCAGACCACAAGCTGAGCGAGCAGTCTTAATGGAAATTGGATGAGACAGTGACGTATCACTTGTTCCGTTCACATTTGGCGCTCGCATAAGATAATTTATGTACGCCCAAAAAATGCCTCGACACGCCTGCATTTTCCCATCTCCACCCCCGTCACCACCCCAAAACGGACAATTCTGTCAATCACATTTGACATGTCACTTCCTGTTCGCTGTGTCTACGATCGACTGAAAAATGACCGCAATCAGACGTATGCACATGCGCACTGTTACACCGACGCATGCGTGGTTGTACAACATCGACTGACTACGAACAAGCGGCCACTTACAAGCGGCTCTGAATCGGGCCCTCAGTACAATAAGTTTACGACAGAGTTCCACCATTGCCTAAGTGCTCAGAGATGTGCTTCAGCAGACACTGCTTAGTCGGTATCATCGTAAAGGAATCCCATTGCGGCGAAGAAAGCATTTACAGACTGAAGTGCTTCACAATTTGGTTGTAGACTGAAAGCCCAGGTCTGTGGATCTCCTTGTAATAGAGAGATGATTATTCCTACTTCCTGAACTTCGGTACTAGATGATTGCGGTTGTAGCTTGAAGTATAATTTGCAGCTTACATGAAAATTGAAAACATCTTTACGATCTCCGGAGAACCGATCTGGGATATAACTTTAGACTCTTTAACGCCATGAGCAGGAGAAACTGCTCTAATTTGATTTTCCTGAGAGGCCATGGATAGAGAGTTCTTGGAGTTTCTGGGTCAGTCCTTGAATCTGACCAGAATTTGGGCAGGATTTCGTACAGACGGATCCATCTTAAGATTCGACTCACAATGGCTTCTCAGTATTTTTAGGCTGGTTATATGCTATGAACTTCCAAAGAAATCTTCAAACCCTTAGGGTACTTAGGCCAGGTTAATATGTCTGGTGTCCCCGATGTGTAGAAGGCTCGCAAGCTAGCACTGAGTGTTGGCAAAGACCTTAACCAGGGGCATGGAGTCTAATCCTCTGGAATTATTTGCCAGGGACCCCCGTAAAGAAGTTTGGACTTTGCAGCATCTGACGGGCAGGTTGCAGCCCCCTAGCTGGGTCACTCAGTACTAGCGCAAAAACAGAGAATGAGTCAGTCCCATTGTTGTATGCAGGACACTAGCTGAATGATGGCAGAATCAGCAATATAGGATACGAAAAAAGTTGTAGCAGGTCAGCTAGTCAGGATTAAAGCTGGAAGATGCCAGGACCAGCAATTCAGGAACATTTAAATCCAGCAATGCAGGAATGCTGGATCATAGCAGGCCAGCTACTTAGGATTCTAGCTTGAAGATGACAGGGCCAGCAATGCAGGAACAAATCTGGATTATAGCAGACCAGACACTCAGGATTCTAGCTGGAAGATGGCAGGATCAGCAAGTGTCCTGATGTCCCGGTCTCCTGGCAATGACCGGGAAGCTCGGCAAGGATGAGCCGCAGCGACTTGTGACACCAGTATGAAATTTAGTTCACATATATGTTTATTTTACTTGCTACACATAGGCATAACCCCTCCTATTTATAATAGGTGCCTCCAGTCCATTCTCATTTTCACATGATAACACTTCACATGCTACACGTACACCCTCATTGGTGGATAGGTTACTGTGTAGCTCTGATCGGCAAGTGTCTCTCGTAACCTGTACTGCTGTCACCATTATTATACAATGTATCAATCCTTCTAAAGTGAACAAGTGTATAAATTCCCCATAGTAACCAATTAGCTTATATCTATCATTTATCAGGTACATTATATGCAATGATAGGTTGCTTTGGGTATTGTCTCCATCTGTAGTCTTTAGAAAGTTTCCTGCTCTTAACATGTGGTTCTGGCTGGCTCAAAAAAAACTGTAATAAAAACACTTGTTTTTCATGTTATTTAAGCAACCAAAAGCATGAAAGCAAATTTAGGATGCCTGCCTTGGTGTAGTTGAAATTGATTTATAGGTGTAAATTTACTAAGAATCGAGTCTGATTGAGATGACAATCTCTGGTGAGTTTAGGCATGTTTTTCATCTCGCAAATTTACTAAAGGCAAACTGTGGTGAGTTTGGGAGAGAGTTCTCTCTTCTCATTCGTAAAACTCAGGTGAGATCGCAAACTTGGAACAACTCACCATCGGGTAAACTCAGAAGTACTTTTCACCTAAAAGATACAGCTTGCAAATATACCAAGAATCGAGATGACAGTCTCAGGTGAAATGACAGCAAACTGTCTGCCAAATTGAAGTTTTAAACACTCACCTCCGGAGCTGCTAGTGTGCCAGAAACATACACAGATCAGTGTGATTTGTGTATGTTTCTGGCTGTAAATATTAAAAATAGGTGTTTGTTTGTTTTTTTAAATTACGTAGGGTCCCCCCAAAAGCCATACCCAGCCCCTGACTTGACAGCCAGTCCTGGTTCCAAAAATTATGGAGAACAAAACTAGTAGGGTTCCACCGTAATCTAGGAACCAGCACCTGGCTGCAGGGCCTGTGCTGGTTTTAAAATGTAGGGGGAAAAAATTGCATAGAGGTCCCCCTATATTTAAAATCAGCACCGAACCCAAACCGACTGGAGTGGATGCTGATTGGCTCCAGCTCCTGACAGTTCCCACGTGGGCTGGTGAGTCAGGAGCCGGAGCCAATCAGCATCCGCTCTACAGTTAGCAGCCGCTGATTGGCTGGTGGCTCCTGACAGTTCTCACTGATCATTCGGGTGCCGGTTAGCGGTATATGTGGTCTCACACATACACTGCTAATGGCAAGTATATGAATCGGGTGCCGGTTTGTTTTTTTTCCAAAGACCACCCTGGATGCTACGGAGACCAGCGCGAGGATGGAGGTGAGTATAGGATCTTTTTTTCAGGTACATCCAAACAGATTCTACGGGGACAAGTGGACATGAACATCTGGCAGCAGATAAGTATGTGTGATTGAGATAGGTGTGTAATAAATTTATACTATCTACGGTGTGTGTTGTGTCTTTATTTAACTATTTATTTTACAGTGGAGGTACGGGTGCCGGCTGCCTGCTGGCACTTGTAGTTCCACAAGTGCCAAAGAGCAGGCATGCTGGCACCTGTAGTTCCACTGTAAAATACAATAGTTTGCTACTATTTAACACTTTATTACCCATACCCACAGCCCAGGGGTGCAGGGAAGAGCCCCCGGCTTCAGACCAAGCCTGGGGTTTCGGGAGAGGGGGGGGCATTCTTGTGGGGGTCTCCACCTTCCCTGAGATCCCCAGCTTGGCCTAACCGGCTTGGGGTGTTAATGCTTTGGCCATGGAGCCCCGGTGATAGGACGCATTTTTCCCCATATATTTAAAACCAGGACAGGCCCTGCAGCCAGGTGCTGATTCCTAAATTACCCTACTCGTTTTGTTCCCTGTAATTTTTGGAACCAGGACTGGCTGACCAGTCTGGTGTTGGTTATGCTTTTGTGTTTTGTGTTTGGTTATGCTTTTGTGTTTTTTAAAACATTTAACCCATTTTTTACAGGTACAACACGCAAGCAGCCTTCACATATCTCACTGATATGTGCAGGCTGCTAGCTCGGGAGAAATTTGCAGAGAGAAAACACTGCAATCTCGGTTTAGATATCTCGACCTGCATCACCATCAGAAAACTCACTTTTCACCTAAACTCACTTCTTAGTAAATTTGCGAGATGAAAAACAAGAAAATTACCCGAGATTCGGCGATGCAAATCGAGATGAAAAAATAAAAAACTCGACCAATCTCGAATCTTAGTAAATTTACCCCATAGTATCAATGGAAAAAAGTGGCCATTATTTACATGGTAAATAAGACAAATTTAATACAATTTGGGACCCTTGATTTATTTTTAAAGAAAATCTGAGAATGTTTGCAGGAAACAATGTTGCTTTTGTTTTGTATTCTGTTTATGCACATTTACATACTGGTCATGCTGCTATATATGTTCAAATATAAACTATTGTTGAAGAAAAACACCTGCATGCATGAGATAAAGAATGAATACATTTAAATGAACCCAAACAGTATAAAAGTCAGTTTAACCTATTCACGCAAAATGACTCCTAGAAATGTCAAATCTATATTTCTCATTTGGCAATTTGAAGTTTATAAACCTTACTAAGTAGATAACAATAACATACTGTATATAGTGATGGCACCAGGAATTACTTAATTTAGTTCCTGGTTCATTCCTGGTCTGTTATCTAATTCATTGTCATAGGAAATTAGTCCAGTAATTCAGGTCTGGGTCCGTGCTAAGCGTAATCAGTAATCCCATGCAAGACATTACAATTACATCCACGCATGTATATTTCTAATAGCAGCTGCCATTATAGATACTACCATACAAATTGTGGTACTGTACCATGAACACTGACAAAAGTATAACAGCATAAAGATATACATAGCTCTACAGTACTACAGTACTCATGAATGCTTTTTTTGTTTGAATATAATCTATACAAACAGTATTACACTATATTCATCCCCATAAACATCCTTGCCAAATAGAATAATTGGGGAGGGCATGGTATTGTGTGCAGTGCCTCGATTGGTGCCATGGTGTAGGTGAAGGTGGAGTTACAATAATAAAATTCTCTGCAAATTGTGTCAGTCTTTTAGCAAAAACTGTCACAGTGTATCAGGTCAAAGTACAATTATGTGTTTGTGTTTGCTTCAGTCCTTACTACTGTATGTGCTATTCTATATCTCCCAACTGTCACAGTTTCAGAATAACAGTTCTGAATCAGGGACCTTAAAAGGAGTAGTGTATTTGTAAAGTCTGCGTTTTCTGAATGGATTGCTATGGGGCTTGGGTGGATCAGGGATGGGGCTTCTTATGTCCCGACATTGTAATGTATGTTTAAATATCTGGATGTATTCACAAATAACCACTGGTCTCCTGCTGCAATGGAACAACTCATGAAATGGCTTATTTGATCTTTAAAGGGGAAAGACAACTGCAAACTAAATTGTCTTTCAGTCAATTTTGTTTATTTCAATTGCCTTAAATTATGACAGTAGAATTGATGTATAGATACAATTGTTTCCAATGGTCATATCTAAATTTATCTGCTGAATGTTAAATGGTAACATGGATAAACTCCCACTATTTCTTTATCAATTGATGGAATAACTATCTCATCTAGTCCCAAGGTGCGCTGTCTTGGAGCTATCCTGGACTCATCCCTCTCCTTCAAACCACATATACCTCTCACAGTCCTGTCATTTTCATCTCAAAAATATTTATAAGATCAGACCCTATCTCACATCAGGATGCTACAAAAACCCTCATACACTCACTGGTCATCTCCAGATTGGACTATTATAACCTCCTCCTATCTGGCCTCCCCAAATCCCATCTCTCTCCTCTCCAGTCCATCCTTAATGCAGCTACACGGCTTATCTTCCTCTCCAACTGCTCTACATCTGCATCCCCTCTAACAACAAGCCCTCCACTGACTCCCCTTCCCTTTTAGAACCCAATTTAAGGTTCTCACGCTCGCTTACAAAGCCCTCACCCAATCTACCCCATATACATTTCTGATCTCATCTCCCAACACTCTCCTCTCCGCTCTCTTCGTTCAACTAATGCACGCCACCTTTCATGCCAGCTGATTACTTCCTCCCACTCCCGCCTCCAAGACTTTGCCTGCACTGCTCTCCACCTCTGGAACTCTCTCCCCATCAGACTCTCCACCTCTTTGCAATCCTTCAAAAGGGCTCTTAAGACCCACTACTTCATCAAAGCCTTCCAGCTATCATTCTAACTCCCTGCTACATGCTCCTTCCTCACCATCTACCCCCATCTGTGTCACCCCTGTTTGTCTTCCCCTCCCTTTTAGAATGTAAGCTCTTACGAGCAGGGCTCTCTACCCTGTTGTGCTTCTCCCTACTTTAGTTTCATCTACTTCTTACTGACCACTAGGGCACCTAACACTTTGTTGCTTATGTTCTGTTGCTTATCTGGGTGTTATGGTCACTAATGTAGCAATATAAATTATCCATGTCCTGGTCCTGTATTGTATTGTTCTGTAAGTCGCTTGTCTACAACTTGGTTGTGTACTTTGTAAGGCGCTGCGGAACATTTGTGGTGCCACATAAATAAATGATAATATTAATAATAATAATAAACAATTATTCTGCATGTAAAGAAAATAAATGGAGGCCGCTCATGTGAGGTAGAGATCAAGATAACATTTACTTATATCAACGCTCACATAAATAGCGATCAGCATAAACCAGCTAAGCCTCAGAGTGTCTGCAGAAGTGTCAACGGATAACAGCATGCAGACAGCGTCTCCTTGCTTCAGCTGCAAACAATAAGTTGGCACTTCCTGGTAGGGACCCGTGACATCACTGTATCCCCATCCGATAGGCCAAGCCTAAATTATTCTGCATACATCTCAACGTTGCAGTGCTAGGAGTGAGAAAGACCATGAAGGGCTCTGACTAGGGCGGTGACAAGTAATCTCCTAGGGGCATCTGCTATCTCTCTGATGGTCTCTCCTCCCAACCTGCTTCCTTAAAACTGTGGCTGGGCTGTAAGGCAGCAACCAGTGTTAGGGTATAGAATAGAATGAAGGAAGGTAATATTAATAATAATGTGTTAATCATTATTGATGGATTTTATTAGGAAGGTAAAAGGGTTGCTTTAATTGTATTAATTAAGATGGGGTTCTTTTGTTTATATTGAGGGAGGTAATAAAGAGGTTAGTGAACATGAATGGAATTAATTGATTATATGGGGGTTCATTTATTATTGAGAAGAGGGAAGTAATGATTGTAAAAAGGATTAGTTATGTTGAATGGGGGTAATATTATGATCCTGGAGTAGTTGATGATTTTTGAAGAAGGAATAATGTATGATGAGGGAATAAAAATTGGGTTGGGATTACAATAATTGTAATAATTAATGTCAGGACTGTGACTATTTCAGTACGTAAAGATAAACTACATTTACCAAAGTTCCATTGTGGTCGTTGGTGGAGCTGTCCTGGTTGCTGGTGTTCTCCACATACAGGGGATAGAGAGTTAAAATGATCATCTGTCTCAAAGGTGTTGTCAGGTTGTGGGATTTCTGATTGCTTATTATTTCAAACCTGATTCCATTTGGGTCACATGTTCTGAACTTCCTATGGATCACAGACCTCTACTATAAAGCCTGTTACTAACTGTGTCTCAGTGTCTGTGCAACATTACTTTCAGGTCTTACTTGAACTCCTGCCAGATCCCTGCTGTGCCTGTGGTTTGCTGTGGACTTTGGGCCTGATTCAGAGCCGTTCGCTATTTGCGGTCGTTCGTTCAAAAACAAGGGGTGGCTATTCAAATGATCCGTTCGCAAATTGCAGTCTGTACCCACCTCTAAGTCTGAACGAGCGTGCAAAACATACGCTCGTTTATTTGATAAAAACGCCCCCTGGCCGCTCGCACCATACGTCATGTCCGCTATTTATTAGATTAATCGAGTACATCGTACAGCGTATGAACTGCTCGCTATTCTTGTGGTTGGTTTTTTCAACCTCCCTTAAAACACCCATTTTGACCTTTAAGCACGCCTGCGTTCGAATTCCACTCCCCCGTTTTCAAGCACCTTCCCCTGTTACCACCCACATACGCCTCATTCTGTCACTCAAAATAGCAGGCACTCGCTATATAGCGTACAAACGATTTTCGGCCGCACTGACTGGTTCACGCATGCGTACTAAAAACCGTACGCATGCGCAGATGTGCGAACATAGCTCGGAACGAGCGTACTGCCACTAGCAAGCGGCTCTGAATGAGGGCCTTTGTTATATCTCTTCCCACTCCGGATCTCCGTCACGCCACAGGGCTCAACCCTGCTCCGGACCCTCACTACATCGCTGGGCTCAACCCTGGATCTTCATCATGCTGCAGGGCTCAACCCTGCTCCAGACCTTCACCTCATCGCAGGGCTCAACCCTGTCCCGGATCTTTACTACATCACAGGGCTCAACCCTGCTCCATATCTTCACTACATCACAGGGCTCAACCCTGCTCAGGATCGTCACTGCATCAGAGGGCTCAACCCTGCTACGACTTTTAGTACATCATAGGGCTCAACCCTATTCCGGATTTTCACCACGTCTCAGGTGCTCAACCCTGTTCCGGATCTTCACTACATTGCAGGGCTCAACCCTGTTCTGGATTTTCATCACGGTACAGGGCTCAGCCCTAGTAGGGTCCATTATACCATCCTAAGGTCTTGCCTCATATTGTACTCTGGGTTCCCTACCACATTTGTATCAGAGACTTTATTTACATATAGGGGTTTACTACTATATTGATTACTGCCTATCTGAACTTCTGTGTTGTTGAGACTTTATGTGAAACGTTGCTATAATATTCTGCCTGTGGATAAATTCTATTTACTTTTATTCCGTGTTACTGAGATTTCATGAAAAGGTAATTTCTAAAACCACCTCAGTTTATAGTACCCAGTAGGCCTGACTCCTTCCAGGAGTCTCAAGTGTCGGCGGCCATGACAATTAATCATTGTAATTATTACCCTGTATTGTATGGAGTTCACTGTGATGCCCTCTGTATTGTATGGTGGTCACTGCAATATTCTTATATTATATGTCGCTCTCAGTATTATATAATATCCACGTTGATGCGCTCTGTATTTTATAGTATTCTCTTCAATATTCTGTGTATTGTATAATCATCACTGTGAGCTTCTGTGCTTTGTATGGTGGTCTGTGTGGTATAGTGGTTAGCATTACTGCCTCAAAGCACTGTGGTCATGAGTTCAGTTCCTGGTAATGGGATATATGTGTGGAGTTTGCATGTCCTCCCTGTGTTGGGTGTGGTATTGTATGTTGACAATCATAATGTCAACATTCATAATGTCGATGGATACAATGTTGACATGTTAGAATTTCAACAAATCATCCCTGGTGAACCAGCAGCCACTTACCTGCTGCCTGCACGAGCTGCTTGGTACCGGTGGTCATGTGATCATCAGCTCTGGTGGACTTATTTGATGCTCCAGCATTCAGGTAAGTATACTTCTTCTATACCTAACTCTAATTCCTACCACTCCCTCTAGTGTTTAAACCTTAACTATCCCCCATAGCCTAACCCTAAACCTACCGTCCCACAGTTTAACCCTAATGTTGATAATCTAACAATGTCGACACTGAACATGTGAACATTCTGACAACAATGTTCAACAATATTTTAACAATGTCGACATCATAACTGTCAACATTGTGATGTCGAAATTGTGACTATCAACCTAATGACTACGTCCCCTGTGTTTGATTCCAGGTGCTACGGTTTTCTCCCACACTCCAAAAAAAATTACATACTGGTAGGCTAATTTGCTAATGAGAAAAATAAAATTGACCCTAGTTTCGTAAGGGGGGCATCCACTAGACGATTTTAGCAGGCAATATCGTTATCGTTCAATCATTTAAAAATCGTTTAAAAAACGTGCAGTAATTGTTTCTAACGATGAACAATGCGCACTCCCGCTGCTCGTTTGATCGTCTCCTCCATCGACTGAACATGCAGGTGCATGCATAATATGTGTGCAATATATCAATTATGTAATAAATAAATAAATAATCCTCTCTGTGCTGTATGATGATCACTTTTATGTTCCCTAATGTTTGGTGGTCACTGGTTGCTCACTCTATTTTATGGATGTCACTGGGATATTCTCTGTATTATGATGTGGTCACTGAAATGTTCTCTGTATAATATAGTGAACATTGTGTTGCTTTCTGTATTGTATGGTGGTCACTGGGATGCTCTCTATAAGGGGGGCATCCACTAGATGATTTTAGCAGGCGATTGAACGATAACGATATCCTTATCATTCAACCCTTTAAAAATCATTTCAAAATCGTGCAGTAATTGTTTCTAACGATGAACGATGCGTGCTCCCGCTGCTCGTTTGATCGTCTCCTCCATCGACTGAACATGCAGGTCAATTTCACTTGATCGCTTTCATATCACTTGGAGATCGCTTACAAATCGTTTACACATTGTTTACACATCGTTCATGCTGAACGATCAAACAATGAACCCCTCTAAAATATTATCTGCCCACTATAGCTGAAGCTGTCAATCACAGATTGAAATGACATCGTTTATCGTTAGATCGTTTGCAAAACATTTGCAAATCATTTGCAAATCGTTCAGAGTGGAAGATCAAATTTCAAGGATGCCCCCCTTAATGAATACCAGTCACTGGGATGGTCTGTCTTGGATGACATAGTGTAGTAAAGGCAGTGATATTAACCTTTCAGTCCTAAGATTGATCAACGCACATAGATATACCAATATCATATCAAATTAAACAGTGCAGTCTTGTGGTCCGTCTTAGTTGCATTGCATTGTGACTAAGACGCATTTTTGGATGAAAAGTCACAAAGTCGCACAGGACCTGGTGTGACTGAATGGGGCTGTTTGGTGTGACTGTGTATGAGGATACATCTGTATTTGCTCCTCCATTTAAAATAAGACATTCTTGGCACTCCAGAATCTCAGAATAAATGCAACAGGCTTTGTCATCTTAAAGCAATGGGACTAAAATTGTGTTTTACCATCATCTTACAAACATTTCATTATTTACAGTGTTGACATTGTCAAAGCTGGATAATTGGCTGAGACAAGATCAGTTTAAAATTGGATCGCAGCAACGCCATCTTGCGACTGGCCGCAAGATGCCATCTTGGAAATGAGATCGCAAGACACCATTTTGCAAATGGCCGCCTAAGCGCCATTTTAGATAATCTCACACTTTAGTACATGTGGAGAAATTACTATTAGCATCATGCGATTGCATCTGTGACCATCGCTATAAGTTACGGCGATTCACCAAAAGCCCATTTCATGACTTTACGTAGTTTGGGTGCTCTGGATAAAGTGTGTATATTATTATATTTCCCCTAAAGGATATATTTTAGAAATGGCTGTACAGTATGTCAAAATTGGATTGCATTAGCTAAACAGAGCAAATGGCCACGTGACAACTAGCCTGTGAAGACAAGCTTCATGGACATAACGTCTGCTCTCACTCCAGGTGGCCCTGCTCGAATACAGCAAGAGAGTCATTTGTAGCACCTTACATTAGCAGGCTTCCTACAATAAAATACCTTCAAAGCCAAGAGTGTTATCTGAGGTTTGGGTCTTGTAGCTGTGCTAATTTGCATCTACACAGGCCCTGGGAGAACAAAGACCAGTATTCTGGAGCCTGAGATGGGTGGGGGCTGCTGGGGCATGAGCAAATCGTGGAACTATAATGCTTAGCATTCCACACTGCTAGGTGTTCACTTAGTTTGGGAGATTTAAGTGCACCATTTCTCATACACACATTAATACGCACAATTGCACTGTTAACTAGTCGCATATTAGCGAATGCATAAGACCCTGTATGAAAATGCTGAATATTAGCTCCTTGCAAACGCATCTGCCCCAAGTTAACTAGCGTCTTTACATCAAACCCCACATACTCACACATTACATATTCACATACAAGGTTCCATAAGCTTTAAGGTATAAGATTCGAGTATGCACATTTATTATCATTGCTAGGAAATAAAGGTTATTTCGTAACTAAGGTTTTATACGTGATAAGTAAGCCATGTTTGGTATTGTGCTGATGCGTACTCTCTCAACAGTATTCCGGTAATATCGATGGAGAAATCGCAACATGCATTCTCAACTTATGGACCGCAGAGACTTCAAGCAACAAAATGTACATTATATGAACAACTGTTAGGATTTGCATGAGGCTGGAAACCAGAGACCACCAGTTGTTAGAGGCTGGGTTGTGTCTATTTGAACCAACCTGTTAAATGCCTTGTAACATATGCCCTCTCCTTTAGGACCAATGGTATTAGCAACAAACTTCTCTATTGTGTTGTTTATTGCTGGGGGGTATAAATATGTGTACTCTGACCCTGGTTTCCTAGTCTTCGTGCTGAATGCTGATTGACGAGGGGTTTCTTGCTGATGCCTAACATCTGGACCAGAGAACGCTGCATATGTATAATTGTACTTGGGTCTGTATAATCTCTTTGCACTAAGATTAAATGAGGATCATAGCGTATAACTGCTGTACTGTTACTTGAATAATGCTTGTGCTTTGGAACCACAGGTTCTAGGTCTGGAGTCTTTATTTACTGTATGACTGCGTACGCAAATTAGCATCATCCTTAGAGGTTTATAGGCAGGATGTTAGAAGGTACAGGCAGAGGTATATAGAGTTTCAAAGACAGAGAGCCTGATTCAGAGCCGGACGCTCTGACCAGAGCGCTCGCTCTGAATCAGGGCCCTCCTCCATTAAAATGGAGCGTCCTCCTGGATGCTCGTATAGCTGTGGGTCACCACCCACAGCATATATGAGCGTCCAAGAAGATGGTTGCGATGGTCTTGACCATCGCGACCATCGGACTTGCGACGGAGACCCTGCGGTAGGGTCTCCCAGCCACAAGCCCTGGAGTGATTTTGGCTCTATCAGAGCCAAAATCACTCCCACTGACATCACTAGTGATGTCAGTGGGGCCGGCTTCAGACCATAGGCGTTCCCATGGGAACGCCTCTGTCTGGCCGATACGCCCCCGGCATGCCCACCCATCAACATCGACAGCACGCCCCCTTTGGTGCGAGACCCGGAGCGACAGCTTGGCTGTCGCAGTCCAGGTCTTGCGCATGCGCATGACGGAGCTCCCTCCGTCGTGCGCATGCGCAGTGGGGAACATCGATCCACTTGCGAGTGTACTGCCCCTTGCGAGTGGGTCTGAATGACCCCCAGAATCCTTAGTTGGGGGCTCATAGTGAAGTCACTTACCCACTCACACGGCACTTACGGTTATCGAATTCTCACCAAAGGGTGGAGTGGCCACATGCAGGGTTTACCTGCAACCGCTCAGGGCTGAGAGATCGCTACCCATTTTCGAGTGAGCCAGGGACGCTGACTAGAATCCAGGGACAAGAGAGGAAAAAGTTTGTTTTCCTTTGTTGATAGAACCTAACATTTAAAGAGGTGCCGCAGTATTGAACACACGGCTGAGTCGCAGTTTTGCACACAGTAATGACGCACTTTTGTGTATGCAGCTAAAGGTTGTCATACGGTTGTGTGGTAGTCGCATTATTGTGTATGCGACTGGTCGCACAATAGCGTATACCTACTTCCGGTCGTGCTGTCACGTGTTTAAACAAAGCCGTTGAGGTTTATATTCTTTTCAATTGTTGTCAATATCTGGGTTAACGTGTATTTTTCTGCGCAGGAAAAAAGTGTGTAACAGTGAGTAGTTGTTGGTAGGGGTAACTTGTTCCCTAAAGTTAGAGGTACCGTATGACCTTTAAGGGCTAAGTGCTAGCTGCTCGGTAAGCAGCTTACCGTTCTATACACAGTAGCAGGTGTACATGTTATCTTTGTTGTAGAGAGGTGCGTGGAAGTAGCCGACTTAAACTTCCATAGGTGTGGAAGTTGCCTTCTTAAATCTTATCCGGGTGGGTGGAGTAGCCTTCTTCAAATCTTCACAGGTGTGTGGGCGCTGCCATTAAATCGTCCACAGGTAAGTGAAACAATCATGACTGTCTTTCACCAATTTAAATCTTTATTGAAAAACATAGTGTCACGATCCAATGCAAATGTTCCTCTGTGGAGGACGGTAAGCCGGGGGTTCGGGTGACCTGGGAAGTGACTGGACTAGGTCTCCTAGTTGTGGCCGAACACAGGTTTGGCTAGACCTGCCCAGAGGCGCAGAGTCTAACTCACTTGGTGGTTTTCTCCAGTGACCCCTCCAATTGGGATTTGGTTTTCCGCTGCACCAATTGAGCAAGTCGCGGCCCTCTGAACAGGTACCTTGGAATGGCAGAAGACCGGAAACTATATTTAACAAAGCAAATGCTAGAGCACAGGAGGTAAACTGGATGCTTAGATATTGAAACGCTGTTTAGGGATCCTAATCACAGACTAGCAGAGGAATACTGGAAAGTGTACTGAGAATCACTAAGAAATCCAAGTGCTGATTGCACAGAAAAACAGAGGCATATATTGGGAATTGCTAGATATGTTTAGAGCTGATTTGCAGAGACAAGACACAGAGCAAAGAACACCAACATGCACTGGAAAGCTATAAATGTAGGTGTTGACTGCACAAACAAGACCCAGAGAGAAGTGGACACAGGCACATGTAGTAATCTCAGTCGCAGGCTAGCTTGGAAACACAGGAAAATGTACAGGAACTGCAACAGATTCTGGAGCTGATAAACACAGTAAAACACAGAGGGAAGGCAGGAATAAACTGGGGAAGCTAGTAATGCTGGTACTGGACAAAGGCAATTACTAGGAGAGTGCTGGAGGTCCAGCTGAGAGCTAATTAGTACTAGCAGGTAATCTGACACCTCAGTGACACAGGGTAATAGCCACAGGAAAGCGGCAATAGAATTAGCAGCACATATACAAAGACACACAGGGAAGGGACATGAAACACTGAAGTACTGTGAGAAAGCTAAAGTCTCAGAGTAAGGGTTAGCATGGAAGCTAATACAGGAAACTGGAAAACTGTGAGCAGGCTGAAGCAACACGCTGAAGGATTTAGCACAGAGCAACAGTGGGAGTAACACAGGCACTTGGAATAACGAAGTTGAACAGCATCTTCCTGAAGTTCTGGGGGCGGATTTATACCCAGGGGTAGCAGATTATTGGAGCACAGCGTCAGCTGACTGAGATCATGCTACCATTGGTTAGGAGGACTGTCACATGAGAGGAACTGTCATGGCGGCGCCCATGATGGGAACTCCGATCCCCAAAACACACAGCCGACCATGGAAGTCCGCAAAAGCACCTAAGGTAGAATACTCAGCATCTCACCCCTCACTGCACCAGGCGTCTGACCACAAGGAAGTCAGGGGAAGCCGGCACGGAGGTAAGAGATAGCCGATCCTAGGCTGAACCCTGACACATAGGAGTTGTCTCAGAATGGGAGCCATGCAAATAATAGAGATGTTAGACAATGATGTGCTGCTAATGGAAGCGCCATTTGGATTGGCCCGTTGTATTATGCATACTAAGTATGGTACTTATGCAATAAGGTATTGTGATGTATGGTTTAAAATTACGATGAAGAGTGTTAGACCGTTTCCCAGAATTGGTAGTTTTGATAAAGATGTATTAGATAATGTCCAGGATCACATCAGTCTAATGCGCTCCCGAGAAAAAAATGTCAAATATTATGAATGTTTAAAGTTTTGGCAGCATGAAGGGGATGCAAGGCTTAAAAATGTGCAAGCAACGCAAACTAGCATTGCGAGCGCATTGCTAGAGAATACATCCGCAAGGCTGAATTGCAATGCGGGCGAGCCGCAAAATGGCGCGCACGTGCAGCAAGGTAGCATTGTGGAAGGTATTGCCAGCAGTTCACGCGCACCACCCCCACCTTATGTGGATGGAAGTGCAAGTACAGTTATCAAAAATACCCATAAAAATGTAACAAGCAATTTGTACCCTCTCTTAAGCAACTATAGAGAAAATGTTCATGATGTGGATGATGAGCCTATTGTAATGTGTGCCATTTCCCATGCTGTACAGATGACAGATGCTGCATCACAACAATCATGAGTGGTGCCGTCATCTCCATCAGTAACAGTAAGGAAAGTGCTAACACCCTCTGCACCCGTAAGGAAGGTAATACCATACGTAGCAGCAACAGATTAAGGGCCTGATTCAGAACCAGACGCTCTGACCAGAGCGCTCGCTCTGAATCAGGGCCCTCCTACCTAAAAATGGAGCGGCCTCCTGGCTGCTCGCATAGCTGTGGGTGACCACCCACAGCTTATGCGAGTGGCCAAAAAGATGGTCGCGATGGTCAAAATGTTGCACCTATGTCACCAATGATACCAGCGACCCTAAGGAAGTGATAGACCGGAAGATGGATGAAATTCTGAAGTTAAAATGGGAATTTCGTAAGAACCATAATGATTCAGTGGCTGAAGTAGGGGAGAAGATAGAAGGATGGGTTTCATGGCTGAACCCAGTGAAATGGTTCTCAGGTCTAGGGGAATGGGTCCAGGAAGTGATCGCCAGCATCAGCAAATTCTTAATCCTTATACTGATTGTCATCATAATAATTAGCACATGTGTCCGGTGTGTTCCTATTGTGTTGAAGTGTGGAAAATGTAAAAATAGAGTAAAACGAAATAACGAAATTATGATGGTGGTCAGTATGAATACTGAGGTAAATACAGAACTGAATTACAACCCTGAACTAGGAAATACCATCATTTAATGTATTATATTTAGACATGCATAGAACGTATTATTGAAATGTTATTTTAAAACACCTCAGATAATGTAAAGTCTCAAATTTCCCCTTCAAGACTGCCTTTATAGGACTGGTGTATCCCCACACCTTTCAAATGATCTTCCAAGATCCGTGGTGTGCGTATAATGGTAGTTTTATGTCCCCACTCAGAGACACATTATTGATGGATTAAGAACCACCTTGTGCCATTCCATAATAACACTAAATAGTGTATAATAGTGTATTGTATAAATGTAAGCCTAAATTATATTTTAAAATCAGACTGTGATAGCATGTTGTTCGCTATCAAAGGGTGGACTGTCAAAGCTGGATAATTGGCTGAGACAAGATCAGTTTAAAATTGGATCGCAGCAATGCCATCTTGCAACTGGCTGCAAGACGCCATCTTGGAAATGAGATCGCAAGACGCCATTCTGCAAATGGCCGCCTAAGCGCCATTTTAGATAAACTCATACTTTAGTACATGTGGCGATATTACTATTAGCATCATGTGATTGCATCTGTAACCATCGCCATAAGTTACGGCGATTCATCAAAAGCCCATTTCATGACTTTACGTAGTTTGGGTGCTCTGGATAAAGTGTGTATATTATTATAATTCCCCTAAAGGATATATTTCAGAAATGGCTGTACAGTATGTCAAAATTGGATTGCATTAGCTAAACAGAGCAAATGGCCACGTGACAACTAGCCTGTGAAGACAAGCTTCATGGACATAACGTCTGCTCTCACTGCAGGTGGCCCTTCTCGAATACAGCAAGAGGGTCATTTGTAGCACCTTACATTAGCAGGCTTCCTACAATAAAATACCTTCAAAGCCAAGAGTGTTATCTGAGGTTTGGGTCTTGTAGCTGTGCTAATTTGCATCTACACAGGCCCTGGGAGAACAAAGACCAGTATTTTGGAGCCTGAAAAGGGTGGGGGCTGCTGGGGCATGAGCAAGTCGTGGAACTATAATGCTAAGCTTTCCACACTGCTAGGTGTTCACTTAGTTTAAGTGAGATTTAAGTGCACCATTTCTCATACACACATTAATACGCACAATTGCGCTAACTAGTCGCATATTATTGAATGCATAAGACCCTGTATGAAAATTAGCTCCATGCACACGCATCTGCCCCAAGTTAACTAGCGTCTTTACATTAAACCCCACATACTCACACATTACATATTCACATACAAGGTTCCATAAGCTTTAAGGTATAAGATTCGAGTATGCACATTTATTATCATTGCTAGGAAATAAAGGTTATTTCGTAACTAAGGTTTTATACGTGATAAGTAAGCCATGTTTGGTATTGTACTGATACGTACTCTCTCAACAGTATTCCGGTAATATCGATGGAGAAATCGCAACATGCATTCTCAACTTATGGACCGCAGAGACTTCAAGCAACAAAATGTACATTATATGAACAACTGTTAGGATTTGCATGAGGCTGGAAACCAGAGACCACCAGTTGTTAGAGGCTGGATTGTGTCTATTTGAACCAACCTGTTAAATACCTTGTAACATATGCCCTCTCCTTTAGGACCAATGGTATTAGCAACAAACTTCTCTATTGTGTTGTTTATTCCTGGGGGGTATAAATATGTGTACTCTGACCCTGGGTTCCTAGTCTTCGTGCTGAATGCTGATTGACGAGGGGTTTCTTGCTGATGCCTAACATCTGGACCAGAGAGCGCTGCATATGTATAATTGTACTTTGGTCTGTATCATCTCTTTGCGCTAAGATTATATGAGGATCATAGCGTGTAACTGCTGTACTTTTACTTGAATAATACTTTGTGCTTTGGAACCACAGGTTCTAGGTCTGGAGTCTTTATTTACTGTATGACTGCGTATGCAAATTAGCGTCATCCTTAGAGGTTTATAGGCAGGATATTAGAAGGTATAGGCAGGGGTATACAGAGTTTCAAAGACAGAATCCTTAACATCATGTTGTGTCTGTGATATTAGAGACTATCAGATCCCTACAGTGAGACCAACAATCCCTGATACATATTGGTGTTTTTTATATAATTACCAGCACCCTTAGAATATTGTAGTATTGGCATCTGTATACAAGCAGAGAATGTTAGCTTTAGATTTTAATAAGTGCCTTCCTTAGTGTATCCAACCCATTTGTGATATATGTCATGTAAAAAAATGGGTTTGGAAGGTAAACTTTATTGCAAAGGCTATGTAAAATGGATTGTATATAAAGTATATATCACAATGTGTGTGTGTGTATATATATATATATATACTATACACTATACTACCAGAGCTATAGCTACGGTGCAACAAATCAGTCTTGATCAGGATGGTGGGACAGAGCCCTGAAATCTGGACTGTCCCACCTAAGTTGGTCCATTTGGGATGTACGTTTCTTAAATAATTTAATTTGAAGTTTCCTTTTACATAAATGATTCCTGAACTGAGCTTACCTCCTGGTCCCTCCTCTCAGAAAAGCAGTTACATTCATTGTGTAATAATAAAGCAGCAATCAAAAAGTACATAACCATTTTCTTTTCTGAAATCGGCATGCAGCTGCATTAAAAAAAGGATGCTAGGTACATCCTCTCATATTTTAAACAGACCAGGTTTTGGACTATACATTTTCTCTTTCTGTAGTTTACTTCTCTGCTTCTTAGACTGGTGAGTAATGCTGCTGTGGGAGTTATCAATGAGCATAGATTGAAGATGATTGAATTACCTGTGTGATGTAGCATTTCAATCAGTAGAGCAACAGGAGTTTTATGCAGAGTATAACTTTTATTAACAGTCATTAATGGAAAGTTTCTTAAAATGATGGTTTCCAACAAACCAGGAAGAATCTGAGACTCCTTTTTTATAATACATTTATGGAGCTACTGTATTCTTACAAGTACTAAATACTTCAAAAGTACTGTAAAATGTGGAATTTGCATAGTCTCAAAAAATACATTGCACAGTGGGTCAGACTGATGAAGTCTGGAGTGTCAAAATGCATTTGGGCGGTAACTATGGATACGCAGTGACATCATTAGCTCAGAGAGCAAGGCTTGGAACACATGCACCATCCAGCGTGGTTCCGGAGTCCAGAGCAGCAGTCCTATGCACAGTGAACTTGCACTAGCCAATGGCCTCAGGAAATAACATCCTGCTGAGATGACTTTGTGATGGGTCCTTGGACTCTGGTGTCTTACAGGCTGAATAATGTTGAACTGATGTGCTTGTCTAGAGAAAGATACTTAACAGAACTGAAATGTCAACATTATTTCTGGAATGAATATGTGTTTCTGAAGAATAAATTACCAATTTGATGCTGTTGAAATGATGAATGCCCTCTGTTCCTAGGACCTTGGATCAAGACTTGTATAATTATGGATCACTGCTGTGGCCCATGAGGAACACCCCCCTGAAGAACCCTATTAGATGACAGCGCATAATTCTTTATATACATACTAGCCTTTGCTCACACGGATGTCTGCTATTACTCAGTGGAACTAATATTACAAAGACAGTAGTGGCTTCTAATATTGTGATGTATATTATATATTATAGACATTGATCACAAAATGTCTTTGTAAACAAGTTTTTCCTTAAGGTATTACCACAAAAAGGTGCTTGGGGCTACTAATTCCTGAGCAAGCCACGTAAAACTTGGGAAATGCGAAAAGCAGCTGATACTGAGATCTGTGCCTGCAACACTGAGTGTTTTTCCATGCGACTTGCTGATTGTCATAGCATAGCAGACCCTTACATGAAACTGCAGGTGCTTGAATTGAAAAGGAAAACTTTGGGGGATAAGAGGTATATGTGGCATAAACACAGTCTCACCTGCTTCAGGTCCATTAGAATTTGTGCCTCAATTAAGTTTCTCTGTAGAGCAGTGACTTTAAGTTGGGTTCCGTTGCATAACTTGGGTAGAGTCTAGCTCCGCAAAGGTATAATCGGAACACCAACTTTCAGTACAATGCTGTGCACTGGAAGTCCAGCTGCACTATCTTGTAGATCAAAAACTCCTTTGCTACTTAACCTACAGTAACACTGAAAGGTTGCAAGTAACATATGTTGGGACACTATGATATGTAGTATTTGTCTTGAGACTTTAATGGTTTTGCTTTGCGTCAGACCAATGTATACAGCTGTATGGATGTTGGTGTATACTGATAGAGATGAGGCTAGAATGAAACCAAACTCAGGCCTGCCAATCAGTACAGATAGGAGGAGCGAATGCACTGAAATTCTTGCAGTACCAGTGACTGCTTGTAGGGGAATGGATATCGATGTAATGCACAATACTGTAGATAGGACATAGGTGAAACTCCAGGGAATAGTGAGATACCCAGGGCTGTCAAAAGCACTTATGGGCTCAGGTACTGGTGGGGACGTGGCCAATTCCATGGAGATGTGGCCACACCTCCCCCCCCCAATTTTTTTTAAAAACGACTGTGTGCAGTGCAGCAAAGCACAGGGGGTGGCTCCAGGATAGAGGGGGTCCTCCAGGGGGACACCTTCTCTCAGCCCACTACCGCTGCACCATGTCTGAATAGCATCGCAGCTGCAGCAGCACATCAGGCATGTGAGTAGAGACTGCTGCAACAGTATAATTGCATATCAAATGAATCAGTATAGTCTCCAGGTGTGTACTAGTCACATCACATTGCAACCAAGACGCATTTTTTTCCAGGGAAAAAAGACACCCCGCACTAGCATAGGCGCATGGGACCTGGTGGCTCACTCACACTAGGCGTCTCCTGCCAAATGGCGTGCTGAGACTAGATGTATAAGGACACATCTGTATGATTTAGTTTTTTATCTGTGTTTGATCTTCAATACAATGACCAGACCCATTCTTATAATCACCATCATTTTTCTGTTTATCTCGGCTTGAGGACAGGGAACACTAACAGCGTATGTTTCCATATCTTCTTGTTGGGACACAAGTGTATTCATTACTGGCTGACACATTTTAAAAAATGGTACTAATTATTTCACTTGTGATTTTGTGAGAAGACTTGGAAAATATACACTGTTATGGTTTCTTGAGAACTTGATTTGGAAAACATTGGTCTATGCATATGTGCTGGTTGGTTTGGAGAGGGCAGATGCTCATTATAGTGATCATTCTCATCATCTATTATAGCTTAAATGCTGAATCACATAATTGTGGCAATGTCTTCTGCTTTGCAATGCTGGGAATCACGGCTTTGCATAGCGGTGGGGGGCACTGTGCACCATCTGCACCTACACCCCCCCACACCTCTTAGCTGGCTGCTTCCTCCTGGAGTGGGCAGCTATGTAGTCGGCAATCATGTTAAAGAATGAACCTGCAAAAAATCGGTAAAAAGTGATAAATACCACAATTATACCTGCTAACAAATCAGGTTGCCTCATAAAAAGTGCACAAATGTCCTCTAACAGTTCTCTAATATTTGTGAGAATGATAATGAGAATGCATCTGCACAACGTTTCTATACTTTCTTATCACTGACACTGGCATTGCTTCTTTACTTATACATGTCAGGGAACATTTATTTGCTTGTCTTAGATTTAAGCTTATTACTTGGCTACTTTTGAGCTTTAAATTAAAGTAAGGGGCTAAATCAGAGTTGCAAGTGAATCCATATTGTGAATGGATTTTGAATTTTTTTCAGTGCTCATGCACTGCATGCAAAAAATTAATGAGTGTCAAATATTTGTCAGTTGTATACAATGCAAAGCAATCTAAGGCCCTCATTCAGAGCCATACGCTCTGAGCAGAGCGCACGCTCTAAATGAGGGCCGGGCTCCATTTTCATGGAGCGTCCTCCTGGACGCTCGTATAGCTGTGGGTCACCACCCACAGGCTATACGAGCGTGCATTGTGATGGTCGCGATGGTCGAGACCATCGCGACCATCGAATTTGCGAGCCGGAGCCTGCGGTTGAGGTTTTCAACCGCAAGCTCCGGAGTGATTTTGGCTCTATCAGAGCCAAAATCACTCCCACTGACATCACTAGTGATGTCAGTGGGCTGGCTTTTGACGGGAGGCACTCCCGTGGGAACGCCCCCTTCAGGGAGGCACGCCCCTGGCACGCCCACCAAAGGGGGCGTGCTGTCAATCAACATTGACAGCACGCCCCCTTTGATCGGACACAACGAGCGAAGGACTTTCCTTCGCTCGTCGCGTCTGGCGCATGCGCACGACGGAGCTCCCTCCATCGTGCGCATGCTCAGTCCATAACATCGACCCACTTGCGAGCGGACAGCCGCTCGCGAGTGGGTCTGAATCAGGCCCTAAGTTTGCTGATTCTGATGACATGACAACAAAATAATTTTATAATGAAATTAGACAACCTGTTACCAGAAATGACTTAAAAAAAATATCAAGAGGCAGGGGTGTATCTATAGAGGGTGCAGGGTGTGTGGTGCACACAGGCCCATTGGTCCAAGGGGGCCCACTCCGCACACCTTGCACCCATTTATTAAATACAAAATACAAATCCCCTGGAAAATGGTCGCGGCTGCCATTTTCCCTGAGTTTTGCTCAGTAGGAAAATCACCAGGAAAATGGCTGCCACATCATTTCCCAGATGACCTGCATATGCATAGTAGACTTTGGCATAGCACTACAGTCTACTCTAGTGCTGGAGTCTGCTATGCTCAGAGTGCTTCCGGCCACCGGGCAAAGAGTAAGGGGGAGCCCTCTTAATACGCCCCTGTCAAGAGGTGATGATGAAATGGAAATAGTAATGTAACTAGATGCAACTTCCATTCAACATGCTAATTATAAGCATACAAAGTTGCCTGTCCCACCAATCAGAAGATAGATTAATCCCATCATCTCTACCCCCCCTCTCACTCACATACAATAAAGTACATTATATTGTACATAGGTTACCATAGGCTAGAGCAGAGTTTCCCAACTCCTGTCCTCAGGGACCCCTAACACAGTGGCGTAACTATAAATTTTGCTCCCCCCTGCCAATAAAGGCTCCCCCCCAACATTTTGGTAAAATGAATGCAGGGCTGTTTCTAGGCAATTTGGCTCCCAGTGCAAACAGTTAAAAATGCGCCCCCACCCCCCATAGACAGTTTAAATTATTTGTCATTTTTCCTCATTACAGTAATGCCCCTTACACATTATGCCACACACCATAATACCCATCACACAATATGCCACACACCGTAATGCCCATTACACATTATGCCACACATTGTAATGCCCATTACACATCATGTCACACAGTTCAATGCCCATTACACATTATGCCACATACAGTTATGCCCCTGACACCATTTTATGCCCCACAGTAAGGCTTTTAAATCCTTTAAAATTACCTGCTCATTGTCAGGGTTCTCATGCTCATTGCCAGGGGTTTTATACTCAGGGTTCCATGCTCGTTCCCAGGGGGTTTAATGCTATGGGTTTCCATGCTCGTTGTCAGGGGTTCCATGCTTGTTGCCAAGGGTTTCTTGCTCGTTGCAATGGGTTTTATTCTCATCATCGGGGTTTTACAGCAGGAGATGCAGCTTTCTGCATCTTCTCCCGGTGGCGCTAGCATTTCTGGGTAATGCTATGTGCGCTGTGCTTCCCTGACAGACGCTAAAGGTCAAGTAGGACGTCTACTATCTGTCTCCTCTTAGGCGGTGGCCATTTTTGGAGGGACATTTTCAGCAAATTCCATGCGAGCTGCTAGACCTTAGGGACTGCGCCCCCAAGCCACCGCGTCCCCAAGCCACCTTAGGGTCTGCGGGAGCTATTGTTACATCCCTGGCCTAAAAGTGAATGTGTTGGAGATCTCCTTAGTATCACAAGTCAAATAATGAGCTCCACCTGTGGATCTTTTAAAATGTGTCAGCCAGTAATGAAACACCTGTGCACCAACTAGGAGATCTGTAACACATGTACTGTTGTACTGGGCATACACTGTCAGATAAATGTCTGACAGTCTGACTGACATTTTATCTGACAAACTGAAAACAGCAGATATCATAGCCATACACTGTGATATATTGTCACACATCAGGGTCTAAGTCCTGGTTACCTGGTCAGGCGATGTCACATTATCTTATCTTATCTGTGTTTCCGCTGGCCACATGTGCCATCCCTGAGACGTGTGCTCACTCATCTGTAACATGCAGTTTCTGCCATTCTGCATAATGTGCGCCACCATCTTTGACATCATAACATGATCCGCTCTGACAATCCAGTCTCCAGCAACTCCAGTCACATGATTCATCCAGTCTATCAGTTCTAAGGATGCCCTCTTTAAGCCAGGAACTGCTGACTGCTCATTCCCAGAACAACCTTTTTCCCTTGAGATCAGTAACCTGGCTTTTGGTTCAGTTTTCATCCTGCATCTCCAGTATTTGCTTCATAAGCAATTTGCCTCAGTGTGTTCCAGCACACCTGCTCCAGTATTTGCTTCACAGCAGTCAGCTTCAGTGCTATCCAGTATTGCTTCAGATAATTTTTTTGCAGCCTGTTTCTATTGTGCATAACATTCAGTTTCAACAAAACCTGAGGCTACCTCAATTGTAGGGATGGCCATCGGTGTGGCCTCCATTGATGGTTACCATCAATAATGATGGTGATACAGACCTTTGATTGTAGGCAACTATTCTATGTGGTACCATTGATGGTTTACCATTGGTATCTTCGCACAGGCGCTGTAGAAAGTCAGCATTCACGTCAGCTTGGCTTGGCTACTTCTATGATAGAGTCTTGGGTGGCGCTTGGCTGGGACTAATGGCTGAACCTGCCAGGGAGGTGGGCCATTCCATTCCCGGCACAACAGCAGCACTCTGCAAATGCAAACAAACCAAACCATTGGGCTCACAGCTGCCACTAATGACAGGACACCATCTGACTCTCTGCCATCGATAGTAAAAGTATTCAACATAGGCCATATACACTTGATGGTTATGAATGATTGATGGCCATTTCTATCCTATTGTGCACAGCACTCAAGATCTGATTTAGCAAGGAAAACACAGGGATGCAGACGCACGCAACCATCCGCTGCGAGAATATGCAAATCAATGTATACGCACGGAAACCCCAGGACTAGATGCAACTGCCCAGCCCCATACTATGCCACCTATCTACCTTTACGCACAGCCTGATAAGCATGCAAGATAGCATAAACATCGGTAACATCGAGAACCATCAGTTCCATTAGCATAATAGCGGTTGACCTGACCGGCCGCAGGAATTTGGCTGCTTCCTGTGTACAGCTTATGGTATGGCTGCGTATGCCACTGCACTGCCTTAATTATGTATGCCTATAATGGCGTTATAACGCCTGCGTTCGCCTGACCACCCACCGTCACCACCCACAAACGACACTTCCTGTCAATCAGTTTAAGAAGGGTCTGCGTACACACTGTTTGTTGTCTGCATGCCATAATCCGATCGCACTGGCAAGTTCGCGCATTTGCAGTGCGAAGCATGCACAGAGCACAAACGATGGGCAAGTGCGTGCATTTTCTCCTGTGCTTTCCTTGCTGAATCAGGACCTCAGTTCCAACATCTCCTGCAGCCTGCCTCTGCTGCGTTACTGCATCCAAGTCCAGCATTTCTACAGCATGATCCACATTGTGCTACCGGCACCTGACTCCAGTGTACTGTATCTTCACAGTCTGTTCCAGATTTCCCACACACTAATGCCTTCTCAGGTTACTCTGGTACCTGCATCTGCTCTGTATCCTGCTGCATAACAGTCTTTCCTTGTTCCTTCCCTATGAAGGAACAGGCGAAATGTCGGGCGGTCAGCCGTGGCAGTGCATACACTATCAGATGCGGCTGACCAATGATCAGATCAGTTGGGCATCTTGGAAGATTGCTCATGCCCGCTGATTGGTCACGGCCATTTACTATTTAATTAGTGGCCCAATCCACCAATAATGTGCAGATCGGGCCAATAATTGCATAATGTATCCCCGGCTTTAGGGGTCCCTGGTGACTGGATTTTGGAAACACTGCTAGAGTAATAGTGCTGTACCAAATCCTGCTCTTTATGCTAGTTCTCCATCACCTACAATTTTACAAATAAGCGCCATAAAAGTTTCCAATTCAAGAAATATAAGCAATATTTTAAGTAAAAGGCCAGTCGCCATTTGCAAACTGAGGATCACCCATTCTAACAATGGATAACATGACAAGAGTATGTGCACAACAGGTCAGACAGGGAACAAGTTGAGAACGTCAGGTCAGGGACAAAATTTGTAAACACATAGGACCTGGCAAACAAGATGGCAATGAAAGATTACCATGTTAATTATACATCTAGGGATAAATTTACTAAAGTATGAGTTTTTAGAAGTGAGTTTTAAAAGCGATGTTGCCCATAGCAACCAATCAGATTCTAGCTATTATCTTCTAGAAGGTGTTAGTTAAATGTTAAGTATAATCTGATTGGTTGCTATGGGCAACATCACTTCTCAAACTCACTTCTAAAAACTCTCACTTTAGTAAATTTACCCCATAGTATTGTTTTCCTTGCTGACAGTGATGAGAGTGATTATGATACAAATTTGGTCAGTCTAATGACAACTATGAAGTGCAGACTGTAAATTCTCATGAATCTTTACTTAATGTTTGTAATAATTCCACTTTTCCACTGGAAAGTTTCATATCAGCCATGGCTTTCATATAAAAACACATTATCTAGGTGTTGTTTAGAATCCATATAAAAAATGTGTCAAAGCAGATTATCTTCAGAGCACAGCATAAATTACCATATCTTGTAAATCAATCAGCATATATAGCATTTGTATGCTATTAACCCATCCCTTCAATCTGAAATGATAGACGTCTCTTTTTCTGGTTTTACAAATGTTGTACAATTATTCCGAAATTTTGAAGCGACGTATCCCGCTTATAATGGAAGCTTTCATTGTTTTATTGCACTTACTTCATCATACATTTTAAATACATACACAATAGCACCATGTCAAGGTTTCAAGCCAGTGGCCAGTGGTAAGTGATTACGTTGTGGAGTGTTATACAACTTGGTTGCGCTATTTTTATTATTATCCTTTATTTATATGGCACCACAAGGGGTCCGCAGCACCTTACATAGTACATAAACAGAATGAGCAAGACAAGAAACAAGTGACTTAAAGTACAAAACACTGCAGGACAAAGACATGACTTATAAACATTGCTATATCAACCGTCCTAATTCTCAAGTAAGCAGCTTGGCAGCAAAAACTAAGGGTTAGGTGCCATTGTAGCCAGTATAGAGTAGATGATAGTATAAGTAAGGGAAGGAAAAGCACATGAGGGAAGCCCTGCTCATGAGAGCTTACATTGTAAAGGGGAGAGGCAGACAGACAGGGGTGACACACAGGGGAGATGGTGAGCAAAAGCATGGGACTGTGGTTTAGGATGAGAGTTGGATGACTTTGATGAACAAGTGGGTTTTGAGAGCCAGTTTGAAGTTTTGTAGAGAGGAGGAGTGTCTGATGGGGAGAGGGAGAGAGTTCTAGAGCAGCATGGGAACAATCTTGGAGGCAGAAGTTCGAGGACATAATAATTTGGCAGGAGAGACGGCATTCATTTGTGAAGTGGGTGGGCAGGAGTATGAAGAGAGATAAGGTCAGAGATGTAAATATGAATGGATTAGGTAAGGGCTATGTAAGGGGTTAGGCACGGGATGCAGGCGCTCGGGTTCCTGATGGTCAGAATCCCGATGCCAGCATCCCGACAGGATTTGGATACCATCACCTGTCGGTCGGTATCCTAACCCTCCCCGGTCTCCCTACCTCCAACCATAATTTAGTTTACATGGTTTTAGACAGCCTGTATGAATCCATTTTGTTTAAATTTCCGTTAACATTTTATTTAGAAATATTTATTTATATATTCAGCTGGGTTTTCCAATTGTGAACAAACCATAATAATACACAGACTGGGTAATAACGGGTAGATAGAGAGGTAAATGGGCCATGCTTGCAATCTTACAATTTTTTATAGTTTTGGAATAAAACCTCACAATGTTATTTTTTATATTAATGCCACATAATTTGAAGCCAAGGATTTTTATTATGTTGAAGGAAGAAATAATTTGCTAAACTTTATATTGTCAACCTTGTTTATCTGTTCTGTTATTTGTGTAAGTTTTCTTGCTGTGCGACCAATGTATTATGAGCAAAGAGACATTTAATTAACTATGTGACATGTATAGAGTTCCAACATGTGAACTTCTTTATTTTAAATATTTTAGTGTATTTATTAGATTTAACTTCATCCCATATATTGGTTGTGTACAGTATTTATATGTTTTGCATGCTTTTCATATTTTAAGTGGCTATAAAACCAGATTAGTTTAGGTGCCCTTCATAAAGCAAACTTTGGTTTACCTGGAAATATATTTGTTAGCACAGAATCAAATTAAAGATATGATGTTTCTAATACATTTCTAAGATTATAGCTTCATTGCAGAGCTGTAACTAGACTTTTTGGTGCCGTGGGTCAGAAAGAGCATTGCCCCTCCCCCCTTTCATTTTTCAAATAGGGGCATAAGCAGTGGCGGTTCTAGGTGCGGGCTAACAGGGCCGTCGCTCAGAGCGCCGACACCTAGAGGGCGCCACTGAGTCCCCCCCCACCGAAAAAAAAAAACCAGAAGGGAAAAGAAAAAAAATGCGCCGGTCCAATCCCCCCCAGCCACCGCCGCCACTGCCGGGATGCTGCATTTGCCGGGCGCCTGCTGATATTTGTTATCAGCAGGCACCCAGCTCTCTCCCTGCAGTGGCAGCCGAAAGCCGGAGATCACTCCTGAGCTCCGGTTTCCGGCAGAGAGAGAGTACTATGGGAGGGACGTCATGATGTCATGACGTCTCCCCATAGATCTGAGGAGCCGCCGTCGGACCAGAAGGCAGCTGCAGCAGAAGCAGGAGCATGGCTAAAGGTAAGTATTGTGTTTTTTGATTTTTTCTTACAGTCGGAAGCACCAGCACTGGGGGGGCATTACTACTGGGGGACGACTATAGGGGGCATTACTACTAGTGGGCACAACTACAGGGGGCATTATTTCTGGGGACGTTACTACAGTGGGCACTTCTATAGGGGGCATTACTAATGGGGGCAGTATTACTGGGGAGCATTACTAATGGGGGGATTACTAATGGGGGGCATTACTACTGGAGAGCATTACTAATGGGGGCAGTACTACTGGAGGGATTACTAATGGGGGCATTACTACTGGGGAGCATTACTAATGGGGGCAGTACTACTGGGGAGCATTACTAATGGGGGGCATTACTAATGGGGGCAGTACTATTGGGGAGCATTAGTAATGGGAGCAGGACTACTGGGGAGCATTACTAATGGGGGGATTACTAATGGGGGGCATTACTACTGGGGAGCATTACTAATGGGGGCAGTACTACTGGAGGGATTACTAATGGGGGCATTACTACTGGGGAGCATTACTAATGGGGGCAGTACTACTGGGGAGCATTACTAATGGGGGGCATTACTAATGGGGGCAGTACTACTGGAGGGATTACTAATGGGGGCATTACTAATGGGGGCATTACTACTGGGGAGCATTACTAATGGGGGCATTACTACTGGGGAGCATTACTAATGGGGGGATTACTAATGGGGGGATTACTACTGGGGAGCATTACTAATGAGGGCAGTACTACTGGGGAGCATTACTAATGGGGGCAGTACTACTGGGGAGCATTACTAATGGGGGGATTACTAATGGGGGCATTACTACTGGGGAGCATTACTAATGGGGGCAGTACTACTGGGGAGCATTACTAATGGGGGCATTACTAATGGGGGGATTACTAATGGGAGGCATTACTAATGGGGGGCATTACTACTGAGGGAAATACAATAAGGGACATTACTACTGTGGGCACTACTAATGGGGGCATTACTACTGTGGGCACTACTATAGGGGGCATTACTACTGTGGGCACTACTATAGGGGGCATTACTAATTGGGCAATTACTACTGTGGAGCTTTACTACTGGGGGAACTACTATAGGTGGCAATACCACTGGGGGTACTACTAATGGGGGCACTGCATGGGGGGCACCACTACTGGGGCCATTGTGAAGGGGCACCACTGCTGTTGGCATTGTATAAGGGGCACTACTATTGTGGGCATTGTATTAGGGGCACTACTACTGTGGGCCTTGTGTATAAGATACACAAATGTTGGCATTATGTAAAAGGGGCACCACTTTGTGTCATAACATAAGGGACTACTGTGTGGTGTAATTTGAATTGGGGATAATGTATTATAAAGATAATTACTGTGTGTCTAGAACCGACCCTGGGCATAAGACATGCCCTTGAAAAAGGGGAGTGGTCTCACGGGGAAGGGGCATGACAAATCTGATTTGTCCTTTACAATGATGAAGGGGTAACAATCCTTTTGTACCACTGTTAGCCATATGCCACTACAAAATACAGTGTAAATCAAATAGCTGCAGTGATGATACACAATAATTATACATTATAACTCACTAGTTCTAGATGTAGGGGAGCGCTGGTGCTGCTGTATCTGCAGCAGGATTTGTCTATCAGAAGAGCCGTGCACAGCAGTGTAGATCACCGACTTAAGGTATAGAAAAACTGCTACTTGGATAGTACAATATATGCAGCAATTATTAGCAGTGGGGAGATCAGTGTACGTACCCCGCGCCATCAGCTGAACTCACCATTAAAGGTACTCGAAGTGTGCTGGTAACACCTGGGTCAGGAATCGGTAACTGTGTTTGGGGCTGCCATCAGAAATTGTGGGGCAGATAGCTACATGTGTAAGGTGACTGACTGCCATGTGAGAGGTGATTGTTTCAAGTCCTGGGTGTGACAGTATTTTGAAATGTGTGTGTTAAATTAAGGAGGATGTGATTGTAGGTGCTTGGGGAGGTGGTCATATGGAGGGTGAGTAGGCCAGGGGATGTCAGGAGATGCCATATGGAGGGAGAGTCGGCCAGGGGATGTCAGGAGATGCCAGGGATAAAAGAAGAGGAAGTTACAAGTGAGAATCATTATTAACAGAAAATTTACAGACTCGAACAGCGCCCCCTGTCCTGCATTGCCCTGTGCTGTGGCACATGTCGCACCACCTTAGTTACAGCCCTGCTTTATTGTGTATCAAATGGTAAATAATTGTTAGCTTGATATCTACTAATTTTTCCTTTTTATTAATTCCTTCTTTTTAATTTGTACCAAAATACAACACCATCAATTTTTAAAGGTATTTATATAAATATTTAGGCACAATAACTAGATTGTGAGCATTAAATATGGATGGACTCTTAGGGGTAAATTTACTAAGATTCGTGTTGGTCCCAATTTGTCTCCTTTTTCAAATCCGATAGGATCGATCGAAAACAGCCATTTTTTTTTCACTTTAACAATCAGGAATTTACCAAGCTTCCGGTTTTGACAGGGTCATTTTGATTGATGGTGTATTTGGTCGATCCTGTCTGTTTTGTAGCGCCGATTTCCCTGGCCGAATTTCTTTCTCCAACAAGCAGGCTGCACATATCAGTGAAATATGTGCAGACTGCTTGTTTATTTTATCATATTTTAAGGGTTAATTTTTAAAAAAAAAATTGATGTGTGGTCCCCCCCATAAGGCTAACCAGCCCCGGACTTGTCAGCCAGTCCTGGTTCCTAAAATTACGGGGAACAAAACGAGTAGGGTTCCACTGAAATTTAAGAACCAGCACCTGGCTGCAGGGTCAGTGCTGGTTTTAACAATAGGGGGGAATAATTGCATAGGGGTTCCCCTATATTTAAAACCAGCACTGGGCCCAAACCAACCGGTGTGTAATGCTACAGACCCTATCACCGGGGCTCCATGGCCAAAAGCATTAACACCCCAAGGTGGTCAGGCCAAGCCAGGGATCTCAGGGGAAGTGGGGACTCCCCACAAAGGGGTCCCCACTCTCCTAAACCCCAGGCTTGATCTGAAGCCCCGGGCTCTTCCCTGCATCACTGGAGCGGTGGTTACAAGGGTAATAAAATGTTAGTTAGCATTAAACTATTGTATTTTACAGTGGAACTACAGGTGTCAGCATTCCTGCCCTTTTAAATGCACACTGATTTGTGTATGTTTGATGTCAACTCGCAGGTGGTGCATTTAAAACTTCTATTGACTCCCCGATTTGCCTGTAAAAGGGCAGAATATAGCAAAACGAATAATGGTAATTTTCCGATTTAGGCAGAAATTAATGAAAAGTACTCCGATTTGAGCCAATAGTGAATTAATTTCTATTGGTAAAAATGGCCAAATTTACGGCATTAACTCACCCGATTTCAACCCCAAAAGATGAACAAATTACCTAACTTTAATGATAGTAAATTCCCAATTTTAAAAAAGTGATATTTTCACCCAAGATAGCAATCTCGGATCAACACGAATCTTAGTAAATTTACCCCTTAAGTTTAGTATGTGTAAAATTTTGTTATCTGAATAATGTCACATTAGTGCATTACATAAAGTCACATTTGTTGATATTTAAAGCTTTACAAGTTTCTGAATAACTACAAGTACTAATGACAATTACATCTTAAGTAACAATTCCCATTATTTGCTGATTATGATTTGTAGCTTTCACTCTATTGCAGTGTTTCCTAATATTGGTCCTCAAAGCACACTACCAGCCCATGTTTTAAGGATATCAATGCTTGAACACAGGTGGTTAAATCGAAATAACTTAGGTACTAATTAAGTCACCTGTGCTCAAGTTATCCCTTAAAAACAGGACTGTTTGTGAGCCGAGGTTGGAAACCACTGCTCTATTGAGTGTATCCTTCTCTATTATTTTTCCAATTCTTTTAAATTCCTTTTTCACTAACATGGCATGTAGGGTGCCAATTAAGTCTCTGTAAAGCTGGGTATACACTGGCTGATATATTGGCCGATCAATTGTTCGGCCAATATATCTGCTGGCCGTCAGCCAGTGTGTACAGACTATATGTCTATGAACAACGTCATTCACAGACATATCGCATTTGCTGTGCAGCACAGCCGATGGACAGATATGTCTTCTGCAGACATATCTGTCCATCGGCAAGTGTGTACGGGCACTCAGAAGATCGCCCGTACAAACACAGCGGCAGCTGTGGGGAAGGAGGCAGCCCTGCTCCCGGCCAGCGGGACCTGTGGCTGCCTGCAAAATCCTTCGATGGTCGTTCAGTGTGTATGAACGACCATCATCTTCAGATATATCTGAAGTTCACTCGATCTGCAGATATATCTGTTAAGTGTGTACCCATTTTTAACTACTTGTCTGGCATGGTTGCATCAGATGCTACCATGTCAGGCTGAGATTTCCCTGACATAGCCTTATTTGATGCAACCAGTCAGAAATGCCCACTGGGCGGCTGCCAGAAGATAATCTTCTAGCAGTGACCAGTCTCAGAGGGACCACCCGGCCCCTCTGCATCTTCAGATTCCTCCTCCAGTGTGCGCAGCCTGGCAGCACCCCTTTTGCCCTCCCACTGATGGCAGAGATGAGAAGCCACTGGTCAATCCAGCCTGCCCCAGTGTACAGACTCGGCAGCTGCAGAGAAGAGCAGGGGCTGGTCAGTCCAGCCTGCCCCCAGTCACTCCCGATGGCTGTGGAAAGGAACAACCGGTGGTCAATCCACCATGCCTCCTGTTCGTGTGTATACACGGGAGCTGCAGAGAAGAGCAGCTGCCAGGGAAATTTAAATTCATAATGTTGCTATATTACAATTATCAATGTTCCTATATATTGGTTGTCAAAGTTTTAAAAATCGATTTAATGTTATTTGTTTCCATTAAAAAAAAATGTCTTTCAAAAAATTGTGTTGGATAAGTTGTAAACTAAAGTTGTTGACCTAATTCAATCTTTAAGCACTTTTTTAGCAATTTTTCTAAAAAATATTAGCCAGTGTTTAATGCTGGAGCTTGGTGTGGTTTGGGTGATAACAGGGATGGAAGATCTTGACTGTCTTGCTACACAGTCAATAGGGCGACACCAAATGCTCGGCAAGCAATAGCTAGACAGGGTCAAAAGGTTGACAGGGTCAAATGGTCAACAGTTAAAAGGTTGACATAAGCTAAGATTGACAGAGTGAAATGGTCGACAGTTTCAAAAGGTCGACACACAAATGATCAACACAGAAAAGGTCTACACATTTTTTCATGATTTTTAGGGTTAGACTTTGATCTAGGGTTAAGATGAGGGTTAGGTTTAGGGTTACAGTTAGGTTTAGGGTTAGGCACTTGCCAGAGGATTAGGGTTAGGCTGTGGAAGGGGACAATTAGGCACTAGAGGGAGGGTTAGGTTTAGGCACCAGGGGGAGGGTTAGGGTTAAGCACTAGGGGGAGTATTAGAGTTAGGGTGAGGATTAGGGTTAAAATATATATTAAAAAAAGTGTTGACCTGTGTTGATCGTTTGACCCTGTCGACTTTCATCTTTTGAGTGTCTATTTTGATAGTACCAAAATACATATTATATTTCTATCTCAATATGCTTATCCCTCCATCTCACCCCAACCATCTTCTTGACCCATAACACCTACTTAGGGCATCCACCCCTTTCCCTGCATGTGGTTCTGACCACTTTGGGAATCACTGGTGTTTTAATTGGCTATTTGAATCAAGCATAGGGCTTGTTTAATAGGTCGACACATGTTTTTTTCTAATTTTTCATGATATTTAGTGTGGGGGTTAGGTTAAGATTTAGGGTTAGGGTTAGACTGTGGAAGGGGGTGGTAGGGTTAGACACCAGGGGGAGGGTTTGGAATAGGCGCTAGGGGGAGGGGGAGCTTTAGGGTTAGCATGAGGATTTTGGTTAAACAAACAAAAATTCCATGTGTCGACCTTTTGTGTGTCAACCATTTGTGTGTCAACCTTTTGAACATGTCGACCAATTGATCCTGTCACCTCTTTAACTTTCTACTATTTGAGCCTGTCAACCTTTTGACCCTGACTACCTTTTATATGTTGACCATTTGGTGTCGACCTACTGACCATCTATATACTGTAGATCTATCAAACCACACCTGTTTGGGTAATAACATTTGTGCAGTTGTGGGAATTCTATCGGTCCAGGGCCGGCTCTAGGGTCGCCAACCCATAGAGGGTGCACACCTCCCCAAAATCCCGATTTCAGCGGGACAGTAGTGTGGTCCCGCGGGTGGTCAAATCGGGAGGTCGGGGACCCCCACTGCCGCAGCTGTGCGGTGATGCCGGACCCCGGAGTAGCTGAATGGATGCTGCGGGCATGCTCTTGGGATCAATTCAGTGCCGAGAGAGGGCAGGGAGAAGTCCAGTTAGAGACGGGCTTCACCCCAGCCTGACGTTATTTGGAGGTGTGCCATGCGGGCATGCCTCCAAGTAACATCACATAGGGGGTGCGGCCTATGGTCATTATGCCATGCCCCATAGTGACTTGGAGGCGCTACGTATAAAGTCAGCACAGGGCGGTCCGACCCCTGGAGCCGGCCCTGCATTGGACAAACTTAGCTTTAAAAAAATGTATAGGATAATGACTAATTGGAGTAAATCTATTCTATAATAGTAAGATTTATGCTTAGGGGGGAGAGATCCTCTATCAGTCTCACTATTAATGTCATATTTCTGTTATTTGCATTTAAACGGTTTACTGGTGTTGATGAGGGCTGTTTTAAAACCAATAAATGACATATATTACTTTACTTATTTTTTCCTATTCTAAAATGTATTTTACACTTTTGTTGCAAATCCTTAATGTCAGTTTCTCGTTGATTTTCAAAATGCTTGTATCACATTATTTACATTTCCTTTATTGGTAAATTAGGATTTCCTTTGAACCAAAGGCAATATACTTTGGATATTGTTGCTCTGCTTTGAGAGGGAGGTTCCTTCTAAATGCCTGTGTACAGTATGTATTTTCACAGCTAGATATATTTCTAAGCAGACCACATACTGCCATACAGTAAAGTAGTTAAACAAAGATTTAACTTGATTATTATAGCATCAAACTCTACACAGAATAGCAATGCTATTCCCAATAAAAAATTATTTCAGGGTTTGAGGTATTACTAAATAACGTAAAAGAGGTGACTTGTTCATCCTAAAAGTGCTCTAATATAAGTAACTCAATAGATTCTAGTATGAATTCTATAACTATTAATTTTATCAGAATACATGGAGATATTTTTGCAAAAATATGTTGCAGAAATGCCAAAATTTCTCTGAATTGTTATTAGTCATTTACATTAAAATACAGTAGGACAATAATTTATTTTTAAGCACGTGATGGATTTTTCATGCTAACAACAGTCTAGTGCAGATATTTCACAGAAAAAGTCTATCTAGTGCTGAAGATCGCAGTCGCTATTATCAATGGGGACTATTGTCAGACACAAATGTACCAAACTCTGAAAAACAAAGGTTTCCGGAGTTAGGTCCCTTTTGTTTACACCATCCTCATATGGCGTAAGCCACTTTATGCCTTTGGAGGCATTATCACAGGTCGCAGGAGAGGGTTTTTTTCGATCCCTCTCCCACAGCCTCGGTCCAGCTCCGGAATCTAACATGCCAGATTTTCAGAAGGAGTCTTTCAAAAATGTGAAATATTCCTCCAATACCCCTGGGATGTAACTTGCAGGAACAATGGTTATCGCTACCACTACATGTTACATTTAGTACATAGCGGGGATAATCATGTAAAAAGAAGACTATCCCCGCTGTCCCTTCTATACAGTGACTTCAACACAATGAGATTTACTGATAACTGAGTTATTCTTGCTATCATCCAATCAATGGAATAAATAGAGTAATATAAATAAAACCTTTTCATTGAGCTAAAATGAAAGTTCATACAGCCAGTACATACAGAAGTCCCTGCACATACAGATGTGATGGGTATAAAACACAGGTGAGGCAGGTGAAATGATGCACAGACACAGTTGTTATAAATGACTTGTAATTTATTTACACCAGACATACAATGGGCCCCATTTACAAACGAAGTGAAATACCAGCGGCAATTTTCATTTAGTATCATTGTGATACAAACGAAAATTCCACTGGTATTTAGTAATACTTACCCCTCCGGCGAGGTCCCGCGAAGTCCAGCGGAATCCTCGTCCTCGACAAGGTCCTCAGCTGGGCTGCTGGCAGCCTAACGATGCCAGCGACGGGGCTCCAGGGTCATGCGCATGACAGGGAGACCCGGCAGTGCCTGGAAGGCTTCGTTGAAGCCGGAAAGGCACCACCGGGTCTCCATTGCCGGCAATGGGGCCCGCATCGCTCTCGCCGTCTTTTAGATGGCGAGAGTGATGCTGTACAAACAGCGGTAATCTAAGATTACACATTGGGAAGCGCACGCTGACCAGGAAGGTAACGCTCTATAGGGGGAGCACAATAATACCCCTATATGTATTGAACGTGTACCTTTCTCAAAAGGTCACAAAAGGTACGCTTCCATTTGTCTACTTTGTATATTCTAATAAAATTTAAAAAGATTTTATGCTATGGTGGCAATTCTCTTTTTTATCTTGCATGCTACCACATTTAAGAGAAACCACCATTAAGGAATATACACGAGGATTACTGGAGTAAAAAGACCTATGGTGACTGATTATTGTTTGAGGATTCGGATTTGCATTTTTTCACATTTGGACATTTTTGCCATCTATGCATACCAGTGGATTGTTGGCATAGTGACATTATAAGTGCTTCATTGCTTTGGATTTGTTTATTCATGAAATATTGAGAACATTTTGCAAAAGTTATTCCCATTTGGAGCGCATGGGAACATTTCTTTTTGTTTTGCCATTGTTGGGGTGATTTGTGATAATCACCAGAGTTCCATTGCTGCACCATTTAATTTGGATCGCATTTGTGTGAATCCCTCTTTTCTTGCATAAGATTACCGCTGTTTACTAAATAGAGCAAAATGGTATAACCCCTTTAGCGAGCGCTAAAGGGGTTATACTTCCTTTGTAAATGGGGCCCAATATCTCTAAATCAATAACATTTCTTCTCTTCACACAGAGGGTTTGATTCCAAGATTTACGCTAAAGCAATCGCAACTGCAATCTCTTATGGATTGCAGTTGCTAAAATATGCTAATGCCTTTCAAATCTTAGCCGAGCACAGGGACGCCTACTGCTGTCTTCTCATATCCATCGACAACATTCAACAGCGTAAACATCGGTAACATCTATGCAGATCAGGCAGTCATGCAGCATGTAAGTCAAGTCTGACCTGCCTCAAACACTGTGGCCCTCCTAACATGCAGAGAGCTCTCATGCTGCGAAGGAAATCACAATGGCTAATTTATGCAGCGCATGAAATGCACCTTTGTTACTGTAACCACCCCCACTCCCCCAAAACGCTGACTACCTGTCACTCAACTTGCTAGTGAATAATCTGGGTGAGAGTAATCACAATGTGCAGTGTGCTGAGAGGGGCGGATTGGCGCGACTGCAGCAAAGATGTGATGACACACCTGTACATGCTGAGGCACACTCTGGGGGTCATTCAGATCCGGTCGTTAGCGCCGATGCGCTCGGACCGGGTCGATGGCCCCCCACAGAGCCCGACATGACATGACACCCGCTACGACCGACAGCGCCGGTCGTAGCGGTCTCGGTCGAAAGGGGGCAAGCTGTCGATGTTGATTGACAGCTCGCCCCGTTTGGAAGGCAGGCCGGGGGGGTGGCAGCCCAAACGGGGGCGTTCCCATGGGAATGCCTACCATTTGGGGGCGGCCCCACTGACATCACTAGTGATGTCAGTGGAGAGCTTCCGGCTCAGACAGAGCCGAAAGCTCTCCGGGTCTTACGACAAGGGAGACCCTACCCTAGGGTCTCGTCGTAAGCCCCGATGGTCGCGATGGTCTTTACCATCGCGACCATCACCTTAGGCGGTCGTAAGTCTGTGGGTGTTAACCCACAGCCTTACCACCGCAAAGGAGGACGTCTTGAAAATTCAAGAGGTCCTCCCATCATTCAGACCGACCGCACGCTCTGTGCGACCGGCTCTGAATGAGGTCCTCTGTGCCTAAAGCTCCCTGTATCTCTCACACATGCTGAGCACACCCTGTGCCCTCACACATATATGGTGACACACACTCTGTACTTCTGTCACACGCTGAAGCGTACCTTGTGCCTCCCTCACATACACACATTTTCTGCCTCGCTCACATACACACTGATGCATGTGCCTCTCTCACATACACTCTGATACACACTCTGTGACTCTTTGATATACATGCTGATGTACATTCTGTTTAATATAAACTATACGATACTATAGAATGTTTTCACTAATTAAGACTAGATTTGAGGCCCAAGGCAAGCACATGTAAATGGAGGTATTTAGTGGAAGCCATGTAAAGGATTGATTGATTGATTGATTACAGTGACAGCAGCTGCAGCACTAGTACTGGGTTGCCGCTCCTGATCTTCTATTGATTTACCTATGATTGATTTTATTTTTCACACCAGTGGGTATATTTACTAAAGTGCGAGTTTTTAGAGGTGGAGTTGTTGCCCAAAGCAACCAGTCAGATGAGAGGGTTAATACCACTTGTGAGAGTCCTTGAATATTTGTACAGCCACTGCTGAATGCCCGCATACTCTTCAGCACAGAGGACTTTATGATACATGGACGGAGGCAGGTAATCATGGAGGGAAGGACCTGGTGACATTAGCGGCAGCTATATCACCTACACCACACTTCCCCCATTACCAGAGCAAACACATCAAGTAGCAGTGCACCGCCCCGGAAACCAGGTGTGGTGTGTACTACACTGGCTGAGACAAGCTAAGTGGAGTTACCACTACTAAAACTCTGCCTCTAAATCAATATGTCCTGAGAGACGGGTAAGAGGTTTAAAGCATTAATTTACCTGCAGGTGAACAGATCAGCTCTATCTTCTGATTATATAAGAGTGCTGTTTTATCTATAAATGACTTTTATATATATACAAATTCTCTTGGACTTATACAAAATGTGTGAGAACTATTATAACCACAAGCGGTAATATTATAAGCCATTATCAATTGACTTTTTAAGCAAAATTTCAATTTACTAGTGTATTTAATGTTTTTAATGTGTTGTAAAGTGGGATATATGTTTTATTAAATATTGTATATTTTTTATTGTAATAATCCTTGATCGATTATTAATATTCTCAGTCAAGTGATACTGATATATATATCTTACACTATTAGCGCAGTCCAACCTGTGTATATTTGGAGTTGTGTGTTTGAATTGGGCCAGCTGGTTACTGGCTAATTGGACTAGCAGCATTTATGGTGAACAACAAGAGATAATAATAATAATAATAATAATAATAATAATAATAATAAAAAACCTGAATTAAGCGCAAGGATACTATTTGTTAGGTACTAACATACTATAGATACATCTTTTAACCAATCAGATTTTAGCTATTGTCTTCTAGAAACTGCTAGATAGATGATAAGTAGAATCTGATTGGTTGCTATGGGCAACAACTCCACTTCTAAAAAACCCCACTTTACTGTATATACCCACCGGACTGGAGTAAACCTATTGTTATTCAACTTATCTGACACAAACCAAGTGAATGTATATTGAGATAGGAAAATGAGGGACTATTACCTTTGCCATGCAGTCCTATTAAAATAATGGAGATTTTATTTCACACCATCCAATAAATGTTTTTTTACACTTGAGAATTGTTTCGGGGTGCAGATGATGGGTTAGGGGAAATACCAGCACAAACCATCATTTATACATTTATGTGCATAAACACTGCCATTTGTTTTCACACTCTAGGAGGAACAGGTCTCATTTGCAAAAATCATTTTGGGGTGCAGATGAGATGGGGATACTACCGCACACACGTCACTTACACTGGAAGGAAAAGACACTATGCTAATTATTTTTAAAATAATTTAATTTTGTACACAAACACTGTCAATTGTTTTAATGGATTAAGAGGAACAGATCTCCTTTGTGAGAATTGTTTTGGGGTGTAAATGATGGGGTTATACCACCGCACACACCATCGCTTACACTAGAAGGAAAGCACACTATGCAATTAAAAAAAAAATTTTTGTTTTTTGCACCAACACTGGCAATTACATGCACTGAGAGGAACAGCTCTCTCTTGCAAGAATTGTTTTGGGGTGTAAATGATGGGGAGGACACCACCGCACACACCGTCACTTACACTGAAAGGATAACACACTGCAATTTTTTTATATAATTTTGTTTTGTACATAAACACTGCCAATTGTTTCTACACACTAGGAAGAACAAATCTTACGCACTAGAAGGAACAGATCTTCTTTGAGAATTGTTTTGGGGTGCAGATGATGGAAGGGATACCACCGCACACAGAACAGTAACATACACTGTATCATTCATCTCAACACACACTTTTTTAAATACGTAATATTTTTTATATTGAATTAGGGAAGACTGCAGTTTTTTATTAAACAACAGGAAAAAAAAATTATTTGCAATTTTTTCTTTTGTAACAGGGAAAAAGACTCAAAACAAAGAGGTATTCATGGGGTGCAGCAGCCTTAGATACTGAAGTGATAGATTTCCTTGATAAAAAAAGCAGGTTCACTTTAACAAAAAAAGAAATAAAAAAAACAATCAATACATAGTTGCCTACCTTTGGTTTCTCCTCCCCGGGAGAAGCCTTGGTAGGAGAAGCAGATGAGCTGTGACGGGGGCGGGACCTGATGGTTTGCGTCGTTAAGCCCTGCCCCTTTGCGGCAAATTGCCGCTAGTGGCTTAAATTTAATTAAGGGGCAGGGCTAAATGACGCGATTCACTGAGAATCGCTTCATTAAGCCCCACCCCCTATGCGGGGACCCGCGGTCGCCACAGAAATTCTCCCCATTCTGCCCACTTCACTAGGAAGTGGGCAGAATGCAGGAGAAGTGCCTACCCCTCCAGGAGTGTAGGGAGTTACCTGAAAAATCAGGAGCCTCCCGCAAAAACCGGGAGGGTAGGCATGTATGAATCAATAGCACCACACACAATAGCCTGTTTGTTTGCACTGCAGTGTTTGAGTGTGCAGTAAGTGTGTGTGACAAACAACAAACAAATATACACTGACAATAATGCCTGTAGTAACCCTTCCCAGACACCTACTGGGGTGTAGTAGGTATTACCGATGTCCGGCGGTTGAAACTCCGACAGCGGCAGCCCGACAAAGGTGAAAATCCCGATCATCAAAGGGTAAGTATGTTGTAACCTAATTCTACCCCCTAACCTACCCACCAAGTGCCTAACCCTAATCCCCCCTCTAAGTGCCTAAACCTAACCCCCCTTCCCCGCCGCCTAAACCTAAGTCCCCTGGAAGGGTGCCTAACCCTAACCTCCCCCCGGGGGTGCCTAACCCTAACCCTCCCTTCCCCTAGCCTAACCCTAACCCTCCCAGGGGGGTGCCTATCCCTAAATCCCCCCGGGATCCCTAAACCTAACCCTTCCCCCCGCGGCTGTCCACTCCCGGCGCTTGGCATCACTTCGATCAGGATGCCGGGCGTCGGTCTTCCGGCGTCTGGTTAATGACAGCTATCTAGATTTAGATGCCTGTCATTAGTACCAAGCCGGCGGTCGGGATTTAGACCGTCGGCTTCCAAACTACATCCCACCTACTGTACTCTACTTTGTCCTAGTCCTAAACAGAGTCCTAATCCAGTCCAAATAGCACCCTGATGGCATGCTAATGGCATCTTTTATAATGCAGTGCTTCAGCTCACACCCTCTCCCTCTGCTCTCTTGTGTGAAATGGCACCTGATTACGAGGGAGGGTCTTTTATATGCAATCCAAAACACATGAGATCCAACTCCAGGAAGATTAAATTTTACCTCATTTTGGGATCCAAGGTTGGGTGGGAAGACCTGAGCCAGTACTTGGATTTACTCATAACCGCTGAGTTCAGGTGTGTTCGGTTTCCAGAGAAATTGATTTTTATTTAAAACATCTCATTTTCAAACAGCTGTGCAAAACTAAGCACACTAGTTGGTCTACTTCATACAGTACTTTTTAAGTTAATCTAGCCACATAAATTGAGAGGGATGCACTGTAATTCAGAATTGGGAGCAAAGTAAAACAAAAAGGAGTAACTTTGAACATTAGCAAAACCATGTTGCACCGCAGGTGGGGCAAATGTAAGATGTACAGTATAGTGAGATTTTTGGAGGGGCATGTCTAAAGTGAAATCTAAATCGCAGTGAAAAATAAATCTGTCCCGCATTTGTGGGCTACTTTGAAAAACAGCCTGTGTGCAAAAAAATATATATTTGCACCCCTTGTATTGCAATATGGTTTTGCCCAGGTGCAGTTACTCCTTTTTCTACTTTGCTCTCAACTGTGAATTAGGCCCTAAAGCTGCATACATACGGTACGATCTGTACCACCAACGACTTGAAAGATATCTTTCAGCGCAGGGCCAAAACTAGGATTTTGTCACCCGTGGCAAGACAGTAATTTGCCCCCCCCCCTATCATAAGACGGCCTTTTCTGACATAAATTTAATATCCATCCCTTAAAAATTTTAGTTAAGGTTTCTTAAATAAAACCTTCAAATGTCCAAATTATTTTATTAAAATGACAAATATCGACAGAACATATTACACATAATGCCATATATTGTAATACCCTTTACACATAATGCCACATATTGTAATGCCCTTTACACATATGCCACATATTATAATGCCATTTACACATAATGCCCCCCCTGCAGCAGTGACCCTATAGTAATGCCCCCTGCAGCAGTGCCCCTATAGTAATGACTAGGGATGTGCGCCGGACCATTTTTGCCGGATTTGGATTTTGGATTTGGTTCTAAATTCTAATTCGTCGTCCGGCTTTGGATTTGGATTTGACAAACTGCGGTGACTGGCTTTGGATTTGGATTTGGATTTTTTTACAAAAATTTACAAAAAAAGCTAAAATAGGTATTTTTTTTCTTCCTAGAGTATTATTAACCTCAATAACATTAATTTCCAGTCAATTTAGACCATATCACAGCTTATAATATTGTTTTCAACATTATTGGCCAAAGGCTGCAGTGAGCTGACTGGTTACTAAGCGACAAAGCAACGGCACAACGACACAGACACCACAGTATAAAGCACATCTATGACACATTGCCACACAGCAGTGGCAGAAATGAAAAGTAGTGCACCCACCCAGTGGGGTACGGCCAGCAGAATCATAGTACTTGTTTACATAGTGGGCTACGGCCCAAGGAGTCACAGTGCACAATCTTATTCACATTACACCGCACATAGGCCTGATTCACATTACACCATAAAGTAGTGTCTCTTATTTATGTTACGACACACAGTAGTGACCCTTTTACACAATGCCCACAGTAGTGCCCCTTTTACACAATGCCCACAGTAGCGGTGTCCCTTACACAATGCCCCCAGCAGTGGTGCCCCCTATGAAGTCCCCTTAGTAGTAGGGTCCCCTATGCAGTGCCCCCAGTAGAATGCCCCCCAGTAGTATGCCCCCCATTAGCAGGCCCCCCCTAGTAGTATGCCCCCCATTAACATGCCACCCAGTAGTATGCCCCCCATTAGCAGGCCCCCCCAGCAGTATGCCCCCCATTAGCAGCCCCCCAGTAGTATGGCCCCCCCAGTAGTATGCCCCCCAGTAGTAGGCTGCCCCAGTAGTAGCCCCCCTGTAGTATGGCCCCCCCTGTAGTATGCCCCCCCCCCAGTAGTAGTAAGCCCCGCCAGTAGTAGTATGCCCCCCCAGTAGTAGTAAGCCCCCCCAGTAGTATGCCCCCCCCAGTAGTATGGCCCCCCCAGTAGCAGGGCCCTTCAGTAGCAGACCCCTCCAGTAGTATAGCCCCCCAGTAGCAGGCCCCTCAGTAGTATGGACCCCCAGTAGCAGACCCCCTAGTAGTAAAGCCCCCCCAGTAGCAGACCCCCCCCAGTAGTATAGCCCCCCCAGTAGCAGACCCCCCCAGTAGTATGGCCCCCCCACACCCCCAGTAGCAGACCCCCCCCCCAGTAGCAGACCCCCCCAGTAGCGCTCCCGGCCCTTGCACAAGTAAAAAAAAAAAAAACTTACCTGTATCCCCGCTCCGGCGCCGTCCGCTCTGCTGTCACACGCTGAGGAGGGAGCCGGAAGACGGAGCTCATGTGTGAGCTCCAGCCGGCTCCCTCCGTACAGCAGCTGGCGGCTGTGTGTTTGTGTCTGTGTAGGGTAGTGCGCTCTGCCCTACACAATAGGAGCCCTGATGTCAGTTTCTCTAGTGAGAATCCGACATCAGGCGGCCGCCGTTCGGCCCCGAACGGGGATCCGAGTCAGGCGGTGAACACCCGAACAGGGTCCGGTGGACTCGGATCCCCAATGTTCGGAGCGGTTCGGATTCCACAGAATCCGAACTGCTCATCTCTAGTAATGACCCCTGCAACAGTACCCCTATATTAAAGCCCCCTGCAGCAGTACCCCTATAGTAATGCCCCTGTAGTACTGCCCCTATAGCAATGCCCCCTTCAGCAGTGCCCATATAGTAATGCCCCTGAGGTAATGCCCCCTGCAGCAGTGCTCCTATAGTAATGCCACCTTCAGTAGTGGCCCTATAGTAATGCCCTCTGAGATAATGCCCCTGTAGTGGTGCCAATATAATAATGCCCCCATAGTGATGCTCCCTGTAGTGCCGCTCACACTGGAAAAAAAACAATTCTTACCTTAAACCCTGCTCTGGGTCCACCACCGTCCGCTCTGCCCGGCTGCTCTTTGGAACTATGGGAGAGGCGTCATGACTCGCTCCCCCACAGGCATGTGCTGGGCTGCTGTGGTGTAAGAGGGGGTGGAGCGGTGCCGGACCTGGTCCCCCACCGGGCCCCCCCAGCAAGCCCGGGCCCGGGTAATTTGTACCCGCTCCCCCCCCTCTTGGCGCCCCTGGTTGCGGCCCTGTTCAGTGAAGCCATCCTGTCACATCTCTGAACAGGCAAAGTTGACAATATCGTGCAAGTTGCATGTACGGATGATCATAGATATCGTTATTGTTCATCGGGAACGTACATCTTTGGTCGTTTACTGCATAAAAATGAACAATATATCATTGAACAATATCATTATCGTTCATATTGTTCACAGATATCGTACCGTGTTTACGCAATATAAGATTTTTACTCTAAGAAAGCATTTGCAGGAACAGATTACTCTTAAAATATAAAAAATTTAGAAAGTAGGAGGAGGAATTAAATCAGTTTGTGGCTTTTTTCTGCTCAACCATCAAAATGTTTTACTAATGTGTTGACGCATTAACATCTACTTCTGTTATTGATTTGTATTACCTTGAGTTGCTGGGACTTGTAGCTCATCTGCGGCTTGAGAGACACTGTTGTTTAGCCCAATTATCATAATAAATTGTAAATGCACAGTGCCACCCTTTGGGAAGCACCCTGGTTTCACTTAGTGACAAAACAATTATACCAGTGGTTCCCAAACCGTGTGCCGTGGCACACTGGGGTGCCTCTAAACACTTGCAGGAGTGCCTCAGGTTGGAGGTCCAGCACCAAATCAAATTATTTATGGTCAATGTAATGTAAATGGGTGGACAAACAGAAGCGCAAACCTGTCCAAGTCCACATAACTGAACCTAAGGATGACAGGTCAGCACAATTTACTTTTCTTAATAACAAAAGTTTGGCTTAGGGGTGCCATGAAAACAATGCTGATACTCTAGGGCGCCGTGATTCAAAAAAGTTTGGTAACCACTGAATTATACTATATATTGTACCTAACATAAATATAATGTCAGTGTGACGTCTTTTGACTTCTCCACAGTATATCCAAAGCAGAGCTACACATTTATCCTATAAATAATGTACAGTATTCTCATTTTCGTAAGTGCATGGTAAGCTAGCATACACAAAACACAGATGTTTATGAATGACTGACAAGTGACAATAATATAGTTTGTCAATAAAGTTAGTGCACATTTAAGTGAATCTGTGACATATTTTTATACTTTTTTGTGTTAGAAAACCATGCATAATTGTTGGTTCATATCAGTTAGTTTTCTGTCAGCTCATCATGTGCATCATATGTACACTGAACTGCTAAGCACTGAAAATATCCTTCTGTCACCTAATTTCATGCCTCACAGCTTCACTTTTACCTAATATAGCTTTTGCAGAATCTCAGGTGCAGTCGGAGCTTGATCACGTTGACAGTGAAATACACAATCACAATCAGCCTTACAATTTTACAAGGATTCAAATTATGTAAAAGGTTTGTCAGACTAACTGCTGTGAAATGGCATTCAGACCCTTGGCAGGATTGCAGTGAGTAGCTGACTTTTCTGATTACAATATTATTCAGATAAATGTTATGCTTCTCTTTATAGAATGCTAAATAATAAAGGATTGTGATTGACTATAAGATGCATTATCACGTTCTTTACAGTCACATATTTCTGTACTTCAATTAAAAGCATTTCTTTAAATAAAGTCGCTTTTACTGTCTGTTTTTACATAATATTGTGAAGTAAAAGAAAAATAAAAACATTGGGATCGATCTGTTCAAATATTGTGACACATTCACTTCTGCAATTATTGAGGGCACTCACCAGATTATGGGCCCGATTCAGAGCCGCTCGCAAGTGGCTCGATGTTCTAGCCCTGCGCATGCACCAAGTCCGGCGTGCGCATGCGCGAGCCCCGCAGAGCGATTGAAGTTCAGTCGCTCCGGGGCTCGCGACAAGACAGGGCAGCTGTCGACGTTGATCGACAGCTCGCCTCATTTTGTGGGCAGGTAGGGGGGGTGGCCGGACAAACGCAGGCGTTCCCTTAAGAACTTCTGGCATTTGTAGGAGGGCTACTATTAGAGCAAGAAGTCCACTCGGGCTTGCGGCAGGCTAGACCCTACCCCAGGGTCTCGTCGCAAGCCTGATGGTTGCGATAATTGCGTCGGTCTCAAGGCCGCTCGCACAAGCTGTGGGTGGTCACTCACAGCTTTGTGAGTGGCCTGGAGACCAAAAAAAAACGCCCACAGACCCAGCGAGCGGCTGCGAGCGGGTCTGAATCAGGACCAATGCACAAAAATGGTATACATTTTAATTCTCACATGGTAAAAAGACAGGAGGTACAACAATACAGAATAGGCAGGAGGAACAAACAATCCAAGAGGGGTATTCAATATGAAACGTTAACTTCACTGTCGAAGTTAACGTTTCATATCGGGGTTTTTACCTGCGTTAAAGTATCGGACGCGCTCCCGCTGATACCCGTATTCAATATAAAATTAACGAAAACGGGAAACTCCGAAGTTGGATTTGCATAAAGTTACAAATTTTTCCTTACAAAAATTGTAAGACCCCCTTAAAGTAGTAAAAACATGGGGGAACACTATGGGTACCCCCGTTTTAGCCTTTAATTGAAAGTCGGGGATTTAAATAGCCGCAGCTGGTGTTTTTTTCCGACATTGAAGAAGTGATGCAGAAGAAGACTTAGGTTATTTTTTTGTTTTTTTAAGTGGTCCCATCAAATTTGGGGTACATGAAAATGGGTACTAACATATTTTGATGTCCCTAAAGTAAGTTTTTAAAAATTCTGCATTTTGCACCTGCCGCTATAATTCTATTCTAGAAAACATCTGCCGCATACTTGCAGAATAGCCCTGAACCTATTTCCCTATTGTTAAACAATTTTTTCCCTTTTTTTTTTTCACCCCAATTTTTAAATTAATTTTTTGGGGTGTCCCTATTTTTTTTAAAACTTTTTTTTAACACAGTTCTTTTTTAAATGTCATTCCCAGGGGTGCAGGCTATTTTTTTTAAGCCTGCACCCCTAAACCCCAATTCTGTACTTTTTTTCGACACCTATTCAATGGTGAAAAGTTATCCCCGTTTTTTATCAAAGACTTTTCAAAACTGCGATAAGTCTTTGAAATTGAATACGGTGTAAAAGTCAAACCTGCGATAATGACGTCAAAAGTGCGATATTAACGCAAAAAACGATGTTATCGCACCCATATTGAATACCCCTGCAAAAGAGATCCAGCAGTGTTTGTCAATGGTTCAGTCCCTGAGGACCTCTGTCAAGACATCAGCATCAAATAATAAATATGACAACATATGTACACCAGCTTCAATCTCCATAGCATTGACTATATTTCTCTCACTAAAATATTTTATATATATATATATTAGGGGTGTGCACCGGCCACTTTTCGTGTTTTGTGTTTCTTTTTGGATCTGGATCTTTCTTTGTGTTTTGGATCAGGATTGGTTTTGCCAAAACCACCCTTCGGTGTTTTGGGTTCTGGGTTTTGTGTTTTGGATCTGTATTTTTTTTTTAAAAAGCATAAAAACAGCTAAAATCACAGAATGTGTTGATTTTTCTGCTCCTATGCTATTATTAACCTCAAAAACCTTAATTTCCACTCATTTCCAGTCTATTCTGAACACCTCACAATAGTGTTTTTATGTCCAAAAGGTTGCACCGAGGTAGATGGATGACTATGCTAAGCGACACGAGTGGGCGGCACAAATACGTGGCCCATCTAGGAGTGACACTGCAGTGGCAGACAGGATGGCAGTTTGAAAAACTAGGCCCCAAACAGTACATAATTCAAAGAAAAAAAAGAGGTGCAAGATGGAATTGTCCTTGGGCCCTCCCACCCACCCTTATGTTGTATAAATAGGACATGCACACTTTAACAAACCAATCATTTCAGCGCCAGGGTCTGCCACACGACTGTGGCTGAAATGATTGGTTTGTTTGGGCCCCCACAAAACAAGCTGGCAATTAATCTGTCCCTGCACAAACTGGCTCTACGGAGGCAAGATGTCGTCCTCATCCTCCTCCACCGATTCCTCACCCTCTTCAGTGTTGTGTACATCCTCATCCTCACAGAGTATTAACTCGTTCCCGCTGGAATCCACCACCACAGGTCCCTCTGTACGTTCTGGAGGCTGGTCTCCCTGGAAGAGTTGATAATTCATTTTTATGAACATCATCTTCTCCACATTTTGTGGAAGCAACCTCCTACGCCTTTCGCTGACAAGGTTCCCGGCTGCACTAAACACTCTTTCGGAGTACACACTGGAGGGGGGGCAACTCAGGTAAAATAGAGCCAGTTTGTACAGGGGCCTCCAAATTGCCTCTTTTTCCTGCCAGTACAGGTAGGGACTGTCTGACATGCCTACTTGGATGCTGTCACCGATGTAATCCTCCACCATTCTGTCAATGGTGACAGTATCATATGTAGTGACAGTAGACATGTCAGAAATTGTTGCCAGGTCCTTCAGTCCGGACCAGATGTCCAAACTTGGTCCTGCCTGCCCTGCATCACCGCCAGCGGGTTGCTTAGGATACCTAAGTTTTTTCCTGGCAGCCCCAGTTGCGGGAGAAAATGAAGAAGGAGCTGTTGACCTGTCACGTTCCGCTTCAGCTGACAGTGTTTTCACCAGCAGGTCTTTGCACCTCTGCAGGCTTGTGTCATCCGGAAAGAGAGACACCACATAGGCTTTAAACCTAGGATCGAGCACGGTGGCCAAAATGTAGTGGTCTGATTTCAATAGATTGACCACCCTGGAATCCTGGCAAAGCGAAAGAAGGGCTTCATCCACAAGTCCCACATGCCGAGCGGAATCACTCTGTCTTAGCTCCTCCTTCACTTTCTCCAGCTGCTTCTGCAAAAGCCTGATGAGGGGAATGACCTGACTCAAGCTGGCAGTGTCTGAACTGACTTCACGTGTGGCAAGTTCGAAGGGCTGGAGAACCTTGCACAACACGGAAATCATTCTCCACTGCGCTTGGGTCAGGTGCATACCCCCTCCTTTGCCTATGTCATAGGTTGATGTATAGGCTTGAATGGCCTTTTGCTGCTCCTCCATCCTCTGAAGCATATAGAGGGTTGAGTTCCACCGAGTCACAACCTCTTGCTTCAGATGATGGCAGGGCAGGTTCAAGAGTGTTTGCTGGCGCTCCAGTCTTCAGCACGCAGTCGCTGAATGGCGAAAGTGGGCAGAAATTTTTCGGGCCACCCAAAGCGTCTCCTGCACATCCCTGTCGCTTTTCAGAAAATTCTGCACCACCAAGTTTATTGTGTGAGCAAAACATGGGACGTGCTGGAATTTGCCCAGATGTAATGCCCGCACAATATTGGTGGCATTGTCAGATATCACAAATCCCCAGGAGAGTCTAAGTGGGGTAAGCCACTGGGCGATGATTTCTCTCAGTTTCTCTAAGAGGTTATCGGCGGTGTGCCTCTTACTGAAACCGGTGATACACAACGTAGCCTGCCTTGGAACGAGCTGGCGTTTCTGAGATGCTGCTACTGGTGACGCTGCTGCTGTTGCTGCGTAAGGTGATACATATACCCAGTGGGCTGTCACAGTCATATAGTCCTTAGTCTGCCCTGTTCCACTTGTCCACATGTCCGTGGTTAAGTGGACATTGGGTACAACAGAATTTTTCAGGACACTGAGGACACTTTTGTTGACGTTTCTGTACAGTTTCGGTATCGCCTGCCTAGTGAAGTGGAATCTAGACGGGATTTGGAACCGGGGACACACTACCTCCATCAATTGTCTAAATCCCACTGCACTAATGGCGGATACCAGACGCATGTCTAACACCAACATAGCAGTCAAGGCCTCAGTTATACGTTTTGCTTCAGGATGACTGCTGTCGTACTTAAAGGACTGTTGGAGGGTCAATTGTTTAGTAAAAGTAGTGGTGTTCCTACTTCCTCTCTGGGATGATGAACGACTCCCAGCAGCAGCAACAGCAGCAGCGGCAGCAGGAGGCGTAGCAATGCAGGATCCTCCGGAGGAATCCCGGATAGGAGAGTCAGTCATGCCAGTGACATGGCCTGCAGGACTACTTCCGATCCTATCTAAGGAGGAAATTGACGAGGAGGGAGTTGACGGTGTGGTTTGCAGGCGCTTGGATACAACAGGACAACGGGATTTAGGTGTCCCTGGACTGCTTATGGTCTTAGCCAAAGTTTCTGAACTTGACAGTAACTTATTATGAACGCGCTGCAGGTGCCGTATAAGGGAGGATGTTCCTAGGTGGTTAACGTCCCTACCCCTACTTATTCCACGTTTACATATGGTACATATGGCAAGACAGTTGTTGTCCGGATTTGGATAGAAATATTGCCAGACCAAAGAGGTGGAATGTTTGGTCTTCTGCCCATGCATGACCGTGATGGGCTTTTTCATCCCACGGACAACAACTGTCTCCCCCGGAGCCTGATTTAAACAAACCACATCACCATCAGAATCCTCCTCGCCAACTTCCTCCTCAGCGCCAGCTACACCAGTATCCTCATCCTGTTGTACTTCAACAGTGACATCTTCATTTTGCATATCAGCAAGTGGACTGTGGGTGCTCCTTTCAGCACTTGCAGGGGGCATGCAAATGGTGGAAAGAGCCACCTCTTCCCGTCCAGTGCTGGGAAGGTCAGGCATCGCAACCACCACCACACTTGGACTCTCCTTGGGGATTTGTGATATCTTCTTAGAACGCACAGTTCTTTGCTGTGCTTTTGCCAGCTTAACTCTTTTGATTTTTTTAGTGGGAGGAGGGCTTCCATCGTCATGTGAAGCTGAACCACTAGTCATGAACATACTAGGGATCGACCTTAGCCGTTCCTTGCCACTCCGTGTCGTAAATGGCATATTGGCAAGTTTACGTTTCTCTTCAGATGATTTAAATGTTTTTTTCAAGGTCATTTTCCTGAACTTTGTCATTTGGGATTGTATGTGCCCTCTACTATGACATTGGGCATCGGCCTTGGCAGACGACGTTGATGGCATGTTATCGTCTATGTCATGACTAGTGGCAGCAGCTTCAGCACTAGGAGGAAGTGGTTCTTGATCTTTCTCTATTTTATGTTTATCGGAGAAAGTTTGGTCCTCCATTTATGTTATATCGATTTGATATATACGTGCGGCTAAACACAGAAAATATTTTTTTATTTTTGCTGGAGAGTAGTGCACTTTGTGGGTTACACCACCCTTTAAGAAATGAGCCAGCCGGCTCTTTACTTATGGGACACAGGCGCACGCTTGGCGCTGCTCCTTTGTTGATGCATGTGTGGCTACTGCGCACACAATTCACAAACACAGAAAAAATATTTTGTTATTTGGTTTGGAGTGTACTTTGGGGGTTACAGCACCCTTTAACGGTCAAGCCAGCTGGCCCTTTACTTATGACACAGGCGCACGCTTGGCACTACTTTGTTGATGCACGTGCGGCTACTGCGCACACAATTCACAAACACAGAAAAAATATTTTGTTATTTGGTTTGGAGTGTACTTTGGGGGTTACAGCACCCTTTAACGGTCAAGCCAGCCGGCCCTTTACTTATGACACAGGCGTACGCTTGGCACTACTTTGTTGATGCACGTGCGGCTACTGCGCACACAATTCACAAACACAGAAAAAATATTTTGTTATTTGGTTTGGCGTGTACTTTGGGGGTTACAGCACCCTTTGACGGTCAAACCAGCCGGCCCTTTACTTATGACACAGGCGCACGCTTGGCACTACTTTGTTGATGCACGTGCGGCTACTGCGCACACAATTCACAAACACAGAAAATATTTTTTTTTTTGGTTTGGACTGGAGTGTACTTTGGGGGTTACAGCACCCTTTAACGGTCAAGCCAGCTGGCCCTTTACTTAAGACACAGGCACACGCTTGGCACTACTTTGTTGATGCACGTGCGGCTACTGCGCACACAATTCACAAACGCAGAAAAAATATTTTGTTATTTGCTTTGGAGTGTACTTTGGGGGTTACAGCACCCTTTGACGGTCAAGCCAGCCGGCCCTTTACTTATGACACAGGCGCACGCTTGGCACTACTTTGTTGATGCACGTGCGGCTACTGCGCACACAATTCACAAACACAGAAAAAAAATTTTTTTTCGGTTTGGACTGGAGTGTACTTTGGGGGTTACAGCACCCTTTAACGGTCAAGCCAGCCGGCCCTTTACTTATGACACAGGCGCACGCTTGGCACTACTTTGTTGATGCACGTGCGGCTACTGCGCACACAATTCACAAACACAGAAAATATTTTTTTTTTGGTTTGGACTGGAGTGTACTTTGGGGGTTACAGCACCCTTTAACGGTCAAGCCAGCCGGCCCTTTACTTATGACACAGGCGCACGCTTGGCACTACTTTGTTGATGCACGTGCGGCTACTGCGCACACAATTCACAAACACAGAAAAAATATTTTGTTATTTGCTTTGGAGTGTACTTTGGGGGTTACAGTACCCTTTGACGGTCAAGCCAGCCGGCCCTTTACTTATGACACAGGCGCACGCTTGGCACTACTTTGTTGATGCACGTGCGGCTACTGCGCACACAATTCACAAACACAGAAAATATTTTTTTTTTTGGTTTGGACTGGAGTGTACTTTGGGGGTTACAGCACCCTTTAACGGTCAAGCCAGCCGGCCCTTTACTTATGACATAGGCGCACGCTTGGCACTACTTTGTTGATGCACGTGCGGCTACTGCGCACACAATTCACAAACACAGAAAAAATATAATTTTTTTAGCACTTGGGGGGAGCACCCCTGATGGACAGAGCACCCCCTGGACAACACTACAGCACCCCTTTTGGACTGGGACACTGCACAGGACTTTGGAGTGGACACAGCCCCTATGGAGACCTGACTGCACAACACAGTCCAGCCAGCCCCTATGGACTTTGAAGTAGTGGACACAGCCCCTATTAACAACAGCAGCACAGCACAACACAGCCAGCCCCTATGGACTTTGAAGTAGTGGACAACAGCAGCACAGCACAGCACAGCACAACACTACTCTTCACTACACTACACTACACTACACTACACAGCCCAGCCAGCCCTAACTCCCACCCTCCCTCTTCACTGTCCACAGCCGAGTGAGAAAATGGCGCCGACGCGGGTACCTTATATAGGATCCAAAATCCGCGAGACCCGGAAGGCGGGTTGATGACGTTTTGCCTCGATTTCAGATCCGAGTCAGGCGGGAAAAGTCGAGCCTGACTCGGATCTGACTCAGATCGGTGGGTTCGGGGGGGTTCGGATTTCAGAAATCCGAACCCGCTCACCCCTAATATATAAACACTCACCTTAAGTACCTGACCACCATACTTGCTAAGACGCCGCTGTCCAAGATCCGATCCGCAAAGACATCGCAGGAAAGTGACGTCAGCAAGTGTGTGCCCTGTTGCTAAGCAACCTATAGAAACAAAAATGCGCATAGAATTGTGGCAACTATGTGATAAGCACTCGGACTAATAATTAGAGATGTGCACTGACCCTCTAGTTTTGGTTTTGGTTTTGGATCTGGATCTCCCCTGGTTTTGGATCTGAATTTGGTTTGGGGTTTTTTTCCTTGGTGTTTTGTTTTCATTTTGTTTTTGTGTTTTGGTTTTGGTTCTGGACTTTTTCTTAAAAAATAAAAAAATTGCTAAAATCACATAAAATGTGCCTTTTTTTGTTGCTACAGTATTAATAACCTCAATAACATTTATTTCCACTCGTTTGCAGTCAATTTTGGTTACCTCACAGCTCACAATATTGATTTTTTTCATCTAGTTAAAGGGCCAAAAGGTTGCATCCAGCTTGCTGGCTCAAAACTGATTGATATAATTATTAATAGAGTTGAGGACTGTGCAAAGATGATGGTTGGGATACCCTTGAGGATTGAAGGCATGGGCCTTCATAGAGGACAAGGAAGTTGACGGCCTTGCATTATCATGATGACTGCTGGTGGCAGCTACAACATGTGGTTCTTGGCCTTGCTCTCCTGTAATGTAACAGCCCTCCATATTTTCTACGGTCTTGAAGCAGTGTCACAAGCACCAATAGTGTAGCCAAGGTGCGGTTACAAAATTCACACATGTGCAGTCGTGCGCACACAGAAAAAAAATATACAAAAAACACAATTTTTTTTTCTGGTCCAGAACTTGGGCCCAGAGCACAGATTGGTGACGACTGGAGTCGGGCAGCACTAGGTTGCGTTGCTGTATCTTGTGTGGCTAAGTCTAACACGCACGCACACACACACACAGAAAATAAATAGACAAAAGACACTATTTTTTTTAGCGGGGGGGTTTCGGGTCCAGAACTTGGGCCCAGAGCACAGATAGATGACGACTGGAGTTGGGCAGCACTAGGTTGTGTTGCCGACTTGCTAGATCTTGTGCAGCTAAGCCTAACACGCACAGACACACAGACAATTATTAGAAAATAAGACAATTGATTTTTTTTTTTTTTTATGCTCCAGAACTTGGGCCCAGAGCACAGATTGAACACGACTGGAGTCGGGCAGCACTAGCTTGCAACTTGCATTGCTGGCTGGATCTTGTGCGGTACTGCGGTTAAGCCTAACACGCACGCACGCACACACACACAGAAAAATATAAAAGACACTTTGATTGATTTTTTTTTTTACTATATATATTTTTTTTTTTAGTCCAGAACTTTGGCCCAGATGGACACAGCACCAGCCCAGATGTATGTACAGTTCTGCACCAGCCCAGATGGACACAGTAGACATGAAAAACACCAGCCCAGGACACAGCAGACAGCACAGACAGCCCAGATGGATCAGCAACAGCCCAGATGGACACAGCAGACAGCACAGTGACAGCTGTCACAGGCACCAGCCCAGAATGGATCAGTAGTCACCAGCCCAGGACACAGCAGACAGCACCAGCACCTCTCCCAGCCCTACACTACCCATCCTCCCTGTTCAGTCTACACAACCGCAGTGAAATGGAGTCCGTCGCGTGGTCCCTTATATACAACATTGATCATAGATATGAGAGCTCACGAACCGCGAGATTTCGTCTCTATGGTTTTGCCTCGATTTGAGAGATCCGAGGAAGGCGGGAACATCCGAGCCTGCTTGGATCCAACTCGGTTCTGCTAAAATCGGGTGGGTTCGGATCTCTGGAAACCGAACCTGCTCATCTCTACTAATAATAACTGTATGCTGAATTCTGTGGGTAAGGGTACTTAAGAATAATATCAAAATATGAAACAATCCCTCAAATACAACATATCTAGGAAAATACAGATATATAAAATGCCGAATCATACAAAAATGAAATGGGGAATATACAGTATTAGATAATAATTTTACACCATAGAACACATGATCGCTTCCCAAGATATCATAGAAAACAATGGAGCCCCAATGCCTCATTGAGACCCCGGGGGGCCAGTGTTCCCAATTTATGAATCCATTTAGTTTCTAATTCGAGCAATCGTTAACCCTGATCTCTTCCCAGGGTCAGGGGGGGGGGCATGATCAATAATCCTGTATTGTAAAGGCGACAGGTTATGTTTAGCCTGAGCAAAGTGGCGAGCTACTGGTTGTTCGCTCGTCCCTTTAACAATAGCAGCTCTAATAGCTGATCTATGGAGCGACATGTGCTCTTTGAATTGGCGCTCCGTTTTACTGACATATTATCGGGCATGCGGGCAGGTAATTGTATACACAACGTATTTGCTAATGCAAGTTAAATTATGTCTAATTTTGAACTTTTCCCCTGTAGAGGGGTGATGAAAAATACTGCCTTAGCTGTAGGTAGAGGCAGATGAGACAGTTAGGGCACTTGAAATAACCGGGCCTTAATGGTAGCATCCTAGGACTTTTACACATGTTAGTAACAACTGTACATACTATTTGATCTTTAATATTTTTCCCTCTCTTGTAGCACGACATCAAAGATTTATTCTGAAGACGTAAGGGTCTAATGTCACAATATGCCAAAGCCTTTTGGCTTTTATTCACGTGGAAGCTCATAGGGTTATAGGTATTGACCCTGGTGAATTTTTTCTGACTGTACTTTATCAATCTTAGGTTTAAGAAGTCTCTTACAGGGAATGGATAGTACTTTTAGTTTGGTTTCCTCCAACTTCTCCCTATTATATCCCCTTTGTGTAAACTTGGATATCAAGGAAACCAAACTAAAATTCTCACTGGCCGTCTAGATCCGAACTTGAGGGATGAAGACACCGGCTTGAGCAAAGAGCAGTGAAAGGTGTTGTTGATCTTGAGGGTGTTAGGCAGTTTAAGATGGAAGGCCGCAGGATTGACCTGGGAGATAATCCTAAATGGCCCAATAAATCTGGGACCCAATGGCGGATGTTAATATTCCTGGAAGACAGCTAGACTAGATCTCCCACATTGAAGTTGCATGGTCTCTGATATTTATCTGCCGAAGTCTTGGCGTGACAAGATGCCTTGATGAGACATTGGCGGAAATTCTTCCAAACTAACTGTAATATTGAAACTGATGATGAGAAAGGAATAAGAGTAGAGACCACCTCAAAGGAGTTTTTCTAGGGTGCAGCCCAGAGTTGCAGAAGAAAGGAGAAACAGAGGATGATGAGTGGCATGAATTATTGAAAGCAAACTCCGCAATGGGAAGAAGGGAAACCCAGTCATTCTGAAATTTGAAAACGAAACATGGAAGATACTGTTCCAAAGATTGGTTCACCCGTTCCGTCTGTCCATTTGACTGTGGATGGTACCCAGAGGATAGGCTGATGTTGATGCCCAAGGCATAGCAAAAATTCTTCCAAAATTGTGCCACAAACTGCGTCCCTTGGTTGGAAACAATATCAACAGGCAAGCCATGGAGTATGAAAATGTGAAGAACAAACAGGGAAGATAATTCCTTGGCAGAAGGCAACTTGGTGAGTAGGATGAAGTGAACCATCTTGCTAAATCAGTCAACAATGGTCCAAGTCAAAGAACAACGGGAGGAAGATGGAAGATCCACAATAAAGTCCACGGCGATCTGGGTCCGGGGCTTAGAAGGAGTAGAAAGACGAAGCAGGAGACCGGGAGAAGCAGTGAGAGGAGCTTTGTTTTGAGCACAGGTGTCACAGGCTAACACAAACTCGTGAACATCTAGACCCATGGTTTGCCACCATACCGAACAAGACAGTAACTCAGTTGTTTTAGCAATACCTGCATGCCCAGTCACTTTGGAAGAGTGAAAGTCCAAGAGAACCACCCTCTGGAATCTCTCCAGGACAAATAACACCCCTAGTGGCTTCTCAGCTGGAGCTTCAGATTGACAGGCACTGATGAGATCTGCAAGACTCCTGGTTAAGGCAAAATGGATGTTGGAAGCAGGAACAATGGTTTCATCCAGGACAATGAGAGGTTGATTAGGTTGGAAGCTACGAGACAATGCATTCACTTGTAGGTTCTTAGTGCCGAGTCGGAACTAAATTAAGTAATTGAATCGGGTGTAGAACAATGCCCACCGAGCCTGTCTAGCATTCAACCTCCAGGCTGTCTCAATATATGACAAGTTCTTATGGTCCATGAGCACCGTGATGGTATGATTTGCTCCCTCCAGCCAGTGCCTCCAATCCTCAAATGCCCACTTGATGGCCAGGAGCTAATGGTTCCCCACAACATAATTCTTCTTGGCTGAAGCAAACTTCCAGGAAAAGAAAGGGCAGGTGTGCAATTTATCATCCTCAGGATCCCTCTGCAACAGGATAGCACCCACACCGATCTTGGAGGCATCCACCTCAACAATAAATGGAAGACCTGGATTGGGATGACTGAGAACCGGAGTGGAAGTTTAGGCAGACTTCAGGGAGTTGTTTGCTTGAAGGGCTTTGACTGGCAAGTTCGCAACATCAGCTCCTTTCTTAGTAAGCTCCAGGATAGGAGCAACAATGGATGAGAAGGACTTTATAAATCTCCTATAATAATTGGCAAAGCCAAGGAAGCATTGTACAGATTTCAAATTGGTTGGTTGGACCTAGTCCAGAATGGCCTTGACTTTGCCTGGACAGAGAACCCTCAGGATGAGATGATATATCCAAGAAATTATACCTCTTAAATCTCAAAGTCACAGTTCTCCAGTTTCACATATAAATTGCTCTCCAGGGGTTTCATTAGCACCTGCCTCATGTGCTAACGGTGTTGGCCTAGGAAACCAGAGTAAATCAGGATATTATCAAGATACATGACCACGAAGACTCCCAGATATTCTCTTAATACGTCATTGATGAAATCCTGGAAGACGGCTGGGACATTGAACAGGTCGAACAGCATCACCAGGTATTCATAATGGCCAGAATGGGTATTAAAGGCCATCTTCCATTCATCACCTTTCCTGATGCAAACAAGATTATACGCTCCTCTGAGATCTATCTTGGTGAAAATGGAAGCTTCCCGAAGTTGGTCGAACAAGACAGAAATAAGAGGCAGTGGATAGGAATTCTTCACCGTGCTGTTATTCAACCCAAAAAAATCTATGCACAGTTGGAGAGAGCCAGCCCTCTTCTGCACAAATAAGAAGCCCACTCCGACCGGAGATTTAGAAGGTCGAATTAAGCCCTTTTCCAAAGCATCCTGAATGTACTCCTGTATCGCTTTGCTCTCGGAAGAGACAACACGCGCAACCTGCCTTTAGGAAGCCTTGCCCCAGGAAGCAAGTCAATAGCACAGTCATAGGAGTGGTGCGGTGGTAGAGTATCTGCCTTTTTCTTGGAAAAAACTTCTGCCAGGTCTCTGTAGGGAGCCGGAACTTTTGAGGCCAAGTCAGACTGGAAATCCTGAAGCCAGACAAACTGGAAGAGTGATGCAGAGAGACGAGCTGGAATCACCCCATTGTAGAATCTACCCAGTACTCCCAAGGGATAATGGGGTTGTGCTTCCTGAGCCATGGTAGGCCTAAAACCAGTGGCGCTAGTGGACAGTGGATCAATAGGAACGTTATTTCCTCTGAATGTAAGCCTCCCACAGACACTCGGATGAGAGGTGTTTGGGAGGAAATAGCGATCCTGGATCCTGGACTGTTCTTTGCCATTGAGAACAACAACTGAGAGAGGTTGAGGCAAAGGTTCGGATGCCAGTCCCAGGGTATTAAAGAACAAAATGTCCATAAAGTTACCTGCTGCACCACTTTCCAGGAAGGCAGAGACAGGTACTTGACGGTACTCCACCTTAATTATTGTAGGGATAAGGACTGAATTAGAGGGAGAGACAGAGGCAAGGCCTGGATGTAACTCTCCCAAAACACCTAGACCTTGCCTTTTCCCGATTTGACCAGACAAGTAGAAGTGGTATGTCCTTTTCCTCCACAGTAAAGGCAGAGACCTTGGGAATGTCTTCTCCATTTCTCTTCAGCAGAGAGGCGGTATGCCCCCAACTGCATGGGTTCCTCTTGGTCCGGAGGAGTTACCCACACTGGTGACTGAGGAGCGGATGTAGACAGCTCCCTTTCTAACCTCCGCTCACGAAGTCAGCGGTCAATGTGGATGGCTAGATGCATGAGGTCATCCAATGTCTCCAGAACCGAGTGCTGCACGAGAATGTCCCTAATATGAGCCAAAAGACCTAAACAGAATTGACTCTGTAGTGCCAGGTCATTCCACCCAGATTCTATTGAACACTTGGAATTCAGTGCAGTAATCCTCTGCAGCTCTCTGCCCCTGTGTCAAGGACCAATGGTTAGACTCAGCCAACGCTGCCTTGTCTGGATCATCATAGAGTAGACCTAAGGTAGAGAAAGCAGCCATTGTTTGAAGAGCACTGTGTGTAGGAGGAAGACCGAAGGCTCAGGTCTGGGGATCACCCAGAAGCAGGGAGATTATAATGCCAACTGATTGAATCTCTGAGCCCGATGACCAAGGTCATAGTCTAAAATATAACCTGCAGCTTTCCCTAAAGTTTAGAAAGTCCTTACAGCTGCCAGAGAATCGGTCTGGCAAATTTACTTTAGGTTCCGGAGGACCAGCTGGAGAAGGAGCCACTCATGTCTCCTCGACATGGAGAGAAAGTTCCTGGACTTTCTGGGTCAAGACCTGGATTTGAGCTGCATGTATTTGAGCTGGGTTCTGGCCAGGTTCCATGATCACAATCCTGCACTCTGATATCACTTTTTTCTATTTTTTTTTCTGGCCGGTGATAATGTCACAAGTCCAAAGTGGAATCAAGACTGAGTCGTAGGATTATGCAAAGATGATGTTTGGGGTACCCCTTGCAGAAAGATGACAGATGCAGCCTCATGGCTGTGTACAGTCTTGAGGACTGGTGGCAGATGCAGCTCTGGACTGTGTAGCAGCCTTGAGGGCAAGTAGCAGATGCAGCCTCTGGGTTGTGTAGCAGCCTTGAGGGCTGGTAGAAGATGCAACCTCTGGGCTATGTAGCAGCCTTGATTGCTGGTAGAGGATGCAGCCAATGGGCTGTGTGGCAGCCTTAGAGGATGCAGCCATTGGGCTGTGTGGCAGCCTTGAGGGCTGGAAGCAGATACAGTATCTGGGCAGTGTAGCAGCGTTAAGGGCTGATGGGAGATGCAGCCATTGGGCTGTGTAGCAGCCTTGAAGGTTGGTGGAAGATGCAGCCACTGGGCTGTATAGCATCCTGGAGGGCTGGGTAATGGCCTGTGCCACTGAGATGACACAAGCAGCAGGAGATACTTAGATGAGACCTGTGTTGCAGATTTGACACAAGCGGTGGATGTTGCTATAGTGTGACTTGTGCCACCGAGATGACACAGGCAGCAGGAGTTACTTAGATGAGACCAGTGTCGCTGAGTTGACAAAAGCGGTGGATGTCGCTGGAGTATGACCTTTGCCGCCAAAATGACACAAGCAGCAGGAGATACTTAGATAAGATCTGTGCCGCCGAGTTGATAAAAGTGGTGGATTTTGCTGTTTCTCCACAACCGGCCTGAGAGAACCACCATCCAACAGGACACTGCTGCAGCTTGTGACAGTCACATTTCAATGTGCATTTTTATTTCTATTGGTTGCTTAGCAACATGGCACACACTTGCTGACGTCACTTTCCTGTGACGTCCTCGCGGCCCGCATCTTGTACAGCGGTGTCTGAGCAAGTATGGTAGTCGGGTGAGTGTATTTACATAATTTTTTGTATTGCTGTTCCTGACAAAAGTGCTATTAAAAGCACCGAAATGTTGAAAATCACAACGCTGATGTTTGAGTGTTTTTCTTTTTGGAGTGCTGCTGTCCCGTTCTGTATGTTTCACACAGCGGCCCAGCTGTGTTGTTGGAGGGCACCCAGCCAAGCTATGGCATGTTGAATATGTGAGTGCCAGATTTTGTTATATATATATATACACACAGTATATACACACACACTCAAATACACAAATATATATATATATATATACAGTATATATAAACAAATAGCAGTTTGGTCCAGCTCTCTTGTATAAAAAATGCTTGGCCAGGTGCCTGCACAATATTACTCACATACAGAAACGGGGGATGCGTCACTCCATGCGCTTTACAAATGACATAACTCCGGCATTTAGATATTGCAACGTTTCAGTTCTTTTTTAATTAGGCACTGTCATCAGGCTAATGAATACAAGAAAACACTCACCTTAAATAGCAATCTATTGAACACCATGTGCTATGAGGAGCCGGGGACGGAACACCAGTCCGGTGCGTCTGTGATATCATCGCGCCCGATGAGTCACATGTGTCAACCCATCTCCATAGCAACATGGAGTAATATAAACAACATAGCAGCAACAGAATAAAATAATAAAGTAAACATTTCTATACTAACTTGTTGTGTCATGGTGCTTGAATTGAAATAACACATGCACCAACTTATATATAAACAACAATTATATAATATGCATAAAGCCAAAAAACAGCATATGATATATAACCTGTGCATAATCATAGTAGAGTGGTAATCCCTAGTAATTATATATATGCAAAAAAGGGTAATTAGCATATACTGTAGCTATTAGCCCAAACCAAAAGTACATAACATCCCCTAATGACATATATCACATATGGCAACACTTCATATATCTATATTACATAATCATATATAATATGAGATCGTCAGTCAGAATCATAAACCACTTCTGTCACAATACCAGATAGTTATATCCAAGCTAGCCACATTGCACCATATAATATTCATAAAAATAATGGAAACCTGTTTGTTCATTAAGCCCCTTGGATACAAGGGTCCCTAATCTATGTATCCATTTACTTTCAGCTTGTAACAATTTCAATCCATGGTTACCTCCACGTATATATTCAGGGATATGATCGATCATCCTATAACGGAGTGAAGATAGGGTGTGTTTGGCTTTAGTGAAGTGTCTAGCAACAGGCTGTTCGCTGTTACCACTATTAAGGGCTGCTCTTATTGTAAATCTGTGGGCTGTCATGTGTTCTTTGAAAGAACGTTCTGTCTTTCCAATGTATGACAACCCACAGGGGCAAATGATTTGATAGACCACGTATTTAGAGGAAAATGTTAGTCTATGTTTAATATGGTAGAATTTCCCAGAATGTGGGTGATGAAATGTATTGCCAGAGATCATGAAGCCACATGTAGTACATGGACATCTATGATAGCCTTTTTTACCAATCAAAAAATTACCTTTATGCTCCTCCTTAGGTTTAGTTATATTAGCCTTAACAAGATGATCTCTAAGATTGCGTCCTCTTTTATACCTCGCCATTAATTTCACCTGTTGAAGACTCAATTCCCCATCAGTCTGTACCATGGGCCACAGTTTTTTAGATGCTCTATTGATAATACCACTAGTGGGGTTATATTGTGTCACCCATTGAAAAAAATGGTAGGTTGAGTTGTTTGAATTTTTTTAGATAATAGCTGATCTCTATCTAACATAAGCACCCTCTGTTTTGATTCCATAAGCAACTCCTTATTATGCCCTCTCTCCAGGAATTTATCTATCATCTTATCCATTTGTATTCCCGCTAACTCAGGGTCTGAAGTTATTATCCTAATCCGTAATAGCTGTGAATATAGGAGACATCGCTTAGATGATGGTGGATGGAAACTATGCCAATGTAATAAGTTGTTACGATCTGTTGGTTTTGTATATAAAAATGTTTGTACATATCCATTGGTAATAGATATTATTTGTACATCAAAGAAATGTACTTGTTTATCACTAATAGTATACATTAACTTCACTGGGTGGTTGCGCTCATTGTGATCATTGATGATTTTTTCAAATTGAATTTTACTTCCTCTCCAAAAAATGAGGAGGTCATCAATAAATTGTGTGTAGTATACTATGTTGTTAGATATAGGCATATCAGTAAAGAATATTTATTTTTTAATCTCGAACATAAAGATGTTAGCGTACGATGGGGCCACACTTGACCCCATAGCACGACCAACATTTTGGAGGTAGAAAGTACTGTCAAACAGACAATTTTTTTTTGTAAGAATCTCTGTCATAAGACATAAGATCAAATCAATACTAGGACCTGTATACAAAGGGTGATCACATACAAATCTCTTCATACTATTGAGCCCCATATCATGAGGAATCATGGTATACAAATTGGTAACGTCAACGCTACACAACCAGATATCTTCCTCAAACTTCTGTAAATCCCTCAATTGCGATAATAAAGTGGCAGTAACAAGTAGATATCTAGGATGGGCTGAAACAATGATTTTGTGGCTGCAATTATTGGGCATCCTGGTGAACTCTGCAATGATTTGTGGACTTTAGGTGTGGTATATATAATTGGTACAATAGGATATGCTGGTATAACTGCATCCATCAAATCTGCAGTAATAAGTTCATCATTTACAGCTTGTTGTAATATTGCTGTGAGAGATTTCTTGAAGATGTTCATAGGGTCTCTATCCAAAACACGGTAAGTGGTAGAATCACTTAGTTGACGTTCTATTTCTAATATATAATCTGAAGTGTTCTGTACGACCATGGCCCCACCCTTATCTGCTGGTCGAAAAATTAAATCTTTATTTTGTGCTAATTTATTGAGGGCTTGATGTTCAGTTTTGCTGAAGTTATTTCTCAAAGGTGTAAATTTTTCTCCTGCTCCTGAGGAAGTCCCCAAAAAATCAAAGAGGGACAAAACGCATTGAGCTGTACTAGGACTTTCTGTGGTCATCCCCAAAACTACTGGACAGATAAGCTGACTTTTTATTTGCATATTGTATGAGTCTTTGTTGTATTTTTTATTAAAATGTATGTCTGTTCAAACATACTATGCGATTAGAGGTTTTGTTTCTGTGTTCCCATATTCCATATGAACATTCTCTGGATTGAATGGGATCAGAGGTGAATGTCTTTTATCTGCACTTAACCTCTTATATTTGGTACGAGGCATTTATATCTAAGGTGCTGGAGCTTTACATTCTTGAGCACGATTGGAGTGTTGTTCACAAATAGATTGGTTACACATTTTCTGTGTGTGTGCACTTATACTTAATTATCAGTATTACACTATATATTTCTTTTGTTTATACATTGGTTTCTTTTGGGATATACTCTGAGGAGATATTGTATGAAGATACCACAGAAGTTTGCAACAGGTACAACACGGATCCCCTTGGAACATTTTGAATAGACATTTTCTTCACTAAATAACTTGGTATTATAAATACTCTTTTGGACACTAAAGGCGCTTTTCTTTACCTCAAAATTCAGCATCACATAGATGCTCTCTTGAATAGACCATCCCCTGGAAGAATTTAGCAGCCAACTTTATTAGGAAGTGTGATTTAGTGTGTTTGCATTTAATATTGTTATCATTGTTTTTTCATATACACAGTCTTTTGAGCTTTGTGCGCCACTTGCACTATTGTATGTATATATATATAGCCTTAACAAGATGATCTCTAAGATTGCGTCCTCTTTTATACCTCGCCATTAATTTCACCTGTTGAAGACTCAATTCCCCATCAGTCTGTACCATGGGCCACAGTTTTTTAGATGCTCTATTGATAATACCACTAGTGGGGTTATATTGTGTCACCCATTGAAAAAAATGGTAGGTTGAGTTGTTTGAATTTTTTTAGATAATAGCTGATCTCTATCTAACATAAGCACCCTCTGTTTTGATTCCATAAGCAACTCCTTATTATGCCCTCTCTCCAGGAATTTATCTATCATCTTATCCATTTGTATTCCCGCTAACTCAGGGTCTGAAGTTATTATCCTAATCCGTAATAGCTGTGAATATAGGAGACATCGCTTAGATGATGGTGGATGGAAACTATGCCAATGTAATAAGTTGTTACGATCTGTTGGTTTTGTATATAAAAATGTTTGTACATATCCATTGGTAATAGATATTATTTGTACATCAAAGAAATGTACTTGTTTATCACTAATAGTATACATTAACTTCACTGGGTGGTTGCGCTCATTGTGATCATTGATGATTTTTTCAAATTGAATTTTACTTCCTCTCCAAAAAATGAGGAGGTCATCAATAAATTGTGTGTAGTATACTATGTTGTTAGATATAGGCATATCAGTAAAGAATATTTATTTTTTAATCTCGAACATAAAGATGTTAGCGTACGATGGGGCCACACTTGACCCCATAGCACGACCAACATTTTGGAGGTAGAAAGTACTGTCAAACAGAAATTTTTTTTTGTAAGAATCTCTGTCATAAGACTTAAGATCAAATCAATACTAGGACCTGTATACAAAGGGTGATCACATACAAATCTCTTCATACTATTGAGCCCCATATCATGAGGAATCATGGTATACAAATTGGTAACGTCAACGCTACACAACCAGATATCTTCCTCAAACTTCTGTAAATCCCTCAATTGCGATAATAAAGTGGCAGTAACAAGTAGATATCTAGGATGGGCTGAAACAATGATTTTGTGGCTGCAATTATTGGGCATCCTGGTGAACTCTGCAATGATTTGTGGACTTTAGGTGTGGTATATATAATCGGTACAATAGGATATGCTGGTATAACTGCATCCATCAAATCTGCAGTAATAAGTTCATCATTTACAGCTTGTTGTAATATTGCTGTGAGAGATTTCTTGAAGATGTTCATAGGGTCTCTATCCAAAACACGGTAAGTGGTAGAATCACTTAGTTGACGTTCTATTTCTAATATATAATCTGAAGTGTTCTGTACGACCATGGCCCCACCCTTATCTGCTGGTCGAAAAATTAAATCTTTATTTTGTGCTAATTTATTGAGGGCTTGATGTTCAGTTTTGCTGAAGTTATTTCTCAAAGGTGTAAATTTTTCTCCTGCTCCTGAGGAAGTCCCCAAAAAATCAAAGAGGGACAAAACGCATTGAGCTGTACTAGGACTTTCTGTGGTCATCCCCAAAACTACTGGACAGATAAGCTGACTTTTTATTTGCATATTGTATGAGTCTTTGTTGTATTTTTTATTAAAATGTATGTCTGTTCAAACATACTATGCGATTAGAGGTTTTGTTTCTGTGTTCCCATATTCCATATGAACATTCTCTGGATTGAATGGGATCAGAGGTGAATGTCTTTTATCTGCACTTAACCTCTTATATTTGGTACGAGGCATTTATATCTAAGGTGCTGGAGCTTTACATTCTTGAGCACGATTGGAGTGTTGTTCACAAATAGATTGGTTACACATTTTCTGTGTGTGTGCACTTATACTTAATTATCAGTATTACACTATATATTTCTTTTGTTTATACATTGGTTTCTTTTGGGATATACTCTGAGGAGATATTGTATGAAGATACCACAGAAGTTTGCAACAGGTACAACACGGATCCCCTTGGAACATTTTGAATAGACATTTTCTTCACTAAATAACTTGGTATTATAAATACTCTTTTGAACACTAAAGGCGCTTTTCTTTACCTCAAAATTCAGCATCACATAGATGCTCTCTTGAATAGACCATCCCCTGGAAGAATTTAGCAGCCAACTTTATTAGGAAGTGTGATTTAGTGTGTTTGCATTTAATATTGTTATCATTGTTTTTTCATATACACAGTCTTTTGAGCTTTGTGCGCCACTTGCACTATTGTATGTATATATATATAGCCTTAACAAGATGATCTCTAAGATTGCGTCCTCTTTTATACCTCGCCATTAATTTCACCTGTTGAAGACTCAATTCCCCATCAGTCTGTACCATGGGCCACAGTTTTTTAGATGCTCTATTGATAATACCACTAGTGGGGTTATATTGTGTCACCCATTGAAAAAAATGGTAGGTTGAGTTGTTTGAATTTTTTTAGATAATAGCTGATCTCTATCTAACATAAGCACCCTCTGTTTTGATTCCATAAGCAACTCCTTATTATGCCCTCTCTCCAGGAATTTATCTATCATCTTATCCATTTGTATTCCCGCTAACTCAGGGTCTGAAGTTATTATCCTAATCCGTAATAGCTGTGAATATAGGAGACATCGCTTAGATGATGGTGGATGGAAACTATGCCAATGTAATAAGTTGTTACGATCTGTTGGTTTTGTATATAAAAATGTTTGTACATATCCATTGGTAATAGATATTATTTGTACATCAAAGAAATGTACTTGTTTATCACTAATAGTATACATTAACTTCACTGGGTGGTTGCGCTCATTGTGATCATTGATGATTTTTTCAAATTGAATTTTACTTCCTCTCCAAAAAATGAGGAGGTCATCGATAAATTGTGTGTAGTATACTATGTTGTTAGATATAGGCATATCAGTAAAGAATATTTATTTTTTAATCTCGAACATAAAGATGTTAGCGTACGATGGGGCCACACTTGACCCCATAGCACGACCAACATTTTGGAGGTAGAAAGTACTGTCAAACAGACAATTTTTTTTTGTAAGAATCTCTGTCATAAGACATAAGATCAAATCAATACTAGGACCTGTATACAAAGGGTGATCACATACAAATCTCTTCATACTATTGAGCCCCATATCATGAGGAATCATGGTATACAAATTGGTAACGTCAACGCTACACAACCAGATATCTTCCTCAAACTTCTGTAAATCCCTCAATTGCGATAATAAAGTGGCAGTAACAAGTAGATATCTAGGATGGGCTGAAACAATGATTTTGTGGCTGCAATTATTGGGCATCCTGGTGAACTCTGCAATGATTTGTGGACTTTAGGTGTGGTATATATAATCGGTACAATAGGATATGCTGGTATAACTGCATCCATCAAATCTGCAGTAATAAGTTCATCATTTACAGCTTGTTGTAATATTGCTGTGAGAGATTTCTTGAAGATGTTCATAGGGTCTCTATCCAAAACACGGTAAGTGGTAGAATCACTTAGTTGACGTTCTATTTCTAATATATAATCTGAAGTGTTCTGTACGACCATGGCCCCACCCTTATCTGCTGGTCGAAAAATTAAATCTTTATTTTGTGCTAATTTATTGAGGGCTTGATGTTCAGTTTTGCTGAAGTTATTTCTCAAAGGTGTAAATTTTTCTCCTGCTCCTGAGGAAGTCCCCAAAAAATCAAAGAGGGACAAAACGCATTGAGCTGTACTAGGACTTTCTGTGGTCATCCCCAAAACTACTGGACAGATAAGCTGACTTTTTATTTGCATATTGTATGAGTCTTTGTTGTATTTTTTATTAAAATGTATGTCTGTTCAAACATACTATGCGATTAGAGGTTTTGTTTCTGTGTTCCCATATTCCATATGAACATTCTCTGGATTGAATGGGATCAGAGGTGAATGTCTTTTATCTGCACTTAACCTCTTATATTTGGTACGAGGCATTTATATCTAAGGTGCTGGAGCTTTACATTCTTGAGCACGATTGGAGTGTTGTTCACAAATAGATTGGTTACACATTTTCTGTGTGTGTGCACTTATACTTAATTATCAGTATTACACTATATATTTCTTTTGTTTATACATTGGTTTCTTTTGGGATATACTCTGAGGAGATATTGTATGAAGATACCACAGAAGTTTGCAACAGGTACAACACGGATCCCCTTGGAACATTTTGAATAGACATTTTCTTCACTAAATAACTTGGTATTATAAATACTCTTTTGGACACTAAAGGCGCTTTTCTTTACCTCAAAATTCAGCATCACATAGATGCTCTCTTGAATAGACCATCCCCTGGAAGAATTTAGCAGCCAACTTTATTAGGAAGTGTGATTTAGTGTGTTTGCATTTAATATTGTTATCATTGTGTTTTCATATATATATATGTGTATATATATATATATGTATATATATGAGCAGGTTCAGTTTTATTCGGATTTACTTGGTTCTTTACGCCAAAATTATCACAAGTTCAGGTTAGTTCGGATTTATTTTATTAGCTATCCAAAACACGTGATAGCCGATAGCCAATAAAATTCAGTTTTTGAGATCCGAGTAAATCCGAGTAATATATATGTATATAGTTCAGATCGGCACTTTATATAGATAACACAGCCACCGGGGTGCAAATTCCAATGAGCCTGACTCACAGCCGGGACACCATAGGGGTTGCAATTAATATTCTGATGATCGGGATGCCGACTGCCAAAATCCCGGCGACGGAATCTCGATCACCGAGAGAACACCAGCGTCAGAATCCCGGCATGACTGGGGATGCCTACGCCTGTCAGAATTCTGGCAGCCCCCATCCCAATCGTAAGGAGACAGGGACAAGGTAGGTATTAGCCCCGGGGGTGAGGGTTAGGTTTAGCCGCCCCAGGGGGACTTAGGGTTAGGCTGCAGGAGGGGGAGGTTAGGGTTAGGATCCAGACAGCGGGGTTAGGTTGAGGCACCACCATGGGGAGGTTAGGGATAGGCACTAAAGGGTTAGGGTTAGGCACCAAGAGGGAAGGGTTAGGTTAAGGCACTTACCGGGAGGGTTAGGGTGCAGGGTACGGAGGGTTAGTATTAGGGTACAAAAAAGGAGGGTTAGGGGGCAAATAGGAAAGGGGAACAGTACTTACCATTTCCCTGTCGGGATTCCAACCATCTTGATGCTGCTGTGACTGTACTGACAGCCGGCATCTCCTCCATCAGTATTTAATACCTATTCCCAGCATAAACAATCTATCAAAACTGCCGGTCGTGCAACATTTCACATGTTTAATATATCTTTCATCAAGGCATAAAATACATAATCATGATCTTACCTTTATATACACCCAGTGAAAAATACCGCCATGCGGACAGCCCTGCGCCGCCAGGCAGGATGCGTCATGACGTCACATGGCAGCATGCATGATGATGTCACACGCCTACCCGGGAGTGCACACATAATTAATAGATACAACGTGTTTACCATTACCATAGATACAATGCAAGCAACTTTATTTCTGAAGCACAACAATGAACAATAATCTGAACATAGCAATCCCACTATTTATTACTACAATATGACATACAGTACCAATATCATACAATAGGAAATGTTGTGGAGGTTCAACTGGGCGCTCCTTCTGAGTGTAAGCAGGCCGTCTATGACTAAGGTTTCCCTAGTAAAACCAAAAGGTAGTGAACAAGAATAAGGTGTTGTCAAAGAAATGCGCAACTCAGTGCAAACCAAAAGAGGCAATACCGTATGTGAGGTTAGATATATATACCAATCACTAATGTAGAAAGGTGGGTATACAACAATTATTAGGTCTAGATACAAACAAAAATTATATATAACAGATTAGCATAAAACAGATTCAATACCATAGATCAATAAGATGGATATAGATATTGCAAAATAAAAAAACAATTCTGAAGAAAACAGTCTCATAAATAAACTAGTATCATTAGCAGCATTCCAGATCAGGATAAAACAGACGTAGGGCCTGATTCAGAGGCGCATGCTAGCGGCTCTGAATCAGGCCCTTAATACCATAGATCAAATAAGAAGGATAAATATATTCCAAATGTTAAAAATGGGTCTTAAGCAGCAATCCATATTAAAGCATGTGTGAAGATATAAAAGAGATGGCACTCTTTATAATAAATAGTCTACAAAACATAATACAATTGATTATCAAGTAAAAAAGGAATCCTACCGGGCTGGAAAGGTGGAGCCATAGGAGTTACAGTATAATAACTGCAGAGTACATGGGTATGCCAAAACAAAGAGCCGGGTCACCGGTTGATCACTCATCTTACCATCAAGAGCAAACCTGATGGCTGACCTGTGCTGTGCAGCCCTTTCCCTAGAGGAACACACAGTTTTACCCACATACGCAAGCCGACATGGGCATTTAATGACGTAAAAAACATATTTGCTGGTACAGGTTAACACATGTCTACTTGGGATTTTTAAACCTGAATGGGGATACGTGATGTATGTACCCACATCTAAATGGCGACAGGTCACGCAGCCAGTGCACCTATAACAGCCCAAGGTCTAGACAAAAAGTGTTGTGATTGTAAGGCCCTTCTGTTCGTTACATCATTTTTGTCTAGCCAATCTTTGAGGTTTCTTCCTTGCTTATAGCAATTAATTAGTCGAGATTTGTTAAGTGAGGTTATGTTTTTTTATTGGAACTGATCAATGGCCAGAACCTTTTGGAGGTCTTGCTTATCACTGCACTAGCAGGGGAATATGTATTTACAAATGGGAAGACAGATTGATTAGATTTTATACTCTTCTGCAAAGCACTTATTACGAGAAATGGATAACACCTTGCATCTAGTGGCCTCATGATCCTGTCTAGAATATCCTCTCCTCACTAGTGACTCTTGAAACTCTAAGAAACTGGGAAAAGACAACCTTTTTTTCATAGTCAGGGGATGATAACTTTGGGCATGCAATAGAGTATTCATATCTGTTGGCTTAGTAAACAGACAAGTGCTCAGACCTAAATCAGATATACAGATCTAAACATCCAAGTAATTCACGAACTCTCCATCACAGCTAAAGGTGAATTTAATGGTGTTGTCGATGGTGGTTATGTTATTCATGAGAGATGCAAAATCTTCTCTCTCACCTGCCCATAAAACAAGGATATCATCTATTTATGGAATATAAAAAAATCAACCTCTCTGCAAATGCCTGGTTATTAAGGAAGAGCCTCCATTCAACTTCATACACATAGGCATTGGCAAACGCTGGGCCCACATTTGCAAATAATTTGATGGTGCAAATAATAACCACCATAAAAGTAGAAGTCGTTTCTGGTAAGTGTTTTTTTCCAATAGATCCAGAGAAAAAATCAATGGACCTTTGTAGAGTGGATTATTCTCTAGAAGCAATATTACAACTTGTAGACCCAAATCATGCAATATACTGGTGTATAAGCTAACCACGTCTATACTGCACTGGAGAGTTTTTTCTGGCAGGTTGTTCAAGCCCTGTAATTTCAATAACAGATCTGTGGTAAACCTCAGGTAACTTGGCTCAGCTTGGATAACTGGCTGCAAATAAAAATCACGTGCAGCTATGATTGGCCCTGGTGGATCGACTACATTTTTGTGTATTTTAGGCAATGAATAAATTAGCGGCACCGTTGGTTGTTCAACACTTAGTGCCTTTCTTGTAGTCACATCAATAATAGAGGACTCATAAGCAGAAGCAGGTAAAGACTCAATTTCATTCCTAAAGGTCATAGTTGGGTCACTCGCTAATTTGGTGTAAATACAGGCATCTCTCCCTTGTACTTAGAAGTGTCTTGTAACACTATCGCACCTCCTTTATCAGCACTTCTTATTGTGATAGCATCATTTGCACTTTCAATGCCAAAAATTCTCCTTTAGAAATCTCTTTAGTCTTGGTGAATCTTTCTTGACAAAATTGGTCACTGTACAATCTAAGACACGAATATAGTTCTTAATAACAGTGTTCTGTGAGGGTGGCACAAACGTAGATTTGGCTCTAAATGGGTGCGTAGGCAGCATACAATCATTGAAGGTTGAGTTGCCCGATGACCAAGGTCATAGTCTAAAATATAACTTGCAGCTTTCCCTAAAGTTTAGAAAGTCCTTACAGCTGCCAGAGAATCGGTCTGGCAAATTTACTTTAGGTTCCGGAGGACCAGCTGGAGCAGGAGCCACTCATGTCTCCTCGACACGGAGAGAAAGTTCCTGGACTTTCTGGGTCAAGACCTGGATTTGAGCTGCATGTATTTGAGCTGGGTTCTGGCCAGGTTCCATGATCACAATCCTGCACTCTGATATCACTTTTTTCTATTTTTTTTTCTGGCCGGTGATAATGTCGCAAGTCCAAAGTGGAATCAAGACTGAGTCGTAGGATTATGCAAAGATGATGTTTGGGGTACCCCTTGCAGAAAGATGACAGATGCAGCCTCATGGCTGTGTACAGTCTTGAGGACTGGTGGCAGATGCAGCTCTGGACTGTGTAGCAGCCTTGAGGGCTAGTAGCAGATGCAGCCTCTGGGTTGTGTAGCAGCCTTGATTGCTGGTAGAGGATGCAGCCAATGGGCTGTGTGGCAGCCTTAGAGGATGCAGCCATTGGGCTGTGTGGCAGCCTTGAGGGCTGGAAGCAGATACAGTATCTGGGCAGTGTAGCAGCGTTAAGGGCTACCGGGAGATGCAGCCATTGGGCTGTGTAGCAGCCTTGAAGGTTGGTGGAAGATGCAGCCACTGGGCTGTATAGCATCCTGGAGGGCTGGGTAATGGCCTGTGCCACTGAGATGACACAAGCAGCAGGAGATACTTAGATGAGACCTGTGTTGCAGATTTGACACAAGCGGTGGATGTTGCTATAGTGTGACTTGTGCCACCGAGATGACACAGGCAGCAGGAGTTACTTAGATGAGACCTGTGTCGCTGAGTTGACACAAGTGGTGGATGTCGCTGGAGTGTGACTTTTGCCGCAGAGATGACAAAAGCGGTGGATGTCGCTGGAGTATGACCTTTGCCGCCAAAATGACACAAGCAGCGGGAGATACTTAGATAAGATCTGTGCCGCCGAGTTGATAAAAGTGGTGGATTTTGCTGTTTCTCCACAACCGGCCTGAGAGAACCACCATCCAACAGGACACTGCTGCAGCTTGTGACAGTCACATTTCAATGTGCATTTTTGTTTCTATTGGTTGCTTAGCAACATGGCACACACTTGCTGACGTCACTTTCCTGTGACGTCCTCGCGGCCCGCATCTTGTACAGCGGCGTCTGAGCAAGTATGGTAGTCGGGTGAGTGTATTTACATAATTTTTTGTATTGCTGTTCCTGACAAAAGTGCTATTAAAAGCACCGAAATGTTGAAAATCACAACGCTGATGTTTGAGTGTTTTTCTTTTTGGAGTGCTGCTGTCCCGTTCTGTATGTTTCACACAGCGGCCCAGCTGTGTTGTTGGAGGGCACCCAGCCAAGCTATGGCATGTTGAATATGTGAGTGCCAGATTTTGTTATATATATATATACACACAGTATATACACACACACTCAAATACACAAATATATATATATATACAGTATATATAAACAAATAGCAGTTTGGTCCGGCTCTCTTGTATAAAAAATGCTTGGCCAGGTGCCTGCACAATATTACTCACATACAGAAACGGGGGATGCGTCACTCCATGCGCTTTACAAATGACATAACTCCGGCATTTAGATATTGCAATGTTTCAGTTCTTTTTTAATTAGGCACTGTCATCAGGCTAATGAATACAAGAAAACACACTCACCTTAAATAGCAATCTATTGAACACCATGTGCTATGAGGAGCCGGGGACGGAACACCAGTCCGGTGCGCCTGTGATATCATCGCGCCCGATGAGTCACATGTGTCAACCCATCTCCATAGCAACATGGAGTAATATAAACAACATAGCAGCAACAGAATAAAATAATAAAGTAAACATTTCTATACTAACTTGTTGTATCATGGTGCTTGAATTGAAATAACACATGCACCAACTTATACATAAACAACAATTATATAATATGCATAAAGCCAATAAAACAGCATATGATATATAACCTGTGCATAATCATAGTAGAGTGGTAATCCCTAGTAATTATCTATATATATATATATATATATATATATATATATATATATATATATATATGCAAAAAAGGGTAATTAGCATATACTGTAGCTATTAGCCCAAACCAAAAGTACATAACATCCCCTAATGACATATATCACATATGGCAACACTTCATATATCTATATTACATAATCATATATAATATGAGATCGTCAGTCAGAATCATAAACCACTTCTGTCACAATACCAGATAGTTATATCCAAGCTAGCCACATTGCACCATATAATATTCATAAAAATAATGGAAACCTGTTTGTTCATTAAGCCCCTTGGATACAAGGGTCCCTAATCTATGTATCCATTTACTTTCAGCTTGTAACAATTTCAATCCATGGTTACCTCCACGTATATATTCAGGGATATGATCGATCATCCTATAACGGAGTGAAGATAGGGTGTGTTTGGCTTTAGTGAAGTGTCTAGCAACAGGCTGTTCGCTGTTACCACTATTAAGGGCTGCTCTTATTGTAAATCTGTGGGCTGTCATGTGTTCTTTGAAAGAACGTTCTGTCTTTCCAATGTATGACAACCCACAGGGGCAAATGATTTGATAGACCACGTATTTAGAGGAAAATGTTAGTCTATGTTTAATATGGTAGAATTTCCCAGAATGTGGGTGATGAAATGTATTGCCAGAGATCATGAAGCCACATGTAGTACATGGACATCTATGATAGCCTTTTTTACCAATCAAAAAATTACCTTTATGCTCCTCCTTAGGTTTAGTTATATTAGCCTTAACAAGATGATCTCTAAGATTGCGTCCTCTTTTATACCTCGCCATTAATTTCACCTGTTGAAGACTCAATTCCCCATCAGTCTGTACCATGGGCCACAGTTTTTTAGATGCTCTATTGGTAATACCACTAGTGGGGTTATATTGTGTCACCCATTGAAAAAAATGGTAGGTTGAGTTGTTTGAATTTTTTTAGATAATAGCTGATCTCTATCTAACATAAGCACCCTCTGTTTTGATTCCATAAGCAACTCCTTATTATGCCCTCTCTCCAGGAATTTATCTATCATCTTATCCATCTGTATTCCCGCTAACTCAGGGTCTGAAGTTATTATCCTAATCCGTAATAGCTGTGAATATAGGAGACATCGCTTAGATGATGGTGGATGGAAACTATGCCAATGTAATAAGTTGTTACGATCTGTTGGTTTTGTATATAAAAATGTTTGTACATATCCATTGGTAATAGATATTATTTGTACATCAAAGAAATGTACTTGTTTATCACTAATAGTATACATTAACTTCACTGGGTGGTTGCGCTCATTGTGATCATTGATGATTTTTTCAAATTGAATTTTACTTCCTCTCCAAAAAATGAGGAGGTCATCGATAAATTGTGTGTAGTATACTATGTTGTTAGATATAGGCATATCAGTAAAGAATATTTATTTTTTAATCTCGAACATAAAGATGTTAGCGTACGATGGGGCCACACTTGACCCCATAGCACGACCAACATTTTGGAGGTAGAAAGTACTGTCAAACAGACAATTTTTTTTTGTAAGAATCTCTGTCATAAGACATAAGATCAAATCAATACTAGGACCTGTATACAAAGGGTGATCACATACAAATCTCTTCATACTATTGAGCCCCATATCATGAGGAATCATGGTATACAAATTGGTAACGTCAACGCTACACAACCAGATATCTTCCTCAAACTTCTGTAAATCCCTCAATTGCGATAATAAAGTGGCAGTAACAAGTAGATATCTAGGATGGGCTGAAACAATGATTTTGTGGCTGCAATTATTGGGCATCCTGGTGAACTCTGCAATGATTTGTGGACTTTAGGTGTGGTATATATAATCGGTACAATAGGATATGCTGGTATAACTGCATCCATCAAATCTGCAGTAATAAGTTCATCATTTACAGCTTGTTGTAATATTGCTGTGAGAGATTTCTTGAAGATGTTCATAGGGTCTCTATCCAAAACACGGTAAGTGGTAGAATCACTTAGTTGACGTTCTATTTCTAATATATAATCTGAAGTGTTCTGTACGACCATGGCCCCACCCTTATCTGCTGGTCGAAAAATTAAATCTTTATTTTGTGCTAATTTATTGAGGGCTTGATGTTCAGTTTTGCTGAAGTTATTTCTCAAAGGTGTAAATTTTTCTCCTGCTCCTGAGGAAGTCCCCAAAAAATCAAAGAGGGACAAAACGCATTGAGCTGTACTAGGACTTTCTGTGGTCATCCCCAAAACTACTGGACAGATAAGCTGACTTTTTATTTGCATATTGTATGAGTCTTTGTTGTATTTTTTATTAAAATGTATGTCTGTTCAAACATACTATGCGATTAGAGGTTTTGTTTCTGTGTTCCCATATTCCATATGAACATTCTCTGGATTGAATGGGATCAGAGGTGAATGTCTTTTATCTGCACTTAACCTCTTATATTTGGTACGAGGCATTTATATCTAAGGTGCTGGAGCTTTACATTCTTGAGCACGATTGGAGTGTTGTTCACAAATAGATTGGTTACACATTTTCTGTGTGTGTGCACTTATACTTAATTATCAGTATTACACTATATATTTCTTTTGTTTATACATTGGTTTCTTTTGGGATATACTCTGAGGAGATATTGTATGAAGATACCACAGAAGTTTGCAACAGGTACAACACGGATCCCCTTGGAACATTTTGAATAGACATTTTCTTCACTAAATAACTTGGTATTATAAATACTCTTTTGCACACTAAAGGCGCTTTTCTTTACCTCAAAATTCAGCATCACATAGATGCTCTTTTGAATAGACCATCCCCTGGAAGAATTTAGCAGCCAACTTTATTAGGAAGTGTGATTTAGTGTGTTTGCATTTAATATTGTTATCATTGTTTTTTCATATACACAGTCTTTTGAGCTTTGTGCGCCACTTGCACTATTGTATATATATATATATATATATATGTGTATATATATATGTATATATATGAGCAGGTTCAGTTTTATTCGGATTTACTTGGTTCTTTACGCCAAAATTATCACAAGTTCAGGTTAGTTCGGATTTATTTTATTAGCTATCCAAAACACGTGATAGCCGATAGCCAATAAAATTCAGTTTTTGAGATCCGAGTAAATCCGAGTAATATATATGTATATAGTTCAGATCGGCACTTTATATAGATAACACAGCCACCGGGGTGCAAATTCCAATGAGCCTGACTCACAGCCGGGACACCATAGGGGTTGCAATTAATATTCTGATGATCGGGATGCCGACTGCCAAAATCCCGGCGACGGAATCTCGATCACCGAGAGAACACCAGCGTCGGAATCCCGGCATGACTGGGGATGCCTACGCCTGTCAGAATTCTGGCAGCCCCCATCCCAATCGTAAGGAGACAGGGACAAGGTAGGTATTAGCCCCGGGGGTGAGGGTTAGGTTTAGCCGCCCCAGGGGGACTTAGGGTTAGGCTGCAGGAGGGGGAGGTTAGGGTTAGGATCCAGACAGCGGGGTTAGGTTGAGGCACCACCAGGGGGAGGTTAGGGATAGGCACTAAAGGGTTAGGGTTAGGCACCAAGAGGGAAGGGTTAGGTTAAGGCACTTACCAGGAGGGTTAGGGTGCAGGGTACGGAGGGTTAGTATTAGGGTACAAAAAAGGAGGGTTAGGGGGCAAATAGGAAAGGGGAACAGTACTTACCATTTCCCTGTCGGGATTCCAACCATCTTGATGCTGCTGTGACTGTACTGACAGCCGGCATCTCCTCCATCAGTATTTAATACCTATTCCCAGCATAAACAATCTATCAAAACTGCCGGTCGTGCAACATTTCACATGTTTAATATATCTTTCATCAAGGCATAAAATACATAATCATGATCTTACCTTTATATACACCCAGTGAAAAATACCGCCATGCGGACAGCCCTGCGCCGCCAGGCAGGATGCGTCATGACGTCACATGGCAGCATGCATGATGATGTCACACGCCTACCCGGGAGTGCACACATAATTAATAGATACAACGTGTTTACCATTACCATAGATACAATGCAAGCAACTTTATTTCTGAAGCACAACAATGAACAATAATCTGAACATAGCAATCCCACTATTTATTACTACAATATGACATACAGTACCAATATCATACAATAGGAAATGTTGTGGAGGTTCAACTGGGCGCTCCTTCTGAGTGTAAGCAGGCCGTCTATGACTAAGGTTTCCCTAGTAAAACCAAAAGGTAGTGAACAAGAATAAGGTGTTGTCAAAGAAATGCGCAACTCAGTGCAAACCAAAAGAGGCAATACCGTATGTGAGGTTAGATATATATACCAATCACTAATGTAGAAAGGTGGGTATACAACATTTATTAGGTCTAGATACAAACAAAAATTATATATATATATATATATATATAACAGATTAGCATAAAACAGATTCAATACCATAGATCAATAAGATGGATATAGATATTGCAATATAAAAAAACAATTCTGAAGAAAACATTCTCATAAATAAACTAGTATCATTAGCAGCATTCCAGATCAGGATAAAACAGACGTAGGGCCTGATTCAGAGGCGCATGCTAGCGGCTCTGAATCAGGCCCTTAATACCATAGATCAAATAAGAAGGATAAATATATTCCAAATGTTAAAAATGGGTCTTAAGCAGCAATCCATATTAAAGCATGTGTGAAGATATAAAAGAGATGGCACTCTTTATAATAAATAGTCTACAAAACATAATACAATTGATTATCAAGTAAAAAAGGAATCCTACCGGGCTGGAAAGGTGGAGCCATAGGAGTTACAGTATAATAACTGCAGAGTACATGGGTATGCCAAAACAAAGAGCCGGGTCACCGGTTGATCACTCATCTTACCATCAAGAGCAAACCTGATGGCTGACCTGTGCTGTGCAGCCCTTTCCCTAGAGGAACACACAGTTTTACCCACATACGCAAGCCGACATGGGCATTTAATGACGTAAAAAACATATTTGCTGGTACAGGTTAACACATGTCTACTTGGGATTTTTAAACCTGAATGGGGATACGTGATGTATGTACCCACATCTAAATGGCGACAGGTCACGCAGCCAGTGCACCTATAACAGCCCAAGGTCTAGACAAAAAGTGTTGTGATTGTAAGGCCCTTCTGTTCGTTACATCATTTTTGTTTAGCCAATCTTTGAGGTTTCTTCCTTGCTTATAGCAATTAATTAGTCGAGATTTGTTAAGTGAGGTTATGTTTTTTTATTGGAACTGATCAATGGCCAGAACCTTTTGGAGGTCTTGCTTATCACTGCACTAGCAGGGGAATATGTATTTACAAATGGGAAGACAGATTGATTAGATTTTATACTCTTCTGCAAAGCACTTATTACGAGGAATGGATAACACCTTGCATCTAGTGGCCTCATGATCCTGTCTAGAATATCCTCTCCTCACTAGTGACTCTTGAAACTCTAAGAAACTGGGAAAAGACAACCTTTTTTTCATAGTCAGGGGATGATAACTTTGGGCATGCAATAGAGTATTCATATCTGTTGGCTTAGTAAACAGACAAGTGCTCAGACCTAAATCAGATATACAGATCTAAACATCCAAGTAATTCACGAACTCTCCATCACAGCTAAAGGTGAATTTAATGGTGTTGTCGATGGTGTTTATGTTATTCATGAGAGATGCAAAATCTTCTCTCTCACCTGCCCATAAAACAACGATATCATCTATTTATGGAATATAAAAAAATCAACCTCTCTGCAAATGCCTGGTTATTAAGGAAGAGCCTCCATTCAACTTCATACACATAGGCATTGGCAAACGCTGGGCCCACATTTGCAAATAATTTGATGGTGCAAATAATAACCACCATAAAAGTAGAAGTCGTTTCTGGTAAGTGTTTTTTTCCAATAGATCCAGAGAAAAAATCAATGGACCTTTGTAGAGTGGATTATTCTCTAGAAGGAATATTACAACTTGTAGACCCAAATCATGCAATATACTGGTGTATAAGCTAACCACGTCTATACTGCACTGGAGAGTTTTTTCTGGCAGGTTGTTCAAGCCCTGTAATTTCAATAACAGATCTGTGGTAAACCTCAGGTAACTTGGCTCAGCTTGGATAACTGGCTGCAAATAAAAATCACATGCAGCTATGATTGGCCCTGGTGGATCGACTACATTTTTGTGTATTTTAGGCAATGAGTAAATTAGCGGCACCGTTGGTTGTTCAACACTTAGTGCCTTTCTTGTAGTCACATCAATAATAGAGGACTCATAAGCAGAAGCAGGTAAAGACTCAATTTCATTCCTAAAGGTCATAGTTGGGTCACTCGCTAATTTGGTGTAAATACAGGCATCTCTCCCTTGTACTTAGAAGTGTCTTGTAACACTATCGCACCTCCTTTATCAGCACTTCTTATTGTGATAGCATCATTTGCACTTTCAATGCCAAAAATTCTCCTTTAGAAATCTCTTTAGTCTTGGTGAATCTTTCTTGACAAAATTGGTCACTGTACAATCTAAGACACGAATATAGTTCTTAATAGCAGTGTTCTGTGAGGGTGGCACAAACGTAGATTTGGCTCTAAATGGGTGCGTAGGCAGCATACAATCATTGAAGGTTGAGTTGTTATCCCTCAATTTATACAAATCAATTTTCCAATTTAATTAATTGAACTTTAACACTTGAACAAAGGATAAACCCTTATTCAATAATATTCTCTCAGATTCTATCAAAGCATGAGATGACAGATTCACAACTAAGGGCCTGATTCAGACTCGCTCGCGAGTGCATAACACTCGCAAGCGGGTCTATGGTGGGGTGCTGCGCGTGCGCGCATTTGCAAGCCCCAAAGCGAGAGAGAAATTTTTTCACTCCGGGACTCACTACAAAAGGGGCGGCTGTCGATGTTGATCGACAGCTCACCCCATTTTGTAGGTGGGGTGGGGGGGTGGCTACACAAACGGAGGCATTCCCGAAGGAACGCCTGCAGTTTGTGGGAGGCACCACTGACATCACCAGTGATGTCAGTGGAGAGCTTCCTGCTCTGTTAGAGGAGGAAGCTCTCTGGGGCTTGGGCCGTCGAGACCCTACCACAAGGGTCTCGTTGCAAGTCCCGATGGTCGCGATGGTCGCGACCATAACCTGGCCACCTGCAAAAGCTGTGGGTGGTCACCCACAGCTTAGCGAGTGGCCAGGAGGCCGCAACAAAAAAAGAAAAAAAAACACCCTGATTCAGAGCGAGCACTCTTAAAGAGCATCCGGCTCTGAAGCAGGCCCTAAGTTTGTTGCCTGCAGGCGCGCCTCCCTCTGCCTGTGCCCCTGCCCCTGACTGCCGCTACGCATTTGGGTTCTGATTCTTCAGCACCTTTGGCTCGGGTAAGTACCCCTAAAGGGGATCTTTGAGCAAATAGTGTACTGTTAGTATCACTCTCACACTGTGATGCATTATCACCAGTTGAAGAATCAAATTCTGTAGGAGTGACTCTAGGTCGTGGGTCTTCAACCTTCAACCTTTGGCCCTCCAGCTGCTGTGGAACTACAGATCCCTGGAGGCTCTGCCACAGTTTTAGCAAGCTGTTATATCAAAATGGTGGCAGGGTATGCTGGGATGTGTAGTTCCACAGCAGCTGGAGGTCCAAAGGTTGAAGACCCCTGCTCTAGGTCTAGCTTTGCGAGGTTTATTTAGGGGTTGCTTGCCAGTCAGCCAGGCATAAACCATATGCTCCTGATAGTCCCGGTTAATAGTTGTTAATTTATTTTTCTTGAAGGCAATTAATTCCTTTTTATGTGCATCCACATTGTTATTCAATTTTGTGATCCAATTCACAGATGTATCACTGAGCAGCAACAAAATCAAGTCAATCCCGGAGGCATACACGAGGTGGTCTTAGGGATAAAGGTAAGAACCTTTAGCACTTACACTTTTCACTGTTATTTTGTTCATTATTGCCACTATCACAGCAGCTTGAGGACGGGGTCCAGAAAACGTTGCAATAATGTTGTGTATCGATTGGATGTACTAAACTGTACTTAACATAAAAAACTTTTTCATCAGTAGTGCCGTGCGTGGACCTGTATCATTCAGGACCAGTATAGCATATTATATAGCACGAGCAAACGAAGTTGCACCACAGCAAATGAGTGCCAGACTATTGGAATATTATATATATATATATATATATATATATATATTTATATATATATATATGGAAGATGAAGCTGATAAAAAAGCGACCAATGTGCTAGTTTCTGCTATTATATAGTGCTATATGAACCATTAATTAAATAAATTAATAGATGTGCAAATAGTGCAAAGTTGCGTTGATAAGTGCAATAACGCAAATAAATATATATACATACATACAGATATAAATTGGGATGCAAAGTATTGTAAAGTACATATGTCAGTGTAAAAATAACAGATAAAAGTATATAATGTACGGAAAAAAGGTTTTTAATTTATTACAAGTGTAACTGACCCTAACACATAGGGCAGTGCATAAAAATTACCAATAAAGAGCTCTTAAAAAAAAAAAAGTTAATAAAAAAAAGTGTATATGAGCAATTAAAAAATAGGGATAATAATCAATGGCTTATCTGGAGAAGAGAAATGGTAAGTTCATGAGAGGCTGGTACCAGGAGTCTCCAATGCGTTCGTCCAATCAGTGGACTTCTTCAAGGGATATATATTATATATAGGGGTGAGCGGGTTCGGATTTCTGAAATCCGAACCCCCCCGAGCCCCCCCGATCCGAGGCCGATCCGAGTCAGGCTCGACTTTTCCCGCCTGACTCGGATCTGAAATCGAGGCAAAACGTCATCATCCCGCCTTCCGAGTCTCGCGGGTTTTGGATCCTATATAAGGTACCCGCGTCAGTGCCATTTTCTCACTCGGCTGTGGACAGTGAAGAGGGAGGGTGGGAGTTAGGGCTGGCTGGGCTGTGTAGTGTAGTGTAGTGCAGAGTAGTGTTGTGCTGTGCTGTGCTGCGCTGTGCTGCTGTTGTCCACTACTTCAAAGTCCATAGGGGCTGGCTGTGTTGTGCTGTGCTGCTGTTGTTAATAGGGGCTGTGTCCACTACTTCAAAGTCCATAGGGGATGGCTGGAGTGTGTTGTGCAGTCAGTTCTCCATAGGGGCTGTGTCCACTCCAAAGTCCTGTGCAGTGTCCCAGTCCTAAAGGGGTGCTGTAGTGTTGTCCAGGGGGTGCTATGTCCATCAGGGGTGCTCCCCCCAAGTGCTAAAAAAATAATATTTTTTGTGTGTTTGTGAATTGTGTGCGCAGTAGCCGCACGTGCATCAACAAAGTAGTGCCAAGCCTGTGTCATAAGTAAAGGGCCGGCTGGCTTGACCGTTAAAGGGTGCTGTAACCCCCAAAGTACACTCCAGTCCAAACCAAAAAAAAAATTATTTTCTGTGTTTGTGAATTGTGTGCGCAGTAGCCGCACGTGCATCAACAAAGTAGTGCCAAGCGTGCGCCTGTGTCATAAGTAAAGGGCCGGCTGGCTTGACCATTAAAGGGTGCTGTAACCCCCAAAGTACACTCCAAACCAAAAAAAAAATATTTTCTGTGTTTGTGAATTGTGTGCGCAGTAGCCACACGTGCATCAACAAAGTAGTGCCAAGCATGCGCCTGTGTCATAAGTAAAGGGCCGGCTGGCTTGACCGTTAAAGGGTGCTGTAACCCCCAAAGTACACTCCAAACCAAAAAAAAAATATTTTCTGTGGTTGTGAATTGTGTGCGCAGTAGCCGCACGTGCATCAACAAAGTAGTGCCAAGCGTGCGCCTGTGTCATAAGTAAAGGGCCGGCTGGCTTGACCGTTAAAGGGTGCTGTAACCCCCAAAGTACACTCCAAACCAAATAAAAAAATATTTTCTGTGTTTGTGAATTGTGTGCGCAGTAGCCGCATGTGCATCAACAAAGTAGTGCCAAGCGTGCGCCTGTGTCCCATAAATAAAGGGCCGGCTGGATTGACCGCTAAAGGGTGCTGTAACCCCCAAAGGGCACTCCAAACAAAATAAAAAAAAAAATTCTGTGTTTGTGAATTGTGTGCACTGTGGCTGCACGTGCATCAACGAAGGAGCAGCGCCAAGCGTGCGCCTGTGTCCCATAAGTAAAGGGCCGGCTGGCTCATTTCTTAAAGGGTGGTGTAACCCACAAAGTGCACTAGTCTCCAACAAAAATAAAAAATTATTTTCTGTGTTTGTGTGCGCCTTAGCCGCACGTATATATCAATATAACATAAATGGAGGACCAAACTTTCTCCAATAAAAATAAAATAGGGAAAGATCAAGAACCACTTCGTCCTAGTGCTGAAGCTGCTGCCACTAGTCATGACTTAGACGATAACATGCCATCAACGTCGTCTGCCAAGGCCGATGCCCAATGTCATAGTAGAGGGCACATACAATCCCAAATGACAAAGTTCAGGAAAATGACCTTGAAAAAAACATTTAAATCATCTGAAGAGAAACGTAAACTTGCCAATATGCCATTTACGACACGGAGTGGCAAGGAACGGCTAAGGTCATTCCCTATGTTCATGACTAGAGGTTCAGCTTCACATGACAATGGAAGCCCTCCTCCCGCTAAAAAAATCAAACGAGTTAAGCTGGCAAAAGCACAGCGAAGAACTATGCGTTCTAAGAAGATATCACAAATCCCCAAGGAGAGTCCAAGTGTGGTGGCGGTTGCGATGCCTGACCTTCCCAGCACTGGACGGGAAGAGGTGGCTCTTTCCACCATTTGCACGCCCCCTGCAAGTGCTGAAAGGAGCACCCACTGTCCACTTGCTGATATGCAAATTGAAGATGTCACTGTTGAAGTACAACAGGATGAGGATACTGGTGTAGCTGGCACTGAGGAGGAAGTTGGCGAGGAGGATTCTGATGGTGATGTTGTTTGTTTAAATCAGGCTCCGGGGGAGACAGTTGTTGTCTGTGGGATGAAAAAGCCCATCACGGTCATGCCTGGGCAGAAGACCAAACATTCCACCTCTTTGGTCTGGCAATATTTCTATCCATATCCGGACAACAACTGTCTTGCCATATGTACCATATGTAAAGGTGAAATAAGTAGGGGTAGGGACATTAACCACCTAGGAACATCCTCCCTTACACGGCACCTGCAGCGCTTTCATAAAAAGTTACTGTCAAGTTCAGAAACTTTGGCTAAAACCGTAAGCAGTCCAGGGACACCTAAATCCCTTTTTCCTGTTTTATCCAAGGAATCGGTGGATGAGGAGGATGAGGACGACATCTTGCCTCCGTAGAGCCAGTTTGTGCAGGGACACATTAATTCCCAGCTTGTTTTGTGGGGGCCCAAACGAACCAATCATTTCAGCCACAGTCATGTGGCAGACCCTGGCGCTGAAATGATTGGTTTGTTAAAGTGTGCATGTCCTATTTATACAACATAAGTGTGGGTGGGAGGGCCCAAGGACAATTCCATCTTGCACCTCTTTTTTTTCTTTACAGTATGTACTGTTTGGGGCCTAGTTTTTCAAACTGCCATCCTGTCTGCCACTGCAGTGTCACTCCTAGAGAGGGCCACGTGTTTGTGCCGCCCACTCGTGTCGCTTAGCATAGTCATCCAGCTACCTCGGTGCAATCGTTTGGCCATAAAAACAATATTGTGAGGTGTGAGGTGTTCAGAATAGACTGGAAATGAGTGGAAATGAAGGTTATTGAGGTTAATAATAGCATAGGAGCAGAAAAACCCACAAATTCTGTTATTTTAGCTGTTTTTATGCTTTTTTTTAAAAAAATACAGATCCAAAACACAAAACCCAGAACCCAAAACACGGAAGGGTGGTTTTGGCAAAACCAATCCAGATCCAAAACACGAAGAAAGATCCAGATCCAAAACCAAAACACAAAACACGAAAAGTGGCCGGTGCACACCCCTAATTATATATATATATATACATATATAGTATTTAGAATTGAAGGCACTCAAAAGAGACTTTAAAATAAAATGTATCTTATGGAAAATACATTTTGGATCAGGACACTACGTCATAGTTAATGAGAGGTTCAGGAACTGAGTTCCTGCTGAAAATTAGCACTGTATGTGTGCCATGAATGCCCTGTGCCTCACAGGGGCCATTTCTGGCCAGGGTAAGTCACAGTTGTCGGAATGGCCTAGCATAATTAGGAGATACCCAGAGCCGAAGAGTGAGGAGCTGACTAGTGCACAGGAGCTTAAGGTTACTTATAGTGCTACAGGTTTCTCCAGAATAAAGGGGGAGGGGGGGTTGTCTGGAAGCAACTGAAGACATGGGAAGTGTCTGCATTGCTATTTTTTTCTAATAGTGATAGTGACTTTTTGTAGGGGGGATTTATTAACAAGAAGTGTCAGTTAAATATGCTGTGACTGCACTGGTTACACTGTGACAAGCAGTGGCTTCCTATTGGAAGGGCTACCTGCTAGCCACACACAGGACAGGCAGCCTCAGGAGGTGTTTTCTCCCCTTGGGACTGCCAGTCCAGGCTGTGAATAGCAGAGAGCAGCTTCCAGTGGAAACCGCTGCTCTGCCTTTTGGGCAGCTCTACAAGGTTTCTAGGGGCTACACCCAATGCAGTCCCTAGAAGCCGGTGTTATGCACATGCACCGGTCCCGGCACCTACCAGATCCATTGTTCAGGTGCTGGGACTCGGCTGGCTGGACCAGCAGCTGCAGCTTCCCTTATGCAAGAGGATAGGAGCTGCTGCTGGTCAGTGATGTAGTGTAGGGTATAGAGGGGTCAGTAATGTAGTGTAGGATATAGAGGGGTCAGTAATTTAGTGTAGGGTATATAATGTAGTGTAGGGTATAGAGGTGTCAGTAATTTAGTGTAGGGTATATAGGGTCAGTAAAAATACTAATCCCAAGTATTTAGGGCGTGATTCAGATTTGGGAATAGAGTAAGAAAGAGCAAGTAACTGTGCATCATGGTAAAGCCATGCTGCATTACAGGCGTGGCAGATTTAAAATGTGCAGAGAGTTTTAGATTTGGGAGGGAGGTGTCCAAACTGAAATCTAAATTGCAGTGTAAGAATACAACTGTCCAGCATTTGTGGGCTACATGCAAAAACAGCCAGTACTTACCCTGATTGCAAAAAGAATGTATGTATTTGCACCCCTTGTATTGCAACATGGTTTGTCCACGTACACAGTTACTTGCTCTATCTTATGGTGCGTACACATGATATAATCAGTCAGTGACAACGATATCGCTGACTTATCATCCTGCACCTTACCGGTGTGCTGGATGATCATTATCGTTCATCCAGCACACCACCAACCCACCAACGACAGGCCAATCAATGATTGCGGGTCCCTTTGTAACCAGGTCAATATCGACCAGGTTGGCCAGCATGCATGGGCGATGGTCAATATCGTTATCGTCCATACCTGCCCGCACATTGCTGGTCGTTGGGCAGCAAAATATTAACGATCTGAGTGATAGCGATATGGTCGATATCGTTATCGTTCATATCGTGCATTTTATTTGTACTGTGTGTTCGCACCATTACTCTATTCCCAAATCTGAATCAGGCCTTTAGTACACTTTGATTGAATTAGGATGTAAAATGCAGGAAAAGTACACAATCTGGGTAAGAAAAAATGCAAAGGTCAGAGGTCTAATCCGAGTGATCCGCACCATTCCTTGTACCTTGTATCGTTATGCTTAAACAGATATTTTCATTTTTATTATGGGGGGGCAAGAAAAATAAATTTGTCTAGAACAGACCCTGACTGTATCCCTTCGCCTGTAGTACTGTATGTAAATTGTTCATGCTTATCCACAAACATTTTAACTGTTGTAAATCTAAGAGTACTTGTCAGAATATCATCTGTGAAATCTGAAGTTTCTTTGTAAAGAAGTCCAATTTTCATACAAATTTAGCACAGTTTGTCTTTGACCCTGAAATTGTACATTCAGTGTATTTAAATGTGCAGTCATAGCTGTCAGAAACATGAGGTCCAGAAGCCAATCGTTGCTTTCCAGTTCTGGATAATAATCACCAATTTCACAAAGAAATATTTCACTTTCATCTAGACAACTGACACATCGCTGAGTATGTTCCCTCTGCTCAGCCCACATGCATTGATTGCACTGCAATACATGATCACCATATTTAGATTAAATTTCTTCCAAGAAGGCTCTAAATCACCTGTGTGTAAGTGATCACACCACGATTCTATTAACAATTTTGACCACAATAACCATATCGTCATTTAAGACATTTGAAGAATTTTTTGAGCAAAAATTTTCTTGGATAAAACGTAAAAAGCTAAAATCGAGATTAGCAAGATCTGCTCACAGTGTTCATTTTGTGAAGCAGTGAGAGTAAGCCACCTGTGTCTCTACTTGTACAACTGGTCCGGATGATGTATATAAAAGTCCAGTGTGAAAGTCTGTGTATGAGCTTGTAAAATTACAGTAATCCAGAATATATAGGGCTCTACGCGTTTCTGTGTGGAACTATCCCATACACTTGCTCCTGATGAAGGTGTGGGGTACTTCCACACTGCTGCACTAAAAAATCACTGTGCTAATGTTGCCATGTTGAAAACCTCTATCGGGTAATTCTATAATTTCTCTACTCACTGGATAATCAACCGAGTCTTTCACTATTTAATAAAATCCAATTTTACTTTGGACCTAGTGACTCTCACAGATTACTCACAATCAATTGTTTTGGGGCCATTTATCCAAGCATTTAATTGTATTGCCTAGTACTACCTAACTAATGAGGTGCACATATACTGTATTTATGAACATTATTCTTTGTATATGTTCCCTCAGTTAATGTCTGAGAGGTGTTGTATTATTATTGTGCTTTATTAAAAGTGTTTTAAATGTTTACCAAGCTATTTTTAACTTTTTCTATATTTAGTTGATAATTACTGAACATCCACCAGCGTTGTGGTTTTTATATATTTATGGTATTTTCTAGTTAAGGAGCCTAACACCCTCTTATAACAGCTGCTAATTGACGAGCACCACTCGTATTGTTTTCTGGTAGGTTCAAAATGCTAAAATCGGTCTTTCTAACTTTTTGTTTTTAAAGTTCAACTAAACCAACATGTTACCTGTCATTGACATTGCCCCATCAGTACATACAGAATACAATTTGTTTTTAAAGTCATACTTTTCACCACTTTCCATGATGACCTTGAGAGCACCTAGCCCTTCTGTGGTCCCATACATTAAAGCTACAGTACTGCACATACTTGACATTGAAAAGATTTTCCTTTTTAGTGCAAAATACATCTCTGCTATATACCTTACTTTCATAGGAAATTCATAAATGTAAGTATATTACAGATTTGCAACAAGCAGGGGCGTATCTATAATGGGTGCAGGGTGTGCAGGGCACACAGGCCCCTGGGTTCTAGGGGAGCCCCGCACCGCACACCCAGCACTAATAGTATTACTTAACTCTCCAGAGTTAAAATGGCCATTTTCCCGTCATTTGCACAGGCACAGTACAGGGAAAATGGCCACCGCGGCCATTTTCCCGGTGACCTGCGCATACTGTATAGACTCTGGATGCACTCTAGTTCCCAGACTCTATAACTCCGGCGCTGGCCGCGCACAGCTCAGTGCGCTGCCGGCCGCCATACAGAGAGGAGGGGGCCTGTGTCGGAGACTGCACACGGGCCCCCTCCTCTCTAGAAACGCCCCTGGCAACAAGCTTTCTTAAGTATTTTTATTCTTCAACACTCAAATGAATGTGCATGCAACAATAGATTCATAACGCAAAGAGCATATGATGCACTCACCATGTTGCACAAAATCATACCTGTGTTGCCATTCTCACTGAAAGGGTCTTCATTTTTTTTTACAATCTCTATGAATGGTACAAGTTAAAACAAATGGTGCAGACAAGATTCAATGTTTTCATGCTGGTTAGATGCAGCAACCCCAGCTCGCGAGTTGTTTCCAACCCACCTTCCTCCACTCCCCATGTCCTCAGTACTTTACTTACCTTAACACTCCCCTATGCAATGACATAATCACAAATCATTATGTTACATGTGCGATGCTTCGGCGAGTAGGGAGGTGGCAGCTGGTTGAGGATAGGGGTAGGGTGCAAGATCAGTGCCACCCTGCACTACACATTGTATACAAATGATCATGATTGATCAATTAATTTGATTATCATAATGCATTGTATATGGAGGACAAGAAATGGAGTGCACAGAATTTCTAATAAACTGTTTCAACCATTATGGGTACATTTCTTATTGTGCTAATAAATGTTATGGTGCGGTGCATACACACTGTCAGATCAGACAACAATAAAGATATCGTTGTCTGATCGTCCTGCATGTGCTGAATGAACGTTATCAAACATCCAGCACAGCACCAACCCCCAAACGACTAAACGACCCGCGATCAACGATCGCAGGTCCCTATAGTAACCTGGTCAATATCGACCAGGTTGGACTGCATTCACGCGCGATGGTCGTTATCCTTATCGACCATCCGTGCCTGCGCATCGTCCATCGTTTGGGGGGTTGGAAGGGGCTAAAAAATTATCAAACGATAAACGATATTGTTATCGTTTATATCGTCCTGCTAAATCTGACTGTGTGTATGCACCATTACATACTGTATATTGATATATATTCTTTATTATTTTATATGTTTTTCCATTTATCATTTCTCAATATTATTTTTTCTGACACAGAAATGTTACTTGTGATTAATAATTTATATCATTACTTTTATTAACAAACTGAATAAAGAACTCGTGAATATGCAAATATGACAGATGTAACTTTTACTATATACATGTATTGTAGGGATCTTGATAGCTCTAACATAGGCATCCAGTAACATTTATCAAAAATAACTTGTGCTTTGTAGGAGTTAATGGAGTCCCAAAGCTACTAATAGTTTTAGATGGAATGGTTTTCATGGGGTGACGGCACACTCCTAGGGTTGTAATAAACACATCGCTGCCATTAATGCCATGCAGATGCCGCACAGGAGGACCCTTACAGAACTCTGCAATAGGGGCCTGATTCAGAGCCACTCGTAAGCAGCAGTACGCTCGTTCCGAGCGATGTTTGCCCAACTGCGCATGCGTACGGATCGTAATACGCATGCGCGAACCAGTCAGTGCGGCCGAAAATCATTTGTTCACTAAATAGCGAATGCCTGCTAATATGAGTGACAGGAGGAGGCGTATGTGGGTGGTAACAGGGGAAGGTGCTTGAAAACGGGGAGTGGAGATCAGAACGCAGGAGTGCTTAAGGGTCAAAACGGGCGTTTTATGGGTGTGCATAATTAATACAGCAGCGTCACTGACCACGTCACTGGGTTATTTTATAGTCACAACTGCTCGCAAATTTGTGGTAGGAAAAACCAACCACAAGAATAGCGAGCAGTTCATACGCTGGTCGATGTACTCGATTAATCTAATAAATAGCGGACATGACGTAGGATGCGAGCGGCCAGGGGGCGTATTTTTCAAATAAACGTCCGCAAGTTTTGTTCGCTCATTCAGACATGGAGGCGTGAACAGACCGCAAAGAGCGAACGGTTCATTTGAATAGCCACCCCTTTTTTCTGAACGAGCGAGCGCAAATAGCATCCGGCTCTGAATCAGGCCCTAGGTACGAATAGCTAGAAGCCTTCAGTAGACATAAAGAGCAATAATTCTATTTCCTATGTGGGGGAAAGAAAAAGTTAAAACACACAAAGTAAGCTTTTTTGAATGATTCAATTAGAGGCAATAATAAACATGTAAGTAGATAAAGTAGTTGCCCTACTAATGAAAGTCTGACTTGTATTGTTATGGATACATGTAAAGTATCAAGTGCAATGATAACTATGTAGAAATGATACTGAAACCAGAAGGGTTAGGTCGGGATGCCGCCGGTCAGAATACCAACAGCGGCATCCTGACAGTCAGAATCCCGACATCATTAGATAAGTATTCTACTACTAACCCTTACCCCTAACTCTCCCTCCCCTGTGCCTGAACCTAACCTCCCCCCTAGTGCCTAAACCTAACCCTCCTCCCTTAGTGCCTAACCATAACCCTCCCTCTAGTGCCTAACTGTATCTCTTAACCCTAAACCTAATCCTCCCCCTACTCCCTGATACTTACCTTTGGGATGCCGACGGTCGGGATTCTGGAGCCGGGATACCGACGTTGTCGGGATCCCGGTGCTGGTATTTTGACCGCTGGCATTACACACGCCGGGATGCTGACTACATCCCAAACCAGAGAGTACCCTGCTCCAGGAAAAACATCAAAGTTGGGGTCTCTAGATAAATACAATCTCTGTAATAAACCTATTATGACCATTCTGATGCCTAGAAGTAAGATGCTTTTGCATCCCTTGTTATCTATTTACCTTTTCTTCTGCTATAGACATTAACAACAACTGAATCGGCAGATCAAAAGTCTGTAGGTTCTCTGGACCTCATTCAGAGGCAGTCGCTTGGGAGCTATCGGTCGCACCCAAAGTGACCGAGAATATGCAAAACGAGCGCTCAGTCGCAAAGCACATCGTAAGCGCGGAAACACCCACAACAATGAAAGCACACCTCCTATCTCTACGGCCTAATTCAGAGCCGGTCGCAGGCGGCAACCTACGTCAGCACGATTAACACCTGTTACATTGTTAATTGCCTTCAAACATCGGTTGAGGCAGTAACCATTGCCAGCACTCGCAATGCTTAAGGTAGACCCTGGGCTACCCATAGCTCTGCGAGCAGTAGCGCCGTTATTGCAACGAGATGACGTGTGTGATGACTCGCTCAGTAATATATGTATGCCCTTAAAACGCCCTTTTTAAGGTCAACCACGCCTGCGTGCGCACCACCACACCCCCGTTCACAAGCACCTTCCCTGTAACCACCCACAAATGGCACGAAATGTCAATAACAGCTACGACCTCGTAGTGACTAGCGAGCAAGAGGATTGCGGTCGGGAACGCAGGCTTGCGTACTGCCAGGTACACGCATGTGCAGTTGAAAAAACAACGCTCGCTACGTCCAATCGCTCCGTGCGACCGCCTCTGAATGAGGTCCTCTGTGCCTTCACAATCAGGGACCTCCCCATCTTTTGTTTTAGTGTGAATTTATATGCCATTGTTGTATCTAATTTAATCCCACTTTTCCAGAACTGCATAGACAAGAGACAATGTTAAATCAAAGATTGAGAACAGACCACACAGACAGACAAAATAATTATCGATGATCAAAAGGCGCTTATGTTTGTTGAACATTATCCACATTTTATTTACTAACCTTTATTTTTATAATCTCAACATATTGTTCATTACTTTACAGAAAATATTGATTCATTCATATCAGTCCCTGAGCCAGTGGAGCTTACAATCAGTTTTTTCCAATGTCAGTTATCCATTCTGGTATATTTTTTGGGACAGATATTATCAATATCACCAATTTCAAACTTTCTTTATTAAATATCTACTGTACATAGATAAAATCTAAAAATACAGAATTTCAATTATTCATGAATGTTTAATTTAAAACTTCAGAAGAAAAGAGAAAATCTCTACAGGTGAAATGTGCCGGCTCAGAAAGCCGATGCGATAATAACTGTTGCTGAGACAAGAACACACAGCATGAAACGCTTCTTCTGAAATGTTTTTGTGATTTTTCCTTTTTGTTCTCAAAGTGACTCAATGTTTATAAAAAATAGATTTGATACTTACATTGTGCTATAACCATGAAAAAAGTTATCTTTTTTATGGTACTTTACAGTTTACAGACAGGATACTGTACTTCCCATTAGTAGAACCTATTTGGGGTAATAATGGGTGAATAATATAAACAAGCTACTATACACAATAAAAAAAAATAGGTTCCACAGCTCCAATTTCTCAACATATCAAACTGCCCTCTAAAAGCATAAACTACTAATAGTGATGAAGAAAATTATCCTGTCATTGTCATAGTTTGACCATTTTCCCTTAATTTTTGGGTGATTTGGTGGTGCAGAATTTATTTATAAAAAAAAAAAAAAAATTTAGTTCAACATAGGCTAAACTGTACATTATGGCCTGATTCACAGCCGAATAAAAGTTCAAAAGCAGACAATACTCATGATTTCTGAAGTCTTTGGATGTACAGAAAACAGCAAGCATGGTCTATGTAGTACAAAGTGTCCGCAGGGGAAAGGAGCTCAGTACGAGTCAGATGTCGAGCGGGCATAGCCTTCCATGGAATGGCCATTTCTGGGCAGCAACTGGGAGGTTACTATGCAGATGCATGAACCAGATGCATCTCATGGGAGTGTCGTGGGTGTGTTGTCCCTCTTCCATGTTTGTTTGAGGCGTGCATTCAAACAGAGATGGGGTATCTGTTTCAGATGGATCTTTAGCACCCAGCATGGGGTGGGTACAAGTGCTGATAGTAATTATGGCAGCTGCAGACAGAAAAACAGTGGACGGAGCAATGCATATGCATGCAGGCAGCTAGATACTCACATAGACGGATGGATACCCACATTAGCATAAGAAAATCTGAGAGCAGAGCAGTCAGCTTTGCAATTCCGTCCTTGCTAAGATGTAAATGCTAAGATGTAAATTTAGTAGGAGGTGTATGACATACCCTGCTGCATTTGCGATCCCAGCACTGTGAGGCTGAGATCACCATCGCGACCTGAGGCTTACTCAGGCTTGCCGGCTTGCGAGGCCAGAAAATTGCATCCATAGACATAGTCCCTGGCCTTGCCACTCCTGGAAAACAGGGCGAATGCACCCCCTTTTCTGGCCGGCCGAACCGGGATCAAAAGCCAAATCCAAGGAGGAGGAGATGGAATATATATATATATATATATATATAAATATATATATATATATAGTAAGGTTCTCCTTGCAAAGAAACACACAACTGCAGTTGTCCTTGTTAGATGGCTTTTTATTAGGGATGTGCAGGCTCGGATAGGTTCGAGTTTGCACGTGGAGTTCGGATTTTTCCCTCCAAAAAAACGGAACTCAGAACGAGGCAAAACGTCATCTTACATGGACGAACATCATCATTCCTGGACAAAAGACCAGGAATGATGATGTTCGTCCATGTAAGATGACGTTTTGCCTCGTTCTGAGTTCCGTTTTTTTGGAGGGAAAAATCCGAACTCCACGTGCAAACTCGAACCTATCCGAGCCTGCACATCCCTACTTTTTATTGATGCAGCAAAATGTTATATCCGCTCATTTACATCCTGCATATATCTCCCTTACACTAAGCTAACATTAGCAGCTCACTATCACCTGGCCGACTAGTTTAGCGTCAAGAGCACCTCCCCCTTGAATCCCATAACCTTTTATGCTCCACACTCACAGACCCCCAATTAGACCCATGTGGTGCAGCTGTGTTTTAAATGTATCCAGCAGGGAACAGCAAGATCTTTATCCAGGGAATGTACTGAATGTACTGTTCTTTACAGCAGAACAGGGCAAAGAACCCTCTTTGCCACCATATATGTCACAAAATACCCTTTTCTTGTGCTCATTATGACATATATTATTCAGATAAATATTCACATAAGAAATATGACGGGCAGCACCTCTGGGTAGATCCTCTGTTGGTTCTCTGTAGGAGATTCTTGTTAAGAAGTATCTAACATAAAGTTCAGAAGCTTCTCCTTTCAGTGTATTTATTCTGTGGGGATATATGGGCATTAGAAATCTTTATTCCGAGGTAAAATTTTTGTTCATTCTGAAAGTAGACCCTCATACATTCCGAATTGAAAGCTTCCATTATAGTCACTACAAGGTGCCAATCCCGAACAAGACCATGGGACTAAGATGTTAAAGGACTTCTGTCCCACCCTAATTGGGGTGTGAGCTCACTGACATGTCTAAAACTAAATCTTGCACAGTGTAGAATCACAGCCCTGCATCTGTAGTACAGTTTGAGTGGTGTTTCGCTGCGCCTGCGATGCGAATAAGATACAAAATGCAAAGAAAAAGATGGTACGCTACATGGCTGTCTGTAGGGAGAGAGAGAGGGAGAGAGAGAGAGAGAGGAACAAGGAGCCTGTTACAGTGAATAAAATGTAGGTGTGATGATCATGGTTTCTACAGGAGCTATTTTAATACACTTTATGTACATAACTTCTTCAGACAGGTTAAAAAATATCTAAATATTAATATATCTCAACGCATGACTCATAATTAGTGAATATCCCTTTTAAGAGAAATACGGTAGCATGGAAAGTGACTGAAAGATGAAATAATAGATTAATGACAAATGTAGATGGAAAATGTATTAAACAATTGAAGGATAGGTATAATAGAAAAGAAGCTGTGACATGCATGCAGGATCAGTGATTACTTTAATATATAATTTGCTTGTTCCTTCATGATCCATAACAGCGAGCAAACTCCTAAACTGCATTATCATCTATTACGGAGAGAACAAGTCTGATAACCTGCTAAGATTTCACTATTTCACTAATTGCATTTTCTGAATCCTTAGTAACAACAGCCATTTTATTGCTAAATACATTTCTGCAATAGTATTTTGCTTCCCCCTAGTGTTAGAATTAAATATCACATCTTTCACTACATTCACTGTTTTTCTGCATTTGGGTTTATTGACTATAACTGCTTATGACTTCTATAGGCAGTCCAAGCTTTAGATCTAGGCACCTGAGGCAAGTACCTTGGGCGCAAAATTTTCTCACTAAAGTTTTATTCTTCTCTGAGGCCCGAAGTCAGAGACTACAGAATTTTTTTAAATTCACTTGAAGAATATGCTTTATATGAGGCCATAGCTGAAGAGGGGGCCCCACCAGTACCTTAACTAGAGTGGGCCATGAAGGCTTCGCACGCCTCCTGTAGTGGGATGTAGTTACAATACCGAAGCACGGGAAGCCGTCTGATTGAATCCCGGCATTGAAATCCCGACTTGGTACTAAAGATAGGAGTCTAAATAATGATGCCTATCTTTAGCCTGATGACAGAATCCCGACAGACGGCTTCCTGAATGAAGGCAAGCGGGGAGGGTAAGCTGTTATCCAAGTGGGGGTCGGTGGTTATGTTTAGGCACCCCCGAGGGGACTTACAGTTAGCCACCTCCCAGGGAGGGTTACGGTTAGGCTAGGGGAGGGGGGTTAAGGTTGGGCACCCCTGGGGGGAATTTAGGGTTAGGCACCCACCGAGGAGGGTTAGGCTTAGGGTGTGGGAAAGGAGGGTTAGGTCTAGGCACACCCGGGGGGACTTAGGGTTAGGCACCACCCTAGGATTTTTAGGGGTAGGCACCACCAGTAGCATTCACCACTGCATGCTGTGTGGCTAGGATAGTGCAATCAGGTCTCCATGGGCTCCATGCATTGTGCTGCGTGATAAGGGGCTTGGTCTGAAGACCTGCAAATTCCCCTTATAATCTCCCCATCCTGCCCACTTCACTAGGAAGTGGGCGGGATACAGGCAGTGGCATAACTAGGGCAGGGCGAGCGGGGTGCATGCCCTGGGTGCCGTGGGACCGGCGGCGTGGGGGGCCGCCGCAGGCCATGGTACCGGCCTGCCCACCCTAGTTAGCCAGTGTAGTGCCGACCGCAATGAGTGCGGTCAGCGCTACACATTTACACAGGACTGGCGCTAGGCTTCCAGCGCCGGTCCTGTGCTGCACAGCTGAGCCCGTTCCCTCCCCCTGAGCGCTTGCCCAATAGCGCTAGGAGGCGGGCTCAAGCTGTGCATAACACATGCATCGCCGCCAACGCTGGCGGTGATGCATGTGTTAAACAGCAGCCAATGAGAGTCAGATAGACTCTCATTGACTGCTGCAGCACCCACTGCAAGAGCCGGGCTTCCGTCCGGCTCCTGCAGTGGGTAATGGGACAGACATCATGACATCATGATGTCTGTCCCATAATGCTGAGCGCGCCAGCCCGGGAGGACTGGCGGGCGGTGGTGGCAGGAGCGGTGTCGCGGACCGGAGCAGCAGCAGCGTGGATTCAGGTAAGTATATTTTTATATATATAGTTTTTAAACCTATCTGCACTACTGGGGGCACAACGGGGGAGGGGGGTGGCTACTACTGGGGAAACCTCTACTGGGGGTGGGGGCACAACGGGGGAGGGGTGGCTACTACTGGGGGCATCATTATTGGGAGGACCTCTACTGGGGGGGGTTACTACTGGGGGCACTTAATCGGGAGGGGGAACCTCTACTGGGGACTACTACTTGGGGGGGAACTACCACTGGGGGCATTATAAAAGGGGCCTACTACTAGAGGCACTGCACTGGGGGGACCACTACTGGGGGCAATAATAGGAAGGGCCACTACAGGGGGCACTGGATAGGAGGATCACTACTGGGTGCCTGCATAAGGGGACCACTACTGGGAAAACTGCATGGGGGGACTACTGCAGGGGGCACTGTATAAAGGGAACTGCATAGGGAGGGGGGACTACTACTGGGGGCACTATATAAAGGGCACTGCATAAGAGGATACCGCTACTGGGCACACTGCATTGTGGGGACTGCTACTGGGGGCACTGCATAAGGGGGAACACTACATGGGGCACTGCATTTGGGGGGCCACTACAGGGGGTACTGAGTAAGGGGAACTAATTGGGGGCTGTATAAGGGGGACCACTACTGGGGATACTGTATAAGGGGCACTACTATGGGCCTGCATAAGAGGGACCACAACTGCATACTGGGGGTACTGTATAAGGGGTACTACTGGGGTTAAGGTGCATATGGATAGGAATGTTCAGTGTGAAAATAAAGGGGTGTGTCATGTTGACACGCCCCATTTTTAAGTGACCACACCCATTTTTTGCCGCGCGCGCCTTTGATGCGCACACATCGGGGAGGAACTCCCTTTTCAGATTTGCTCTGGGCTCCAAATACCCTAGTTACGCCACTGGATACAGGAGATCCTCCTATTCTTCTGGGGGTGAGGGAGGCACAATAAAGAACATTTAAATGGGGGGTGGGAGGAGTATATCCTGTATAAGGCATGCTTGTTGACATCTTAATTCTCCTGAAGCCTGGAGAGAAGACGCAGCTGAATGTTTAGGGGGTGGGGCCGTGCTCTTTACATAATTATACCCATCCTGGCAAAATGCTGAAATTTGTGGCTCCCACTCCCTCCCTACAGACTTGCGATGCTACTGTGGCCATTTTCCCAGCGTTTGGGCATGTGCAGTAGGGAAATCACCAGGAAAATGGCTACCGCGCCATTTTCCCAGTGACTTTCGCATGCACAGTAACTCTGGGCACAGGCTAGTGCCCAGAGTCTACTGCTGCGGTGCTGTGCTCAGTGAGAAGGGGTCCCCTCCTCTCTAAATATGCCCCTGCTGTAAGCTACTGTAGAAACTTTTTTTTTTCTAAATTCATTGGCCAAAAAAAATGATTTTCCTTTGTCGCAGCAACAACAAGAACCAACAATGTCAATAAGTTGAATAATAATATAGCAGTCAAAGAAGTGATCATGTTATAACATTTATCAGTTACATTATAATAAAACAATTAATTGTTTAATGATTAAGATTGTATATCTCTATTTACAGGTTCTTATAGAGAGTTGGTGCTGTTACAAAGAAAAACTAGTAGTTATCAAAGGCCAGGTAAGAATCAAGGAAAATATAAAAAAAATTAATAAGAACAACATAAAAAAAAAATTTCTATGCTTCTCCCTGACCTGTCCTTGCCTTGCATAGGGGCATATTTATATATTTTTGGGTCTTCCCATAGAAGCAGAACCTGCAATGTGTAACAGTAAAGTGATTGTTGATGCCACCTTTTGCGAACATGGCGGGGCCAAGCTCCTGAATGCTATGTGTTCCAGAGCTTGGTAAATCTGACACCATAGCCTCCCCTGTAGAGACCTATGGTAGCCGGTTAAATACTGTGGTTTCTTAATTTTTGCGGGTAACCCCACCACCGGTGAAATAGCTGTTATCAGGGGATATCCCACAAGTAATCTTATATATGTTTATTCTCCTATGTATATTCTCACTGAGTAATTAAAATGTTCACCCACGACTGAGATACATTTTGCTCAAATTATATTGTTGTTAATGCCAAGTATATATTATATCACTGGTCATCACTGGAATATAAGTAACAACTGGGAGACTTGCAATGGGAAAATGGTATTGTTATATAGGTGTCAGGTCACTGGGGTTTTGTTGACCCAGGTCAGGAACCCTACGACTGGTATAGTAAATGAAGCTAGGCAGCTTGATGAAGCTCCTAGTCATGCAGGTTGATAATTGGGTAGATGAGAGGCAGAATGCAGACTGAAGCAAATGTAGAAAGCACTGATAAATACAGGTAGCTGGAAGGTGGGTCAATTACTGGATACTATTAGGGGTTTTCAATTGGGAGTGAGGCTTTCTCCACAAAAAATCACATGGACCTTGTGCCCAATTTTGGAATACTGCGAGTATGCGCCATACTTGCCTACTTTTGAAAATTAGTTTCAGGGAGATTTATAGTTGGTAGCAGAATGCGAAACGCGGCTCGCTGTTGAGAGGACTTGTCATGCTCTGCTGAAAGGGCGTGTCTAACTCCACCTGTAGGCGTATATATTGCCACTCAGGGGTGTATCCTGCACTGAACAAGGAGACTCATGCAAGCATGTCCCTTACCCATACAGTGTTCAGCTCACACACCCTCATACCCACACATTGCCCAGAATACGCACAACACCCATACCCATACAGTGCTTAGCAAACACCCCCATACCCATAGTGTTCAGTATACACCCCCCATACTTACACAGTGCCCAGCATACACCCCCTATACCCATACAGTACTTAGCATGCACCCTCCCATGCCCACACAATGCTCAGCATACACCCCCTCCATGCCCACACACACAGTGGTCAGCATACACACACCATACCAAGACAGTGCCCACTATATACCCCCCACATATACCATACAGTGCCAGGCATATATCCCCCTTACAAACAGACCCACACAGTACCCAGGATATATCCCCCATACCCATACAGTGACCAGCATGCACCCTTCCATACTCTTACAGTGCCCAACATACACCTCCCATACAGTTCCCAGCATGCACACCCCATACCCACACACTGATACAGTGGCCAACATCAGGGCCATAACTAGAGTGTTGCGGCCGGTGCTGCCCGCCTCAACCCCCGATCACAGCCAATAGTCTTCTACTTACCGCTACATGTATAATAGAACTAGTAGCGGTGTGCCCAGCTCCTCTGCTGGGAGCACCATTACTAATACATTTTACAGCGGGCACCGGGCCACACTGCAGCTGTCTGTCCCATGTGCTCGGCCCCCTCCCCGGCCCGTCTCCTGTAGTTTTCAGGGACTGGGAGAGATGTCATGACATCTCTCCCATCCAGATCCACAGTGCCCAGTGCCGCCAAGCTAGACCATGGTCCTCGGTGGCGTGACAGCTCCTCCCACCTCCAGGACTGCTGGGAGCTGGAGCGCGACATTAACTTCTTGACATCATGTCACACTTTCTGCCTGTAAGAAGAAGAGCCGTCGGCCCCACACATAGAGGACCATGCAGACTGCAGTACAGGAAAGAGGAATCTGTTAATACAATGGGCAGAGGCTGAAATTACAGAGGAGAGGGGGGGCAGGGGGCTTGAAATACAGAGGGGGCAGGGGGCTTGAAATACAGAGGGGAGCAGGAGACTTGAAAGACAGGTACAGGAGGCTTGAAAAACAGGTGGTGGAGGCAGGAAAGAGAGTGGGGGCAAGAGGCTGGAAATACAGAGGGTGCAGGAGGCTGGAAAGATGGGGGCAGAGGCTAGAAATACAGTGGGGGCAGGAGGCTTGAACAACAGGGCAGAGGCTTGAAAGACAGGTGGCTGGGGCAGGGAAGACAGTTGGGGCAGGGGTTGAAAATACAGAGGGGGCATGATAATTGAAATACAGGTAGCAGAGGAAGGAAAGACAGTGGGTCAGGAGGCTCAGGTAACATGGGGCAGTAGGTGACACAGTGTGTAGGAGGCTGGAATGACATGGAGTAGGAGGCTGGAATGACACAGTGAGCTGGAGGTTAAATAAGAAGCAGGTGACTGGAGACAACATGGAGTAGGAGCTGGGGGGTCATGGGGCAGGACATGATACAGAGAGCAGGAAGCTGTAGATGACACAGGGAGCTGGAAGGGACATGGGCAGGAGGTTGGAGATAACACAGGGAGCTGGAGGTGACATTAAGCAGGAGGCTGGAGAGACAGAAGACAGGAGGGGATTGGAGCAGGAGGTAACACCGGGAACAGGAGGCTGTAGGTGACGCGGGGCACAAGACTTGAGAGACACAGGGCATATACCTTGAAAGACACGGGGATGAATTGGACACGGAGCAGGAGGCTGGAGTGTCACGGGCAGGAGGCTGGAGGGGACATGGGGCACATGTTTGGTTAAACCTCTGTTGTATAATAATGACATTGGTTACAGTATATTTCTACACAAGCAGGCATCTTCCGGAAAATGGGATTTCCTACATGAATACTAGTGAATACCGTCTGCCCAAGGAGGATCAATTTCTTCAGAGGTTCCCCATCGCAGAGAAACCACCATATAGGCAAGGTAAGGTGTATTTTTATTTACTACACACACACACACACACTGTGCCTGTGCCAGTAATATATAGTACATGTGCTAGGGTTTTGAAATTGACTTGCAGAAAGAGAGTACAATTTGATGCAAAACAAAAATGTGGAAAAGCAATTCCCAGATGACATCTTTTAAGTTGCAGCTCATTGCTCTGATCTCTCTACAAAAATCCAAAACCCCAGCACATCTACTATGTGCAATTCTATTTGGCACAGGTACTATGCAAATAGTTCAGTCACATTGATCCTACACCTTTTCAATGCCCCCTTCCCATCCTGACCAGTACTCCCATTCACAACGTGTCCCTCCATCCAGCCCAGTGTCACCAACCATCTCATGGACCCCTCCAAACCAGTGTCTCCCACCCTGCCAGCCTAGTGTCTCCCTCCTTCCCTAACCCAACCAGTCCACTGCCCCTAAGCAAGAACACAGCAGCCAGTCCAGTCACAGTGTTCCCCCATCATTCAGCCCAGTGAACCCCCTTCTCCAGCCTAGTGTTCCCTCCCTCCCACCACCATGTTACTGCCCCATTCCCAACGAGCCCAGTGCCTCCCTATATATCACCCACTGCCTCTCCCCATCACCCTCTCAATGTCACCCACTGCCTTTCTCCCTCTACCTGGCATCACACACTGTTTGTCACCCTCTCACCCACTGCTTGTCACCCTCTCCCTGGTGTCATCCACTGCCTCTCTCTGGCATCACCCATTGCCTCTCCCTGGCATCACCCACTGCCTCTCCCTGTCACCCTCTATCTGTCACCCACTATCTGTCACCCTTTCCCTGCCACCCTCTACCTGTCACCTCCCTGTCACCCTCTATCTGTCACCCACTCCCTGTCACCCTCTCCCTGCCTTCCACTGCCTGTCCCTGCCACCATCTACCTGTCACCTCCCTGTAACCCTCTGCCTCTTCCCTGCATTACTATCTCCCCATAAATCTCTACTGCCACCCTCTTCCCCTCCAAGGCATCACCCTTTCCCTGTCACCCTCTACTTCTCCCTGTCACTCACTTCCTTTCCCCATCACCCACTCCCTGTCACCCACTGTCTCTCCCCATCACCCTTTCCTGCCGCCTACTGCCTCTCTGTCTCCCACTATTTCTTCCCGTCACCTCTGTCTCCTATTACCCTCTGCCTGTCACCCACTCCCTTTCCCCATCTCCCTCTATATCACCCACTACCTCCCCCTGGCATCACCCACTGCCTCCCTTTGTCACCCATTTCCCTGGTGTAACCTACTGCCTCTCCAATGAGGGCATAGCTCGTGGATATGACACAACAGCGTGCAAACGCACTGGCATGCCTGCGTTACCTCAACCACCCCCATCACCACCAAGCTGAGGGCCTGATTCAGAAAGGATTTCGGTTGCTAATACACACGCAATCAGCCAATTGTTGCGTTCTGCACATGCGTATTCATCGCAGTGCTCAAATTAGCTATTGCGATCGGGACTGCGATCGCAGAGGCTATGCAGACCCCTCGCAGAGTGATTGACAGGAAGCACCGTTTGTGGGTGGTGATGGGGAGTGGTCGGGGAAATACAGGAATGCCACTGCAGGGGTGTGCATAAAGTAGCAGCTGTGATGCCATACGCAGTGTGAGGTCTCAAGGCGTGAGTGTTTATTAGCAATTTCTGAGTAAGGTCAGGGCTTGTGCAAGAGTGCGTGAGGCTGCAATGTTACTCAATTGTATCGATGGTTTCGCTATTCTGCTAAACATTACGGATGTGTGCAGGGGCGTTTCTAGAGAGGAGGGGGCCCGTGTGCTGTCTCCGACATGGGCCCCCTCCTGTGCGTGGCCAGCGCCGGAATTATAGACTCTGGACATTAGAGTGCGCCCAGAGTCTATAGAGGATGCGCTGGTTACCGGGAAAATGGCCGCAGCGGCCATTTTTCCCTGTACTGCGCTTGAGCAAACAATGGGAAAATGGCCGTGGCAGCCATTTTCCAGTCGTTTTTACAGCGCCGGACCCCCGCGCCGAAGTGGGACTCCGGAGAGGTAAGTAATTCTATGGGTGCAGGGTGTGCGGTGCGGGGCCCCCCTGGACACAGGGGCCCGTGCACACCCTGCACCCATTATAGATACGCCCCTGGATGTGTGTAAGTTAAAGTCAGCATTCTTATGTTGTGCTGAGTTTGCATTGCGATCGCAGTGGATTAGCATACTATCGCAGTTGGACTGTGTTTGTATTCAGTATTGCGATCCGTAGTGAATCAGGCCCTGAATCAATAGCAGAGTCACTAGCGAATGCAAATAACAGAAGCAGGATGCACTTGGTAACCGCAGGTAACGGAAGCAGGATACACTTGGTAACCAGAGGTAACAGAAGCAGGATGCACTTGGTAACCGCAGGTAACAGGAGCAGGATGCACTTGGTAACTGCAGGTAACAGGAGCAGAAAATACTTGGCAACCACAGGTAACAGGAGTTGAATCAGAAGCAGGCTGCACTTGCAATGCAGGTGACTGAGGGCCTGATTCAGCATGGATCGCTATTCTGCTTATAACCACGCAACTGTGTTGCTAATATCAGTGGTGCTATTTAAATGTTTGCATTCTCATTGCGTACGCAGCCTAACATTAAGGACGCCCACTTCCCCTTACTCACATCCGTATACTAGGGCAACATAGCGAAACAATCAGTAACATCGGACCCATACGCACAGTTAAGGAAGCCCAGGAATTGCTACTTCTGCGCACGCTATGAGACCTCAGGAGGCATCAGGTATCACAGTTTCTAATTTATGCACGCCCATGTAACGGCATTGAAATGCACCAGCACGCCTGTGTTCGCCTGACCACCCCCCGTCACCACCCACAAACGGCACTTCCTGTCCATCAATCTGCTCTATGTCTGCGTAGCCTCTGCAAAAGCAGTTTCCATCGCATTCTAACATTGCTAAATGCACAGAATGCCACAATCGACCGATTGTGTACGTCTTTGCAACTGCGTTCCTTGCTGAATCAGGCCCTGAAACAGGTGAAGATGATTATAGCCCTGCAATGAGATCTATACCTGGAACTAGCACACATTGCAGTTAGCAATGATGGAACAGTGGGTCTGATTCATTGCAGAACGCAAATGCGAATGTAATAGCGATTACGCATGCAGTTCAACTGCGATAGTATGCTAATTCATTGCAATCTCCATAGCACAACATAAGGATTAGGGATGTGCGCCGGACCATTTTTGCCGGATTTGGGTCTAATTCGTTGTCCGGCTTTGGATTTGGATTTGCCAAACTGCGGTGACTGGCTTTGGATTTGGATTTGGATTTTTTTTTACAAAAATTGACAAAAAAAGCTAAAATCACATAAATTGGTCCTTTTTTCTTTTTAGAGTATCATTAACCTCAATAACATTAATTTCCAGTCATTTATAGTCAATTTAGACCACCCCACAGCTTATAATATTGTTTTCAACATTATTGGCCAAAAGTTGCAGTGAGCTGACTGGTTACTAAGCGACAAAGCAGCGGCACAGACACCACAATTTAAAGCACATTTGGTGGGTGTGCCGGGGGCGTGGCTGCCCAGACGGATGGGAACGCCTACCGTCTGGGGCCGGCCCCACTGACATCACTAGTGATATCAGTGGGAGTGCTTTTGGCTCTGACAGAGCCAAAAGCACTCCAGGGCTTGCGGTAGATGAGACCCTACCACAAGGGTCTCGCCTCAAGCCCGTTGGTCACGATGGTCTTGACCATCGCGACCATCATTTTGGCCGCTCGCTATAGCTGTGGGTGGTCACCCACAGCTATGCGAGTGGCCAGGAGGCCGCTCCGAAAAGTAAGAGGGACGGCCCAGATTCAGAGCGAGCGCTCTGTCAGAGCGTCTAGCTCTGTATCAGGGCCATAGTGTCCCTGATTCATATTACATCATAAAGTAGTGTCTCTTATTTATGTTATGACACACAGCAGTGCCCCTTTTACACAATTCCCACAGTCAGGGCCGTAGCTAGGGTAGTGCGGCCGGTGCCATCGCACAGGGCACCACAGGTCAGGGGGCGCTTTTTGGGCCTGTCAAATTTCTGTTTTTTATCATTCTCACTTATAACTTCCTCTTATTTCATCCCCAGCATCTCCTGGCCTCTCTTATCTCTTCCCTGGCCCTTCCCCATGAAGCCATGGCCCTTTTTTGGGTGCATTATGTCCCTTTGAAAAATGAGGGGGGCGCCAATGCTCTTTCTGGCACAGGGCACCAAAAAGTCTAGTTACGGCTCTGCCCACAGTAGTGCCCCTTTTACACAATGCCCACAGTAGTGACCCTTTTACACAATGCCCACAGTAGTGACCCTTATACACAAAGCCCACAGTAGTAATGCCCCTTATACAATGCCCACAGTAGTAGTGCCACTTATACAATGCCCCCAGCAGTGGTGTCCCTTACACAATGGCCCCAGTAGTGGTGCCCCCTATGCAGTCCCCTTAGTAGTAGGGCCCGCTATGCAGTGCCCCCAGTAGTAGTATGCCCCCCATTAGCAGGCCCCCCATTAGCAGGCCCCCAGTAGTAGTAGTGCCCCCCTTTAGCAGGCCCCCCCTTAGCAGGCTCCCAGTAGTAGTATGCCCCCCCTTATCAGGCCCCCAGTAGTAGTATGCCCCCCCTTAGCAGGTCCCCAGTAGTAGTATGCCCCCCATTAGCAGACCCCCAGTAGTAGTATGCCGCCATTAGCAGGCCCCCAGTAGTAGTAGTGCCCCCATTAGCAGGCCCCCAGTAGTAATATGCCCCCCACTAGCAGGTCCCCAGTAGTAATATGCCCACCACTAGCAGGCCCCCAGTAGCACTATGCCCCCCACTAGCAGGCCCCCAGTAGAAGTAATGTCCCCACTTAGCAGGTCCCCAGTAGTAATATGCCCCCCACTAGCAGGCCCCCAGTAGTAGTATACCCCCCCATTAATGCCACCTTACACACATGCATAAAAAAAAAAGAAAACTTACCTGAAATCCCTCTCCCATCGCCATCCGCTCTGCTCTGCTGTCACGCACTGAGGAGGGAGCCGGAAGACGGAGCTCATGAGTGAGCTCCAACCAGCTCCCTCCGTACAGCAGCCAATGAGAGTCTGCCTGACTCTCATTGGCTGCTATTAAAAACACAGCTGCCGCTGGCGGTGTGTTTGATCTATGTAGGGCAGACCGCTATCACAGCAGTCTGCCCTACACTAGAGGAGCTCTGACAATCCGACATCAGGGAGCTGCGGCTCGGCCTCAAACGGGGATAAAAGTCAGGTGGGGAACACCCGAACAGCGTTCGGGTGGATTCGGATCCCCAATGTTCGGAGCGGTTCGGATTCCACAGAATCCGAACCGCTCATCTCCAATAAGGACGCCCACTTTACCTTACACACATCCAAGACTGCAAAACCATCGGTACAATCGAGTACCATCACAGCCTAATGCACACTTGCACAAGCTCTGACCTTACTCAGAAATTGCTAACTTCCACATATGCTATCAGGGCTCAGGCTGCGTAAGGCATGACAGTGAATAATTTATGCACGCCAATGCAATTGCGTTCAAATGCACTGGCATGCCTGCGTTTCCCCAACCAACCACCTGTCAACACGCACAAACGGTGCTTCCTGTCAGTCACTCTGCGATAGGTTGGCGTAGTTACTGCGATCACAGTCCCGATCGCAGTGGCCTGTTCGCGCAAGCACACTGCAATGCATACGCATGCGTAGAATGCAACAATCGGCGGATTGCGTGCGTATTAGCAACTGTGTTCCTTGCTGAATCAGGCCCAGAAACAAGTGCAGGACCTTGTAGTAATGCTGATGTCTTGAGCTTAATACAACACAGGGCCTGATTCACTACCATTCGCAACTGTTAATGCAATAGCAATTAAGCACGCAGTTCAACTGCGCTAGTATGCTAATCTATTGTGATCGCTATGTTGCCGCAGCACAACATAAGGATGCCCACTTTACCTTACATATATCTGTAAAGTTTAGCAAGACTGCGAAATCATTGGTACAATCGAGTACCATCGCAGCCTCACGCACACTTGCACAAGGTTTGACCTTATTCAGAAATTGCTAACTACAGCGTTCAGCATCACAGTGGATAATTTATGAACGCCCATACAATGGCGTTCAGATGCACTAACACACCTGTGTTTCTCCAAGCACCCCCCTGTCACCTCCCACAAATGGCACTTCCTGTCAATCACTCTGCGATGGGTCTGCGTAGTCACTGCAATCGCAGTCCCGATCGAGGTGGCCGATTCACGCACGCGCACTGTTATGCATGCGCAGTATGCAACAATCGGCCGATTGCATGCGTATTAGCAGTTGCGATCCAAGCTGAATCAGGCCCACAGGCTGCAAGAAGCAGAGGAAGAACTGGAACAAAGAAGATATGCAAATCACCAGGGGGTAAATTTACTAAAGTGAGAGTTTTTAGACCAAACAACATAATAACTTTCAATCTTATGTATCAATTAAAATGGTTAGACTATTACAGTACATTTTATTGGAGCACTGACTTCTTTCAGTGTTTATTCCTCTTATCCTTATTAAAAATTTAGATAGATCAACAAAAGTTTTGTTGTATTATACATACACAGAAAAGTAACTGGAAGTAAGCTGTGTTCATTAATTAAATCTATTTTCAGTGCATGCTTTTTCATTTCATTAGTGTCTGCCTTGGTGCCTTTGAGGATTTTAATTGATTGTCCTCTTACTACCACTATTATACCTGTTTGAGAGTTCCAGTCCAGAAACATAACCTCGCCTGAGGACTGTACATAAAAACAAAAGCTTGGGGCCACATGTAGAAAGAAAGATAATAAAGTAACAGCGGGAAATAAGCAATATCCAAGCAGCATGATCTGTAGACTTCCATCATAACCACAAGGCCAGAAGGAAGGAACAGATGCTTGGATTTGCCTTTTTTGGCAGCGACTTCTGTCTCACAGGGTGAAAAAGTATATATTTTAAGGGCAGCAAGAGCACAGTCCAAGAGGGAAAATAGCTTTTCTCAAATGTAGTTGTTTTGTTTTGAGGACAGATTTTTTGTTTCATATTTATTAATGCAGAACAGTGGAAAATGTTGTGTTATGAGCGGGGGCTGTATTTAAGAAGCAAATTCCACACTTACTGGACACAATAGGAAAATCAAGTCAGCATTTTAGTCTTTTAGGTGGTCCTTTAATTAACTTGAGAGATATAATGCAGTAAGCAGTGAAGATTCTCTCTGTTTTAGGGCCCCAATAACGACTTTGACAAATCCCATGTTACGTGGCTTTAGCTTTATTAGAAATATTGCTGGTCTACTCTGGGATGATGTTATCATGCGATGTATCATTATGGAAAGCTCCTATCTATTCAACAGGGCTTTGGTGATTGAAAAACGCAAGCATGTCTTGACCATCTCAGGGTCGTATCACATCTTATGTCTGCTATCCCATATACAAGATATATAACTTTGGCGTCTCAGTCCCCGTAGACATTCTGCGTGACCCTAGGGTTACTCAGGAGTCTGATAATTGAATGATCTGAACCCAAACTGCGTATTTTTGTATGCAGTTGCTAGGATTTACCAGTAGGCACCTCAATGCAATCCCTGGCGGCTGTGATATTTGCATATGTTTGCAGGACAGCTGCATACGGGATAGCAGCTGCGTTGGCATTAGCATACAACTCTGAATCAGGCCCACAGTGTTTTATGTGAAATCTGTGTGCACTGTCTCCAGAGCCTGCAACCAGTCAACTTCATTCCTGGTACTTGATCAGAATTAGAGTGATGCCTCCACATGCTAGGGCTTAAGCATTGTGATTGCACACCAAATTCTGTATGTGTATGCAATGCATATAGTATGTATGTAGTTGTACTGAATGCATTAGCAACTCCTTAGTCTTTTTCCCCTGTTTTTCCCGTTAGTTGAGATGTCAATCACTGCCAATGTCGTTCATGACATTGAGCACACCTGCTGAACGATATAATTAACTATATCATTCAGTGCCAGGCTCTCTCCCCCATTCCCCAACATGCAGCAACCTGACGATATCATCAGATTGGACTGCATGTTTGCCCGATGAACGACAATGACGAACGACCAGCGGGAACACGCATCGTCGTTGTCGTTCATCATTTTGGTGTAAAAAATGGACAATATAGTAAATGACTGAACGATAACGATATCGTTATTGTTCAGTCATCCACTTTATCGCCCAATGTGTACGCACCTTAACAGATGCTCGACGGCTAAGATACAACTAAGATTAACAATATTTCTCTATTGTCTTGTGCTATAGACAGTGATCAGTCTCTGAATGATGGACGCTAATGCAATTTTTACGCGGATCAATCGATTGTTTGACATTGCTCATGTGTGTAAGCCGCATGTTGCACGTTGCTGCGATTGTCTTGTGATTCAGCATGCACAGAAAATCCATTCGCAAACTGAGTGACAGGTAGTCAGTGTTTAGGGGAGGTAACGGAGAGTGGTCAATAAAATGCAGGTTTGTCTGACCATTTAAATGCTGTTACATTCGTGTGCATAAATTAGCCCTTATGATCTCCTGCGCTGCATGAGAGCCCTCTGCGTGTCAGGAGAGCTGCCAAGGGCAAGATGGCCCCTCTATGTACATCAATGTTACCGATATTTTCTTAGATAAGCAACACTGTATGCATACGAGAAGGGAGTGGTGAGCGTCCTTATGCTTGGGTAAGCTTTGGAACTATTAGCATATTTTCGCAGCTGTGTTCCGTGCAAAATTGCAGCTGTGATCGCATTAGTGTCCATCTTGAATCAGGCGCAAAGTCCATCTCTAATAGTACATCATCTAGCTTACTAATATATTAACAACTCTTTTTTTAGACCATATAATTTTTTTTTCAACTGACAGGCTTTTCCTTTATAAAACATGTCCTCATTGTAATGCTCAGCAAATTCCATAAAATTGTTTCAACTAGTTCACCATTTAAGAAAGTTGAGTCACAGTTGGTACAGCAGTAAATTATGCATGGCAGATATGGCAATCTTGTTTTCTTGCATACATCCTTTAGCAACAAGGCAGACTTTGTAACAAGCAAAAATTCCATCTGTATTTAGCTTTTTACAAAGACCCACTTGTTCTTGACTGTCTTGCAGTAACTCTGTCTGATAAGAATAGTCTATACTGTATATCATTGTCATCTAATTATGCCATTTATTTATCTACAGTATTGCTAATTTCCATTCCAACCAGTCGTTGCATGATTTTGCCTCTTGGATATTTTGGGATTTACAGAAAGCAATATTTTCAAACTCCTTATAATGTCTCCTAAGGGGTTTTCCTCTATTGCTTCTCACAGAACTCCTGCTATATGATTGGATTTCCACATTGGCAGTCTGTAACTCAGACACGGTTCCAGCTGTGGGCATATCTAGCATTATAAACTTGTGTTGCTGTTCTTGTTCCAGCTTCACACTATGTGGCACTATTTAATGGAACACCATGTCCCTGGATTTTATAAGCTTTTTGTTTGTAATGTCCCATAGTCTGTATCCTTTACTTTCCTAACAGTATCTAAGCATGATGCACTCGACTGACTAGGGGTCCAGTTTTTTCCTCTTCTCCTTAGGTATATTTGTATATGCTCTGCACTCAAAGACTCAAAGATGATTGACACTTGGCTTTCTTCCAGACAATTGTCTCTAGCAGTTTTTGACTTTCACAGCTACTGTGGGCACACAGTTTTTAGCTATACTGCTGTAGACACTGCTTTTGCCCAAAAACTGTATGCATATCTCAGCATAGTCTGCACTCTCTCCTTAATTGTGCAGTTGATCCACTTACCACTTACTGTATGCAATTGTTAGCTGGTGCTCTATGCCATATTTCTTCAAGAAGACAGCTACAATGTTATTCTTATATTCCGAGCCATTGTCAGATCTCAAGATCTTCAATTTCTAACCCTTTGAGTCTCCACCAAACTCTTATAGCCTGCTATCTTGTTTATTATTTCACTTTTAGCTTTAATGAAGTAAAGGTGTGGTATTCTTGTGAATACCACATCTGAACTCACATCTGTATAAAGGGATGCTAGTGGTGTCTTATGTTTCTGACTTTAGAAAGGGACAATGTTTTTTTTACCCTTTATACAGTTTTCACATGCCAGTCTTTCTGAATTGTTCATGGCTATTCTTGTCACCATCCCGTCAATGAGTTTATGGACATTATAATACCCCAGGTCAGATCCGGATTTAGATCTCTTGGGGCCCTAGGCAAGATACCAGTTTTTCGGCCCCCTCCCTCAATGCATAGCAATAGATTTTTATTCCCGATTCATGCCTCTTTTGCAGCACCGTGAAGGTCTGCTGCAGCCTTGAAACGTCGGCTATGTATGTATAATACACTTGCTTTTTCCTAGCTTTTGCAAAGCTTTTCCGAGATAGGCTCCACTGATTGTCCCCTCTATAGCTTTTAATGTCAGTCCATTAACTATCACACCTCACTCATGTCCCCCATAGCACACACACTAAGCCAGTTACTGCCCACTTTACAGCACCACATACTGCCCCCTTGACTGCCTGTCTCACAGCAAAACACCCCTCTCCCCTCTCAGCACCCCTCTCCCCTCAAAGCAAAAATCCCTCTCAGCACCCCTCTCCACTCAAAGCACAGAACCCCCACCCATTACAGCACAGATTCTTCTCCCCTACCCTCATAGCATAGACCCCCCCCTCACAGCACAAACCCTCCCCTGCACAGCACAGATCTCTCTGCCCTCTTAACACAGGCACTCAATCCTCTCACAGCATAGACCCCACTTCCCTCTTAGCATAGGCCCCCCTCCCCTCATAGCACAGACTCCCCCTCCCTGTGCCCATTCAGCACAGACCACTCACATCATAGAACCCTTTCAGCCCAGACCGATCTCCCCAAACCACCTAGACTGCTCTCCCCTTACAGCATAGACCCATCTACCCTTCCCTCCCACAACACAGCACCTTTCTTCCCTACTAGCTAGTGCCATTAAACATACCTGCTGGGCACATAATGTTTCGACCTGTCATTCATGGCTCTGCCAATAGAAGTAAGTATAAAGTGAAGGAGAAGCTAAGACGGAGCGATTCCGCTCAGTATGTGGGACTTGTGGATGAAGCCCTTTATTCGCTTTCCAAAGATTTGAGGGTAGTCAATCTGTTGCAATCAGACCACTACATTTTAGCCACCATGCTCGATCCTAGGTTTAAAGCCTATGTGGTGTCTTTCTTTCCGGTGGACACAAGCCTGCAGAGGTACAAAGACCTGCTGGTAAAACACTGTCAGCTGAAGTGGTAGTGACACGGCAGCAGCTCCTTCTTCATTTTTTCCCGCAACTAGGGCTGCCAGGAAACAACTTAGATATCCTAACCAACCCACTGGTGTTGATGCAGGGCAGGCAGGACCAAGTTTGGACATCTGGTCCGGACTGAAGGACCTGCCAACAATTTCTGACATGTCTACTGTCACTGCATATCATGCTGTCACCATTGACAGAATGGTGGAGGATTACATCGGTGACAGTATCCAAGTAGGCATGTCAGACAGTCCGTACCTGTACTGGCAGGAAAAGAGGCAAATTTTAGGCCCCTGTACAAACTGGCTCTATTTTACCTAAGTTGTCCCCTCTCCAGTGTGTACTCCGAAAGAGTTTTTAGTGTAGCCCGGGAACCTTGTCAGTGAAGGGCATAGGAAGTTGATTCCACAAAATGTGGAGAAGATGATGTTCACCAAAATGAATTATTAATTCTTCCAGGAAGTCCAGTCTCCGGAAAGTACAGAAGGACCTGTGGTGGTAGATTCCAGCAGGGACGAATTAATACTCTGTGAGGATGAGGATGTTCACAACATTGAAGAGGGTGAGGAATCTGTTGATGAGGAGGATGAGGATGACATCTTGCCTCTCTAGAGCCAGTTTGTGCAGGGAAGGATTAATTGCCAGCTTGTTTTGTGGGGGCCCAAATGAACCAATCATTTCAGCCACAGTTGTGTGGCAGACCATGGCGCTGAAATGATTGGTTTGTTAAAGTGTGCATGTCCTGTTTACACAACATAAGGGTGCGTGGGAGGGCCCAAGGACAATTCCATCTTGCACCTCTTTTTTTTCTTTGCAGTATGTACTGTTTGAGGCCTAGTTTTTCAAACCGCCATTCCTGTCTGCCACTGCAGTGCCACTCCTAGATGGGCCACGTGTTTGTGCTGCCCACTTGTGTCGCTTAGCATAGTCATTCGGCTACCTCAGTGCAACCTTTTGGCCTAAAAACAATATTGTGAGGTGTTCAGAATAGACTGGAAATGAGTGGAAATTAATTTTATTGAGGTTAATAATAGCATAGGAACAAAAAAAAAAACTAATTCTGTGATTTTAGCTGTTTTTATGCTTTTATCCCAAAAAGATCCAGATACAAAACCAAAACACAAAACACGAAAAGTGCACACCCCTAATGAAATATAACACCATCTCAGTATGGCATTTCATATACTTTTCGTGTGGTATAGCATCCAAGTTCAGCATGCATAGTACAGAATCCGGTATGCACAAAACTCACAGGGCCTGGCCGCCTTTATCGGCTTGTGCATGCCTAGTGTGGAGCTAAGGGAAAAATTCAGTACCTGAGAAAGCATTTCACTGTGTGTTGAGTCCACGTTACCTCTGCCAGCACCTCTCCTGCTGCTCCTCAGAGGAAGATTAGATTTATCCACCAAGTATTAGAGTAGGCATAGGCACCTGTCTCTGTATGCGGCCCATCTGGGTCATAGTGATCCGGAATGCGTACGTTTACACTGCAGGGTGGCATGGGAACGACCAGTGGCCAACCCTGCAAAGTACCCAAGTTGGAGCCCCGGGTCCCCGGATCCATTTACACCAACAGAAATCCCGTTTTGATACTCATAAATATAGGATTTTTAGGTTGTGTAAAAGGGGTATTATTGGCAACAACATTATACATCATAGGCATTATCAGAAATATTCCCTATCATAGTGGTCTGATGAATAGTTACTTATAAAGCCATATATTTTATAAATATAGATTATAATATCTATTGCAAGTTTTCAACTCTTTCACTGTTATTTTCTTTGTAGTCCACCCTGTTTCCAGTCTCAGAAGTGTGATTTGTAAAAAGTTTCTCATTTATGATAATAAATACCATAAGTGTGCTTTATGTTTCCTTTTTAGAGACTATTGAATTAATTAGTATAGAAGAAAATAACATTATTAAAAACACTTGTTAGAATGCAATATAATAAATGCATTCATCCTTTAAGAATTTCACTTAATTGAATTCTTAAATAAGCATTCTTTACGAGAAATAATTATCATGGGTTGCCATGACAATGCAGATAGAAGCATTGGAACCTTTTCATGTTAAAGTTTAAATTGTAGACATCATTAAAAAAGATAAATTGAATCCTAAAACTAGAGGCGATCAGAGATCTTTTACTCATGTTAACAAATTAGTCATAAGAACAAGCCATGTAAAAGCGGAGGACAAGAATATATGCATAGGACACATAACGAGATATTAATTGGAGGAACTGTTTAGCACATATGTACAGACAAGGCAAGTAACTGCCATTGGCAAAAAGAGGACATCACAAGGGGAACCCAAGTGCCAGAATTAGTTGCTTAATTTTTATCTTCTGTACAAGTTGTGACCATGTATGCAAGACGTTGAGGTGTATTTGCTAAATGTTGATTTTTGCTTTTTGGTAATGTTACCATTGGTTTTGCAAACCGACCATTTAATAAAGTCAAATCTAGCGGTAAAACGACAAAAAACTCAACTTTAGCACAGTTTAGAACATCGGACCAGCTATCAAGATAGGTGATGCTAATTTAATAATGGTTGATTTTAAAACTGACCAAAAACTGAACATAAAATGACAGCAAACCGCCCAAACAAGAGACCTGCCTGTGACAAGCGAGTTTGGCTGAATCATTGTACAGATCAGTAAGATCTGTGCAGGATTTCTTAGGTTTAAAACTGTTTGAATGGTTAACCATGTGGTCCCCCAAAATTAATAACCAACCCTGGACCTCTGAGCCTGGCTGATGTTGGAAAATATGGGAAAAAACAGCATAGGGTTTCCCCTGTTTTCCAAATATCAGCACCATGCTGATCCAGTTGGGGGGATAATGCTACAGCAGGGAGTCACACGTCGTGGGGTCCCCTTGTCATAAAAATAACCAACCCCAAATTGGTCAATTCCTGTCTCTCTTCTATAGCATTGTCCCCCCAACTGGTTCAGCCTGGTGCTGGTTATTAGAAAATAGAGGGAACCCCACAATATTTTGAAACTGCTATTTTATCATACCAGCCCAGGTTGAAAGGTCTGGGGACGGGAATGGATTCAGGGGAAGGGGGAAGAAGTATGCTTTTTTACTGTTTTTTACTTCTATTAGCCATCGATTGTGAATAGGAAGGTCAAAACTCGAAACCGACAGAAAATACACCAGGGAAACATGACTGACATCGATTTTGGGTTTCATTTGAAGTTGAAACTGGATGGATAGTAAAAAGAGATATTTTAGACAGTAACACTCCGTCTGTGTCCACTGGTTACCGTCGGTTTTGGTTGAGAATCAAAACCGATGGTTAGTAAAATTACTCTCTTGTGTTCAGATAGAATACAGAGCACCATGTTTTGGAAAAGCAAAGTGATCTACTAAGGAGCTACCAATACAACCAAAGCAGCTCTACCAGGAGAGTGTGGGTATAACAGCGCTATAGGTTGAAACAAAATAAGTTATACAGTGTGATTAGATACAATTCACTTTATATATTAATTAAGTATACATTACATCAATTAAAGGTAGCACATGATACAGGAAATAAAATATAATTTTAAAATATAAAGACACACTGGACAGTGTGGATATTGATTCTCACAGCTAGACCATTAATCGTATATCAATTCAGCCTCAGCATGTATAGTCATGTACAAGGCATAAAGTCAGAGTTCAAAAAGTATCCAGAGTGACTTAGATAAAAGAGATCACATTACCAGTGCTTGGTATATCAGTCTATTAGCAAGGCCTCCTCTCAGAATATGTTGTATTGCTCCTCGGACTGGCTAAAGTGTGTATATTTACAATATAAGTCACGGATGATTTAGGTGGTACTTAGAGGAATTCAGAGGTCACAGTAAAATTCAGCAAATAGTTTAGCTACAGTATCCGGGACTGAGGACCATCTACATCATCCGGAAAACTATTTACTGTAAGTCCTACATGGCACAGTTCCCCTGCATTTTCTTTAGAAATGCAGAGCACTACAGAGCAGTCTCCTACAATATGGCTCCTCAAGGGACACTACTGTTCTCTTATCAAGGTGGCCAATACCCTAGCTGCACATGCGCAGCGCCATCTTGCTTCACTGTGTATGAGCGTTACAGTGGAGGATGGTTTTCCTCCTCTTAGCTCCTGAGACCTGAGATCAGTAACCGCTTATTACCGCTGTACCAGCACCTGCACCATTGCCGCAGTACATGAGACAATCACCTGTGGATGAGCTGCCTAACGCCGCTCCTCTACAAGCTCTGCTTCATGTTATGGATAAAACCAGTGTAACAGTGAGTACGACTATACACAATAAATCACATGTCCTGTTTAAGTTCCACTTGACTAGTTGCCTGGGTTCTTTATATATCCACTGGTGTGTACACAACTGTGCTAGAATACCAAGTTGTACACACATTTCCAATGGGATCAAGTCTAAGATCTAAAGTAGAAAGGTTGACAATGTCTAGATAGACACCAGATGTTATACAGTCAATAGATCGACAGGAACAAAATGTCAACACACTAAAGTTCGACTTGTAAGAAGATCGACAGGTACAAATGGTTGACTGGGTCAAAAGGTTGACACAAAATGGTTCACATAAAATGATTACCACATGATTTTTTTAGGGCTAAGGTTAGGCACTTACCGGATTGTTAGGGTTAGGCACTTACCCCGACGGTGTCACAGTGCACCGGACGCCAGCACACACTTACCGGGTCCGGCGGCACTGGTCTGAGCGGGGACAGTGGATGGGGGGTTTCCGGCATCTGCAGCTGGTCCCCGCTGCTTGTTCTTCTCTCTGATGAAGGCGGACGTGGCTCCCTATGGGCATGCACGCCGACCTGCTAGGGATTTAAAGTGCCATGCATGCCCCTTTTAGTGATGTCACAGGAAGTGACTAAGATAGCTGCCTATATATAGGCTCATTATAATACTCCAGTGTTCCGTGCATATCCTGATTACCGATTTGACCTTGGCTTAATTTGTGACCCCGATTCTGTCTGATTCCTGGTTCTGCATTGATATCTGGTTCTGACCTCGGCTATTCCCTGTGACACACAAACGCCTGCCCCCTGATACCATCTCATCTGTATTGGTTCTGACCCGGCTTGTCGACTATTCTAATCTCCTGCACTCTGTCTAAAGTACACCAGCACCTGTATAGGGAATCCTAACCTGAGGGCCGCAACCTGTGTGTCGGATGCAGCCAATCCCATACCTTCTTGTGAAGGTCCCTGGTGAATACCGCTGGCACATTAGACTCTGCACCTCAGGAATAGGTCTAGCCAATTCCCTGCATACGGGTTGCATCCACAATCCACCTGAGAGTTGTGACAGACGGTTAGGGTTAGTCACTTACCCCAACGATTATGGTTAGGCACTAGAAGGGAGGGTTATGCCTCTCCGCCATCTATACCTGGATGTCCGAGCGCTCTCTGAAGCTCAACATGGACAAAACCAAACTCATCACCTTTCCCCCTAATAAAGCCTCCACTTCAACCAATCTCACTATCACTGTTGACAACACCATTATCTCCCCTGTCCCCCAACTTCACTGCTTGGGTGTCACCCTTGACTCCACCCTTGACTTCACACCCCAAATTCAATCTCTGGCTCAATCCTGTCAGTTCCAGCTACGCAATATTGCTCATTAGACCTCTCCTCTCCCAGAATGCTACCAAACTGATTATTCATTCAATAATCATTTCTCACATGTGAAGTTTCATTGTAAACATCAGAACAGCATTCATGTGCTATCTTGGCTGCATGTAAAGGTATAGAGCCTGCAGCACCACACAATAAAACAAGTAGGGTGTGTTTTAAGCAAAACATTGTCACTGCGAACACGTTTTACAACTCAAGTGCCTCATAACAATGGCTGTATGGAGCATGCATACAGGAATTACACCTATGATGGGGTTCAGAAAATTTAAAGGTGCAGAAAACTACACTACATTTTGATACAGAGATGCAACTTAAGTGGGAAAAACTGTGGAAAGTAGCAGTAGATCCTGGTGATAGTCCTAGCCCAGATGAAATAGAGACAGCCATGGGTATCATATGCTTGTGTGTGGAACAACATGTGTACTCCATAATTCATGGGAAAATGTCAGCTAGAGACATGTGGACTGGATTGCAAGAGGCATATCAGGATGGAGGTCTCATGAGAAGAATACATTTGAGACATGCATTGTATAATACAAACTTACATGAATGCAGAGATATGACTGATTATATAAATTATATAGACAGGATAAAGTCTATTTCTCAGTAATTAAGATCTGTTGGTGTAGAATTAGTTGATGAAGAAATAGCAATGGCCGTACTTAGAAATTTAACACTGAAGACACAGTGATAGCAAAATTATTGCAGTATCAGATACATGTATCCTGTAATACTAATACTGAGCAACTGAATTGCAAACAAAAAGTGAGAAATTCAGAAAATGTAAGTTCAAGTGCTATAATTATCATAAGATATGTCACAAAGCAATCAACTGTAAGCAGAGAAAAGTGAATCCTGTGCAGAGCCAGAAATGTGATGACAGAGATCAGTTAGCACTAAGGGGTATATTTACTAAAGTGTGGGATTTTATAAGTGGAGATGTTGCCCATAGCAACCAATGAGATTCTAGCTATTATCTTCTAGAAGGCGCTAGATAAATATTAAGTAGAATCTGATTGATTGCCATTGGCAACATCTCCAACCCGCAGTTTAGTAAACATTGCCATAAGTGTCACAGATAACCACAGAAAAGACTCTTGGTATATCAGTTCAGTTCTAGTTATAATCCCGACAGACCAGGATGACCAGTATGCCCTGGTGCTGGAATTCCAAAACCTGTCAGAATCTCGGCGGCCAGCATCCTGTCGGTAAGCACTGGGGTTAGGGGGAGGGTTAAGGGTTAGGCACTAAGGGGGAGGGTTAGATTTAGGGTGCAGGGGGAGGTTAGGTTTAGGCACTGGGGGGAGGGTTAGGTTTAGGCAGCGGGTAGGGAGAGAGGGTGGGTTAGGATATAGGCTACTGACCAACAGGTGTTGGTATTTTAACAGCCGGGATCCCGAGTGCCAGGATCCCATACCCAATCCTATCAACTCAAGTGCAACCAGACATTTTAGCTGCAACAAGGAGTAGTTCACTAAGATACTATAAGTGAATGGGACCATATCACAATCAAGGGAATTGGCAATCAATCTTTGACAGCCATAGAAGTTGGGATAATTAAAGCTCATTTGAGAGTTGGACTGAGAATAAAAGTCACAGAACTCCTAAATGTATTTTATGTATCAGAGATGGGAGCAAATCTTATCGTCATCAGTGATCTAGTACAGAGAGGCCACAGAGTTCAATTCGCCAAAGGAAAGTGCATTGTGAGAAACAGAAGTGGGACAATTTAAACTGCAGGCACAAGATGCCAGCAAATGTATGTTCTTGATACACAGCACTACTATGCAATGATGACAAGTGAATGTACCTCGGGAAGGTGAAAGGCCAAAGTCAAAAGACCGATTAGTGTGAATAAAAGTCTAAAGTCGGAAAAAAACTTTTCATAAGTTAGTAGTCAAGAATGTAAAAGGCATCAAGAACCATTACAGTGAAAGCAGTTCAAATGTTATAAGTCAAGAGATTGTTGCTGAGGCCCAATTGATGAGTGAAATGGACTTTCCTAAAGTTCCAGTTAAGAAGGCCAAACCAAGATATCTTGATATGTTGATGTTCTTTTACATGTCTAACCTCACTTTTTACAGGTTGCTATGGAGAAGCTTGACGCATAAGTTTGTGTAACATGGAGAAGCTTGTAGTGTATATATGTATACTGTGAATGAGCGATACAGTTGAGGATAGCTGTCCTCCTCTTAGCTCCTGAAAACTGAGATCAGTAACACTTATTACCACTGTTCCATTGCCTGCACCATTGTTGCAGTACATGACAAAGTCACCCACTGTTGAGCTGCCTAATCCCCCTCCTCTACAAGATCTGCTTTATGTCTTGGGAAAAGCCTGTGTAACAGTGAGTATGGCTGTACACAATAAACCACATATCCTGTCACATTTAGGTTTTTTTTATCTGAATCAGGAACAGTGGACTGGGCTAATAAGTTGTAGTGGAATAGTGGTGGATGAATCAGAGGTCTACCAATGGGTAAGACCCATGTGATAAATGCCTCGTGCCTTCAGAGATGTCATTGACACCTGGAAGGCTCCCAGTCTGTCCCTGGAACCAATTGAGTGGAACTGAACCCCATATCCTGAATACAGGGTTAAGGGGCTGGAACCAGTGTTTGAGAACACAGGGATCAGAGCAGTGAGTACTAAAGGTAGCCCGCCTGGAAGCTGCTAACAGTTGCTGCAAACCGATTACCAGATTTGGGTCACTGGAGCCTAAACCCTCAAAGAGGAATTCAGATCCAGTACCCAGTCCCAAGCAACTGAAGTGACATTGAAGCAGGGACTCAGCATTAATCCCAGCACTTTATGAGAGGACCCTCAGGACAACAACCAGCATTAATAGTGGTACCGATTATCTAGTGAATAGAGATTCTTGCAGAATATAACTGTAATCTGAAGTACAGTGAAAGTATAGTCCACTTGAACCCACAATAAGCAGGAGAGTTGTAATCAGGGGACTTGCTTGTAGTCAGGATTACTGTGAAGAAGACTTGGCACTGAGAAGCACTAGGAAAGTTTATATGATGCCCAGGAGACTTTAGACTACTATGCAGGCTGGAATCAGGGATAACTCACAGGCTTGAACCATACTTGAACGGCATAGGAACTGGAAGTTTCAGACGTACATCTGGAATGGAACCGGAGACTTGAGCTGGACAGGAACCAGAGAGCTAGAGTGATACTGGAGGTTTGAACCAGAATGGGACTGGAGAGAACAGCATCTTAGCCAGAGTGAAACCACAGGCTTGAGTGAACAGCAGCTTAACCGAGGGTTTGAACTGGACTGGGACTGGTACTTGAACCTAGACTGGTAAAGAGCAGACTGGAAGCTGGACACAGCACAATGCTGCAGAGTGGATGCAGCAGCGGCTTACAGGAATCAAGTAGTCAGCAGCACAGGTTCATGTAGTGGATCAGAGGTACTGTAGTACCTACTCTCTGGTGAGTGAGATAACAGAGATGTTAAGAAGCACATACAGAGGAGTATTGAACCACATTTTCCGACAATGTGCTAGTGGCAGATGCAGGCTTAAATGGTGCACTGTTGTCTGGGATAGGAGGAGGCGGTCATGTGAGCGCAGGAGACAGGTAGAGACCCGATACTAGTGCTCACCTGATCACAATCAACATGGCTGCGCCCATGACCCTCAGGAATGAAATGACAGTGCTCTGGGACAGAGTGACCCACCTTAATAAAACATCACCAGACAGGGTAAGCATGACTATGTCCCGGTTGTGTGACACTGAACTAGTTGTCTGTGTGTTTTATATATTCACTTGTGTGCACACAACGCTGCTAGAACACCAAGTTGTACCCACAATTCCAACACATTTGTCATATTATGTTTACATTTGCAGGTTTGTTTGCTCATTAGCATCTCTTCCTTTCTGTATTCACAGTGGGTTTTTTGCAAGATGTTGAAAAAAAACAAGGCGTAGGACAAATACATTTAAATGTACATTGACAGTCAGAATGTCATCACACAATACTACTTATTATCACATTAAGGCCTTTTTCCTTTCTTCTTTTATTGTAAAATACATGCACTAGACATTTCTGCCTATTTTTAAAATAGTTTAATATATTAAAGAAGGGTGACATTAGAAAAATCTTTATCTTGTGAATCAAATGTCTGTGTTTCCTAAACTATAACGCATTGCTACAAAAGGTCCTATTTCTGTGTTCTTTACTTTTAAATGTGCATTGTGCTTTTTTCTGGCTGAAGCAGGATCTATGTAACCTTTTGGTGGTGGATTGTTCAAGCTTACTTGCGGGTCAGTATTACCTGTAAAGTCAGACATTATAGGTAATCTGTACCTCTCCCAGATCATTAAAATATATTTTTTTGTAAAATAATAGTTTCCAAAAAGTGAAAAGATTCATGGCGCTTAGTCAGACACAGTCATATATATATAATATATATATATATATATATATATACATACAAGAAACAGAACGCACACACTTAAGATGATTTGTATATGTGGGTGCCCAGCCCAATGAATCATAGAATATGTACCAAGAAATATCCATCCAGGACTTCCTCAGAAGACCAGCACACCATGCTGAGGTTTTTATGCAAAAAGGGCAATTTTAATGCATAGTCAAAAAAGCACCATAGTATAAAAAGTCATCATAAATGAGGGGTATAGTTACTCATCCCTATGTCAGTGAACAACATGCTCTAGTAAAGTAAAGCCATCCCGACGGCCCATTTTGGCTTAGTACAGCCTTTATCAAGGGTCAGCCACAAGTGAACATGCATGCCTTCAACCTAGATATACCTGTGTGCTAATCACCAACTACACCCGGGTGCCGGACTGTAGATAGACAGTAATTAGTTAGACAATGTCTAGATTGACCCCAGATGTTAGACAGTCAATAGATCGACAGGTACAAAAGGTCGACAAGTTCAAAAGGTTGACACACTAAAGGTTGACATGTAAGATGGTCGACAGGTACAAATGGTTGACAGGGCCAAAAGGTCAACATGAAAATGGTCGACACAAAATTATCAACACATGAATTTTTTTTAGGGTTAGGTTCAGGGTTAGGCACTTAAGATGAGCCAGTGTCCAACGTCATTCCGTACCATCCAACGTCATTCCCTACCATTCAAGTGGGCATGGAGGGGGAATAAATCCATGTGGCGAGTGAAGTGAGCCACCATGCCCACAGCGTGGCGAGCGAAGCGAGCCCGCAAGGGGCTGAATGGTATTTACGCAAAAAAAAAATGTGTCGACCATTTGCGTGGCGACTATTTTCATGTCGACCTTTTGACCCTGTCGACCATTTGTACCTGTCGACCTTCTCACATGTCGACCTTTAGTGTGTCGACATTTTGTACCTGTCAACCTTTTGTATCTGTCGATCTATTAACTGTCTAACATCTGGGGTCGATCTAGACATTGTCTATCTATTTACTGTCTATCTCCTATACCACACCCCTGCACCCACCTCTGTGTGCTGGCATCAACGCGGTCCCCAGACGTCATCCCAATCACAACACGGCCATGGAACCAATCTACTCAACCATGCCTCCGGAGGTCAAACAGTGTGTTCCGTCGTGCCGGAAGTGACGTCACGGGACCGCGACTCCCACCATCTGGCCGACCAGAGCATCACATTGCCTACAACGGTGACAGGGAGTTTGACTGGGACCTCAAAACCGGAAGTGAGGTGGACGACCATGGCAACCGAGTCCATGACAACAAAGATTATTCAAACATACTAACAAACATATATACAAAAATGCAACTAAGATAAAGAGGACTCACTCATATACATAATTAATTAATTAAACTTTAAATATCACGATATGTTTAGTGCAGCATAGCGCCGCACTCATAAATGAATTATGTTGTAAAAATCATCAACATTATCTGTAAGCAATAATTATTGCTTTATATTAGTTCTTCAAGCAGCATGAATGTTGGTTATATCTGATTTATGAAGTTCAAGGCTGGTAATTTGGTTATGTTAGATAAATGGAGTTAGTGATAGTTCCTCATTGAGACCATAGGGGGAAATGGAATTTAACTTGTATATCCATTCACATTCGTGTTGGAGTAATATGCGATGTCTGTCACCTCCACTCCTGGATGGTGGAATATGGTCCAATGGCATAAACTTAAAATGTTTGATCGAGTGTCCATACTGGCAAAAATGTTTGGCTACAGGTGGTGTGCTGGGTTCAACCAGTATCAAGGCTTTTTTAATGGAACTTCTGTGCATGCCAATATGTTCCTTCAGCATGTGTGTGGTTTTACCCACATATAACTTTTTGCAAGGGCAGATGATTACATACACAATAAATATTGATTCACAGGTCATTCTGTGTTTTAGATGGAAGACTTTATTCGTAACCGGATGAGTAAAATTACTGCCAATCTGCATAAACCGGCAGATAACACACACAGGGCGTTTGAATGCACCCTTTTGAGGTGTGAGCCAGGTCAAGGTGGGACTGATATCAGAGAATGTTATACGTTCCTTCAAATTGCAGCTTCTCTTGTAACAAAACAAGGGTGGGTTCACACATTTCTTGCCAATAACCGGGTCCTTCTGTAATATATGCGAATGTTTTAATATGGCCTTTTTAATATATCCAGAAGACATAGAATAGGTAGTGGAAAACATCATCCTGTTTTGGATTTCGTCTCTTTGTCTAGGAACTAAAAGTTGTTCTCTGTTAAGGGCCAAACATTTATTGATTGCTTCTTTGACCTCTCTTTTGACCTCTCTTCTATCATATCCCCTTTGTAAGAAACTCTGCCCCATAATATCCAATGCTGCTGGAAGTTTTTCAGTATCAGAAGTAATTCTGGTGACTCTCAATAATTGAGAGTAAGGCAGTCTTCTTTTAAGTGCACGAGGATGGAAACTATTGGCACACAATAGTGTATTTTGTCAGTGGATTTTCTAAATACATCCGTCACAAGTTCACCTTCCACAATGGAAACAAGAACATCCAAAAATTCCAAACTTTGTGGACTACTTTTGTGTGTCAACTTGATAGAGACTTCTTTCTGATTAAGCTCAAACACAAATGACTCCAACATATCAACATTTCCCGTCCAAATGAGAAAAGATCGTCTATATATCGAAAATAACACAAAATTAATTTTGAGTATAGTGGATCGACTGTGATGTATTTGGTCTTGTAATCGTACATATCTAGGTTTGCATATGAGGGGGCCATATTTGACCCCATCGCTGTCCCTTTTAGTTGTAAAAAGAAAGCATTATTAAATAGGAAATAATTTTTGTGTAGAATCACCTCCATTAATAGTAGTAAATAATCAATTGGTGGACCCCTATAGTGTGTATTAGTGCCAGTGATATCACAATCCATGTTAGTAAAATCACAGTATAGTTGGACAAACAAATAAACAAACATACAATAAAAAAATAGCAGCAGAGAAACTAGTTAACATAATACTAAGAGCGGTAGTGCAATCCGTAAACCAATTCAATTGGCAGTATTCATATGCAAGAAAAAAATGCACACACTTAAGATGATTTGTATATGTGTGTGCCCAGTCCAATGAATCATAGAATAGTGTGATATATACTTCCTAAAATACATAAATCAGTTGTATCCCTTCTGGGTAAACCAATAATTTCCTTAGTCAAACTCTTTCCCATTATTGTGACTATTTTCTACAGTCTGTAGTTCAAAACGCTCCCTATTATTTAAGAGAAATGACTGATTTTTTTATTTAACTGAGACATTTAGAAAAGCTGCCAGATAACTGTCTACTGGTATCCTTAGATGTCTGTAGTCTGTACACTAATATTGATCACACCAAAGGGATGGAAGCAGTGAGAAAGGTGGTCTCGTCAAGTACACACTATAAGGGTCCACCAATTGATTATTTACTATTATTAATGGAGGTGATTCTACACAAAAATTATTTCCTATTTAATAATGCTTTCTCTTTACAACTAAAAGGGACAGCGATGGGGTCAAATATGGCCCCATTGTATGCAAACCTATATATGTATGATTACGAGACCAAATACATCATTGCCGATCCACTATACTCAAAATTTATTTTGTGTTATTTTTGATATATAGACAATCTTTTTCTCATTTGAACTTCCGGGTTTGAGCTCCCAGTCAAACTCCCTGTCACCGTTGTAGGCAATGTGATGCTCTGGTCAGCCGGATGGTGGGAGTCGTGGTCCCGTGATGTCACTTCCGGCATGACGGAACATACTGTTTGACCTCCGGAGGCATGGTTGAGTAGATTATTTTCACGGCTGTGTTGTGAGGTGGATGATGCCTGGGGACCGCGTTGATGCCAGCACACAAGGGTGGGTGTAGCTGGTGATTAGCACACAGGTATATCTAGGTTGAAGGTATGCATGTTCACTTGTGGCTGACCCTTAATGAAGGCTGTATTAAGCTGAAACATGCCATCGGGATGGCTTTACTTCACTAGAACATGTTGTTCACTGACATAGGGATGAGTAACTATACCCCTCATTTATGATGACTTTTTATACTATGGTGCTTTTTTGACTTTGCATTAAAAGTGCCCTTTTTGCATAAAAACCTCGGCATGGTGGTGTGCTGGTCTCCTGAGGAAGTCCTGGATGGATATTTCTTGGTACATATTTAATATATATATATTGGTCAGATATGTGCAGACAAGCCACTATTCTGCTACAAGAGAAGCAGTAATGTCAAAGACATATTAGCAAAATCTGACATTGGATACACCAAGTCCAGCACATGGTTGCATTGTAAAAATGGAGCATACAAGTGTCACGGCTGTGTCAATTGTCAATTTTTGCTTGTGGGGACACATTTTATCAACCCAGTCAATAATGTCAAGTTCGAGATTAAACATCATTTAAACTGTGACAGTCGTTTTGTCATTTACCTGATCAAGTGTCCATACCAGTTGTTATATGTGGGCAAAATTATCAGGTTACATAATGAAGCACTTTCGCTTAGTTGCTTTCTATAATAATTGACGGTGGTCTCATAGTTTTGTATTGGGATTTACATATGTTTATGTATGTCTGTCTTCATTTCTTTGTTCTCGTTCTTTTTTGTATAATCTGTATAAATTGTTTGTTTACACATGTATGTACCCATATGTCTGTTACACCGCAGATCACCTGAGCACAGCTGTACCATTGGTATATATTAGGAGAACAACATTATTGTGTGATATTTGTATGCCAGTCTGTTGGCTTTACCGCATTTATGGGTTAATATACCATTTTTGATGAGGGGTAAAAGTTTTACCTTCTTTGTGTACATATTAAGGTTGTCATGACACCCTTAAGCAGAGTGGGATGTTATTTCCGCATTGTGCATACTAAGCACCTTGGGTAATGTAGTCTTTTGGTTCCTTGGACAGAATGTCATTTCCATTTTTATTGTTGCTCTGGTTACAGCTGTCGGATGATGCTCTGTGCAGAGCGTCACTTCCGCTCTATATTTACTAATGCATTTATATGTGGATAAATATCTTTTTCTATTTCAATTATCCTGGATGTGCTGGCTCATTTTCTTCATATATATATATATATATATATATATATTTATATATATATATATATATGTTCCAAAAGTTCGGCACTCAGGTAAAAAATGCACAAAGCGGGGTGCCTTCCTATATAATGTATATACAACCAATTGCTCTACCTGTGTGAGGTATGGAGACCCCCCAGGAGCAGAACAAAACAGAGGAGGCACTCCCTTTTAAAGTAGAAAAAAACGTGTACTTATATCATGTAGAAATTCAGTACAGAGGCATGTCAACGTTTCAAGGTCCACCAACCTTTTTGTCAGGACTGTACAACAGGCATCAAGGTAAAGTGACAAGTGCTTACCTTAAATACAAGACTGTGTATGTAGGAAAAGGTGCTGAAAGGAGAGAACGGCAGCTGCGGGCGTCCCTGCCGCAAGGTCCAGTCTGGCATCCGGCGGAAGCAGGGGACTCCACAGAGGGTTGCCTAGCAACACCGACGCTCAGCCAGTGACATCATCGGGGGACCCAGCAGCCGCGATGTGCTGTGAGAAGAAAAGGTGAAGCGTGAGAAGTGTATAGAGCGAGCCACAGTGATGGGCTGTAGATGAAAATAAATAGATGAAATAAAAAATGGTGTCGGAAAAAAAGTGGTGATTAATGTAAAGTTAATTTAAAAAGGGCAGTGCACAAACTGTAATGTATAAGAGAGGCAACTATATAACAATGTGACTAGACACAGTGTGCTAGAGACAACAAATACAGCTAATGCTGGCAAATAGGCGGGCATGTATCACATCTATCTAAAATAAAAAGCGCACAATACATGAATGGTCAAATAGGATATCAAGACATAGACAGTCACTGTTTGCAGTATGGGATCGAAAAGAAAAAAAAGATGAGCTTAGTAATGAGAAAGAAAAATGATAGAGGCTGTGTGGAGCTACCATGAAGTAGACCCCGCACGAAGAAAAAGAGATAGGGAATGAAAGAGAAGGAAGCTAGCTGAAGGGAGAAAAAAAACAGAATACAGTAGGAAGAAAAGAAGAAGAAAAGGGAGAGGGAAAAAAAGACAATACAAAGAGATAAAAGAAAAAGGGGAGTGAAAAAAGGGAGGAACAGCCACAGGAGAGTAGCAATCAGAAAAAGAGAAACAGAGAGGAATGAAAGAGGAGAGAAAAGAGTAGAGAAAATGAGAAAGGAGAGAAAAAGAAGGTAGATAAGTGTAGAGAAATACACAACAAAGGAATGTGGAAAGTAGTGAACAAGAAAAAGTCAAAACAGAAAAAACAGCAGTATAAACATGAAGAGATCTGAAAATTAATATGGTTAAAAGATGATTACTGGAAAAGAAAAATTATAAAAAAATGTTCCAGGAAACCTTTTCATTTAAACCCTGTGGGGCAATGGTGTCCAATCAATATATCCATCTTGCTTCTAATTGGCTCAGGCGTTTTGCGCGGTCACCACCGCGGATGTCCATAGGGATGTGGTCAATGATCTTGTATCTGAGGCTGGATAACTGGTGTCTGGCATGTTTGAAATGTCGGGCCACGGGCTGTTCCATCTCTTTACCAGAAAGGGCCGCTCTAATGGCCGACCTATGTAGGGCCATACGTACGCGAAACGTGCGAGCATCGTTGTAATGGATGTTCACAAATATCTTAAAGAAATTGATCAGCAGTTATTGGACACCTCCACATAGAACAGGTTACCAGGTGATCCCACCGATACATACCAAAGAGAACTGATGTGCCTTCTCAATACCGCCTTTGAAGGGGGCTTGATTACCAAAACACTCATGATATGCCTTATACAGCTACATCCCATCTCCATACCTCACACAGGTAGAGCGATTGGTTGTATATGTATATATATATATATATATATCTACATACATATATATATATATATATATATATATATTATTTATTGCCAGTTATTTATAATAGCGTACACATATTCCGCAGCGCTTTACAGAGAATATTTGGCCACTCACATCAGTCCCTGCCCCAGTAGAGCTTAAAAACTATATTCCCTATCACATATGCACACACATACACATTAGGGTTAATTTTTGTGTTGGTAGCCAATCAACCTACCAGTATATTTTTGGAGTGTGGGAGGAAACCGGAGTACTGGAGGATACCCATGCAGGCACAGGGAGAATATACAAACTCCGCACAGGTAGGGCCATGGTGGGAATCAAATCCATGACCTCAGTGCTGTGCGGCAGTAATGCTAACCATTACACCATCTGGGGAGAGCGATTTGGATTCTGTGGAATCCGAATCGCTTCGGACATCGGGGATCCAAGTTCACTTGAATGCCAACATTACAGGTTCCACCCATAGAAAAGATCCACACCTGGTACTGGTCCTGTTGCTGCTTGTACTAGAATGCCCAGTGGAAAAGTGGGTGACCACCAAGGTCATGTAACTTTTCATGCCTTACTTTCCAGTTCTACGTTTAAAAATGTCAGCTCCAAAACAGGCACAAAAAACAAAGAATTAGAAGAAGAACATATACTGTAGACTGTAGAAGAGTCTATTGGGTTAATTTCTTCAGAGTGAGCCCAAACAAACCAAGCACAAAAGGGGAATACACCCGTATCTTTAATTAAATTGTTATCCTACTATTTATCTCACTATGCCAATGTAAAGAAATGGTAATCAACCCTGAGTGCTACAGGAGATAAGAAATAACTATTTACAATATATTATGTTACTTTCCTTATGATGTTTGAATTTTTCAATATTGTCATTGTAGTTTCAACATGAAAAGGGACAACTGTGTATTGTCCTAGGGACAACAATAGCAGTATGCACGTCTCTATGTACCTTAACAATTGTTAAAGCTGGCAGGTATAATAAAATTTATTGAGGTAAAACCAGGAAAATATGAAACAATGGGCCTTATTCATTACCAATCGCTATTGCGATCGCAGCTGCAATTTCACACGGAGGTATGCTGCGAAAATATGCTAATATACTGCACAGCGGCTTTTCTAGAGAGGCGGCCGGCTGCGCACTGAGCGGTGCGTGGCCAGCGCTGCACTTATAGACTCAGGTCACCGGGAAAATGGCCGCAGCGGTCATTTTTACCCTGTACTGCGCATGCGCAAATCACTGGAAAATGGCCACGGCTGCCATTTTCCAGCTGTTTATACAAGCTGAGACACCAGTGTTGACATGGGACTCCGGAGAGGTAAGTTTTATGGGTGCAGGGTGTGCGGTAAGGGCCCCCCGGGACCCAGGGACCAGTGTGCCCCGCACACCCTGCACCCATTATAAATACACCGCTTTGACTGCAATCGCAAAGCTAGTATAGCGACGCCCAAAGCCAGCAAAGAGATGCCCACTACCACTTTCGCACATCCGTAAGACCTCGCAGACCTGCATATACATCGGTAACATGGGCCCCTCATGCACAATTACAAGAGGTCTGACCTTACTCAGAATTGCAAACCTCGTCGCATGCAGTGAGCACTAAGGCTGCTTATGCTATCGCAGTGGCTAATGTATGCATGCTCAAGTAACGGCCATTCAAACGGACAGGCACGCCTGCATTTCTCCGACCACTCCCCAGTTACCACCACCAAACGCGAACTTGACGTCATTCACTCTGCAATGGCTTTGTATCTGCATATGTGATCGCAAAGCAATCACAATGCTAACTCATGCACGCGCATTATGGTGCATACACATGCGCAGTACGCACCATCGAGTGATCTGCGTACGCGGTTGCAATTGCGATCCATGCTAAATCAGGCCCAATATAAACTCATATAGACCAATGTCAAGTAAAATACACAAAATTAAGCTAATATAGAGCAAACACATAAACAATAATTTGCTCTTATAGAGCAGATAAACAATAAAAAGCTCAGATTAGAATCACATAAACAATGTGTTTGCTAATTTATTACTAAGTTCAGATGGAAAAATAAGTAAAATGACCAGTAGGCCCTGTACGTGATGAAAATGAAAGTTCAGTATTGGTGTGCACACAAAGCGATTCTGGAAGTGCTCTGTGGGGTATATTTACTAAAGTGCAGGATTTTAGAAGTGGCGATGTTGCCCACAGCAACCAATCAGATTCTAGCTTTTAACTTCTAAAAGGTGCTAGATAAATGTTAAGTAGAATCTGATTGGTTGCTATGGGCAACATCTCCCTGTATTTTAAGAACCAGGACAGGCTCCGCAGAGCCCAGTGCTGTTTTTTAAAATACAGGGGACCTCTACACATTTGTCCCCCTGTATTTTAAGAACAGGACAGGCTGTACAGAGCCCAGTGCTGTTTATGCTTCTGGAAGAAGGCACACTTCATATTTTTTTTAATGTTTACCTTTTTTTTTAAACACAGAAGCCTTCATGGCTCTCACTGATCTGTGAAGGCTTCTGTATAACTCTGACCTTTTAATGCTAGTTGCATTAAAAGGTCAGAGTTTTCATAGTAGAAAACTCACCCGGACTCACATAATTTAATGAACTCACAAGTTTACAGGCTATTACATTTGGATAGTTTTGAGATAAACTCGGACCTTTAAATGTGTGAGAAGGTCCAAGTTTGTCTCACACAAAAAACTCTGACCACATTACATCTCACCAATTGTACCACAAGCAGGTAGGAGGCGCACGGATGGCTGTGGGGTGACACTGCCAAACCAGGTAAGTGGGGCTAAAACCCCAATGAGTGACAGTACCCCCTCTTACGAGTGGCCATTGGACACTTAGGGTGAGGTTTAGTTGGAAACTTCAGATGGAACTTCTTGACCAATCCCAGAGCGTGTACAGTACATCAAAGGCTTTAATCCAGACTCTTTCCTCTGGACCATAGCCTTTCCAATTGACCAAATTCTGGAGGTGACTGTGTCTGAAGCAAGAGTCCAGGATGTCCTCGATTTCATATTTGTTGCAGTGTTCCTTTTGACATCAAAGGAAATGTAAGTCCAAGGAGTCATTGAGACCAACAGAGGCAGATGTTGACCTGCAGAAGATTGCCTAGAACTTTGTGCTAGGCATATTGGGAACATGTTGCCACAAATTGTTGTACATCCTAGAGGAGTGTGTGGCATTAGTAACTTTGGAAAATAAATGTCTGAGTCTTATGGACATCTGTGTGACTAGTAAATTTGGAATAATTAGCCCACTGGAGCAATCTCTTATGCATGTTCTCTGGTACAAATGTCTTTCCTTGAGGAGAAGTAATGGCCAGTTTAGTGACAATACATAATAATACATATGGTATTGATGATAGAACATATCTATATTGCCATGGAGCTTTCCTCCTACATCATGGACTGGAATAAGGAGTCATCTTTACGATTCTTAGAACCCGGATAGAACCTCACCTGAATGTCATATTAGGAGAAGAACAGCACCTACCTGGCCAGACACAGATTCATGCATTGCACAGACTTAAGGTAGAGCAAGTTTTTATGGTTGGCATAAATGTTGACTGGAAAGTGAACGCCCTCAGGCAGGTGCAACCATTCTTCCAGCTTTATAGCAAGCAGTTCCTATGGCATAATTCCTCTCTGCCAGCAGAATTTTATTTAAAAGAACCTGCAAGGAAAACACTGCCCATCAGGTGCTCTCTGTTAGATGAAGTGTCTACCTCCAGGAAGAACAGATCAGTAATGTCTGATTGTATAAGGATAGGGGCAGAGATGAAGGCCTGTTTTAGCTGCTAGAAAGTGATTTGAGCAACTTCAGACCACTTAGCAGGATTAGACCCGTTCTTGGTAAGTATGATAATGGTGTGGCCACTACAGAATAGCCTTGGATAAACTTCTGATAGTAGTTGTCAAACTCAAGGATTGGAATGACTTTAAAGTGGCAGACTGGGATCAATTGAGAATGACTGGTACTTTATCCAGATCCATACTCAGGCCAGACCAATGATATACACAAGGAACAAGCCGCATGACAGCAGTGAAATGCGTTAGTGGCTGCATCTTGACACTGGACACTTTTATGAGAGGCTTCTCTATACTTACTGGGACATTGTCTGGAACTGGGATTACCAGCTTACGATCCCCGAGACTATGGCCAAGGATTCCATTTCCTTGCATGACCACCACTAATTAGGATCCTCCATAATTGCTGCCATGAGCTGGTAAAGCACTTTAAACACATGGACTATTGTTAACCACTGGACTGTGTTTGTATGCAAGAACTGCACTTTTCTTTCCAGTGCCAAGGTTGCCTTGACTTATCCTAATATTAGCTTTTCATGTATGTTTTGTAATGCTAATACTAATACCCCCTTTCCACCTAAATTCCGGGTCTGACCCGGAGTTGGAACAAAGTTCCTATCGGATCAGACCCGGAATTTTGCCGGCGCCGACTCGGGATATTCCCGAGTCAGCGCCGATCACACCGCAGTCGGTTCTGCATAGACCCGGCTTTTGCGGAATGAAAGTGGTCACTTGGAGATGACGTCATCTCCAAGCACCACTGAAGCCGGACCAATCGGCCGGCTAGCAGCGCACTCCAGGTCATCGTGACCCGGAGTGCGCTGTTCTAACAGCAGGGTTTCACAGGCTACGCCCGTGTTAAACCCTGCTAGTTACCTGGGTTGGATTGCCGGGTCACTTGACCTGGCAATCCAACTCTCTCCCCTTTTACACCAGGGAGCTGCCCGGGTTAACCCTTCAAAAACCCGGGTTTTAGCTCCGGTGTAAAAGGGGTATAACTGTCTTGGTATGTCTTATTTATGAGATTAAATGATGCTTAGCTTATTTTATTATTATTATTATTGTTATTATTATTATAGTTTTTAGCGCTCTTTTTTAGTTATTGTGTACTCAGTAATCCTCCATCTTGTTGCTTTGATTCTGTTTTTTTTGTGGCTGTTTGTGATTTTGTTTTAGTATACAGTATGTGAAAACAATAAATTTGTGTGTGAAATACTACATTATGTTTTCCATGTGTTTCTGCCTTTATATGTTATGAGAGTTATTATTCATGAGATGCAAACTTGAAGGGGAGAATAACATCCTGCATGAATTAACAAGGGAAAGTACATTTCCCATATTTTGTGTTACACATTCCAATATCTGTTTCGGACATAACGCACTTCTATGATCATAATAATCAATTTTTAGACTGTCATGACTATCGAGACCCTTGGGCATAGCTAGCTTAGTAGATGCGAAGTTGAAACTGTGAGCCTGGAGGAAGCTTCTGCTCATCTGGGCCTTACCCAGAAGCGTGGTATGGATTATGTGGATGCTGGAGGTCAGAGACACAAAATTCAGAACTGGAGTCTGAACCGGAGAACTCAGGGCTGGAATCTGCGGCAGCGGACTCAGGACTGTAACTGATCATGGGACACTCAGAACTGAGGGCCTGATTCAGAGCCGGACGCTCTGACCAGAGCGCTCGTTCTGAATCAGGGCCCTCCTACATGAAAATGGAGCAGCCTCTTGGACGCTCGCATAGCTGTGGGTGACCACCCACAACTATAGCGAGCATCCATGATGATGGTCGCGATGGTCAAGATCATCGCAACCATCGGGCTTGCGACGGAGACCCTGCGGTAGGGTCTCACTGCCGCAAGCCCTGGAGTGATTTTGGCTCTATCAGAGCCACAATCACTCCCACTGACATCACTACTGATGTCAGTGGGGCCGGCTTCAACGGTAGGCGTTCCCATGGGAACGCCTCCGTCTGGCAGCCACGCCCCCGGCACGCCCACCAAAGGGGGCGTGCTGTCAATCAACATCGACAGCATGCCCCCTTTGGTGTTAGACCCGGAGTGACGGCTACCCCGTCACTAGCCGGGTTTCGCGCATGCGCACTACGGAGCTCCCTCCGTCGTGCGCATGCGCAGTAGGGCACCATCGATCCGCTTGTGAGCGTCCTGCGCTCGCGAGCGGGTCTGAATCAGGCCCTGAGACCTGAGAACAGGCGCACAGAACTGGAACCCACTAAAGGAAATTTAGAGCAGAAACAAGCCACAGGAGATTCAGAACTAGCACTAGCTGCAGAAAACTCAGAGCTGGAATCCACCAAAGGGCCACTAGTGCCAGAACCACAGCGGGAACACCAGATTATGCACTATATGGAGCCAGAACTCATGTGTTTGGCCGATGATGAGTAGAAGGAGCTGTGCCCAGAATTAGAGGCACCTTGGTGATGCTGATGGAAGAAACTGCAGGCAGATTCAGTGGCATTCTGGGGATGGTGGCTTGCAGACACTATAGAGAGAATGAGAGGCACTGGGGTAATGCTAATTCTATATACTGCAGACAAGGGGGCCATTGGACTGGGGTTGGTAGGCCATGAAAGCTTAGAGAGAGATACAATTTTGAGATATAAAGTGCCAACCAATTGGCTCCTAACGGTCATTGTACAGTCTGTGTTTGAAAAATAACCGTTTGGAGCAGATTGGCTAGTAATTTATCTCTCTCGGCTTTATCTCTCTCCAAGCTTTTATGAATAGACCCCAAAATCTGAGTCACTTTGCAATGCAGGCCGAATATACTGCAGACAGAACCTGAGACACTTTGCAATGCTGAGTGAAAATACTGCAGACAGGATCTGAGCCAGGAGACCATTCCCAGAAGGAAGACAATTTTATGGCAATGTGTAATCAGCAGTTCTTGGTTTAAGTAGGGTGCCTGGTGCACTCAGGACTGCCATCAGAAATTGTGGGGCCCAGGACTGACAAAATAATCAGAGCCCCCAGGCCCCCCTTTGCCTTATCTACTTGAAGAAGGCTCTGACTTTTTCTCCTGGTCTGGCTGGCTGGCACTGCTCATCATAAGCCTTTCTGTCCTCTACCTTCATTCGCGCTGACTCCACAAATAAAACTTTATTGAACAAGGGGGAGGGTGGGCGGCCCTGTCATTCAATCAGCCTCAGGTAGTCAGCATGGCGTGCCAATTTGAGCAGGCCCTCCTCTTTTCACTTAAGGGGGGTATTGTGGACCGTTGGGTGGTATCAGCGGGCCCAGCTTTCACTCAAGGAGCTGGTGGGCCCCCCCTTTCTGCCTAGTGTCTGGGCCCATTGATGGCATCCGTGGGTGCACTGATAGGCAAGATGAATCATGTGACCAAAGTTGCTGGAGACTGGTTTGTCATAATGAACCATGTGATACAATTCAAGATGGCTGCACCCATGAAGCAGAACAGCAGGGACTCTTTGTATACAGATAGCGATACAAGATTTAGGACTACCACAGGTGAGCTATGAGAGGCATGGATGGATATGAGATGACACTGCCAGATCAGGTAAGTGGGTCTAAGATCCCGATGTGTGACAAGTAGTTTCTGCATGTTCTAATTGACGAACCCATTGATCAAAGTAGCAATGCAGGAGATACAATGGATATATCCTGCGTCAAATAAAAACCTGGGAGTAAATTTACTAAGGTTTGATTTGGTATTTCATTTTATGAATCTATAAAATCAACTGAAATCGAATTGAAATCGAACTGCAAAATCCTTTAGCAAATCTCTCATTTACTAATATTCGATTATGCATTTGATTTTCAAATCAAATTCGATTTTGGTGAATTTTAAGAAGGGATTTTGTGTTCAGGTTATGAGTCCCTTCCAAAATCGAACCTCAAGTCCCCATTAAAATCGAGTGCAAAATAGAAGGCATAATTGAACGCAACTTTCTCATTACTTCCTTTTGGGCCAAAAGTGTCACATGCACTCTAATTAAATTAACAGGGGAAAAAATTGGAAACACTTGTGCACACTCTAGGAAAGTGAAAGTGACTTATAATTTCTTCATAAATACAATATGCTCATCTTATATATATATATATATATATATATATATATATATATATATAGAAGCATGAAGGTGCAGCACTCCCCTCTCAATAAATCAAGCAGAGACCAAAGGATCAATAGAACGTTTCAGTACTTTTAGTACTATCTTCAACCATATACAGATACAAACAAATGGCTCACCTTAAATACACCCCTCTGCCCAATGTGCTAAACACAAGCCAGTCAGATCACATGACAAGACTGACAGCGCCTCCTGATGACGTCAGCAACTAAGCTGTCAACACTACAGGACCACATCACCATAGAAACACATAAACACAAACAGAGCCAGGACATATAATGCAATAGCACTGAGCCTGGTTGCCTAGCAACCACAATTACCTCAATAATGTACATGAAATGATTGTCAAACGAGCGGAATGGATATACAGCATTACAGATATCAACAATGTTACATGTGTGGATATCAAAACACATTCACAATGATCACAATAATAGTCATTATATATAAAAAGTCATTATATATAAAAATGTCTATCACATGCCCATACTATACCCAGGTTACATAATAGCCTCAATAATACACGGATATAATAAGGGAATATTACAGGCATGCAATGCTATACAAAAAGACCTATGCATGTCAACACACATTGCAGCAATGACTAACATTCACATACATAGAGATAGTTATGTTATTAAATTCCAGTAATTAGTTATTAGAAACATGATAATGTGAGTGCCTCATTTAAACCACGCGGTGCAACTACATCCAATCGATGAATCCATCTCGCCTCACACTGTAATAGCAAACGGTTTCTATCACCCCCTCTTTTTGGCTGTGGGACATGATCTATCATCCTGTAGCGGAGGCATGCCAAATTATGATTGAATGCCAGAAAATGCCGGGCCACCGGCTGATCACTAGAGCCACATGACAATGCTGTCCGAATACTTGAACGATGCATTGCCATGCGTTCTTTAAATTTACGCTGGGTTTTACCCACGTACGAAAGTCCGCATGGACAGATAATCTGGTACACGACAAATGTGCTATTGCATGTTAAATGGTGAAGAATGGAAAACTGTTTACCCGAATGCGGATGAGCAAAGCTATCCCCAGGGATTAAGTATCTACATGTCACACATGAACATCTGTGACATCCGTTCTTTCTTACTGCCAAAAAATGTTTTTTAAGAGGAGTATTCATGCGATTAGAAATATCGGCCTTCATCAATATATCCCGTAAATTTCTCCCTCTGGAATAACAAGACATAATGTCAGTATTGGCCAAACCCAAGGACTTATCATATTTTACAATGGGCCAATGCTTTTTAGATGCCTGATTAATATTAGGGGATAAGACATTAAATTTATTAACCCACGGGAGTATTTCTCTTCTGTCACTAGATTCAGATTTAGGGCCTGATTCAGAGCCGGTCGCTATTTGCGCTCGCTCGTCCAGAAAATAGGGGTGGCTATTCAAATGAACTGTTCGCTGTTTGCGGTCTGTTCACGCCTCTAGGTCTGAACGAGCGAACAAAACTTGCGGTCGTTTTTTGGGAAACTACGCCCCCTGGCCGCTCGCATCTGACGTCATGTCCGCTATTTATTAGATTAATCGAGTACATCGAACAGGGTATGAACTGCTCGCTATTCTTGTGGTTGGTTTTTGCTACCACAATTTTGCGAGCAGTTCTGGCTAAAAAAAAACCAGTGACGTGGTCAATGACGCTGCTGTTTTAAATATGCACACCCATAAAACGCCCGTTTTGACCTTTAAGCACGCCTGCGTTCTGATTTCCACTCCCCGTTTTCAAACACCTTCCCCTGTTACCACCCACATACGCCTCTTTCTGTCACTCAAATTAGCAGGCATTCGCTATTTTGCGAGCACATGAATTTCGGCCGCACTGACTGGTTCACGCATGCGTATAACGATCCGTACGCATGCGCAGTTTGGCAAACATCGCTCGGAGCGAACGAGCTGCTGCTTACGAGTGGCTCTGAATGAGGGCCTTAGTTAGCAAAGTTTTTTTTTCAACCTGCATAATCCTATTCTTAGTATCAAGTAAGCATTTGATGTCATAGCCACGTGCAATGAATTTCTGTATAAGTACATCGATCTGCCGGACAGCAGTATCAGTGTCATCATTAATACGCCATACCCTTAACATCTGGGAGTACGGAAGTCCCAATTTAAGACTTCTAGGATGACAACTATTCCTATGTAACAGAGTGTTTCGATCAGTCTTTTTAATAAAGACCGAGGTGGTCAATGCTGAACCTTTTTTGGTGATAAGAACATCCAGGAAATCAATGGAGTGTTGATCCATTCTAACGGTAAATTTCACAGGGCTTGGCGAGCTATTATGAGCATCAAATAATTCTCTTAATGCTTTATCACTGCCCTGCCAGATCATAAACACATCGTCTATGAACCTAGTATAGAACAGGATTTTACCAGCCAGATATCGTCTGAAAAAAATATCTCCTGCCCGACACCAAACATATAATTATTTGCATACGCGGGTGCCACCGCTGAGCCCATGGCACAACTCATGAGCTGCAGGTAATACCCGCCAACAAACAAAAAATAGTTTTTCGTCAGAACAAATTTCAACATGTCAACACACAAGTTGATGTAATCATGATCATACAGAGAATTATGAGACAAAGTATCCCTGAACGCCCTTAAACCATCCCCATGTGGGATAATTGTATATAAACTCGTTACATCTGCACATACTAGCCACGTATCTCGTGGAATGTCTCCTAATTCAAGTAATTTATTCAATAACGATGTTGTGTCCAACAGAAAATTTCTATGCGATTGAATTAAAGGCTGCATGATAGAATCTAAAAAAACTGCACATGGTTGTGCTAGAGAACCCCTAGCACTGATGATGGGTCGTCCTGGAGGTGGAATAATCCCCTTATGAACCTTAGGGAGTGTATATAGTAAAGGGGTGATGGTTGGTATCTGTAATGCTGTATATCCATTCCGCTCGTTTGACAATCATTTCATGTACATTATTGAGGTAATTGTGGTTGCTAGGCAACCAGGCACAGTGCTATTGCATTATATGTCCTGGCTCTGTTTGTGTTTATGTGTTTCTATGGTGATGTGGTCCTGTAGTGATGACAGCTTAGTTGCTGATGTCATCAGGAGGCGCTGTCAGTCTTGTCATGTGATCTGACTGGCTTGTGTTTAGCACATTGGGCAGAGGGGTGTATTTAAGGTGAGCCATTTGTTTGTATCTGTATATGGTTGAAGATAGTACTAAAAGTACTGAAACGTTCTATTGATCCTTTGGTCTCTGCTTGATTTATTGAGAGGGGAGTGCTGCACCTTCATGCTTCTATTTATCCCTATGTGAGGGCACCCCTGCAGGATTTGATTTATTAGCTGGAGTGCCGGACCTGGAGACTTTGTATATATATATATATATATACACACACATTTATATGGATATATATACTGTATACATGTGTATATCGATATAATGTTTTTTTTGTTCGCCTGGCTATGTCGGCTGAACCCCACCATGGTGGGGGGACCTGTGTGCACCTTTGCTATAGGGCCCCCAAAGAGCTAGTTATGCCCCTAATGCCACAGGTAGGTGCACAGCTTAGCATAGCCTTGAGCAGCCATTATTCCTACAGCCAGACTTCCCCATATGCTTTTGGGAACTTTTAAAGGCATCACAATCAATTTCCAGTCAATAGAATGGTTTTTAGAAGCTCAAATCGACTGTCACTATTATATTCATTTGGGGATTGAAGTTCGATTTTGAGTTCAATTTAGGTTCAATTTGCAAGTAAAGTAAAGTAAAGATCCTATATTCGACAATGGGAAAACATAGATGTTTTGCCTATATTCGATTTTGGATGAAGTTCCATTTTCTGTTCGATTTGATATTCGATTTTGTCTTTAGTAAATCTCCAATATTAAAATCAAATGGAAATAGAACCAAACTTGAGTGGCAAATCGAATAGAATCCAAAATCGAACTTTAGTAAATGTACATGTTATCGTATTTTAATTATTTTTTTACTTGAACAGGGAATATTTATGTGCTTGTTTGTGAACTAAAACTGTCTGTGCTTACTTTCCTGAGGTATCCAGCTGTTTTCTTCTATGACAGACACACAAGCGGAACAGCTCCAACTTTGAAACTAATCACCTTAGTTATGGTTCCTAAGTGATCATAATGGTATCTCCACTTGGCTGCAAGCTTTGTTCTGATGTATTTCTACCGATGTTTGAAGATGTAATTCACCAGTGACCCCTCCAAGTGGGATATGGGTTTAGCTGCACCCAGCTGGAATAGAGAATCTTCATACAAAGGCCCTAGAGGATATTTCTACCAGAAATATGCAATGGGTTCGCACACAGGCGAGATGTTCAGGATGCACTGTTGTGTAATGAAGTGGCAATAGGTTCACACACAGGGCCTAATTCAGACCCGCTCGCGAGCGCTGAGCGCTCGCAAGCGCGTCGATGGTGCCCTAATGCGCATGCGCATGACGGAGGGAGCTCCGTCATGCACATGCGCGAGACCTGGGTCTCACACCAAAGGGGCGTGCTGTCGATGGTGACTGACAGCACGCCCCCTTTGGTGGGCGTGCCGGGGGCGTTGCTGCCCAGACAGAGGCGTTCCCATGGGAACGCCTACCATCTGGGTCCGGCCCCACTGACATCACTAGTGATGTCAGTGGGAGTGCTTTAGGATCTGATGGAGCCAAAAGCACTCCTGGGCTTGCGGCAGCGAGATCCTACCGCATGGTCTCGTTGCAAGCCCGATGGTCGCGATGGTCTTGACCATCGCGACCATCTTTTTGGCCGTTCGCATAAGCTGTGGGTGGTCACCCACAGCTATGCGAGCGGCCAGGAGGCCGCTCCATTTTTAGGTAGGAGGGCCCTGATTCAGAGCGATGCCCACAGGCAGGATTTTCTGGATGCATTGTTGCGCAACAAGGTGGCAATGGGCTTGCACACTGGCGAGATGTTCAGGATGCACTGTTGCATAACGAAGTGGCTATAGGTTTGCACACAGGCGGGATGTTCAGGATGCACTGCTGCACTGTAGTTGGCACTGTTAAGCACAGGAATAACACAAGGAAGGACCTGGAACAGGATTTTTAGTAGACACTGGATAATGACAACATTGCTCAGGCAACTTCCTTCCGTCTGGAGGCAGACTTTATTCCCTAAGGTAGCAGATCATAGGTGGACAGCATCAGCTGACCACTACCATGCTACCACTGGGTAAAGGGCAGTCAGGTGATATGAACTGTCCATGACAGCTACTGCAGTAACCAAGGCATGGTGCGACACATGGATGTCCACGCGGTGAGTAATGGCTGATCCTAGGCCGCAACCTGACAGTACCCCCCACCTTTCAGGGTGGACTCCAAACACCACAATGTGCACAAGAAACAAAATAATCAAAGAATAGAAGAAATTCTGATTGAAGATCTTAGAAGATCAAAGTTACACAACTACCAAAACATCTTCCAGATGGTCTCCCAAATTTCCAGATATGAGGAAGTTTCAAAACACCAGTAGAAACTGATAAATGCGATTAAAAGATCAATTTGTCACAGAAAGGTTGGTCATAAAGAAATAATTGATTTTTCTTCTTCCTACGGGATCGTCGAGGACCATTCGAAGGAGGAGAAGAATTAAATTGAAAGGGATCCTTAACGAGATCTACCTAAAACTGTATTTCGCCATGCTCAGGATCATAATCCGAATTCGTGTTGTAATTTAACATTCTTATGATTCCTTGAGATTTTTACCTTTGAACCAATTGTTTTTGCACCGGATTACTCTGAGAAGAATTTAAAGAAGTGCATCTGAGCTTAATGGTAGAAGATGGTACCCCAGGGCTAAAGGCTCCATTGGGGCAAGTGTCTATGAGTAGAGAGAATCTGAAAGCTACCAAATTCAGAAGTATTGGATCTTTAGATTCCATTAATGGGGTAGCCCATTCCAATGCCTCTCCCCTGAAACTAGAGAGAAGAAATTGAATGATGTTAGTAAGAGTAACACCACTGGAAGGATCGGTTCTCATAATGACCTCAAAATATTGGAGTAACTCAAAATAGTATGCCAAATTTCCATCAAAATGAATGCACTCAGGAGTACTAGGAGAATTTAGATCTGTTGGTTCATACTCTGCCAGAGGAAGGAGATTGGCAGAAATAGATTCACTAGAATTTACACAGGTCTTAGTTGAAGTTTTCTTTGAAGTGTCTGGACCAAATTCCTTAATTACTGCTTCACTAAAGGCTGCTAAATTTAAAGTATCGGATCTTTAGATTCATAAATAGGTTCAACCCAATTCCATTCTTCACCTTGAAAAGATGAAATGATAAACCTTACGACAGTTTTATGTCTCCATCAAAGCAAATGGGTATAGAAACATCAGATAGATCCTGGATGATACATTCAGGTGCAGCAGTAGCGATATCTTGTGAATTTTTTAACTGACGGGTTGTTGTATTGATTGACTCAGGCAAAACACTGGAAGCCCTCTCCTTGAGTGAGGACCCGGAGGCCCCAATTTGGGGTACGAGACCTGAGATGGAGTACCCTTCCTGGGGTATGAGGCTTAACTCTTCACCTCATGGTAAGAAACAAGCATTCCCTTCTTGAGAAATGAAACCTAAATTCCCCTCCTGGAGTCCAAAACTTGAAACCCCCTCTTGGGGTACAGGACTTGAGAACCCCTCCTGGGGTACGAGACTTGAAACCCCCTGCTGGGGTGCAAGACTTGAAACCCCCTGCTGGGATGAGAGACTTAAAAACCCCTCTTGGGGTGAGAGACTTGAAACCTCCTCTCGGGGTATGAGACTGGTAACCCCCTTTTGGAGTATGAGACTTGATCCCCCCTCTTGGGGTGAGAGACTCAAGGCCTCCTCCTGGAGTACAGGACTTGACACTCTATGTTGGAGTATGGGACCTAAAACCCCCTCCTGGGGAAGCTGACTTGGCTTTTCCTCTTGGGGTACGGAACATGAAACCCCCTCTTGGGAGGCAAGATCAGAGACTCCCTCCTAGGGTGAGTGACCCAAAACCCCCTCTTGGGGTATGAAACTTGAAAACCCCTCCTGGGGTATAATACTCGAAAACCCCTCCTTGGGTATAACACCAGAAGACCCCTCCTGGGGAATGAAACTTGAAACCCTCTCTTGGGGCATGAAACTCGAAATGAAGGCCCTCTCCTGGGGTGTAAGACTCGAAATGAAGGCCCCTCCTGGGGTGTAAGACTCTAATTGAAGGCCCCATCCTGGAGTGTAAAACTCAAAATGAGGGCCCCTTCCTGGGGTATAGGACTTAAAAACTCCTGCTGAGGTATGGGACTTAAAACCCCTTCCTAGGGAAGTTGACTTGACATATCCTCCTGGGGTACAGAATGTGAAACCCCCTCTTGGGATGCAAAATCAGAGACTCCCTCCTGGGGTGAGAGACCCAAGACCTCTTTTTGGGGTATATTACTCGAAAACCCTTCCTGGGATATGAAATTTTAAACCTTCACTTGGGGTGTGAGACTTGAATTTCCCTTTTGGGAAAACTCCTCCTGTAGTCTAAAAGTTGAAACCCCCTCCTGGGGCAAGCAACTCAAAATGAAGACCTCTTCCAGAGGCATGAAACTCAAAATGAAGGCCCCCTCATGGGGGCCGACTTGGGATGAGAGACTTGAAACCCCCTCTGGGGTGCATGACTTGAGACCACCTCCTGGGGTACAAAACTTGCAACTTCCTCTTGAGGTGAGAAACTTGAGAACCCCTTCTGGGGTATAATACTTGAAATGGAGACCTCCTCTCAGGGTACGAAACTTGAACCCCCCTCCTGGGATGTGAGACTTGAAGCCCCGCCTTGGGGTGAGAGACTTAAAACTCCTTCCTGGGGTGTACAACTTGAGACCCTCTCCTGGGGTACAAAACTTGTAACCCCCTCTTGGAGTGTGAAACTTGAGAACCCCTTCTGGGGAATAATACTTGAAATGGAGACCCCCTCTCAGGGTATGAAACTTGAAACCCCCTGCTGGGATATGAGACTTGAAGCCCCACCTTGGGGTGAGAGACTTGAAACCCCTTCTTGGGGTGTGAAACTTGAGACCCCCTCCTGGGGTGTGAGACTTGAAGCACTGCCTTGGGGTGAGAGACTTGAAACCCCTTACTGGGGTGTGAAACTTGAGACCCCCTCCTGGGGTGTGAGACTTGAGACCCCTTCTTGAAAAGATAAACTTGACGTCCCTTCCTAGGGTATAGAACATAAAACTGATGGGTTTAAGACTGGTTTATCAAATGATTCTTTTGAAGTAATAAATTGGTGACCTCCTATGTCACAGGAAACCGTGACTGATAGGATTAGTATGAAGTGTGTCTTTGACTATAGGAGGATGACCTATTCCTCTTACTTCGCCTAGACGAGGGAAAAAACATCTCGTAACCGTGCCCCAAATATAAACTTCCTTTTCCTTGGAAAGCATTCTCTCTTTGTTTGAAATGATAGGAGTAGAAATCATCGATGGTGGAGGAGAAAAACTGGAAGCATAATCTACACACCTTTACCCCCACTTCTTGAAGGACGAAGAGCACAGTCTTTGATAAAATGGTCATCACAACCACAATATAGGCAGAGATGTAGTTCCCGGCGGCACTGGCATTCGATCTCAGTAAGCGTAAGGTGCAGAAAACTTTGAAGCCTAGTTTAGCTTGCCTGGGAGTGATGGTAGACACGTCAGGAGTAGCACCAGAAGACTTGGAATAATTTGGAATATCCTGGGGTGAATACATTGAAGTCATTCCAGTAGCTGGGAAAACTCATGAGGAGGTTAACATCACTGGTAATAGTTGTTGATGAAGTAAGGGGACACTCGTAAGATGAACTAGAAATTTTAAAACTTTCCCCTGCCATAGAAGGTGAAATGTGAGACACAATGGAACCAGGCACATGCGGTTTTCGTAAATGGCACTTGAAAGGTAGCTGGAAATGGTGTGTTTTTTTAAACATCCCTGAAAATTTGTGCAGGTGTTGCCCCATGACTCACAGAATTGTTTTGTGAGCCTTCATTCGAGAAAACAACTCAAACACCCCTGCTATATCCTCCAACCCGGAGGCTTGCATATTTTTGGGCCTGAGCAAACTGTCACGACTGGCTGTATGATATCCCCTGCTGAAGGGTGCAAGCTGAGGTTCTGGGCTGAAGAGGGAATCAGTGACATGGGGCCTGTATGCAAGACCTCCTCTTCCACGAGTACCAATCATTTGCAAGACCTGACCAAAGGTGCGGAATCTAACCAGCCGGAAGGTGTTCACCAGTGACCCCTCCAAGTAGGATATGGGTTTAGCTGCACCCAGCTGGCAGGTCGCGGTCCTTTGGTCAGGTGACTGGCACTCACAGGAATAGAGAATCTTGCTACAGTGGCCCTAGAGGATATTTCTACCAGAAATATGCTATACCATTGTATAGCTTCCAATGCATACACCAGAGGATCTATGAGGCACAATGGTGCTGAGGATTGGCACTTGTAAAGTACACTAAAGAAAGGTTCCAGATGCACGGTGGTACAATGAGTAGACAGGTGTTCATCTCACAGATGATATATCGGAGGACGCACTTTAGCACACTGAAGTGGCAATTGCTCAACACACTGGCGAGAAGTACAGGACGCACTTTAGAACAATAAAGTGGCAATTGCTCCGCACACAGGCGAGATATACAGGACGCACTTTAGCACAACGGAGTAGCAATGGCTTTGCACACAGGCGGGATATACAGGACGCACCATTGGTTAAAAAGTGGCAATGGGTTCGCACACAAGCAAGATGTGCAGGACGCACTGTTGCGTAACGAAGTGGCAATAGGTTCGCACACAGGCAGGACGTTCAGTATACACTGTTGCGAAACAAGGTGGCAATGGGTTTAACACACTGGCGAGATATTCAGGACACACTGTTGCGTAACGAAGTGGCAATAGGTTCGCACACAGGCGGGATGTTCAGGACGCACTGTTGCACTGTAGTCGGCACTGGAAAGCACAGGAATAACACGATGAAGGACCTGCAACAGGATCTTCAGTAGACACTGGATAACGTCAACATTGCTCAGGCAACTTTCTTCTGTCCGGAGGCAGACTTTATACCCTAAGGTAGCAGATCATAGGTGGACAGCGTCAGCTGACCACTACCATGCTACCATTGGGTAAAGGGCAGTCAGGTGATATGAACTGTCATGGCCACGTCCATGATGGCGACTCCAGTAACCAAGGAACGACGCGACATATGGATGTCCACATGGCTCTAGGAATAATGCTCAGCACATCACCCGCCACTGCACCCGGCGTCTGACCACCAAAGGGACCAGGGGAAGCCAGCACTGCAGTGAGTAACGGCGATCCTAGGCCACATCCTGACACTCTCACTTTAGTAAATATACCCCCTAGTGTGTGCATTTAGGCTGTGCTATTATTTTCAAGTTGATTACTCATCCTGCCTCCTTCTGTCTGTGAACTCTGCAACAGCAGGTGTAGTCCAAACAGTAGTGCTGGCTTTGAACTTCAGAGATTGTAAATACAATTGCTCTCTGTGCATGCTGTTCCCCCTACATGTCCACAGCATGCTGCACCCCAGACTTCCTTCCTAAACTCAGTATGGGTGCAGCCATGTTGGATCCAGTTACCTGACTTTCCTCCACCACTCAGAGCACTGCTACTAGACCACCTGACTGCATCAGCCAATCCCTGCCAGACCCAGGGTATAAGTATTCTGCACTAAAAGTATTCATTGTGTCGAAGCCGGATAATTGGCTCAGACAGGATCGGTTTAAAATTAGATCGGGGCGATGCCATTTTGCGAATGGCCGCCCAGCGCCATTTTAGTTAAACTCGCCATTATAAGTACATACGGTGATGCTATTATTTAGCGTCGTGCGATTCCCACGCAATAGAAAGGTTTAGTACATGATAAGCGGACCGTGTTTGGTGTTGTACTGATCCACTGTGTCTCAACAGATTTCCGGTATCATCGGAGAGAAGATCGCAACATGCGTCTGCAAATTATCGACTATAGAGAGTTAAAACATTAAAATGTACTCTGTAATGATAGCAGCTTAGATTAGCATGCAGCTGGAAAAAGGACACAAAGGGCTGTCGGAGGCTGACTTGTGTCCATTTGAATTGACCTATGAACTATCCTGTAACAGAAGCATCATGACGGAGAACCAATGGAATCACGCCAATCTGTTCTATTGTATTGCCTATCCTTGTAAGAGTATATATGTGTGCTCTCTGACCTCAGTCGAGAGTCTTCTTGTTGTGCCGTTGACGAAGGTTTCTATTGCTAATGCCGGTATCTGGGTCCAGAGCACGTGCGTATGTAACAACTGTACCTTGGGTCTGTATGATTTATTTGCACTAATTGTATTTAGATCACAGCATGTAACCATCTGTTTTTATATTGAATAATATCTTTTTGTGCTTTGGAACCACACTCGAAGTCTGAAAGCATTTATTTCTGGTGCGACTTATAACGCTGAATAGCGACAATTTTAGAAGGTATAGGAAGGAACATTGGGCCTGATTCAGAGCCGTTCGCTATTTGTGGTCGTTCGTTTAAAAACAAGGGGTGGCTATTCAAATGATCCGTATGCACATTGCAGTCTGTTCACACCTCTAAGTCTGAACGAGCGAGCAAAACATACGCTCGTTTATTTGTTAAAAACGCCCCCTGGCCGCTCGCACCATATGTCATGTCCGCTATTTATTAGATTAATCGAGTACATCGACCAGCGTATGAACTGCTCGCTATTCTTGTGGTTGGTGTTTGCTACCACAAATTTGCGAGCAGTTCTGGCTATAAAATAACCCAGTGACGTGGTCAATGACGCTGCTGTTTTAAATATACACACCCATAAAACGCCTGTTTTGACCTTTAAGCACGCCTGCGTTCGGATCTCCACTCCCCATTTTCAAGCTCCTTCCCCTGTTACCACCCACATACGCCTCATTCTGTCACTCAAAATAGCAGGCCCTCGCTATATTGCGTACCAACGATTTTCGGCCGCACTGACTGGTTCGCGCATGCGTACTAAAAACCGTATGCATGCGCAGATGTGCAAACATCGCTCGGAACGAGCGTACTGCCGCTAACGAGCGGCTCTGAATGAGGGCCATTGTTAGAAGATATAGGCAGGAATCGATTGTTAGAAGGTATAGACAGGCAGGAATCGATAGTTGGGGGCTCGCAGTGTGAAATCACACTAGGTAACACTCGGTAGCGATCTCTCAGCAAAAGGGTGGAGGCGCCATAGCAGGAGAACGCATTGTGCCTTCGAAATCTGCTACCACTGTGTTGCTGAGAGTCCGCTACCTGTTATTGTGGCTTTAGGAGCGCTGATTAAGAATCCAGGGATGAGGTAGGAAAAAGTTTGTTTTCCTCCATTGATAGTATTTTTGTGTTAAAAAGGGGAAGTCGCATTATTGTGTATGTGATCAGTCGCACTATAGCATAAAAGGCATAATACGTGTTGTGTAGTAGTCGCATTATTGTGTATGCGACTAGTCGCACAATAGCATATACGTAATTCTGGTATTGCTGCCACATGTTTTGAACAAAGTCGTTGAGAGCGCATTGATAGATAAGCATTGTTGTAAGTATCTTGATCAGTGTTGCCATAGTCTGGGAAAACGTGTATTTTTCTGCCCAGGAAAAGGGTGTGTAACAGTCAGTATTTGTTGATAGGGACAACTGTTCCCTAGTTAAGGGTATCGTAGGACCCTTAAGGACTAGGCGCAAGGGTCGACCTAGTAGCTCGGTAGTAGATACCGTTCTATACACATAAGCAAGTGTAGTTGTTGTCTTTGCTCCCAGTGTGATTACAGTATTCAGTGATCAGTTAGGGTTATTTGAGCATTGTAATTGAACAGTTTTGGCTAACTTGTGATTGTGAACTGGGTAGAGGGTGGACGAAATCACTGAAAAGGGTAGGTGTTATTGGAATGCCTACATGCTAGCAGCTGAAACGTAGTCAAAAAGGGAATAGGTGAGTGGAGGCATCTTGACTTTCTTCCATAGGTGAGTGGAGGCATCTAGACTTTCTTCCATAGGTAAGTGAAAGTATCTTGACTGTCTTTCACCAGTTTAAATCTCCGTTGAAAAGCTTAGGGTTCTCCCAGAATGGGGGCCAAGCAAACGGTAGAGATGTTAGATGGTGTGCTGCTGTTGGAAGCGACGCTTGGGTCGGCACAACATATTATGCATACTAGGTATCGGTGCTTATGCAACTAGGTACTGTGATGTATGGTTTAAAATGATGATGAAGAGAGTTAGACCTTTCCCCAGAATTGGTAGCTTTGATAAGGAGGTGTTGAACAATGTCCGAGAGAGCATCTGTATGGTGCGTTCTCCAATGAAAAAGGTAAATATAACAAATATTTAAAGTTATGGCAGCATGAGGGGGATGCGTGGCTTAAAGGTGTGCACGCGACGCAAACCAGCATCACGAGCACGTTACAGGAGAGTGCACCCGCCACGCTAAACTGCGGTGCACCGCAAAATAGCATGCACGTGCAGCAAGGTACCATTGTAGAAGGTATTGCCAGTGGTTCACACGCACCACTTCCGCCCTATGCGGATGGGGTGAAGGTACAGTTGTTGTAAAAACCCATAAAAATGTAACAAGTAACTTGTACTCTCTCTTAAGTAATCACAAAGAAAATGTTTATGATGCGGATGATGAGTCTATTGTTATGTCTGCCATTTCCCATGCTGTACACATGCTAGATGCTCCATCACAACAAGCACAAATGGTGGCCCCATCTCCATCAGTGACAGTACAGGAAGTGTTAACATCCCCTGCACCCGTACATGAAGTTGTTAACCATATACGTAGCAGTAATAGACTGAATCCCCAGCCAGGTAAGGTCAAAAGTAGCAGTGTGGCCGGTCTGAATCCCATCTGGACAATGGGCCTGATTCAGACCCACTCACGAACGCTAAGCGCTCACAAGCGGGTTGATGTTGGCCAAGTGCGCATGCGCACAAGGGAGCCGGCTCCATCCTGCGCATGCGCGAGAACTGCATAGCGATGGGCAAGCCGTCGCTATGGGTCTCGCACCAAAGGGGGCGTGCTGTCGATGTTGAGTGACAGCACACCCCCTTTGGTGGGCGTGCCGGGGGCGTTGCTGCCCAGACGGAGGCGTTCCCATGAGGGATATGTTGGACACTCCCCAAAGGATAATGTATCAATCTACTGGTTCAGGTAAAAATTCATCTCAGGTAGATCAAATATTATCCCAAATTCCAGATTCGCTTTGGACCAAGGATGGACAGGACACTAGATTAATGGCAAACATAAGTCCCGTAATGGTAAATCTAAAGGGTGGTAGGCAAGCTCCAAAAATTCCCCAGTACCCATTAAAACAGGAGATAGAGTTAGGGGTTTATCCCATAATTGAGCGATTGTTACAGGAGGGAATTTTAGTTTGTACAGCAACAGTCCCATCTTTCCTGTAAAGAAAAGTGGTGGGAGGGGTTATAGGCTGGTACAAGATCTTAGAGGGGTTAATAAGGTGGTGGAGAACAAATTTCCCGTAGTGCCAAATCCAGCTGTCATTCTTATGCAGATCCCACCAAATGCAACCCATTTCACTGTCATTGACCTCTGTTCTGCTTTCTTCTCTGTACCTCTTCATCTTGACTGTCAGTACCTATTCGCCTTTACATACAGGGGTGTACAATACACATGGACACGATTACCCCAGGGTTTCATAGACAGTCCCAGTATCTTCTCTCAGGCCTTACATGACTGTTTACAATCTTTTCAACCTGCCAATGGATCTGTTCTAATACAGTATGTGGACGATTTATTGTTATGTTCTGATTCGTTTGTCATGTTTAAATGATACTAAACTTTTATTACTCCATCTCTCGCAAACAGGACACAAGGTTGCTAAGGACAAACTACAGCCATGCCAGACCAGGGTTAAATATTTGGGACACGGCCTAACCCAGGGGTTATGACATCTCACAAATGACAGAATCAAGGCCATACAGAACATGACACTGCCGCAGAACCAACAGCAAATTTGTACCTTCTTGGGAATGTGTGGATACTGCAGAATGTGGATCCAAGGTTTTTCTATTTTGACCTTGCCATTACAGGACTTAGGACCTCATTCAGAGGTGGTCATTAGTTGCAAGTGGTCACTCTGAATCAGGGCGGCCGCTTGCATCCTGAACGACCACCTCCTTGACGATCGCTAAGCTGTGGGTTAACACCTACAGCTCTAGCGACTGACATGGGTGATGGTGTCAATGGTCAAGACCATCGCGACCATCGGGGCTTATGACCAGACCCTAAGGTTGGGTCTGTGCACTCGTAAGCCCCAGGGAGCTTCCTGCTCTTATCGAGCAGGAAGCTTCCCACTGACATCAGCAATGACATCAGCAATGATGTCAGTGGGGCCGCCCCCAATCGGCAAGCGTTCTGGCGGGAATGCCTCCGTTTGGGTAGACACGCCCCCTGCCCGCCTCCCAAACTGGGCGAGCTGTCACTCACCATCGACAGCTCACCCCGTCTCCTGCGAGAACCCGTAGCGACGTAGTGCCCGTCGCTAGCCAGGTCTTGCGCATGTGCATGACGGAGCAGGCTCCGTCGTGTGCATGCCCAGTGGGGCAACATCGAGTTGGTTGCGAGCACTCAGCGCTTGCGACCGACTCTGAATGACCCCCTTAGTCTCTTCCTCAAAGCCCGATTGTGTCATACATACAGAGGAATCAGAGCAGGCTTTCCTTAATATTAAGGATAGTCTGACAAGAGCACCTGCATTGGGAATACCTGACTATGAAAAACCTTTTGATTTGTATTGTACAGAAGCTGAAGGTTGTGCAGCAGGAGTACTAACACAAAAACATGGTGATGCCAGTAGGCCCGTAGCATACTACAGTGCACTATTGGACACTGTGGCAAGATCACTCCCAACGTGTTTAAGAAGTGTAGCAGCAACTGCTCTATTGGTCAGTAAGAGTGAGGATGTGGTACTAGGCCATGATATGATTGTCTATACTCCCCATGCTGTATCTGCTTTGCTAAACTCTACCCAAACCAGACATGTCTCCTCACCTAGGTTCACAAAATGGGAACTGGCCTTAATAGCATCTGCAAACATCACCACCAAAAGGTGCAGTACGTTAAATCCAGCTACGTATTTACCATATGTGCAACATTATGCACAAAGGGTGGAGAGTGGTGAGCTGCTGGTGACAGGTGAGTTCTGCAGGTATATTGATGCACATGATTGTATGGTATATCTAAATCAAACCTTTACTGCAAGACCTGACATACTGGATACACCTTTAGAAAATGTAGATGTGACTTTTTACACGGATGGGAGTTGTCATAGACAAACTGACACTGGAGAGTTATGTACAGGTTTTGCTGTGGTAAATGACGAAGATGTTATAGAAGCCAAACCTTTAGGCCCACCACACTCGGCCCAAGTGGCGGAACTGGTGGCACTAAAGAGAACGTGTGAATTAGCGGAAGGTAAATCTGCTAATATCTACACTGACTCTAGGTACGTTTTCGGGGTAGTACACAATTTCGGTGCCTTATGGCATCTGAGAAAGTTTATGACAGCAGCAGGCACACCAATTGCACATTCCAAACATATAAAAGGGCTACTAACAGCAATCCAATTGCCAAAGGCAGTGGCAGTCATAAAGTGTAAAGCCCATACATGTGAGGATGATCCGATGTCACTGGGCAACAACAGGGCAGATGAAGCTGCCAAATGGGCAGCAGGGTTAAAAATGAATGTACCAACTGAACAAATTATGACTTTTCAAACAACTGATATGCTGAAATTAATTGAGATGCAAAATTTCTGTTCTATCCAGGAAAAGTCAGTCTGTAGGTCCAAGGGATGTGGGCAAGAGTCCTCTGGACTCTGGAGAGATGGACAAGGTAAGCCAGTGGCTCCCAAGGCATACTACCCAAGCCTGGCTGAAGCAGTGCACGGTCTGACTCATTTGGGAAAGCAAGGTATGTGCAAATTGGTGAGAGCATACTGGTGCGCACCGGGTTTTTCTTCTCAAGCGGAAAAGAGAGCAATGTCCTGTCTGACCTGCTTGAGGAAAAGCATTGGGAAAATGATCCCTACCGAACCATCCCACATTCCTCCGAGTGACGGACCTTTCCAGGTAATACAAATTGATTTCATCCAATTACCACCCTGCAGGAATCTCAAGTATGTATTAGTGTGCACTGATGTGTTTTCCAATTGGGTTGAGGCATACCCAGCTGCCACTAATACTGCTGCATTTACTGCCAAGAAAATTGTCGAGGAGTTTGTATGCAGATACGGTATCCCTACAATTATCGAGAGTGATAGGTGTACTCATTTCACAGGTGATGTTTTTCAAAGTATGTGTAAACTGAGGGTTATTAATAGTCGACTTCACGCCCCCTACCGACCGCAAGCCAGTGCCAAGGTGGAGAGGATGAACGGTACTATTAAAAATAAATTAAGTAATATCATGGCAGAAACTGTATTAGGATGGCCAGAAGCACTACCGTTGGTCCTACATAGCATAAGGACCACTCCTAGACCCCCTCTAAATCTGTCCCCCTTTGAAATACTGTTTGGTAGACAACCTCATTTGATTATAAGGTATCTGTAAGGTATCTTATAACAATGAGTAAACAATTAAAACAGCAACAGCAGAAACTGAAATTGTTGTCCCATGATATGCCTAAAACAAACTGTCATGATGTTGAACCTGGTGAATATGTTATTATCAGAAATTTCTTCCTTCAGGTTGTTTGACTGATCATTGGGAAGGTCTGTATCAGGTGTTGCTGACGAGTACCACATCTTTGAAGGAGAGATACATGGGTCCATTCCACTCACTGCAAGAAAGTCAACCAACCACTGGAGAAATAATGCGGAGACGAGGCAGATAACGTGGACCGGTCGATCGCGAGCTTGTTCCAGGAGGATTAAAAGGTTGCAGTGAGATATCTGAGCTAAAGAAATTTGTAGGTCTTTGCTATGGCAATGGACTGGTCTGCTGTGTTCATTTTTGTATTCTCTTCCAGAGTTTCCATCATCCTGGTTTGTTTGGGGATTTCTGGTTTCTGTGACGGGGGACCGATAAAGGAGATGGGAGCTGATGGCAGTATTGATGGAGTGGAGTCGAAAGGAGGAGTGCTATGCCAATCAGGGGAGTGTCTGACCAATCTTAGTACAGTAATTGTTAAGAGATTTGCTATTTTGGATACTCGGAGACAGTGTGAAGGTCTATTGTCTGAGAATTATTGTATGTGTGAGTTCTGTGGGTCCGTAGTCAACAATAGATGCATCCAACAGTGCCAACCCAAGTATAATCAGTATTGGGTGCTTATCCTTTAGAGGATTATCATACCATGGTGGGCAAAATTTTGAACCAAACCGACTGTTGGGTGTGCTCTCACGTTCCCCAAGGACAGTATAATGTAGGATTAGTGCCATTCCCATTAAATATCTCTGAAATTTTAGAATTGCAAAAAGGGAAGACACTGGATGGAAATTGTATTAACACCAAACCACACCATTTTAAACTCCACCAGTATCAGGCAGATAAAACACTTGTATGCCTAAACATCACCAACTCCAATGAACCAGGAAGTTGGGAGGTGACTGGAAATAATCAGACGATGACCTTCTCACAAAGAGCTGACCGTGAGCCTATGAATTATGAACTGTTACGCACAATTAGGTCAGGTGGAAGACATTTCTGGGATAAATACACACTGAGTAATACCAAGGAAATGGTTGGCAGAGTATCAGAAGGGTACTGTGCCAGAGTTATACAACCAGAAACCTGTACTAGCCAGATGGGAGAACTTGAGATAGGATCATTTGTTAGGGAAATGTGTTGGATGATTATGATGCAATCTATTCCTTATGTTCTCCCCGATGATGTGTAGTTTGTGTTACCTGGGAAGAGTAATCCCAAAGGTTATGACCCTTACACATGGTGAAATGCTTGGTATTCATAAAGACACACCATCACCATATTTTCACACACAGTATGAACACAGAGACAAAAGAAATATGATACCTGGTGATGTGCATAAAGCCACACAGTTAATTAGTGAGACAACTGGCTTTCAAGTTTTAGTAGCATTGGATCCCACCAGGATCGCTCGGGGTACACTAAATTTTAGATATATCCAAGACCTTGCTAAATTAATAGATAATATCACCAAAATGTATAATGACACATTCAGGTATACAGGTAGGGAATTGCAAGCATACAAGAAAGAACTGGTGCAACACAGATTAGTCTTAAATTATTTAACCGCTGTCACTGGAGGGTATTGCGTAACTTTGGCCACCCAATTTGGAGTAAAGTGTTGTACTTATATTACAAATGATACCAGCGATCCCAAGGAGGTAATAGACTGGAAGATGGATGAAATTCTGCAGCTGAAATGGGAATTTTGGAAGAACCATAATGCTTCAGTGGCTGAAGTAGAGGAGAAGGTAGAGAAATGGGTTTCATGGTTGAATACAGTGAAATGGTTCTCGCTGCTAGAACACCAAGTTGTACCCACAATTCCAACACATTTGTCATATTATGTTTACATTTGCAGGTTTGTTTGCTCATTAGCATCTCTTCCTTTTTGTATTCACAGTGGGTTTTTTGCAAAATGTTGAAAAAAAACAAGGCGTAGGACAAATACATTTAAATGTACATTGACAGTCAGAATGTCATCACACAATACTACTTATTATCACATTAAGGCCTTTTTCCTTTCTTCTTTTATTGTAAAATACATGCACTAGACATTTCTGCCTATTTTTAAAATAGTTTAATATATTAAAGAAGGGTGACATTAGAAAAATCTTTATCTTGTGAATCAATTGTCTGTGTTTCCTAAACTATAACGCATTGCTACAAAAGGTCCTATTTCTGTGTTCTTTACTTTTAAATGTGCATTGTGCTTTTTTTCTGGCTGAAGCAGGATCTATGTAACCTTTTGGTGGTGGATTGTTCAAGCTTACTTGCGGGTCAGTATTACCTGTAAAGCCAGACATTATAGGTAATCTGTACCTCTCCCAGATCATTAAAATATATTTTTTTGTAAAATAGTAGTTTCCAAAAAGTGAAAAGATTCATGGCGCTTAGTCAGACACAGTCATATATATAATATATATATATATATATATATATATATATATATATTTACACACATACAAGAAACAGAACGCACACACTTAAGATGATTTGTATATGTGGGTGCCCAATCCAATGAATCATAGAATATGTACCAAGAAATATCCATCCAGGACTTCCTCAGAAGACCAGCACACCATGCTGAGATTTTTATGCAAAAAGGGCAATTTTAATGCATAGTCAAAAAAGCACCATAGTATAAAAAGTCATCATAAATGAGGGGTATAGTTACTCATCCCTATGTCAGTGAACAACATGCTCTAGTAAAGTAAAGCCATCCCGACGGCCCATTTTGGCTTAGTACAGCCTTTATCAAGGGTCAGCCACAAGTGAACATGCATGCCTTCAACCTAGATATACCTGTGTGCTAATCACCAACTACACCCGGGTGCCAGACTGTAGATAGACAGTAATTAGTTAGACAATGTCTAGATCGACCCCAGATGTTAGACAGTCAATAGATCGACAGGTACAAAAGGTCAACAGGTACAAAAGGTTGACACACTAAAGGTTGACATGTAAGATGGTCGACAGGTACAAATGGTTGACAGGGTCAAAAGGTCAACATGAAAATGGTCGACACAAAATGATCAACACATGATTTTTTTTTAGGGTTAGGTTCAGGGTTAGGCACTTAAGATGAGCCAGTGTCCAACGTCATTCCGTACCATCCAACGTCATTCCCTACCATTCAAGTGGGCATGGAGGGGGAATAAATCCATGTGGCGAGTGAAGTGAGCCACCATGCCCACAGCGTGGCGAGCGAAGCGAGCCCGCAAGGGGCTGAATGGTATTTACGCAAAAAAAAATGTGTCGACCATTTGCGTGGCGACTATTTTCATATTGACCTTTTGACCCTGTCGACCATTTGTACCTGTGACCTTCTCACATGTTGACCTTTAGTGTGTCGACATTTTGTATCTGTCGATCTATTAACTGTCTAACATCTGGGGTCGATCTAGACATTGTCTATCTATTTACTGTCTATCTCCTATACCACACCCCTGCACCCACCTCTGTGTGCTGGCATCAACGCGGTCCCCAGACGTCATCCCAATCACAACACGGCCATGGAACCAATCTACTCAACCATGCCTCCGGAGGTCAAACAGTGTGTTCCGTCGTGCCGGAAGTGATGTCATGGGACCGCGACTCCCACCATCCGGCCGACCAGAGCATCACATTGCCTACAACGGTGACAGGGAGTTTGACTGGGACCTCAAAACCGGAAGTGAGGTGGACGACCATGGCAACCGAGTCCATGACAACAATGATTATACAAACATACTAACAAACATATATACAAAAATGCAACTAAGATAAAGAGGACTCACTCATATATACATAATTAATTAATTAAACTTTAAATATCACGATATGTTTAGTGCAGCATAGCGCCGCACTCATAAATGAATTATGTTGTAAAAATCATCAACATTATCTGTAAGCAATAATTATTGCTTTATATTAGTTCTTCAAGCAAAATGAATGTTGGTTATATCTGATTTATGAAGTTCAAGGCTGGTAATTTGGTTATGTTAGATAAATGGAGTTAGTGATAGTTCCTCATTGAGACCATAGGGGGAAATGGAATTTAACTTGTATATCCATTCACATTCGTGTTGGAGTAATATGCGATGTCTGTCACCTCCACTCCTGGATGGTGGAATATGGTCCAATGGCATAAACTTAAAATGTTTGATCGAGTGTCCATACTGGCAAAAATGTTTGGCTACAGGTGGTGTGCTGGGTTCAACCAGTATCAAGGCTTTTTTAATGGAACTTCTGTGCATGCCAATATGTTCCTTCAGCATGTGTGTGGTTTTACCCACATATAACTTTTTGCAAGGGCAGATTATTACATACACAATAAATATTGATTTACAGGTCATTCTGTGTTTTAGATGGAAGACTTTATTCGTAACTGGATGAGTAAAATTACTGCCAATCTGCATAAACCGGCAGATAACACACACAGGGCATTTGAATGCACCCTTTTGAGGTGTGAGCCAGTTCAAGGTGGGACTGATATCAGAGAATGTTATACGTTCCTTCAAATTGCAGCTTCTCTTGTAACAAAACAAGGGTGGGTTCACGCATTTCTTGCCAATAACCTGGTCCATCTGTAATATATGCAAATGTTTTAATATGGCCTTTTTAATATATCCAGAAGACATAGAATAGGTAGTGGAAAACATCATCCTGTTTTGGATTTCGTCTCTTTGTCTAGGAACTAAAAGTTGTTCTCTGTTAAGGGCCAAACATTTATTGATTGCCTCTTTGACCTCTCTTTTGACCTCTCTTTTATCATATCCCCTTTGTAAGAAACTCTGCCCCATAATATCCAATGCTGCTGGAAGTTTTTCAGTATCAGAAGTAATTCTGGTGGCTCTCAATAATTGAGAGTAAGGCAGTCCTCTTTTAAGTGCACGAGGATGGAAACTATTGGCACACAAGAGTGTATTTTGACAGTGGATTTTCTAAATACATCCGTCACAAGTTCACCTTCCACAATGGAAACAAGAACATCCAAAAATTCCAAACTTTGTGGACTACTTTTGTGTGTCAACTTGATAGAGACTTCTTTCTGATTAAGCTCAAACACAAATGACTCCAACATATCAACATTTCCCGTCCAAATGAGAAAAAGATCGTCTATATATCGAAAATAACACAAAATAAATTTTGAGTATAGTGGATCGACAGTGATGTATTTGGTCTTGTAATCGTACATATCTAGGTTTGCATATGAGGGGGCCATATTTGACCCCATCGCTGTCCCTTTTAGTTGTAAAAAGAAAGCATTATTAAATAGGAAATAATTTTTGTGTAGAATCACCTCCATTAATAGTAGTAAATAATCAATTGGTGGACCCCTATAGTGTGTATTAGTGCCAGTGATATCACAATCCATGTTAGTAAAATCACAGTATAGTTGGACAAACAAATAAACAAACATACAATAAAAAAATAGCAGCAGAGAAACTAGTTAACATAACACTAAGAGCAGTAGTGCAATCCGTAAACCAATTCAATTGGCAGTATTCATATGCAAGAAAAAAAATGCACACACTTAAGATGATTTGTATATGTGGGTGCCCAGTCCAATGAATCATAGAATAGTGTGATATATACTTCCTAAAATACATAAATCAGTTGTATCCCTTCTGGGTAAACCAATAATTTCCTCACAGGGTTCTCTTAGTCAAACTCTTTCCCAATATTGTGACTATTTTCTACAGTCTGTAGTTCAAAACGCTCCCTATTATTTAAGAGAAATGACTGATTTTTTTATTTAACTGAGACATTTAGAAAAGCTGCCAGATAACTGTCTACTGGTATCCTTAGATGTCTGTAGTCTGTACACTAATATTGATCACACCAAAGGGATGGAAGCAGTGAGAAAGGTGGTCTCGTCAAGTACACACTATAAGGGTCCACCAATTGATTATTTACTATTATTAATGGAGGTGATTCGACACAAAAATTATTTCCTATTTAATAATGCTTTCTTTTTACAACTAAAAGGGACAGCGATGGGGTCAAATATGGCCCCATTGTATGCAAACCTATATATGTATGATTACGAGACCAAATACATCACTGCCGATCCACTATACTCAAAATTTATTTTGTGTTATTTTTGATATATAGACAATCTTTTTCTCATTTGAACTTCCGGGTTTGAGGTCCCAGTCAAACTCCCTGTCATCGTTGTAGGCAATGTGATCCTCTGGTCAGCCGGATGGTGGGAGTCGTGGTCCCGTGGTGTCATTTCCAGCATGACGGAACATACTGTTTGACCTCTGGAGGCATGGTTGAGTAGATTGGTTTCATGGCCGTGTTGTGAGGTGGATGATGCCTGGGGACCGCATTGATGCCAGCACACAAGGGTGGGTGTAGCTGGTGATTAGCACACAGGTATATCTAGGTCGAAGGTATGCATGTTCACTTGTGGCTGACCCTTAATGAAGGCTGTATTAAGCTGAAACATGCCATCGGGATGGCTTTACTTCACTAGAACATGTTGTTCACTGACATAGGGATGAGTAACTATACCCCTCATTTATGATGACTTTTTATACTATGGTGCTTTTTTGACTTTGCATTAAAAGTGCCCTTTTTGCATAAAAACCTCGGCATGGTGGTGTGCTGGTCTCCTGAGGAAGTCCTGGATGGATATTTCTTGGTACATATTTAATATATATATATATATATATATATATATGTATATATATATATATATATATATATATTGGTCAGATATGTGCAGACAAGCCACTGTTCTGCTACAAGAGAAGCAGTAATGTCAAAGACATATTAGAAAAATCTGACATTGGATACACCAAGTCCAGCACATGGTTGCATTGTAAAAATGGAGCATACAAGTGTCACGGCTGTGTCAATTGTCAATGTTTGCTTGTGGGGACACATTTTATCAACCCAGTCAATAATGTCAAGTTCGAGATTAAACATCATTTAAACTGTGACAGTCGTTTTGTCATTTACCTGATCAAGTGTCCATACCAGTTGTTATATGTGGGCAAAATTATCAGGTTACTTAATGAAGCACTTTCGCTTAGTTGCTTTCTATAATAATTGACGGTGGTCTCATAGTTTTGTATTGGGATTTACATATGTTTATGTATGTCTGTCTTCATTTCTTTGTTCTCGTTCTTTTTTGTATAAACTGTATAAATTGTTTGTTTACACATGTATGTACCCATATGTCTGTTACACCGCAGATCACTTGAGCACAGCTGTACCATTGGTATATATTAGGAGAACAACATTATTGTGTGATATTTGTATGCCAGTCTGTTGGCTTTACCGCATTTATGGGTTAATATACCATTTTTGATGAGGGGTAAAAGTTTTACCTTCTTTGTGTACATATTAAGGTTGTCATGACACCCTTAAGCAGAGTGGGATGTTATTTCCGCATTGTGCATACTAAGCACCTTGAGTAATGTAGTCTTTTGGTTCCTTGGACAGAATGTCATTTCCATTTTTATTGTTGCTCTGGTTACAGCTGTCGGATGATGCTCTGTGCAGAGCATCACTTCCGCCCTATATTTACTAATGCATTTATATGTGGATAAATATCTTTTTCTATTTCAATTATCCTGGATGTGCTGGCTCATTTTCTTCATATATATATATATATATATATATATGTTCCAAAAGTTCGTCACTCAGGTAAAAAATGCACAAAGCGGGGTGCCTTCCTATATAATGTATATACAACCAATTGCTCTACCTGTGTGAGGTATGGAGACCCCCCAGGAGCAGAACAAAACAGAGGAGGCACTCCCTTTTAAAGTAGAAAAAAAGTGTACTTATATCATGTAGAAATTCAGTACAGAGGCATGTCAACGTTTCAAGGTCCACCAACCTTTTCGTCAGGACTGTACAACAGGCATCAAGGTAAAGTGACAAGTGCTTACCTTAAATACAAGACTGTGTATGTAGGAAAAGGTGCTGAAAGGAGAGAACGGCAGCTGCGGGCGTCCCTTCCGCAAGGTCCAGTCTGGCATCCGGCGGAAGCAGGGGACTCCACAGAGGGTTGCCTAGCAACACCGACGCTCAGCCAGTGACGTCATCGGGGGACCCAGCAGCCGCGATGTGCTGTGAGAAGAAAAGGTGAAGCGTGAGAAGTGTATAGAGCGAGCCACAGTGATGGGCTGTAGATGAAAATAAATAGATGAAATAAAAAATGGTGTTGGAAAAAGAGTGGTGATTAATGTAAAGTTAATTTAAAAAGGGCAGTGCACAAACTGTAATGTATAAGAGAGGCAACTATATAACAATGTGACAAGACACAGTGTGTTAGAGACAACAAATACAGCTAATGCTGGCAAATAGGCGGGCATGTATCACATCTATCTAAAATAAAAAGCGCACAATACATGAATGGTCAAATAGGATATCAAGACATAGACAGTCACTGTTTGCAGTATGGGATCGAAAAGAAAAAAAAGATGAGCTTAGTAATGAGAAAGAAAAATTATAGAGGCTGTGTGGAGCTACCATGAAGTAGACCCCGCACGAAGAAAAAGAGATAGGGAATGAAAGAGAAGGCAGCTAGCTGAAGGGAGAAAAAAAACAGAATACAGTAGGAAGAAAAGAAGAAGAAAAGGGAGAGGGAAAAAAAGACAATATAAAGAGATAAAAGAAAAAGGGGAGTGAAAAAAGGGAGGAACAGCCACAGGAGAGTAGCAATCAGAAAAAGAGAAACAGAGAGGAATGAAAGAGGAAAGAAAAGAGTAGAGAAAATGAGAAAGGAGAGAAAAAGAAGGTAGATAAGTGTAGAGAAATAAACAACAAAGGAATGTAGAAAGTAGTGAACAAGAAAAAGTCAAAACAGAAAAAACAGCAGTATAAACATGAAGAGATCTGAAAATCAATATGGTTAAAAGATGAATACTGGAAAAGAAAAATTATAAAAAAATGTTCCAGGAAAACTTTTCATTTAAACCCCGTGGGGCAATGGTGTCCAATCGATATACCCATCTTGCTTCTAATTGGCTCAGGCGTTTTGCGCGGTCACCACCGTGGATGTCCATAGGGATGTGGTCAATGATCTTGTATCTGAGGCTGGATAACTGGTGTCTGGCATGTTTGAAATGTCGGGCCATGGGCTGTTCCATCTCTTTACCAGAAAGGGCCGCTCTAATGGCCGACCTATGTAGGGCCATACGTACGCGAAACGTGCGAGCATCGTTGTAATGGATGTTCACAAATATCTTAAAGAAATTGATCAGCAGTTATTGGACACCTCCACATAGAACAGGTTACCAGGTGATCCCACCGATACATACCAAAGAGAACTGATGTCCCTTCTCAATACCGCCTTTGAAGGGGGCTTGATTACCAAAACACTCATGATATGCCTTATACAGCTACATCCCATCTCCATACCTCACACAGGTAGAGCGATTGGTTGTATATGTATATATATATATATATATCTACATACATACATATATATATATATATATATATATATATTATTTATTGCCAGTTATTTATAATAGCGTACACATATTCCGCAGCGCTTTACAGAGAATATTTGGCCACTCACATCAGTCCCTGCCCCAGTAGAGCTTAAAAACTATATTCCCTATCACATATGCACACACATACACATTAGGGTTAATTTTTGTGTTGGTAGCCAATCAACCTACCAGTATATTTTTGGAGTGTGGGAGGAAACCGGAGTACTGGAGGATACCCATGCAGGCACAGGGAGAATATACAAAGTCCGCACAGGTAGGGCCATGGTGGGAATCGAATCCATGACCTCAGTGCTGTGCGGCAGTAATGCTAACCATTACACCATCTGGGGAGAGCGATTTGGATTCTGTGGAATCCGAATCGCCTCGGACATCGGGGATCCAAGTTCACTCGAATGCCAACATTACAGGTTCCACCCATAGAAAAGATCCACACCTGGTACTGGTCCTGTTGCTGCTTGTACTAGAATGCCCAGTGGAAAAGTGGGTGACCACCAAGGTCATGTAACTTTTCATGCCTTACTTTCCAGTTCTACGTTTAAAAATGTCAGCTCCAAAACAGGCACAAAGAACAAAGAATTAGAAGAAGAACATATACTGTAGACTGTAGAAGAGTCTATTGGGTTAATTTCTTCAGAGTGAGCCCAAACAAACCAAGTACAAAAGGGGAATACACCCGTATCTTTAATTAAATTGTTATCCTACTATTTATCTCACTATGCCAATGTAAAGAAATAGTAATCAACCCTGAGTGCTACAGAAGATAAGAAATAACTATTTACAATATATTATGTTACTTTCCTTATGATGTTTGAATTTTTCAATATTGTCATTGTAGTTTCAACATGAAAAGGGACAACTGTGTATTGTCCTAGGGACAACAATAGCAGTATGCACGTCTCTATGTACCTTAACAATTGTTAAAGCTGGCAGGTATAACAAAATTTATTGAGGTAAAACCAGGAAAATATGAAACAATGGGCCTTATTCATTACCAATCGCTATTGCGATCGCAGCTGCAAGTTCACACGGAGGTATGCTGCGAAAATATGCTAATATACTGCACAGCGGCTTTTCTAGAGAGGCGGCCGGCTGCGCACTGAGCGGTGCGTGGCCAGCGCTGCACTTATAGACTCAGGTCACAGGGAAAATGGCCGCAGCGGCCATTTTTTGCCCTGTACTGCGCATGCGCAAATCACTGGAAAATGGCCACGGCTGCCATTTTCCAGCTGTTTATACAAGCTGAGACACAAGAGTTGACATGGGACTCCGGAGAGGTAAGTTTTATGGGTGCAGGGTGTGCGGTAAGGGCCCCCCGGGACCCAGGGACCAGTGTGCCCCGCACACCCTGCACCCTTTATAAATACACCGCTTTGACTGCAATCGCAAAGCTAGTATAGAGACGCCCAAAGCCAGCAAAGAGATGCCCACTACCACTTTCGCACATCCGTAAGACCTCGCAGACCTGCATATACATCGGTACCATAGAGTAACATCGGCCCCTCATGCACAATTACAAGAGATCTGACCTTACTCAGAATTGCAAACCTCGTCGCATGCAGTGAGCATGAAGGCTGCTTATGGCATCGCAGTGGCTAATGTATGCATGCTCAAGTAACGGCATTCAAACGGACAGTAACGCCTGCATTTCTCCGACCACTCCCCAGTTACCACCACCAAACGCGGACTTGACGTCACTCACTCTGCGATGGCTTTGTATCTGCATATGTGATCGCAAAGCAATCACAATGCTAACTCATGCACGCGCATTATGGTGCATACACATGCGCAGTACGCACCATCGAGTGATCTGCGTACGCGGTTGCAATTGCGATCCAAGCTGAATCAGGCCCAATATAAACTCATATAGACCAATGTCAAGTAAAATACACAAAATTAAGCTAATATAGAGCAAACACAAACAATAATTTGCTCTTATAGAGCAGATAAACAATAAAAAGCTCAGATTAGAATCACATAAACAATGTGTTTGCTAATTTATTACTAAGTTCAGATGGAAAAATAAGTAAAATGACCAGTAGGCCCTGTACGTGATGAATATGAAAGTTCAGTATTGGTGTGCACACAAAGCGATTCTGGAAGTGCTCTGTGGGGTATATTTACTAAAGTGCAGGATTTTAGAAGTGGCGATGTTGCCCACAGCAACCAATCAGATTCTAGCTTTTAACTTCTAAAAGGTGCTAGATAAATGTTAAGTAGAATCTGATTGGTTGCTATGGGCAACATCTCCCTGTATTTTAAGAACCAGGACAGGCTCCGCAGAGCCCAGTGCTGTTTTTTAAAATACAGGGGACCTCTACACATTTGTCTCCCTGTATTTTAAGAACCATGACAGGCTGTACAGAGCCCAGTGCTGTTTATGCTTCTGGAAGGAGGCACACTTCATATTTTTTTTTAATGTTTACCTTTTTTTTTAAACACAGAAGCCTTCATGGCTCTCACTGATCTGTGAAGGCTTCTGTATAACTCTGACCTTTTAATGCTAGTTGCATTAAAAGGTCAGAGTTTTCATAGTAGAAAACTCACCCGGACTCACATAATTTAATGAACTCACAAGTTTACAGGCTATTACATTTGGATAGTTTTGAGATAAACTCGGACCTTTAAATGTGTGAGAAGGTCCAAGTTTGTCTCACACAAAAAACTCTGACCACATTACATCTCACCAATTGTACCACAAGCAGGTAGGAGGCACACGGATTGCTGTGGGGTGACACTGCCAAACCAGGTAAGTGGGGCTAAAACCCCAATGAGTGACAGTACCCCTCTTACGAGTGGCCATTGGACACTTAGGGTGAGGTTTAGTTGGAAACTTCAGATGGAACTTCTTGACCAATCCCAGAGCGTGTACAGTACATCAAAGGCTTTAATCCAGACTCTTTCCTCTGGACCATAGCCTTTCCAATTGACCAAATTCTGGAGGTGACTGTGTCTGAAACAAGAGTCCAGGATGTCCTCGATTTCATATTTGTTGCAGTGTTCCTTTTGACATCAAAGGAAATGTAAGTCCAAGGAGTCATTGAGACCAACAGAGGCAGATGTTGACCTGCAGAAGATTGCCTAGAACTTTGTGCTAGGCATATTGGGAACATGTTGCCACAAATTGTTGTACATCCTGGAGGAGTGTGTGCCATTAGTAACTTTGGAAAATAAATGTCTGAGTCTTATGGACACCTGTGTGACTAGTTAATTTGGAATAATTAGCCCACTGGAGCAATCTCTTATGCATGTTCTCTGGTACAAATGTCTTTCCTTGAGGAGAAGTAATGGCCAGTTTAGTGACAATACATAATAATACATATGGTATTGATGATAGAACATATCTATATTGCCATGGAACTTTCTTCCTACATCATGGACTGGAATAAGGAGTCATCTTTACGATTCTTAGAACCCGGATAGAACCTCACCTGAATGTCATATTAGGAGAAGAACAGCACCTACCTGGCCAGACACAGATTCATGCATTGCACAAACTTAAGGTAGAGCAAGTTTTTATGGTTGGCATAAATGCTGACTGGAAAGTGAACGCCCTCAGGCAGGTGCAACCATTCATCCAGATTTATAGCAAGCAGTTCCTATGGCATAATTCCTCTCTGCCAGCAGAATTTTATTTAAAAGAACCTGCAAGGAAAACACTGCCCATCAGGTGCTCTCTGTTAGATGAAGTGTCTACCTCCAGGAAGAACAGATCAGTAATGTCTGATGTATAAGGATAGGGGCAGAGATGAAGGCCTGTTTTAGCTGCTAGAAAGTGATTTGAGCAACTTCAGACCACTTAGCAGGATTAGACCCGTTCTTGGTAAGTATGATAAGTGGTGTGGCCTCTACAGAATAGCTTTGGATAAACTTCTGATAGTAGTTGTCAAACTCAAGGATTGGAATGACTTTAAAGTGGCAGACTGGGATCAATTGAGAATGACTGGTACTGTATCCGGATCCATACTCAGGCCAGACCAATGATATACCTAAGGAACAAGCCGCATGACAGCAGCGAAATGCGTTAGTGGCTGCATCTTGACACTGGACACTTTTATGAGAGGCTTCTCTATACTTACTGGGACATTGTCTGGAACTGGGATTACCAGCTTACGATCCCCGAGACTATGGCCAAGGATTCAATTTCCTTACAGGACCACCACTAATTAGGATCCTCCATAATTGCTGCCATGAGCTGGTAAAGCACTTTAAACACATGGACTATTGTTAACCACTGGACTGTGTTTGTATGCAAGAACTGCACTTTTCTTTCCAGTGCCAAGGTTGTCTTGACTTATCCTAATATTAGCTTTTCATGTATGTTTTGTATTGCTAACACTAATACACCCTTTCCACCTAAATTCCGGGTCTGACCCGGAGTTGGAACAAAGTTCCTATCCGGATCAGACCCAGAATTTTGCCGGCGCCGACTCGGGATATTCCCGAGTCAGCGCCGCTCACACCGCAGTCGGTTCTGCATATACCAGGCTTTTGCGGAGTGAAAGTGGTCGCTTGGAGATGACGTCATCTCCAAGTGCCACTGAAGCCGGACCAATCGGCCGGCTAGCAGCGCACTCCAGGTCATCATGACTCGGAGTGCGCTGTTCTCACAGCAGGGTTTCACAGGCTACGCCCGTGTTAAACCCTGCTAGTTACCTGGGTTGGATTGCCGGGTCACTTGACCTGGCAATCCAACTCTCTCCCCTTTTACACCAGGGAGCTGCCCGGGTTAACCCTTCAAAAACCCGGGTTTTAGCTCCGGTGTAAAAGGGGTATAACTGTCTTGGTATGTCTTATTTATGAGATTAAATGATGCTTAGCTTATTTTATTATTATTATTATTGTTATTATTATTATAGTTTTTAGCGCTCTTTTTTAGTTACTGTGTACTCAGTAATCCTCCATCTTGTTGCTTTGATTCTGTTTTTTTTGTGGCTGTTTGTGATTTTGTTTTAGTATACAGTATGTGAAAACAATAAATTTGTGTGTGAAATACTACATTATGTTTTCCATGTGTTTCTGCCTTTATATGTTATGAGAGTTATTATTCATGAGATGCAAACTTGAAGGGGAGAATAACATCCTGCATGAATTAACAAGGGAAAGTACATTTCCCATATTTTGTGTTACACATTCCAATATCTGATTCGGACATAACGCACTTCTATGATCATAATAATCAATTTTTAGACTGTCATGACTATCGAGACCCTTGGGCATAGCTAGCTTAGTAGATGCGAAGTTGAAACTGTGAGCCTGGAGGAAGCTTCTGCTCATCTGGGCCTTACCCAGAAGCGTGGTATGGATTATGTGGATGCTGGAGGTCAGAGACACAAAATTCAGAACTGGAGTCTGAACCGGAGAACTCAGGGCTGGAATCTGCGGCAGCGGACTCAGGACTGTAACTGATCATGGGACACTCAGAACTGAGGGCCTGATTCAGAGCCGGACGCTCTGACCAGAGCGCTCGTTCTGAATCAGGGCCCTCCTACATGAATATGGAGCGGCCTCTTGGACACTCGCATAGCTGTGGGTGACCACCCACAACTATAGCAAGCATCCATGATGATGGTCGCGATGGTCTTGACCATCGTGACCATCGGGCTTGCGACGGAGACCCTGCGGTAGGGTCTCGCTGCCGCAAGCCCTGGAGTGATTTTGGCTCTATCAGAGTCAAAATCACTCCCACTGACATCACTACTGATGTCAGTGGGGCCGGCTTCAACGGTAGGCGTTCCCATGGGAATGCCTCCGTCTGGCAGCCATGCCCCCGGCACGCCCACCAAAGGGGGCGTGCTGTCAATCAACATCGACAGCACGCCCCCTTTGGTGCGAGACCCGGAGCGACGGCTACCCCGTCGCTAGCCGGGTCTCGCGCATTCGCACGACGGAGCTCCCTCCGTCGTGCGCATGCGCAGTAGGGCACCATCGACCCGCTTGCAAGTGTCCTGCGCTCCCGAGCGGGTCTGGATCAGGCCCTGAGACCTGAGAACAGGCGCACAGAACTGGAACCCACTAAAGGAAATTTAGAGCAGAAACAAGCCACAGGAGATTCAGAACTAGCACTAGCTGCAGAAAACTCAGAGCTGGAATCCACCAAAGGGCAACTAGTGCCAGAACCACAGCAGGAACACCAGATTATGCACTATATGGAGCCAGAACTCATGTGTTTGGCCGATGATGAGTAGAAGGAGCTGTGCCCAGAATTAGAGGCACCTTGGTGATGCTGATGGAAGAAACTGCAGGCAGATTCAGTGGCATTCTGGGGATGGTGGCTTGCAGACACTATAGAGAGAATGAGAGGCACTGGGGTAATGCTAATTCTATATACTGCAGATAAGGGGGCCATTGGACTGGGAATGGTAGGCCATGGAAGCTTAGAGAGAGATACAATTTTGAGATATAAAGTGCCAACCAATTGGCTCCTAACGGTCATTGTACAGTCTATGTTTGAAAAATAACCGTTTGGAGCAGATTGGCTAGTAAATTATCTCTCTCGGCTTTATCTCTCTCCAAGCTTTTATGAATAGACCCCAAAATCTGAGTCACTTTGCAATGCAGGCCGAATATACTGCAGACAGAACCTGAGACACTTTGCAATGCTGAGTGAAAATAATGCAGACAGGATCTGAGCCAGGAGACCATTCCCAGAAGGAAGACAATTTTATGGCAATGTATAATCAGCAGTTCTTGGTTTAAGTAGGGTGCCTGGTGCACTCAGGACTGCCATCAGAAATTGTGGGGCCCAGGACTGACAAAATAATCAGAGCCCCCAGGCCCCCCTTTGCCTTATCTACTTGAAGAAGGCTCTGACTTTTTCTCCTGGTCTGGCTGGCTGGCACTGCTCATCTTAAGCCTTTCTGTCCTCTCCCTTCATTCGCGCTGACTCCACAAGTAAAACTTTATTGAACAAGGGGGAGGGTGGGCGGCCCTGTCATTCAATCAGCCTCAGGTAGTCAGCATGGCGTGCCGATTTGAGCAGGCCCTCCTCTTTTCACTTAAGGGGGGTATTGTGGACCATTGGGTGGTATCAGCGGGCCCAACTTTCACTCAAGGAGCTGGTGGGCCCCCCCTTTCTGCCTAGTGTCTGGGCCCATGAATCCTGTCCCCCCCTGATGGCGGCCCTGGGTGCACTGATAGGCAAGATGAATCATGTGACCAAAGTTGCTGGAGACTGGTTTGTCATAATGAACCATGTGATACAATTCAAGATGGCTGCACCCATGAAGCAGAACAGCAGGGACTCTTTGTATACAGATAGCGATACAAGATTTAGGACTACCACAGGTGAGCTATGAGAGGCATGGATGGATATGAGATGACACTGCCAGATCAGGTAAGTGGGTCTAAGATCCCGATGTGTGACAAGTAGTTTCTGCATGTTCTAATTGACGAACCCATTGATCAAAGTAGCAATGCTGGAGATACAATGGATATATCCTGCGTCAAATAAAAACCTGGGAGTAAATTTACTAAGGTTTGATTTGGTATTTCATTTTATGAATCTATAAAATCAACTGAAATCGAATTGAAATCGAACTGCAAAATCCTTTAGCAAATCTCTCATTTACTAATATTCGATTATGCATTTGATTTTCAAATCAAATTCGATTTTGGTGAATTTTAAGAAGGGATTTTGTGTTCAGGTTATGAGTCCCTTCCAAAATCGAACCTCAAGTCCCCATTAAAATCGAATGCAAAATAGAAGGCATAATTGAACGCAACTTTCTCATTACTTCCTTTTGGGCCAAAAGTGTCACATGCACACTAATTAAATTAACAGGGGAAAAAATTGGAAACACTTGTGCACACTCTAGGAAAGTGAAAGTGACTTATAATTTCTTCATAAATACAATATGCTCATCATATATATATATATATATATATATATATATATATATATATATATATATATATATTAGGGATGTGCAGGCTCGGTTTTACTCGGATTTACTCGGTTCTTATCGCCACTTTACCGCAAATTCGGATTTATTATATTGGCTATCCAAAACACATGATAGGCGATAGCCAATAAAATGCCGTTTAAAGATCCGAGTAAATCCGAGTAAAACCGAACCCGCTCACCCCTAATATATATACACACACACACACATTTATATGGATATATATACTGTATATATGTGTAGATCGATATAATGTTTTTTTTGTTCGCCTGGCTATGTCGGCTGAACCCCACCATGGTGGGGGGACCTGTGTGCACCTTTGCTATAGGGCCCCCAAAGAGCTAGTTATGCCCCTAATACCGCAGGTAGGTGCACAGCTTAGCGTAGCCTTGAGCAGCCATTATTCCTACAGCCAGACTTCCCCATATGCTTTTGGGAACTTTTAAAGGCATCACAATCAATTTCCAGTCAATAGAATGGTTTTTAGAAGCTCAAATCGACTGTCACTGTTATATTCATTTGGGGATTGAAGTTCGATTTTGAGTTCAATTTAGGTTCAATTTGCAAGTAAATGAAGGGATCCTATATTCGACAATGGGAAAACATAGATGTTTTGCCTATATTCGATTTTGGATGAAGTTCCATTTTCTGTTCGATTTGATATTCGATTTTGTCTTAAGTAAATCTCCAATATTAAAATCAAATGGAAATAGAACCAAACTTGAGTGGCAAATCGAACAGAGGCCCTCATTCAAAGCCATTCGCTATTTGCGTTCGTTCGTTCAAAAACAAGGGGTGGCTATGCAAATGATCCGTTCGCACATTGCAGTCTGTTCACACCTCTAAATCTGAACGAGCGAGCAAAACATACGCTCTTTTATTTCTTAAAAACGCCCCCTGGCCGCTCGCACCATACGTCATGTCCGCTTTTTATTAGATTAATCGAGTACATCGAACAGGATATGAACTGCTCGCTATTCTTGTGGTTGGTTTTTTCAACCGCTATTTTGCGAGCAGTTAAAAAAAAACAAGTGACGTGGTCATTGACGCTGCTATATTAATTATGCACACCCATAAAACGCCCGTTTTGACCTTTAAGCACGACTGCGATCGGATCTCCACTCCCCGTTTTCAAGCACCTTCCCCTGTTACCACCCACATACGCCTCATTCTGTCACTCAAAATAGCAGACACTCGCTATATTGCGTACAAATGATTTTCGGCCGCACTGACTGGTTCGCGCATGCGTACTAATAACTGTACGCATGCGCAGATGTGCGAACATCGCTCCGAACGAGCATACTGCCAATAGCGAGTGGCTCTGAATGAGGGCCAGAATCCAAAATCGAACTTTAGTAAATGTACATGTTATCGTATTTTAATTATTTTTTTACTTGAACAGGGAATATTTATGTGCTTGTTTGTGAACTAAAACTGTCTGTGCTTGCTTTCCTGAGGTATCCAGCTGTTTTCTTCCATGACAGACACACAAGCGGAACAGCTCCAACTTTGAAACTAATCACCTTAGTTATGGTTCCTAAGTGATCATAATGGTATATCCACTTGGTTGCAAGCTTTGTTCTGATGTATTTCTACCGATGTTTGATGATGTAATTCACCAGTGACCCCTCCAAGCGGGATATGGGTTTAGCTGCACCCAGCTGGCAGGTCGTGGTCCTTTGGTCAGTTGACTGGCACTCGCGGGAATAGAGAATCTTCATACAGAGGCCCTAGAGGATATTTCTACCAGAAATATGCAATGGGTTCGCACACAGGCGAGATGTTCAGGATGCACTGTTGTGTAATGAAGTGGCAATAGGTTCACACACTGGCGAGATATTCAGGACACACTGTTGCGTAACAAAGTGGCAATAGGTTCGCACACAGGCGGGATGTTCAGGACGCACTGTTGCACTGTAGTCGGCACTGGTAAGCACAGGAATAACACGATGAAGGACCTGCAACAGGATCTTCAGTAGACACTGGATAACGTCAACATTGCTCAGGCAACTTTCTTCTGTCCGGAGGCAGACTTTATACCCTAAGGTAGCAGATCATAGGTGGACAGCGTCAGCTGACCACTACCATGCTACCATTGGGTAAAGGGCAGTCAGGTGATATGAACTGTCATGGCCACGTCCATGACGGCGACTCCAGTAACCAAGGAACGACGCGACATATGGATGTCCACATGGCTCTAGGAATAATGCTCAGCACATCACCCGCCACTGCACCGGCGTCTGACCACCAAAGGGACCAGGGGAAGCCAGCACTGCAGTGAGTAACGGCGATCCTAGGCCGCATCCTGACACTCTCACTTTAGTAAATATACCCCCTAGTGTGTGCATTTAGGCTGTGCTATTACTTTCAAGTTGATTACTCATCCTGCCTCCTTCTGTCTGTGAACTCTGCAACAGCAGGTGTAGTCCAAACAGTAGTGCTGGCTTTGAACTGCAGAGATTGTAAATACAATTGCTCTCTGTGCATGCTGTGACCCCTACATGTCCACAGCATGCTGCACCCCAGACTTCCTTCCTAAACTCAGTATGGGTGCAGCCATGTTGGATCCAGTTACCTGACTTTCCTCCACCACTCAGAGCACTGCTACTAGACCACCTGACTGCATCAGCCAATCCCTGCCAGACCCAGGGTATAAGTATTCTGCACTAAAAGTATTCATTGTGTCGAAGCCGGATAATTGGCTCAGACAGGATCGGTTTAAAATTAGATCGGGGCGATGCCATTTTGCGAATGGCCGCCCAGCGCCATTTTAGTTAAACTCGCCATTATAAGTACATACGGTGATGCTATTATTTAGCGTCGTGCGATTCCCATGCAATAGAAAGGTTTAGTACATGATAAGCGGACCGTGTTTGGTGTTGTACTGATCCACTGTGTCTCAACAGATTTCCGGTATCATCAAAGAGAAGATCGCAACATGCGTCTGCAAATTATCGACTATAGAGAGTTAAAACATTAAAATGTACTCTGTAATGTTAGCAGCTTAGATTAGCATGCAGCGGGAAAAAGGACACAAAGGGCTGTCGGAGGCTGACTTGTGTCCATTTGAATTGACCTATGAACTATCCTGTAACAGAAGCATCATGACGGAGAACCAATGGAATCACGCCAATCTGTTCTATTGTATTGCCTATCCTTGTAAGAGTATATATGTGTGCTCTCTGACCTCAGTCGAGAGTCTTCTTGTTGTGCCGTTGACGGAGGTTTCTATTGCTGATGCCGGTATCTGGGTCCAGAGCACGTGCGTATGTAACAACTGTACCTTGGGCCTGTATGATTTATTTGCGCTAATTGTATTTAGATCACAGCATGTAACCATCTGTTTTTATATTGAATAATATCTTTTTGTGCTTTGGAACCACACTCGAAGTCTGAAAGCATTTATTTCTGGTGCGACTCATAACGCTGAATAGCGACAATTTTAGAAGGTATAGGAAGGAACATTGTTAGAAGATATAGGCAGGAATCGATTGTTAGAAGGTATAGACAGGCAGGAATCGATAGTTGGGGGCTTGCAGTGTGAAATCACACTAGGTAACACTCGGTAGCGATCTCTCAGCAAAAGGGTGGAGGCGCCATAGCAGGAGAACGGACTGTATTGCTGAGAGTCCGCTACCTGTTATTGTGGCTTTAGGAGCGCTGATTAAGAATCCAGGGATGAGGGAGGAAAAAGTTTGTTTTCCTTCATTGATAGTTTTTTTGTGTTAATAAGGGGAAGTCGCATTATTGTGTATGTGATCAGTCGCACTATAGCATAAAAGGCATAATACGTGTTGTGTAGTAGTCGCATTATTGTGTATGCGACTAGTCGCACAATAGCATATACGTAATTCTGGTATTGCTGCCACATGTTTTGAACAAAGTCGTTGAGAGCGCATTGATAGATAAGCATTGTTGTAAGTATCTTGATCAGTGTTGCCATAGTCTGGGAAAACGTGTATTTTTCTGTCCAGGAAAAGGGTGTGTAACAGTTAGTATTTGTTGATAGGGACAACTGTTCCCTAGTTAAGGGTATCATAGGACCCTTAAGGACTAGGCGCAAGGGTCGACCTAGTAGCTCGGTAGTAGATACCGTTCTATACACATAAGCAGGTGTAGTTGTTGTCTTTGTTATAGGTTTGGCTCCCAGTGTGATTACAGTATTCAGTGATCAGTTAGGGTTATTTGAGCATTGTAATTGAACAGTTTTGGCTAACTTGTGATTGTGAACTGGGTAGAGGGTGGACGAAATCACTGAAAAGGGTAGGTGTTATTGGAATGCCTACATGCTAGCAGCTGAAACGTAGTCAAAAAGGGAATAGGTGAGTGGAGGCATCTTGACTTTCTTCCATAGGTGAGTGGAGGCATCTAGACTTTCTTCCATAGGTAAGTGAAAGTATCTTGACTGTCTTTCACAAGTTTAAATCTCCGTTGAAAAGCTTAGGGTTCTCCCAGAATGGGGGCCAAGCAAACGGTAGAGATGTTAGATGGTGTGCTGCTGTTGGAAGCGCCGCTTGGGTCTGCACAACATATTATGCATACTAGGTATCGGTGCTTATGCAACTAGGTACTGTGATGTATGGTTTAAAATGATGATGAAGAGAGTTAGACCTTTCCCCAGAATTGGTAGCTTTGATAAGGAGGTGTTGAACAATGTCCGAGAGAGCATCTGTATGGTGCGCTCTCCAATGAAAAAGGTAAATATAACGAATGTTTAAAGTTATGACAGCGTGGCTTAAAGGTGTGCACGCGACGCAAACCAGCATCACGAGCACGTTACAGGAGAGCGCACCCGCCACGCTAAACTGTACCGCAAAATAGCATGCACGTGCAGCAAAGTACCGTTGTAGAAGGTATTGCCAGTGGTCCACTTCTGCCCTATGCAGATGGGGTGAAGGTACAGTTGTTGTAAAAACCCATAAAAATATAACAAGTGACTTGTACTCTCTCTTAAGTAATCACAAAGAAAATGTTTATGATGCGGATGATGAGTCTATTGTTATGTCTGCCATTTCCCATGCTGTACACATGCTAGATGCTCCATCACAACATGCACAAATGGTGGCCCCATCTCCATCAGTGACAGTACAGGAAGTGTTAACATCCCCTGCACCCGTACATGAAGTTGATAACCATATACGTAGCAGTAATAGACTGAATCCCCAGCCAGGTAAGGTCAAAAGTAGCAGTGTGGCCAGTCTGAATCCCATCCGGACAATGGGCCTGATTCAGACCCACTCACGAGCGCTAAGCGCTCACAAGCGGGTTGATGTTGGCCAAGTGCGCATGCGCACAAGGGAGCCAGCTCCTTCATGCGCATGTGCCAGAACCGCATAGCGATGGGCAAGCCGTCATTATGGGTCTCGCACCAAAGGGGGCGTGCTGTCGATGTTGAGTGACAGCACACCCCCTTTGGTGGGCGTGCTGGGGGCGTTGCTGCCCAGACGGAGGCGTTCCCATGAGGGATATGTTGGACACTCCCCAAAGGATATTGTATCAATCTACTGGTTCAGGTAAAAATTCATCTCAGGTAGATCAAATATTATCCCAAATTCCAGATTCGCCTTGGACCAAGGATGGACTGGACACTAGATTAATGGCAAACATAAGTCCCATAATGGTAAATCTAAAAGGTGGCAGGCAAGCTCCAAAAATTCCCCAGTACCCATTAAAACAGGAGATAGAGTTAGGGGTTTATCCCATAATTGAGCGATTGTTACAGGAGGGAATTTTAGTTTGTACAGCAACAGTCCCATCTTTCCTGTAAAGAAAAGTGGTGGGAGGGGTTATAGGCTGGTACAAGATCTTAGAGGGGTTAATAAGGTGGTGGAGAACAAATTTCCTGTAGTGCCAAATCCAGCTGTCATTCTTATGCAGATCCCACCAAATGCAACCCATTTCACTGTCATTGACCTCTGTTCTGCTTTCTTCTCTGTACCTCTTCATCTTGACTGTCAGTACCTATTCGCCTTTACATACAGGGGTGTACAATACACATGGACACGATTACCCCAGGGTTTCATAGACAGTCCCAGTATATTCTCTCAGGCCTTACACGACTGTTTACAATCTTTTCAACCTGCCAATGGATCTGTTCTAATACAGTATGTGGACGATTTATTGTTATGTTCTGATTCATTTATGTCATGTTTAAATGATACTAAACTTTTATTACTCCATCTCTTGCAAACAGGACACAAGGTTGCTAAGGACAAACTACAGCCATGCCAGACCAGGGTTAAATATTTGGGACACAGCCTAACCCAGGGGTTACGACATTTCACAAATGACAGAATCCAGGCCATACAGAACATGACACTGCCGCAGAACCAACAGCAAATTTGTACCTTCTTGGGAATGTGTGGATACTGCAGAATGTGGATCCCAGGTTTTTCTATTTTGACCTTGCCATTACAGGACTTAGGACCTCATTCAGAGGCGGTCATTAGTTGCAAGTGGTCACTCTGAATCAGGGCGGCCGCTTGCATCCTGAACGACCGCCTCCTTGACGATCGCTATGCTGTGGGTTAACACCTACAGCTCTAGCGACTGACATGGGTGATGGCGTCAATGGTCAAGACCATCGCGACCATCGGGGCTTATGACCAGACCCTAAGGTTGGGTCTGTGCACTCGTAAGCCCCAGGGAGCTTCCTGCTCTTATCGAGCAGGAAGCTTCCCACTGACATCAGCAATGATGTCAGTGGGGCCGCCCCCAATCGGCAAGCGTTCCGGCGGGAATGCCTCCGTTTGGATAGACGCGCCCCCTGCCCGCCTCCCAAACTGGGTGAGCTGTCACTCACCATCGACAGCTCGCCCCGTCTCCTGCGAGAACCTATAGCAACGTAGCATCCGTTGCTAGCCAGGTCTTGCGCATGTGCATGACGGAGCAGGCTCCATCGTGTGCATGCCCAGTGGGGCAACATCGAGTTGGTTGCGAGCACTCAGTGCTTGCGACCGACTCTGAATGACCCCCTTAGTCTCTTCCTCAAAGCCCAATCGTGTCATACATACAGAGGAATCAGAGCAGGCTTTCCTTAATATTAAGGATAGTCTGACAAGAGCACCTGCATTGGGAATACCTGACTATGAAAAACCTTTTGATTTGTATTGTACAGAAGCTGAAGGTTGTGCAGCGGGAGTACTAACACAAAAACATGGTGATGCCAGTAGGCCCGTAGCATACTACAGTGCACAATTGGACACTGTGGCAAGATCACTCCCAACGTGTTTAAGAAGTGTAGCAGCAACTGCTCTATTGGTCAGTAAGAGTGAGAATGTGGTACTAGGCCATGATATGATTGTCTATACTCCCCATGCTGTATCTGCTTTGCTAAACTCTACCCAAACCAGACATGTCTCCTCAGCTAGGTTCACAAAATGGGAACTGGCCTTAATAGCATCTGCAAACATCACCACCAAAAGGTGCAGTACGTTAAATCCAGCTATGTATTTACCATATGTGCAACATTATGCACAAAGGGTGGAGAGCGGTGAGCTGCTGGTGACAGGTGAGTTCTGCAGGTATATTGATGCACATGATTGTATGGAATATCTAAATCAAACCTTTACTGCAAGACCGGACATACTGGATACACCTTTAGAAAATGTAGATGTGACTTTTTACACGGATGGGAGTTGTCATAGACAAACTGACACTGGAGAGTTATGTACAGGTTATGCTGTGGTAAATTACGAAGATGTTATAGAAGCCCACCACACTCGGCCCAAGTGGCGGATGTTATAGGCCCACCACACTCGGCCCAAGTGGCGGAACTGGTGGCACTAAAGAGAACATGTGAATTAGCAGAAGGTAAATCTGCTAATATCTACACTGACTCTAGGTACGTTTTCAGGGTAGTACACAATTTCGGTGCCTTATGGAGTCTGAAAAGTTTATGACAGCAGCAGGCACACCAATTGCACATTCCAAACATATAAAAGGGCTATTAACAGCAATCCAATTGCCAAAGGCAGTGGCAGTCATAAAGTGTAAAGCCCATACATGTGAGGATGATCCGGTGTCACTGGGCAACAACAGGGCAGACGAAGCTGCCAAATGGTCAGCAGGGTTAAAAATGAATGTACCAACTGAACAAATTATGACTTTTCAAACAACTGATATGCTGAAATTAATTGAGATGCAACATTTCTGTTCTATCCAGGAAAAGTCAGTCTGTAGGTCCAAAGGATGTGGGCAAGAGTCCTCTGGACTCTGGAGAGATGGACAAGGTAAGCCAGTGGCTCCCAAGGCATACTACCCAAGCCTGGCTGAAGCAGTGCACGGTCTGACTCATTTGGGAAAGCAAGGTATGTGCAAATTGGTGAGAGCATACTGGTGCGCACCAGGTTTTTCTTCTCAAGTGGAAAAGAGAGCAATGTCCTGTCTGACCTGCTTGAGGAAAAACATTGGGAAAATGATCCCTACCGAACCATCCCACATTCCTCCGAGTGACGGACCTTTCCAGGTAATACAAATTGATTTCATCCAATTACCACCCTGCAGGAATCTCAAGTATGTATTAGTGTGCACTGATGTGTTTTCCAATTGGGTTGAGGCATACCCAGCTGCCACTAATACTGCTGCATTTACTGCCAAGAAAATTGTCGAGGAGTTTGTATGCAGATACGGTATGCCTACAATTATCGAGAGTGATAGGTGTACTCATTTCACAGGTGATGTTTTTCAAAGTATGTGTAAACTGATGGTTATTAATAGTCGACTTCACGCTCCCTACCGACCGCAAGCCAGTGCCAAGGTGGAGAGGATGAACGGTACTATTAAAAATAAATTAAGTAATATCATGGCAGAAACTGTATTAGGATGGCCAGAAGCACTACCGTTGGTCCTACATAGCATAAGGACCACTCCTAGACCCCCTCTAAATCTGTCCCCCTTTGAAATACTGTTTGGTAGACAACCTCATTTGATTATAAGGTATCTGTAAGGTATCTTATAACAATGAGTTAACAGTTAAAACAGCAACAGCAGAAACTGAAATTGTTGTCCCATGATATGCCTAAAACAAACTGTCATGATGTTGAACCTGGAGAATATGTTATTATCAGAAATTTCTTCCTTCAGGTTGTTTGACTGATCATTGGGAAGGTCTGTATCAGGTGTTGCTGATGAGTACCACATCTTTGAAGGAGAGATACATGGGTCCATTCCACTCACTGCAAGAAAGTCAACCAACCACTGGAGAAATAATGCGGAGACGAGGCAGATAACGTGGACCGGTTGATCGTGAGCTTGTTCCGGGAAGATTAAAAGGTTGCAGTGAGATATCTGAGCTAAAGAAATTTGTAGGTCTTTGCTACGGCAATGGACTGGTCTGCTGTGTTCATTTTTGTATTCTCTTCCAGAGTTTCCATCATCCTGGTTTGTTTGGGGATTTCTGGTTTCTGTGACGGGGGACCGATAAAGGAGATGGGAGCTGATGGCAGTATTGATGGAGTGGAGTCGAAAGGAGGAGTGCTATGCCAATCAGGGGAGTGTCTGACCAATCTTAGTACAGTAATTGTTAAGAGATTTGCTATTTTGGATACTCGGAGACAGTGTGAAGGTCTATTGTCTAAGAATTATTGTATGTTTGAGTTCTGTGGGTCTGTAGTCAACGATAGATGCATCCAACAGTGCCAACCCAAGTATAATCAGTATTGGGTGCTTATCCTCTAGAGGATTATCATACCATGGTAGGCAAAATTTTGAACCAAACCGACTGTTGGGTGTGCTCTCACGTTCCCCAAGGACAGTATAATGTAGGATTAGTGCCATTCCCATTAAATATCTCTGAAATTTTAGAATTGCAAAAAGGGAAGACACTGGATGGAAAATTTATTAACACCAGACCACCCCATTTTAAACTCCACCAGTATCAGGCAGATAAAACACTTGTATGCCTAAACATCACCAACTCCAATGAACCAGGAAGTTGGGAGGTGACTGGAAATAATCAGACGATGACCTTCTCACAAAGAGCTGACCGTGAGCCTATGAATTATGAACTGTTACGCACAATTAGGTCAGGTGGAAGACATTTCCGGTATAAATACACACTGAGTAATACCAAAGAAATGGTTGGCAGAGTATCAGAAGGGTACTGTGCCAGAGTTATACAACCAGAAACCTGTACTAGCCAGATGGGAGAACTTGAGATAGGATCATTTGTTAGGGAAATGTGTTGGATGATTATGATGCATTCTATTCCTTATGTTCTCCCCGATGATGTGTAGTTTGTGTTACCTGGGAAGAGTAATCCCAAAGGTTATGACCCTTACACATGGTGAAATGCTTGGTATTCATAAAGACACACCATCACCATATCTTCACACACAGTATGAACACAGAGACAAAAGAAATATGATACCTGGTGATGTGCATAAAGCCACAGTTAATTAGTGAGACAACTGGCTTTCAAGTTTTAGTAGCATTGGATCCCACCAGGATCGCTCGGGGTACACTAAATTTTAGATATATCCAAGACCTTGCTAAATTAATAGATAATATCACCAAGATGTATAATGACACATTCAGGTATACAGGTAGGGAATTGCAAGCATACAAGAAAGAACTGGTGCAACACAGATTAGTCTTAAATTATTTAACCGCTGTCACTGGAGGGTATTGCGTAACTTTGGCCACCCAATTTGGAGTAAAGTGTTGTACTTATATTACAAATAATACCAGCGATCCCAAGGAGGTAATAGACTGGAAGATGGATGAAATTCTGCAGCTGAAATGGGAATTTTGGAAGAACCATAATGCTTCAGTGGCTGAAGTAGAGGAGAAGGTAGAGAAATGGGTTTCATGGTTGAACACAGTGAAATGGTTCTCAGGTCTAGGAGAGTGGGTCCAGGAAATGATTGCAAGCATAGGTAAACTCCTGATCCTTATACTGGGTGTCATCATAGTAATTGGCATATGTGTCAGGTATGTTCCTACTGTGTTGAAATGTGGAAAATGTAAAAATAAGGTGAATCAAAGGAATGAGATCATGATGGTGGTCAGTGGTAACAGTATGAATAATGAGGTAAATGTAGGACTGCATTACAACCCTGAACTAGGAAATACCATCATATGATGTATAATATTTAGACATGCAAAAAATGTGTTATTAAAATTTTATTTTATATAATGTAAGTCCCTATTCCCCCTCAAGACTTCCTTTATAGAATTGGTGCATCCCCACATCTTTCCCATGATCTCCCAAGATCTGTGGTGTGCATATAGGGTTAGTTTTATGTCCCCTCCTAGAGACATATTATTCATGGATTAAGAATCACCTTGTGCCATCCAATAATATAACATTAAATAATATGTCATAATGTAAGCCTAAATTAATTTTAAAATCAGAGTATGATAGCATGTTGTTTGCTATCAAAGGGTGGGCTGTTGTAGCTGGATAATTGGCTAAGACAGGATCGGTTTAAAATTTAGATTGGGGCGACACCATTTTGCAACTGGCCGCCCAGCACCATTTTAGTGAAACTCACCATAATAAGTACATACGGCAATGCTATTATTTTGTGTCGTGCGATTCCCACGCAATAGAAAGAAGTTAAAAGTCCTTACCATACAAATACAGACAGTCACTGAAACATAAAATGATTAACCCTGCAAAACACGTACCATGGTGTATTCCAATAAACACATAGTCGCACAGCGCTAACTAGCATTTTTTTCCCAATTCCCCAATACTTACACACTGCACACTTACATAAAAGGTTCCTTAACATTGAAGTGTAATATTCAAGGTTTATTCAATAATGATTAATGTTGTGAAATAAAGATTAAAGGTTTAGTACATTATAAGACCGTGTTTGGTGTTGTACTGATCCACTGTGTCTCAACAGATTTCCGGTATCATCGGTGAGAAGATCACAACATGCATCTGCAAATTATCGACTATAGAGAGTTAAAACATTAAAATGTACTCTGTAATGTTAGCAGCTTAGATTAGCATGCAGCGGGAAAAAGGACACAAAGGACTGTCAGAGGCTGACTTGTGTCCATTTAAATTGACCTATGAACTATCCTGTAACAGAAGCATCATGACAGAGAACCAATGGAATCATGCCAATCTGTTCTATTGTATTGCCTATCCTTGTAAGAGTATATATGTGTGCTCTCTGACCTCAGTCGAGAGTCTTCTTGCTGTGCTGTTGACGGAGGTTTCTATTGCTGATGAAGGTATCTGGGTCCAGAGCGCGTGCGTATGTAACAACTGTACCTTGGGTCTGTATGATTTATTTGCGCTAATTGTATTTAGATCACAGTGTGTAACCATCTGTTTTTTTATATTGAATAATATCTTTTTGTGCTTTGGAACCACACTCAAAGTCTGAAAGCATTTATTTCTGGTGCGACTCTTAACGCTGAATAGCGACAATTTTAGAAGGTATAGGAAGGAACATTGTTAGAAGGTATAGGCAGGAATCGATTGTTAGACAGTATAGACAGGCAGGAATCGATAATTGTCTGAACAATAGTTACTTCCTGCGGTGTAACAGGTTATGCTGTTGCATTATCCCAGCATGCAAGTTACTATTCCAGGCTCCTGACATTCCCAGGCAGGCTTTTCAAGTACTCCTGCCGGTCCCAGTCCAGTTCTGCAAGTTATTTCCTGCCAGTCCCAGTCTGGTTCTGCAAGTTATTTCTGCCGGTCCCAGTCTGGTTCTGCAAGTACTCCCACTGGTCCCAGTTCGGTTCTACAAGTTACTCCAGTCAGATCAGCCGGGTCCCTCCAGGCTATCCATTGCTGTCATTTATCACCAAAGGCAGTTCCCACTGCTACCTAAATGAGAAAGAGCTATATATTGCCTCCACGGTTCCTGCTGCGATCATCTGCTGCTCATCCTACCCTGATACCTGAGACACCAGCCGTGACAGCAACATAAAACTGTTAGACCGCTATGGATCAGAACCCTGGCTAGGGGGAACTGAACATCCACTGAAGACCTCACAATTCTTGCTAAAAAGATAATTTCACAATTACAGACAGTCAACGGCAGGATGTCATATGTGACACAGACTTTCAGTACTTTCACTTCTTTAAAGAGAGAGACACGTATGATATATACAGGTATGCTGCCCACAGGGCCGTAACTAGGGTAGTGCGACTTGTGCCATGACACAGGGCACCGCAGGGCATGGGGCTCTGTTTGGGCCTGTCAATTTTCCAGATTTATTAACATTCTGAAGGTGCATACACACACAATGATTTTTTGAACGATTATCGTTAACGATATCGTTTATCATTCAATCGTTGAAAAAATGGTTCACTTTCTGAGTGAAAACGATGAACGATTATCGTTCATGTGCATTCATGTTTGTGGTTTGTAGTTCAGTCAGACTGGCCAACTCAACCATTTTCATTAATATGCAAAAATCGATTGTAGTTCAAAAAAGCGTTCTTTACATTTAGCAAATGATTTTCGTTAATTTTTCCCTTGAAAAAATTAAACGAAAATTGTTTACTAAAATCGTTCATTTACTAAATCGTTGTGTGTGTATGCAGCTTTAATTGTAACTTCCTCTTCATTTATCCCCTGCATCTCCTGGCCTCCCCTATCTCTTCCCTGGCCCTTCCACATGAGGACATGACCCTTTTTACAGGTGCATTATCTTATGTCCCTATTTATATGTATTTATTATTATTGTATGTTTATCATATATTATATGTACTTAAAGCACCCGTACTATACCCTGGAGGTTCCCAAACTTGGTCCTCAAGGCACCCTAACAGTACAGGTTTTAAGGATATTTATGCTTGACCACAGGTGACTTAATTAGTACCTCAGTCAATTTGATTTAACCACCTGTGCTCTCTATGGATCTCTCTAACACCTGGGCTTTTGGGGTGGCTTGAGGACAGCGTTTGGGAACCTCTGCTATACCCTGTATGATGATTCAGTATTTTTTGTTAATCTCACACAGAGCATATGTTGCATATACTAGTTTTTGCATTAAAATAAATAAATGTGGCATCAAAATTTAGACAGATTTCATTTTTCATACTTCCATATAATGCAAATTAAACCCATCCATCTCATACCAGCAGTTAAATGTCCAGCATCCCCCAAATCTCTTTCATTTCTTGAATACTTGTGTGTTCTTAGATAAAATTTAAATGTAGTATTGTCAAGCAAAAACTAAATTTTTGGTAATTTATCTAAAATGTTCTAGTAGATCGGTTTGAGGGTATAAGGTAATTTTTTTCATTTTGAACAGTTTCCAGCATCTTATTCCCCTTTAATGCAATTTCTCTGATTGTCCACAAGATGGTGCTAAACAAACTAAAGACGATACCAACATATAGTAACACTCTCCTCATATAAAAATGATGATATGTTGTTCATGACCTACATTTTCTTTAATATGATTTTCTACAGTATTCCCAAACACCACATCAAATTGACTTATATTTAAATTAGGGGTGAGCGGATTCGGTTCTACTCGGTTCCGTTCGGATTTAAAAAACGAATCTTATTGGGTATCAGCTGTCACGAGTTTTGGATAGCCAATAAGATTCGGTTTTTTAATCCGAACGGAACCAAGTAGAACCGAATCCGCTCACCCCTAATTTAAATACAAGTTAAAGCAACAAGAGCCATTACTGTGCTAAATAACTGACCTAGCACAAGGGCAAGAACAAACTGAGGGCCTGATTCAGGGTGGATCGCAACTACAACAGCGTATGCAGACGGACGAAGTGCACATGCGCGAATGCCTCACTGCAATCAGGACTGCGATCGCAGTGACTACGCAGACCCATCGCAGAGTGATTGACAAGAAGTACCGTTTGGGGGTGATGATGGGGGGTGGTCGGAGAAACACAGATGTGCCAGGGCGTTTGAACACCGATACAGGGGCGTGTATAAATTAGCCACTGCGATGCCCTATGCAGCCTGAGCTCACACTGCATACTGGAAGGTTAGCAATTTCTGAGTAAGGTCTGACCTTGTGCAAGTGTGCATAAAGCTGCTATTATACTCGATGTTACCGATGGTTTTGCAGTCTTGCCAAGTATTACAGATGTGTGTAAGGTAAGGTGGGCTTTTTTATGTTGTGCCTGATTGACAGGCAGAGGCATTTAAGGGGCGGTGCGGGGGCAGGCCTGCGTGCAGCTCTGCAATTGCAATCCTTGCTGAATCAGGCCATAAATACAGGGGACACTCTGTATTTGCCTTTCAACACATTTTTATTATTCTGCTATTAATCATTTTAGAAAACGCAATAAAAAGTCATTCATGTTATTAAATATAAAGAGAGTAAAAACACAGCGCACAAAAATTTTCTAAAAGCTCATAGAAATAGAACTGGCTTAAGTCAATACACGTCACACTTACACATTTAGGACTTGATTCATTACAGATCGCAATTGCAACAGCATACGCAGATTGGCCGATAGTGCGTACTGTGCATGTGGATGCACTGCAGTGCATGTGCGCTGGCCAGTATTGCGATCGCACTTCGATCACATACACATATACAAAGCAATCACAGAGTGAGTGAAGGGTCATCAGCGTTTGGGGGTGGTGACGGGGGAGTGGTTGGAGAAACGCAGGTGTGTCTGTCCATTTGAATGTTATTACTTGGGCGTGCATAAATTTGCCATTTTGACAGCATACGCAGCTTGTGTACTCACTGCGTACGACAACAGTTGCAATTTCTGAGTAAGGTCAGACCTGCTGTAATTCTGCATGAGGGGCCGACGAGGGGCCGATGTTAATCGATGTTACTGATGTATATGCAGGTCTGCGAGGCCTTACAGAGGTGAGAAAGTGGTAGTGGGCGTCTCTAAGCTGACTTAGCATATTGTCAAAGCAGAACTGCGTGGAATCGGAGCTGCGATCGCAATAGTGATCCGTAATGAATCAGGCCCTTAGTCAGCACAAGTGTTGTCGTTGTAAAGCCACACAATTGCATGCTGATGTTTTCAGTCCTAGCATGCATTCGAGTCCCACTACGCATACATCACGATGGTCACGGGTCTAAGCCGCAGAATTTATTTGGCTGTAAGAATGCAGGATTTCAGTGGGCTTTTCTGGGAGGTAACATGCGTGTGGCTAACCAGACGCAGGCGTGTCGTAGATGTGTCACGGTCAGCACTGACACAGGCGTTCATGTTCAGATGGAGATTCTGTGCCTCCATAGGGCTGGTGCTATCTCTAACGGTGCATCCAATAGGGTGCAGCTTAACAGCGCTACAGCTGCTGGGCATCTCAGTAGCAAGACCATTGGCCACGGCATTAGCATAAAGACGAAGTAGCAGCCACGGCAAAAGACGTAGTGGCGGCTACAATTGCACCCACCTCTGAATCAGGTATGGAGGTCACTCTTGTTTAAAGGCATCACTGTGTTTATTGACTTATAAGCCCTGGCAGATGCCAGTAATTGTACAGTGATTACAACTATGTGAATTGTCTAGGTGCACCAAGGTAATTGTCTATGGGTACATAAACTAATGTCATTTACAAAAAATTATAATGAAATGATCTTGCAGTTTAAATAAATGTAGTTAAAATACCCTCAACATTATATGAAATGAACTGTAGGTGAGTGTCAAGTGAGCGACGTACAGTACAAAGCAAATATACAGCAGAAAGAACTAAATGACAAGAAGTGGCAGGTAAGTGTGGCAGTGGCCAATTCATTGTGAGGACATGTTCACTTGTGGAAGACAGATGTCATAAAGCTATACTTCAAAAATCAATATTATTGTACACATCAAGCTAGGGGTGTGCACCGGCCACTTTTCGTGTTTTGTGTTTTGGTTTTGGATCTGGATCTTTCTTCGTGTTTTGGATCTGGATTGGTTTTGCCAAAACCACCCTGCCGTGTTTTGGGTTCTGGGTTTTGTGTTTTGGATCTGTATTTTTTTTTTTAAAAAGCATAAAAACAGCTAAAATCACAGAATTTGTGTGTTTTTCTGCTCCTATGCTATTATTAACCTCAATTACCTTAATTTCCACTCATTTCCAGTCTATTCTGAACACCTCACAATAGTGTTTTTATGTCCAAAAGGTTGCACCGAGGTAGCTGGATGACTATGCTAAGAGATATGAGTGGGCGGCACAAACACGTGGTCCATCTAGGAGTGACACTGCAGTGGCAGACAGGATGGCAGTTTGAAAAACTAGGCCCCAAACAGTACATAATTCAAAGAAAAAAAAGAGGTGCAAGATGGAATTGTCCTTGGGCCCTCCCACCCACCCTTATGTTGTATAAACAGGACATGCACACTTTAACAAACCAAACATTTCAGCGCCAGGGTCTGCCACACGACTGTGGCTGAAATGATTGGTTCGTTTGGGCCCCCACAAAACAAGCTGGCAATTAATCTGTCCCTGCACAAACTGGCTCTACGGAGGCAAGATGTCGTCCTCATCCTCCTCATCCACCGATTCCTCACCCTCTTCAGTGTTGTGTACATCCTCATCCTCACAGAGTATTAATTCTTCCCTGCTGGAATCCACAACCACAGGTCCCTCTGTACGTTCTGGAGGCTGGTCTCCCTGGAAGAGTTGATAATTAATTTTATGAACATCATCTTCTCCACATTTTGTGGAAGCAACCTCCTACGCCTTTCGCTGACAAGGTTCCCGGCTGCACTAAACACTCTTGTGGAGTACACACTGGAGGGGGGACAACTCAGGTAAAATAGAGCCAGTTTGTACAGGGACCTCCAAATTGCCAGTCTGACATGCCTACTTGGATGCTGTCACCGATGTAATCCTTTAACAGACAGATGCATGCTTGTCGCTGTTGCTTTGAGGATGCAGGTGCGGCTACAGCCCACACAATTCACAAAGACAGAAAAAAAAAAAAAATTTTATTTTTTGTGGAGCGCACTTTTAGGGTTACACCACCCTTTAACAGACAGACGCACGCTTGTCGCTGCTGCTTTGAAGGATGCAGGTGCAGCTACTGCGCATACATTTCACACACAAACACAGAAATAAAGAAGATTATTTTATTTTGTTGGAGCACACTTTGGGGGTAACACCCCCTTTAACAGACAGATGCACGCTTGTCGCTGCTGCTTTGAAGGATGCAGGTGCGGCTACTGCGCATACATTTCACACACAAACACAGAAATAAAGAAGATTATTTTATTTTGTTGGAGCACACTTTGGGGGTAACACCCCCTTTAACAGACAGATGCACGCTTGTCGCTGCTGCTTTGAGGACAGTATCATATGCAGTGACAGTAGACTTGTCAGAAATTGTTGGCACGTCCTTCAGTCTGGAGCAGATGTCCAAACCGGCCCTTGACTTATGACACAGGCGCACGCTTGGTGCTGCTACTGTGTTGATGCACGTGTGGCTACATCGCACACAAGTCACAAACACAGAAAAAAAAATTTTTTTCTTTTTTGGAGCACTTTGGGGGTTACACCACCCTTTAACAGACTTATGGGACACAGGCGCACGCTTGGCACTGCTCCTTTGTTGATGCACGTGCAGCTACAGTGCACACAATTCACAAAGACAGAAAAAAAGAATTTTTGAGTGTTTGTGGAGCGCACTTTGAGGGTTACACCACCCTTTAACAGACAGACGCACGCTTGTCGCTGCTGCTTTGAGGATGCAGGTGCGGCTACAGCCCACACAATTCACAAAGAGAAAAAAAAAGATGAATTTTTTAATTGTTTGTGGAGCGCACTTTGAGGGTTACACCACCCTTTAACAGACAGATGCACGCTTGTCGCTGCTGCTTTGAGGATGCAGGTGGAATCTAGACGGGATTTGGAACCGGGGACACACTACCTCCATCAATTGTCTAAATCCCACTGCACTAATGGCGGATACCGGACGCACGTCTAACACCAACATAGCAGTCAAGGCCTCAGTTATACGTTTTGCTTCAGGATGACTGCTGTCATACTTCATCCTCCTCGCTAGGGACTGTTGGCGAGTCAATTGTTTAGTAAAAGTAGTGGTGTTCCTACTTCCTCTCTGGGATGATGAACAACTCCCAGCAGCAGCAACAGCACTAGGAGGAAGTGGTTCTTGATCTTTCCCTATTTTATTTTTATCGGAGAAAGTTTGGTCCTCCATTTATGTTATATTGATATATACGTGCGGCTAAGGCGCACACAAATGCAAAAAATATTTTTTTATTTTTGCTGGAGAGTAGTGCACTTTGTGGGTTACATCACCCTTTAAGAAATGAGCCAGCCAGCCCTTTACTTATGGGTCACAGGCGCATGCTTGGCACTGCTCTTTTGTTGATGCACGTGCAGCCACAGTGCACACAATTCACAAACACAGAAAAAAAAAATTATTTTGTTTGGAGTGCCCTTTGGGGGTTACAGCACCCTTTAGCGGTCAATCCAGCCGGCCCTTTATTTATGGAACACAGGCGCACGCTTGGCACTACTTTGTTGATGCACGTGCAGCTACTGCGCACACAATTCACAAACACAAAAAAAAATATTTTTTTATTTTGTTTGGAGTGCCCTTTGGGGGTTACAGCACCCTTTAGCGGTCAATCCAGCCGGCCCTTTATTTATGGGACACAGGCGCACGCTTGGCACTACTTTGTTGATGCACGTGCGGCTACTGCGCACACAATTCACAAACACAGAAAATATTTTTTTATTTTGTTTGGAGTGTACTTTGGGGGTTACAGCACCCTTTAACGGTCAAGCCAGCCGGCCCTTTACTTATGACACAGGCACACGCTTGGCACTACTTTGTTGATGCACGGGCGGCTACTGCGCACACAATTCACAAACACAGAAAATATTTTTTTATTTTGTTTGGAGTGTACTTTGGGGGTTACAGCACCCTTTAACGGTCAAGCCAGCCGGCCCTTTACTTATGACACAGGCGCACGCTTGGCACTACTTTGTTGATGCACGTGCGGCTATTGTGCACACAATTCACAAACACAGAAAATATTTTATTTTTTTTGCACTTGGGGGGAGCACCCCTGATGGACAGAGCACCCCCTGGACAACACTACAGCACTCCTTTAGGACTGGGACTCTGCACAAGACTTTGGAGTGGACACAGCCCCTATGGACAACAGCAGCACAGCACAACACAGCCAGCCCCTATAGACTTTGGAGGAGTGGACACAGCCCCTATGGACAACAGCAGCACAGCACAACACAGCCAGCCCCTATGGACTTTGGAGGAGTGGACACAGCCCTTATGGACAACAGCAGCACAGCACAACACTGCACTGCACTACACTACACAGCCCAGCCAGCCCTAACTCCCACCCTCCCTCTTCACTGTCCACAGCAGAGTGAGAAAATGGCGCCGACGTGGGTACCTTATATAGGATCCAAAACCCGCGAGACCCGGAAGGCGGGATGATGACGTTTTGCCTCGATTTTAGATCCGAGTCAGGCGGGAAAAGTCAAGCCTGACTCGGATCGGCCTCGGATCGGGGAGGCTCGGGGGGGTTCGGATTTCAGAAATCCGAACCCGCTCACCCCTACATCAAGCATGAACTTACTTAATGATTGAATACAACTTTGTACTAGAGATGTGCGCTGACCCCTGTGTTTTGGTTTTGCAAAAACCACCCTCAAGTGTTTTGGTTCAGATTCGGGTTTGAATTTTTTTAAACATTTATAAAAATAGCTAAAATTATGTAACTTGGACCTGTTTTTGTTCCTTTAATATTATTAGCATCAATATCTTTAATTTCCAGTCAATTATGACCAGCTCACAGCACCTGAAATCATGAGGGCGGACTTAAATGCAATCCAAAACATGCAATATCTGTTTTTTTAATCCAAGTAGCGAAGTGTGAGAAGACCTGAGTCAGGACTCGATTCTGCTGGGAACCCCAAAGTGATTCCGAACTGGGACGCAAGTCGACTCGGAACTCCTACATCCAGGGGTTGGGTTTTCTCAAAAACTGAACTGCTCATCTATACTTTGTACGCACAGAGCAGTAAAAATGTGGTCATCCACAAAAGCACACTATCCTGCTCTTCATGAATGCCTTTGGGCCTGGATCTGAGTTGGACGCAGCGGTGATGCAGTGGAGCATTTTTTGGACGCAGTAGAGTGACACAGTGGAGCGTTTTTTTTCTTCTGCGCATTTGTCTAAGAGGTCTATGTATCAAGCAGTGAAAAGCGTGAAGAAGTAGAACATTGGACAAATTGCCCATAGCAACCAATCAGCTTTGAAGTAGCATTTATCAAGTACAGTCTTTAAAATAATAGGTAGGAGCTGATTGGTTGCTTGATACATAGACCCCTAAGTCACACTATCAGTGATGTGCGGTGAGGTCAATGGCTGGGGAGGCACACATGGGGGTGGGTTTGAGTGCCAGGCAGTGGCGTCACAAGGGGGGTGTGGGCCGCACCGAGTGTCATCCTCCAAGGGGGTGACACCAAAAGCCACAAACTCATGTCCGCAGTGACTCCTGCCTGCACCCCACGCACGCGCTACCGCCACCACACACCTGAGTCCCGTCCTCATCCACCAGTATGTTCCCCGCTACCAACCCCCCCAGAAGGGGGTTGCGGTTTGACAGCTCCCCCCCCCCCCTCCGGGTGAAACTAAGAGAGAAATGAGTGTGCCTATCACCTACGAGTGGGAGCTCCCAAGCTCCGCCTACCTGCTTTTGAAGATTTCTATACACGGGGATTCCGCTGGTGTCTGGTCACATGCGCGTCATGACGTGATGATGTCATGGCACACGCACCTCTGAGTGACTGTCTGTGAAATTGGAACCTGTGAAGAGCCAGAGCGCCGAGGGGGACCAGCACCATCAGGCTGCATCTGTAGATGGAGAGTGACTGAGAGATCTGTGGTGACTGACAGCTGCCTGCCACTGATAAAGAGGGGATCAGTCAGCTTTAAGCACTACTTAAAGCTATAAGGTAAGTAATTAGTTTTTGCAGCTGCAGAAGAGGGTGAGGGAGGGGGGAGGCTCTCTGCATTGCATTTAATCTGCAATGAAGTATAAATGGTGGGAATATATATAGGTTTGTTGCAAGTTTCAGTGAACTTATATGGAAAAAGGTTTGCTTAAAAGGTACATATATATATATATATATATGTAAATATACACACCCATACTTGCAAGTAACAAAATTGGTTACCTCAGTATGGGCCTGATTCTGAGTTGGAAGCAGATGCTATCACAGCTATATCTTTTGCCGCAGGCGTGCCTGCGTTCTTACGCAAATGCCAGTGCAAATTCACTGCTCTGTGTACTAGCGTGCATTTCATTGTGCATGGACTGAGATGCCCACTAGCAAAATCTATAGACGCCACATTACCGTCCAGTATATCTTTTAGACACATTATTGGCGTAACATCGGTCGCACCATCGAAATTTGCAATAGCCCTATATCAAGTGCACTTTCTCCTGAGTATGGCCTCCTTTGTGAGCGGCGTGCTTCTCTGTATGTGCCCACTTTCAGCAACACACCTACCTCACTCCCATAAGATGCAATATTAGCATGTGTCTTTTTTTACACCCCTCTTTTACCTCCCAAGAATGCACACTCAAATTCTCAAACCCTGATTCCAGATCTGTACTTTACAGAGAATCGGGGTGCATTCTCTGTGCATCTTAGATGCATTTGCAATATGAAAAAACATTGGCTGATTGCATCCATATCGGCAATGCTGCTGACTCAGAATCAAGAACTATGGGTTTCATTCAGAGGCTGTTGAAGGGTCTGTGCAGGACCCATTCTGTGCATGTGGTGATCCTGCTAACAGATCCCCCAAGCGGCAGTATGATTGATCTGTGGCATTTGGGGAGGTGGAGCAGAGGGAATGCCTGGGCACTGTTCCCGGAAACACGGGGACTGTCGCATCCTTTTTCCGGGAGGGATGAGGCCGGGGTCTGCGTTGGTGGGCGCAGATTCCTGGCCTCTTGCGTGAGCAGGCACCGGCTAGGCTGCAGGAGGCTTCAGATCCCACAGCCTGACCAAAAGAGCAATCATCACGACTATTGGTAGCAATGGTGATCCTAGCCTGCGACTACATTTGCATGTGAGATGGACGGATTTGCACTGCCGCTTGTGCTTAGCTGTGTAATTCCGTCCATCTCTCTGAAACAGGCCCTGTGTTTTGATCATTGGCTATAATATATGATGATGAGACGGTATTAAGAATATATCCATACACCATGAAAAAGCTACTTTTGGTATGTTTATATAATCTGATTTGCCTTCTATGACAAGTTATGGGGCCTATTCATCATTACTAAAAATATCGATGGAGGTAATTAGGTTTAGCGCTCGCATGGAGTTCTACCTAATTACTGGAGGGATTCATCATTCCTCCTCCCTATAACTATCTATTCCGAAAAGCTGTAATTTTTGTGATGACAGCTTTTCAGGAAATAGATACTTTTCCCTGCCTACACTACCTTACCGCAGCTGTAATCAGTGCTATGCGTGCGCTGTTACATTCACAAAAGTGGCGCATGCGCAGCACTGATTACAGCTGCGGTAATTCTGTGTCCTTAAAACCATTATTTTAGCGTTGATAAATAGGCCCCTATGAGTTGAAAACAACGAGGTGAATAAAACAAAGTAATTACTTGGGTAAAAAGCTCATTACACCCAAAATTTCAAATGTGCAGGTAAGATAACATGCTTAAAGGCTTAATAAATGTAAAAAGTTACTACAAGGTATATGGTTGATAATCTGTCACATATAAAAACAGACTTGCCTACCTTTAGGCTGTCCCTTCCGGGACAGCCTGGACCACGCTCTTTACACATCAGGTGGGCGGAGCGGGGGGCGTGGCGGCTCAAAACATCATCGTGGCCCCGCCCCCCGCTGTGCAGAGCCCGTAATACAGACACTGTACTGCGGGGGGCGGGGCTTCGATGACGCGTTTTAACGTGAATCGCGTCATCTGATCCCCCGGGCTGCATACTATGTGGCCGCCAACGGGGGGGTGCGGGATGGCTGCGGCTGGTTCCGGGAGACTTGCCTGCCTTCCCGGGAGGTCGGGAGTGGCACCCGATTTTCGGGAGGCTCCCGACCAAATCGGGAGGGTAGGCAAGTAGGTATAAAAGGCTATCAGAATATATAAACATACCAAAATTGATTTGCACATGGTGCACTCATATATTCGCAATAACTTCTCATCATCACTTTTATAACTAGAGATCAAAACTTACGATGGTAACCAAATGTGATAAGAAAAATGGGAAAGGCCTATATACTGTGTGTGTATGTGTATATATATTACAGTGATCGCAAATACATGCTATAGTAGGCCTTTTACTCTGAAATGGCTGCCTAGGAATCTCAGGATTGGCCACACTAGTCTTGAGACAGAGTCGCAAACTGATAACAGTAACACAATTTCTACATAGGTGGGTATCCAATTAGTCCCGACGCCGGCACTTATCAGGGTTTTTTTTTCAGGACCTAAGGTGTCCCAAAAAATAATCCACAATAAGTGCCGTTTTCCCCCCCAAAAAACGAGAACAAATAGGTCCGCGAGCTTATTGCGGCTCCTATGTGTTTACAGGAGAACTATCCTATTATTACGCCTAAAATAATAAGATAGGGTGAAAAAAAACATTGGCGAAAATCGTGGATAATCGGCGAAAAATCCCCGTGTTTTGCCGATTGCTGGGATCAATTAACGCTTGAACGATGTTCGGGGCTAACTGTATACCGCCCATAGTGCTGGAACTGGGACAACCCTACCAAATGTGTAGTTTCGTCTATGGGGAGGAGCAGTGTAACTGCTGGGCTGGTAAGGAGGGAGAGTTTGCGGAGCTGCGCACCTTGATCCCGATTTTTTTATTTTTTGGTGGATGGAGGGGGGGTGTCACCATGCGTTACAGCACCGGGTGACACCAACCCTAGTGACGCCTCTGGTACCAGGAGCCTGTCTCACCCCCTACTCACTGTAACTCTCCCTTCACTACATTAAGTTTGATCCAGTTTTACCTAAAAGATTATTACAATAAACAAAGATGTTTATAAATTATAAACATCTTCTTTGTATTATTCTAATAATTTTTATATCAAAACTCTGGAGCTTGCCAGGAAGTATGATAGGAGAGGGGGTATGACATCCCTGCTGTGTATGTGTCCATATTCCATATGCACAGAGTTGGAGTTATTTGGAAAATGTATTGGGTATTCCTGGATGATTACAGGGAGGTGACTAAGTGGATGCTTGGAGATGGTCCATCTTATCGGCGTGTTATGACAGTGCTGCGGGTGTGTTACTGATAGTGGTTGCATATAGAGATGCAGAATCATTCACATAGGAGAACATTTTCAAATTGATAATCTACACCTGCCATAGGGCTGGTGCAACTGTCAATGGGGTGCAACTGTCAATACCCAAGTAGTATTTCAGCTTCCAAAGTTGCTCGAAGTGGGCGTCTTAGTCCTTGCGAATGCAGATGCCCAGATCTACACTAGGGAACGGATTTGTAACTGTATTTGCATAAATGCACAGGAACAATACCAGCAAAAGATGCACACACACGCTGTAGTGTCCTACTCAGAATCAGGCCCTTTGTGTCTGCCCACTATGCATATATGGTGGGTACAACTATACTTTAATATATGGCCTTACAACAAGGTGGATATCTGTGCCTAGCTATCTCTTGTCAATATAGGTTATATAACACCGATTGGGAATAAATGAACATGATTCTCAGTCTTGTGGTCATGGTGATCACAGCAAATGTAAGACAGTCAAAGAAAACAGAGTTTATTTAATTGTATTTAGTTTAGTTAGCCAGGTAACTTAGGGCCTGATTCACACCCGGTCGCTAAGCTGCGCTCGCTCGCTGCCAAAAGGGGCCGGGTTTGCAAATCCTGTGATCGCACTGTCTGGCTTAAGGACCCCCTCTATGTCTTAGAGGGCGATGGCAGTGAGCGTTCGCAGAAGTATAAAGCTGCCCACCTTTCTCTCTTAGTATGCGACATCTCCAGGAAGTGTCTGATTAATCAGGAACATCGAGACCCATCGGAGCTGCACGCAGCACTTGAGGTAGCCCCTACCCCACCGCAAGCACTGCGATCAGTTCAAGCTAAAATACAACCAAGTAACGTGTACAATGACGTTACTTTGCTAATTATGCACACCCATTAAACTCCGTTTTGACGCCCAGACACACCTGTATTCGCACATCCACTCCCCCGTTCACAGACACCTTCCCCTGTCACCACCCACAAACGGCGGTATCTGTCACTCAAAGTAGCGTCCAGTCTGTGTACTATGAGCGCACGATTCCCGGCCACAGTGACTGGCTCGCGCATGCGTATTCTGACGCATACGCATGGGCAGATGTGCAATAATCGTCCTTAGGAAGCGTTCGCAGCTTAGTGACCGGGTCTGAATCAGACCCTTAGTGTGCTCTATAACAGATAATATAGCATGATTTCATTATTTTGAAATGTAGCTAAGCAAAACACAATATACTAATAAAACATCCATATTGCTTTACTGTACATGGCTAATTATATAAAATATATTGTTAATTATGTGCTTATGAAATTTGCAGAAAACAACTGTGTATTGCATGAGTCAGTATGTTGTAGTGAGGGTGTAAAATGTGTAAGAATAAAATGGAAAATAGAAATAAAGCAGTACTGTTTGCACAGCTATGTAGCAAATGTAATGCACAGTAACCAAGAGTGCTTATACTTACAGTCACAGAAAACGTCCAGGAAGAATGACTGTTCAAACAAGACTATAGGCAGATGACATTGGTAGATGCGTGCTGATTGGCTTCTTTACTCCTTATGCAGTGATTGGCATAATTCTCCACATGACAATATTAAGTTGGTGACTTTCATTCAAACTGGGAGTAATTTGCTATTTAATGTGCCTTGTATGAATCTTTTAACTCACAGTTGCCGACTTTCTGGCTGCTCCTTCCGGGAGGGAGCAGCCAGATCGGCAGGGCAGCGGGGGGCGTGGCCGGAAAAGGGGCGTGTCCGGACGGGTGCATGACATTTGTAGGCGTCACGGGGGCAGGGTCACGCGATCGCGTAATTTTGGCCCCGCCCCCGCTACACAATGCCGATAATACAGGCATTGTGAGGCAGGGGGCAGGGCCAAAATGACGCGAATCGCATCACTGGCTGCCCTCGCAGCGGGGGTTTGGAGTACATTGCGGGGGATGTCGGGGGGATCGGCCGCCGCTGGGAGGCTTGCCTGCCTTTCCGGGGGGGCGGGAGCTGCACCCGATTATCGGGAGGCTCCCGCCCAAATCGGGAGGGTAGGCAACCCTGTTGTAACTTCTGACTAAATTAAGAAATGGGTGATTTGATTCATTCAACTCTTGTTACAAAGTCCCAGCTACAGCTCCCCTGCATTTTCTGTAATGGTGTCCAGCAACTAATAAAACATGTTGATTGTAATCGGCAGGGTTATTTTTGTGACCCATGTCCCACATTTGTCTGCTGATGTAAGCTTTGTAGAAGGATAACTTGTTTTAAGATGTTGCTCAAATCTGTGCAGAGCACTTAGTGACATACACAGATAAATTGTTATTGAGTGTATATATGTCAATAAGGTAGTTATCATAAGAATAACAAACAACACATTGGCCTTGACATATTACGTAGGTAAACATATTGAGATATAATGTATTATTCATAATTGAGGCAATACTACCCCCTGTTGCTAATAAAAGTAAAGTATTAATGTATGTGTTCTGGGGAGACATCTCCCCTAATTTCAGTAAGATAAAAGGAATGTTCATGCATGTTGGCTTTTGTGATTGGATCCAACAGAGATGGAGTTCAGTATTTCTTCAATCTGGATGTCTAAACTAACAGGCAAAAGAGGCTCCCCAAACCTATCACTGAATACAATTGATTAAGAGCTGAGTATATCTTTGACAATCTTTCTGAGTATATATCATATCTGCTTATACAGGGATGCCATCAAGGGGGGGGGGGGGGACTGCCAGGACTGGAGTCCAGGGCCCAGACACTCAACAGAAAGAAAGGGGGCCCGTCCGCCACCTGCTGCTCGCCATCCCACTACCCCCTGCAGTGAAAGGTAGCACTCACTGCTACCACCCACTTGGCTGCATTACTCCCTTGAATTAAAGTAGGAGGGCTGCGCTGACTACTTGATGCTGCCTCTAATTGAATGACAGGGCTGGCCGCCAACTCCCTAAAGACTTTTTTTTGTGGAATCGGGACGCATGACATCATGAAGGTACGCCGCACAACTGGAAGGAAGAAGCTAGAGGAGCCAGTGCTCATAAGGAGCAGCTTAAGCCAGACAGACAGACCAGGAAAAGCCAGAAGGAGCATTATTCAAGGAGAGAAGGTAAAGAGGACGGGAAGGTGGAAAGGGGGAAGGGGAGGGGCTATTTTGCCAGTCCCAGGCCCCACAATATCTGATGGCAGCTCTGTGTTTTATATATATATATTAGCGGTGAGCGGGTTCGGATTTCAGAAATCCGAACCCCCCCGAGCCCCCCCCCGATCCAAGGTCGATCCGAGTCAGGCTCGACTTTTCCCGCCTGACTTGGATCTGAAATCGAGGCAAAACGTCATCATCCCGCCTTCCGGGTCTCGCGGGTTTTGGATTCTATATAAGGTACCCGCGTCGGCGTCATTTTCTCACTCAGCTGTGGACAGTGAAGAGGGAGGGTGGGAGTTAGGGCTGGCTGGGCTGTGTAGTGTAGTGTAGTGCAGTATAGTGTTGTGCTGTGCTGTGCTGTGCTGCTGTTGTCCGTAGGGGCTGTGTCCACTCCTCCAAAGTCCATAGGGGCTGGCTGTGTGGTGCTGTGCTACTGTTGTCCATAGGGGCTATGTCCACTCCTCCAAAGTCCATAGGGGCTGGCTGTGTTGTGCTGTGCTGCTGTTGTCCATAGGGGTTGTGGGCCTGATTCAGAGCCGGATGCTCTGACTAGAGCGCTCGCTCTGAATCAGGGCCCTACTACATGAAAATGGAGCGCCCTCCTGGACGCTCGCATAGCTGTGGGTGACCACCGACAGCTTATGCGAGCGTCCATGATGATGGTCGCGATGGTCTTGACCATCGCGACCATTGGGCTTGCGACGGAGATCCTGCGGTAGGGTCTCACTGCCGCAAGACCTGGAGTGATTTTGGCTCTATCAGAGCCAAAATCACTCCCACTGACATCACTAGTGATGTCAGTGGGGCCGGCTTCAGGCGGTAGGCATTCCCATGGGAATCCACATCGACAGCACGCCCCCTTTGGTGCGAGACCCGGAGTAACGGCTACCCCGTCGCTAGCCGGATCTCGCGCATGTGCACGACGGAGCTCCCTCCGTCGTGTTAATGCGCAGTGGGGTAACATCGACCTGATTGCGAGCATCCTGTGCTCGCGAGCGGGTCTGAATGACCCCCTGTGTCCACTCCTCCAAAGTCCATAGGGGCTGGCTGGACTGTGTTGTGCAGTCAGTTGTCCATAGGGGCTGTGTCCACTCCAAAGTCCTGTGCAGTGTCCCAGTCCTAAAGGGGTGCTGTAGTGTTGTCCAGGGGGTGCTCTGTCCATCAGGGATGCTCCCCCCAAGTGCAAAAAAAATTTATATTTTTTCTGTGTTTGTGAATTGTGTACGCAGTAGCCGCACGTGCATCAACAAAGTAGCGCCAAGCGTGCGCCTGTGTCATAAGTAAAGGGCCGGCTGGCTCGTCTGTTAAAGGGTTGTGTAACCCCCAAAGTGCACTCCAAACAAAGTAAAAAATTATTTTCTGTGTTTGTGGATTGTGTGCACTGTGGCTGCACGTGCATCAACAAAGGAGCAGCGCCAAGCGTGCGCCTGTGTCCCATAAGTAAAGGGCCAGCTGGCTTGTCCATTAGAGGGTGCTGTAACCCCCAAAGTGCACTCTAAAAAAATAAAAATATATTTTTTTTGTGTTTGTGAATTGTGTGCGCAGTAGCCGCACGTGCATCAACAAAGTAGTGCCAAGCGTGCGCCTGTGTCCCATAAATAAAGGGCCGGCTGGATTGACCGCTAAAGGGTGCTGTAACCCCCAAAGGGCACTCCAAACAAAATAAAACATTTTTTTCTGAGTTTGTGAATTGTGTGCTCTGTGGCTGCATGTGCATCAACAAAGGAGCAGCGCCAAGCGTGCGCCTGCGTGTCATAAGTAAAGAGCCAGCTGGCTCATTTCTTAAAGGGTGGTGTAACCCACAAAGTGCACTACTCTCCAGCAAAAATAAAAAAATATTTTCTGTGTTTGTGTGCGCCTTAGCTGCACGTATATATCAATATAACATAAATGGAGGACCAAACTTTCTCCGATAAAAATAAAATAGGGAAAGATCAAGAACCACTTCCTCCTAGTGCTTTTGCTGCAGCTGGGAGTTTTTCATCATCCCAGAGAGGAAGTAGGAACACCACTACTTTTACTAAACAATTGACCCTCCAACAGTCCCTAGCGAGGAGGATGAAGTACGACAGCAGTCATCCTGAAGCAAATCGTATAACTGAGGCCTTGACTGCTATGTTGGTGTTAGACATGCGTCCGGTATCTGCCATTAGTGCAGTGGGATTTAGACAATTGATGGAGGTAGTGTGTCCCCGGTTCCAAATCCCATCTAGATTCCACCTGCATCCTCAAAGCAGCAGCGACAAGCGTGCGTCTGTCTGTTAAAGGGTGGTGTAACCCTCAAAGTGCGCCAAAAAATAAAAAACTATTTTTTTTATGTGTTTGTGACTTGTGTGCGATGTAGCCGCACGTGCATCAACACAGTAGCAGCGCCAAGCGTGCGCCTGTGTCATAAGTCAAGGGCCGGTTTGGACATCTGGTCCGGACTGAAGGACGTGCCAACAATTTCTGACAAGTCTGCTGTCACTGCATATGATACTGTCCTCAAAGCAGCAGCGACAAGCATGCGTCTGTCTGTTAAAGGGTGGTGACACCCTCAAAGTGTGCTCCACAAACAATAAAAATATTCTTATTTTTTTTCTCTTTGTGAAATGTGTGGGCTGTAGCCGCACCAGCATCCTTAAAGCAGCAGCGACAAGCATGCGTCTGTCTGTTAAAGGGTGGTGACACCCTCAAAGTGTGCTCCACAAACAATAAAAATATTCTTCTTTTTTTTCTCTTTGTGAATTGTGTGGGCTGTAGCCGCACTTGCATCCTCAAAGCAGCAGCGACAAGCGTGCGTCTGTCTGTTAAAGGATTACATCGGTAACAGCATCCATGTCAGACAGTCCGTACATGTACTGGCAGAAAAAAGAGGCAATTTGGAGGCCCCTGTACAAACTAGCTCTATTTTACCTGAGTTGCCCCCCCTCCAGTGTGTTCTCCGAAAGAGTGTTTAGTGCAGCCGGGAACCTTGTCAGCGAAAGGCGTAGGAGGTTGCTTCCACAAAATGTGGAGAAGATGATGTTCATAAAATTAATTATCAACTCTTCCAGGGAGACCAGCCTCCAGAACGTACAGAGGGACCTGTGGTTGTGGATTCCAGCGGGGACGAATTAATACTCTGTGAGGATGAGGATGTGCACAACACTGAAGAGGGTGAGGAATCGGTGGATGAGGAGGATGAGGACGACATCTTGCCTCCGTAGAGCCAGTTTGTGCAGGGACAGATTAATTGCCAGCTTGTTTTGTGGGGGCCCAAACGAACCAATCATTTCAGCCACAGTCGTGTGGCAGACCCTGGCGCTGAAATGTTTGGTTTGTTAAAGTGTGCATGTCCTGTTTATACAACATAAGGGTGGGTGGGAGGACCCAAGGACAATTCCATCTTGCGCCTCTTTTTTTTCTTTGAATTATGTACTGTTTGGGGCCTAGTTTTTCAAACTGCCATCCTGTCTGCCACTGCAGTGTCACTCCTAGATGGACCACGTGTTTGTGCCGCCCACTCGTATCTCTTAGCATAGTCATCCAGCTACCTCGGTGCAACCTTTTGGATATAAAAACACTATTGTGAGGTGTGAGGTGTTCAGAATAGACTGGAAATGAGTGGAAATTAAGTTTATTGAGGTTAATAATAGCATAGGAGCAGAAAACCCCACAAATTCTGTGATTTTAGCTGTTTTTATGCTTTTTTTAAGAAAAATACAGATCCAAAACACAAAACCCAGAACCCAAAACACGGAAGGGTGGTTTTGGCAAAACCAATCCAGATCCAAAACACGAAGAAAGATCCAGATCCAAAACACAAAACGTGGCCGGTGCACACCCCTAATCTATATATATATATACACATACGACAGGCTCAATCCACGGCACTCGATCATCTGGGGTGCCCTTGGTATGTGACCACACCATCTACATAAAAAATATCATACAAACTCTGCACTCACATGCTTTTCAAACTGCAACTCCTTTGAACATAGGGAATGTTGGTTCCAAAATATTGCAATAATTTGTTAAACTGGCCACCGCTTCACGGTCATTCCCATCTAGCCAGTCCCTACACTGATTCTCAGATAAATGAACTTGATCTGCCATCTTGGCCTCAAGCTTGCATACATTTTAAACAGAAAACTGGGTCCTGCCTTAAAGAGACAGGACCACACCCAGGGCTATCAGTTAATAAGCACCTGGAAAAAGAAAAAAGTTTGTCTTACATTTGAAAAACAGGGTGCCCTAGCAAGTGTGACCACAAAATTTGTCATTTATTTAAATTTTATGCTCAACAAGCATAGGAGCCATGAGCTGGACACACCATGGGGTGACCTGGAGTGAAACCGTAGGGTGGCTTGGAGTAGTGCAGGGTGTTGAACTGAAGTGATGCAGGGAGATGATGCTGGTGGGAAAGGGGAGCACAGCTAGACCACACCTCCTTCTATGAGGTTACATCCATATCCAGGATCCCACATGCGGGAGGGGCGGGAGCACCTGCAAAAATCTTGCATTGGGCACTAATTTGGCTAGGGCCAGCTCTGTAAGTTTGTCACTGTCTTGCTGAAAAAATATGGCCCTGATTCAGAGCCGGACGCTCTGACAGAGCGCTCGCTCTGAATCAGGGCTGTCCCTCCTCCTTTTTGGCCACTCCCATAGCTGTGGGTGACCACCCACAGCTATAGCGAGCAGCCAAAATGATGGTCACGATGGTCAAGACCATCGCGACCATTGGGCTTGCGACGAGACCCTTGCGGTAGGGTCTCGCTGCCGCAAGGTAGTAGGTAGCAAAGTCAAGGGCAGTGAGCAAGGAGGGGAGACGAGGAGGGGGTGGGCAATGGAGGGAGTTGAAAGTGGTGAAGAGACGCTGGGGATTTGAGGACTGAGAGGAGATGAGGTTCTTAAAGTATGAGTGTTTAGAGAGGGAGAGCGCAGCACTATAGGATGAGAGCATAAATTTGAAATGGAGAAAATCTGCCTTAGAGCGTGATCTTCTCCACTGTCGCTCGGCAGTTCGAGAACACTTTTGCAGGTATCTGGTGCATTTGGAATGCCAGGGTTGAGGAGTAGATCTGCGAGTGTGAGTAGTGATCGCCGGAGCGACAGAGTCCAGAGCAGAAGTAAGGGAGGTGGTGTATAGGGAGGTGGCTTGTTCAGGGCAGGAGAGAGAGAGGATAGGGGAGAGAAGTGAGTTAAGCAGGGAAGAAAAGGAAACTGTGTCGATAGCGTCAATGTTACGCTTAGTAATTGAGGCTTTTGGAGGTAGAGGAGTGGAAGGAGAGAGGGACAGGTTAAACGAGAGATGGTGATGGTCAGAAAGTGGGAATGGGGAATTGAGGTGATCAGAAATTTCACAACGGTGAGTGAAGACCAGATCAAGCACATGGGCAACTCACATGGGAGGGTGATGAGGTCCATTGAGAGAGACCAAGTGACGATGTGAGGGAGAGGAGTTTGGAGGCAGAGGATTCTGTGGTGATATCAATTGGAATATTGAAGTCACCTAGGATAATCGAGGGATGGTCTGAGGAGAGAAAGTGAGGGAGCCAGGAAGCAAAGTTGTCAATGAACTTGGAGGGAGGGCCAGGAGGATGGTAAATGACAGCTACTTGGAGGTGTACTGGGTGGAAGAGGCGTATAGCATGGACTTCAAATGAAGAGAATGTGAGGGATGGTTCAGAGGGCATGGTTTGGTATGAGTAACCAGGGGATAGAAGGACCCCAACACCACCACCATGGCGACCCCCAGGTTGTGGGGTGTGGGAAAAGGTGAGGCCCCCAGAGGAGAGAGCTGCAGGAGAAGTGGTGTCAAAGGGTAAAATCCAGGTTCCAGTAATGGCTAGGAGATTCAGGGAGTTGGAGATGAAAAGGTTATGGGTTGGGACCAGTTTATTACAGACTGACCTGGCATTCCAGAGGGCACAGGATAGAGGGACAGTGGCCCTGATTCAGAGCAGTGACCACCCACAGCTATAGCGAGCAGCCAGGAAGATGATCACAATGGTCAAGGACATCACGACCATCGGGCTTGCGATGAGACCCTTGTGGTAGGATCTCGTTGCCGCAAGCCCTGGAGGGCTTTCGGCTCTATCAGAGCCAAAAGCACTCCCACTGACATCACTTGTGATGCCAGTGGGGCCGGCCCCAGACGGTAGGTGTTCCCATGGGAACGCCTCCGTCTGGGCAGCCACACCCCCGGCATGCCCACCAAAGGGGGCGTGCTGTCACTCACCATTGACAGCACGCCCCCTTTGGTACGAAACCCGGAGCGACGGCTTGCCCATCGCTATCCGGGTCTTGCACAAGCACATGACGGAGCCAGCTCCGTCGTGCGCATGCGCACTGGGCCAACATCGACCCTCGTGAGCGGGTCTGAAACAGGCCCAGAGTTTGTTGGAGAGATTTGAATGAGATTATCAGGGTTGCTGTAGCATGGGGGTGAGATTTATTTGGGGGACTGAGCTGAATGTGAGTGTAGCAATTGTGCGGACTCCAGTGCTAGAAGGGGAGCCAGTAGAAGGTGGGCAGAAAGGGAAATTAATGATGTGGGGTGAAGTGACCTGGAGAGGGGAGTGGGAGGAGGGATTAGCAGTGAGGTTGTAGGACCCCTGTGGAGTATAAGAGAATGAAAGTGGAGTAATGGGAGAAGATGAGGAGGAAGGTAAACAGAGGAGAGGAGATAAGGGGAAGAGGAAGTGGAGGAGACAAGGGGGAAAGGATAAAGGTGGAAGCAAGGGGCAGAACAAAAGATTAGGTAGACACTGAGTGTGGGTGGGAGTTGAATAAAACATGGTAATAGTAAGGATGATATAAATAGGGGAAGAAAAAGTTAAAAGTAAGAATGAAGAAAGAATGTAAGAGTGCAGATTTCCAGAAATGCAAGTAAGGTACAGTGTGGGAAAAGTGTCTGTACTGCAAAAGTTTATTATTGAGTATAAAAATAAAAAAAAAGTGGAGATTTGGTGGGAGCAGAAGTTAAATTAAAAAATAGACAATTGTAGGAGCTAGATGATATAAGACTTAAAAAAAGAGCTAAGGTAAAAGTACATTATTAAAGAGGTAAACTGACATTAACACAGATAAGTATGCATTAGGATGGTATGGATTTTGCCAGCAGGCAGACACACTGAAAAAATTAAAGGGAAATTTTATAAAGCAGATTTTGTTGTGTTTTGATAGATGTGGATCTTGGGCCTGCTGATGCAAGTTCTTCCTTGTCTATTACATCAGGGACTAGAGGAACTATGGAGCAATGGTCCTGATTCAGAGCCGGACGCTCTTTCAGAGCGCTCGCTCTGAATCAGGGCGGCTTTTATTTTTTTTGAGCCGGCCTCCTGGCCGCTCGCTAAGCTATGGGTGACCACCCACAGCTTTTGCGAGCGGCAAAATGATGGTCGCGATGGTTGCGACCATCGGGCTTGCGACGAGACCCTTGTGGTAGAGTCTCATCTGCCGCAAGCCCCAGTGAGCTTCCTGTTCTAATAGAGCAGGAAGCTCACTACTGACATCACTGGTGATGTCAGTAGGGCCCCCCACAAATTGCAGATGTTCCTTCAGGAATGCCTCCATTTATCCAGCCACCCCCACCCCGCCTACAAAATGGGGCAAGCTGTCGATCAACATCGACAGCTACCCCGTTTGGATGCGAGCACCGGAGTGAGTGATTTCTCGCTCACTTTGGGGCGTGCGCACTGCCTGGCCATCGATCCGCCAATGTGCTCATTCAGCCTGACGATTACAAGTGAAAGGCTACTGAATTTGTAATGAATTTACCCCAGTCAAGAGTGGGGAGATGTTGACTTTAAACTGGACTTTAACTTTTTTTACATTACAACAATATTGGGTCAAATATATTGTGTAATGGGCAGACTAGATGGGCCAAGTGGTTCTTATCTTCTGTCAAATTCTATGTTTCTATGTGATCTTACAAAGGTCAATTTTATGTAACATCAAGGATCTGGCGCTATGTTTATTATAGACTAGTGACCCACCCCAGCTTCGCATGGGAGCAATTTTGAAATAATAGCAATAGTCTTTTTTTTAACTTAGGTCTTATAAGATTGCCTTATAGATGACATCAGTCGTATTTCCTCCTGACATCAACACAAAAATTTTTTAGTTTTGACATGACACGCAAAAGGGCCACATAAAGTTGTCCATTAGAAAACGCTGTATGCAGAGCTGAATGCACCTGTGTAGATGGACTTCTCCTATCTATAAGCTTAGCTTGATAGCCATCATCATCATCCGTGCTCACTTACACAATGCCACAGACGTGCTTGATTCTGTATGTAAATCCGGGTTTGAGTCACTGGTAGGAGTGAGTTCTGGGATTGGCGTCTGGAAGCTGGCAGGTCTGCTGTAATTCCTGCTCATGGAATAATGTGAATTGAGGATGCTGGAAGTACAGCTGGGATGGTATGGAGCTGTACTAGAATCTGATTATCGGGTTGAAATCAATGATATAGGATATCGAACTGGAGCTGATGGCTCTTTTTATCGGACTGGAAATTATGACAACGGAAGCGATGGCGCTGGTTATCATATTGGAGCCAAGGATACAGGATATCGGACTGGAACTGATGGAATCAGGTATCGGACTGGAACTGATGGTGCGAGTTATCAGACTAGAACCGATGGAGGCCAAAATCAAGACAGGGATAAATCCTGCACTAGTGTCTTTATCATAAGTAATATCTTCAATGGTCCTTATCTCAAAATAGCTCAAATCTGTAGTTCATGTCTCTACCGTATAGTTATATGGCTTCTATGAAGTGCTACCCACTACTCAATTTTTACATATATCACAAAAATAAGAAGAGAAAGGTAAGCAGTTTCGAGGGTGCACTAGCGACCACAGAAAAATGATTTAAAAGTTGTAAATTTTATTTGGTATGTAATATATTAATATATCAATTTTATAAGTTAAAATAGGTGAAATATAAAATAAAAAAACATGAAAAAAAGAATGAAAAATAGTAAAGTATATTAAAATATATGTTCAACAAAACAACCGTTGTCTGTGTCATTCTGTTTCAGTATATCACTTATCACAGCTAATTGCTTAATAGTAATCACACAGTGTTATGTCTTAGTTTCATGTGTTATAGCCAGAGAGTTTAATAGAATATTATTCCCTCACATAGGGAGAGATGGGTATTGTGTAGTCTAGCCCTTTATCAAATTAACCAGTCGATGCTGCAGAAGATACTCTATTTCACATTATAATTATACATTCTCAACTCATCAGTAATGGACTAATCATTACGGTTCTGCTATAATTCTATATGTAGCCTCTCTTTGTTAATGCAGTGTTATATTCCAACTGGTAGCAGTTGTGCTTTAAGTGTCACTTATCTCCTGATTAAATATATCCAATCAGTTTCCCCCTTGGTAACTGTATAACTAGGCACTATGACCTTTGTGATTTCATCATTCTTATAATATTCTTTATTAACCACACAGATTTTTACTGTGCTTCTCAAATGTATTTATGTCCTGCTAATGAGGATTTATATAATATCTCACACAGGTACAACTCAGTATGAATTAATATATATTCTTAATAACTGTTCTCACATTATTCACCAATTAGGTCGTGGCAGGTTAGGGCTACATCTGCACTATATCAATTAGTTACTGCTATTCAATCCTAGCATAATGTTGTTATCAGTGCTTTTATGACTGGCTGCTCCTTTCATATATTCCTGGCCGCTTACGGCACCAATAATCCCCCTAAGACTCTTTTAGCACCGCCAATATTTCTACTTCTGGCTTCTGCACTGCAAACAGCGTGTGCACCGACGTAACTTGTATGCTTCTGTATTATCCTGTCCTCTGCCAAAGCGGTCAGTGCCTTCTCATCGCTTTGTTTGGTAGGGGCTAAAAAGTCACCAGGAATACAGTGTGACATATGTATCAAGCTCAATCTAACAGCATTAACAATAACAGTGTGTTTCAATATATTCAGAACATAGACAACAGCTGCAGAGAGCCTAACGCAGTTTCACCATTCAGGCTTTTCAAGGCATTACCTGCTACCTCATTTTCACTTCCTTTTATCCCCTATCCAGGGCCCTGATTGGTTGTCTGTTTTTCATTCATAATATGGAGATCTAGTAAATCCTATCATTTACAAGGTATACAAAATTGAAATCCTTGTTCATCCATTAAACTATGCACAGGAATGAAAAAATATTTGTATATATATTAAGCGGGTATGATGTTTTAATTAATGATGTTCTCATTTTAAGATATTTATACAATATAGCAGTAAAATAGATACAATATGTTCATAGTATACAAGTTCAGAAAAACATTACTCATAATATGAGCATGATTATAATCCTTACACTTCCATAAATCTAAACATCAACTGGGGAAACTATTATTAAATATCATAAGAGGATGTAGTATCACCATTTGTGATATGATAATTTTTGTGCTACTATGTTATCTAATACAGAAATTAAATTAATTAATATATGATTAATGCAATCTCCGATTTCTTCCTTATTACTGTATAATAAGATCTGTGTCGTAACATGTATTCAATTCTAACATGATGGTTTATTATCTCATCTAGAATAGTGCATAGTCTTATACATTTTCCTACCATTATGGCAGGTTTATTTTATCTCTAAATGTATTCCATCATCATCCATCTGAATAAATATTTTCTATATAATATAATCATCCAAACAGTCGAATGGTACCCCTGCTGTTTTTATAATGCTATTATTTTTATTATCCCACACCCCCTGATGCCCTTGCTTAATATATCCATCGTTTAAGGGTTAGGTAATTGTAATCCTTCAAAATCCATTTATTAATATAGGGATCTAGTAAATACTATAATTTGGAAATTATACAAAGTTGTAATCCTTAATTATCCATTTAACTATGCATAAGTAAGGAAAAATATTAGTATATATCTTTAGTGGGTATAATGTTCTAATTTATGATGTACTCATTTTGGATATTTATACAATATAGTAATGAAATAAATACAATACATTCATAGTATATAAATCCAAAGGAAAAAATAAATAAATAAATTTAAACTCGAAATATGTGCATGAATATGATCCTTATACATCCATGAATAAAAGCATCAATTAGGGAAACTTTACATATCGTTAGGGAATGTATTGTCACAAGTTGTGATGTGATCATTTTTGTGCACCTCTGTCTTCTAATACAGAGATTAAATGAATTAATATATGATTAATCCAATCTCTCAGATTTTCTTATTAATATATAAATAGATAATTATCTGTGTCTCAACATGTGTTCAATTCTAACATGATGGTTTGATATCCCATCTTGAATAGTGCATAGTCTTCAGTCCCTCAAGGAGACCTATAGTGTCAGGTAAAGGAAGACTTACTGAGAAAGCAAGTATATTTGTAGACAAACAACAGCAAGGTGTCATGATTGGTGTCTGCGAGTTACCTGTCTCAGGTGGTGATCGGGTTTCAACGGAGGCCTGCATGACTGGAATCACAGATAATGTAAATAGCTCTATTTACAAGACTTGGGTAGCAGTGAAAACTGCCTTTGATGAAAAATGACAGGAACTGGAGGGACCGGACTGGGACCAGCAGGAAGACTTGTTGAATTGAACTGATGAACTGAGAACTTGACTCTGGACTGGAACAACGTGGACTGAACTGATGAGCTTGGAACTTGATTCTGGACTGGAACAACGTGGACTGAACTGATGAGCTTGGAACCTGACTCTGGACTGGAACAACGTGGACTGAACTGATGAGCTTGGAACCTGACTCTGGACTGGAACAACGTGGACTGAACTGATGAGCTTGAAACTTGACTCAGGACTGGAATGTGACAATGGCTGAAGGGAAGTCAGGTAATGCTGAGATGAGGGCTAAACAGGGTAATCTGGAATTACTATGACAAAGGCTAGAACTCAGGTGCAGGCTGGACAGGATAATTGGAAATAACAGGTTTCAGGAAGGATTGGGTAGGTTTGGGAATTTGCAGGCTGGACAGGATAATTGGAAGTAACAGGTTTCAGGAAGGAATGGGTAGGTTTGGGAACTTGCAGGCTGGACAGGATAATTGGAAATAACAGGTTTCAGGAAGGAATGGGTAGGTTTGGGAATTTGCAGGCTGGACAGGATAATTGGAAATAACAGGTTTCAGGAAGGAATGGGTAGGTTCGGGAATTTTAGGTTCAGGTAGGGAATAGGTAGGTAACAGGGGCAGGAGTTGATCCACAGCAGGAAGCAAGGCAGGGTAACACGATGCAGGTTTACAGAGTGCCAGGGACCAACCAGGAGTAGGACTAGCAGCAGAGCACAGGCCAGGTATTGCTGTAACAGGACGTCTGGATGCCAGGTATTACTGTAGCAGGTTTTCGGGATGCACCAGAGGTTGCTGTCAGCAGGCTTACTGGATTGCCAGGTTTGGCTGTAACAGGTTTTCTGGAAGCACTGGGGGTTGCTGCCGGCAGATTTACTGGATTGCCAGGTACAGCTGAAACAGGTTTTCTGGATAGCGCCAGGGATTGCTGTAGCAGGTTACAGGGACAGACTTGAATGCATGAACCATACACCAGGGGAAGACGAGATGTTCAGGCCCAGAATGCTATCAGGAGAGGATATATATATCATAGGTCTGGCAGCAATTGGTGGATACGGACAGGTGGTCTGGTAGTAGCATTCTGAGTGGTGGAAGGCACAACATGCAGAGGGAGTATTCATCTCTGCAGCTCTGAGAATCAGAACCACACCTGTGATTCCAATCAGGGCTAGCAGTGCTCACAGACAGAGGAGAGACCAGGTGCAATAATCAGAGCAAATCCTCCAGGCAAATTACACACACAGATCCATGGGGAAGCTGACAGGGGTAAGTCTCAAGGCAAAAGGTAACAACTAGACAGGGTCGTGACAGTACCCCCCTCTTTATGGGTGGACTCCGGACACAAAAACAGAACTTTCAGACATCTTCCCAATTCTCAATTTCTTGGGATACTTGGAGTGGAAAGTCTACAAAGGAGATAGTTCAAGACCTTCGCTGATTCTTCTTTTTGCTGCGAGAACGTTTTGTGCCAACCAACGGACCAGGAATCTTTGGTAACTCCTGTGGAAATATGTGGCTGGGAAGGACAGTATCAGAATTTTGGGAGGAACAGTAGCAGAAAGGGGACAAGGAGTTGTGTGCACAAGTCATGTTCTGGGTTACAGATTCAAAAGTGCTGCTCTCTTGGGATGCCTGGAATTCGGCATGCTGGCCCTTGAAAACTTGACCTTGTTCGGATTTCAGAGGAGTGGAGAACGAATTCTTGGTAGCACAAACAGAGTGCTTGGAAAATATTTTGGAACTGAGAACTTCGCTAGAATTTTGGTTTACAGGGTAAGGACCAAATTCTTTGACAACAGCTTCACTGACAGTCTTTATATTCTGAAGCATTGGATCTTTGGAGTTGTAAATAGGGGCAACCCAGTCCCAAGCTTTACCTTGAAAAGATGAGATAACAAACTCTACAATATTAGTAGACTTGACTCCACATGGCAGAGAAGAATTAATCATACCGAAGAATTGTTTCAATAAAGCATAGTATTGAGTTAAGTCCCCATCAAAATAAATGCATGGTGAAGTATCTGACGAATCCTGTGTGTTCAAGTATTGTGGAGCACTTTCAGGTGCCTGGCAGGAGGAAATTTGAGGATGCTCCGATTGATGAGGAGTCGAAATAACTGAAGCTGACCGATGTTCGGAATTCGGACCAATTGATGGAACTGGAAGGAGTCCTGGGGAGCTAGAGACAGTAGCATCAACAATCAAAGCTGAGAACAGACTACAGAGATTGTCATCTTCTGGAACAATATATGCAGGAGACGGTGAACAGGAACCATAATCAGATTTTGTAGCACAAGACACTTCTCCCTGATAACAGGAACTTGAGACCCCCTCCTGAGGCATGAGACTTGAGACCCCCTCCTGGGGCACGAGACTTGAGACCCCCTCCTGGGGCGCGAGACTTGAGACCCCCTCCTGGGGCATGAGACTTGAAACCCTCTCCTGGGGCGCGAGACTTGAGACCCCCTCCTGGGGCGCGAGACTTGAGACCCCCTCCTGGGGCACGAGACTTGAGACACCCTCCTGGGGCGCGAGACTTGAGACCCCCTCCTGGGGCACGAGACTTGAGACCCCTTGCTGGGGTGCCAGACTTGAGATCCCCTTCTGGGGAATGAGACTTGAAGCCCCTTCCTGGGGTACGGGACTTGAGGCCCCCTCCTGGCCTATGAGACTTGAGACCCCTTCCTGGGGTATGGGACTTGAGACCCCCTCCTGGGGTATGAGACTTGAGACCCCCTCCTGGGGTATGAGACTTGAAACCCCCTCCTGGGGTATGAGACTTGAGACCCCCTCCTGGGGTACGAGACTTGAGACCCCTCCTGGGGCTGCTGACTGGAGTCCCCTGCTGGGACGGGCAGAATCCAGGCTGGGACCGGAAAGGGCAGAATCCGGGCAGGGACCGGAACGGGCAGAATCCGGGCAGGGACCGGAACGGGCAGAATCCGGGCAGGGACCGGAATGGTGCAGAATCCGGGCTGGGACCGGAACGGGCAGAATCCGGGCTGGGACCGGAACGGGCAGAACCCGGAGCTGGGACCGGAACGGGCAGAATCCGGGCTGGGACCGGAATGGGCAGAATCCGGGCTGGGACCGGAACGGGCAGAATCCGGGCTGGGACCGGAACGGGCAGAATCCGGGCTGGGACCGGAACGGGCAGAATCCGGGCTGGGACCGGAACGGGCAGAATCCGGGCTGCAACCGGAACGGGCAGAATCCGGGCTGGAACCGGAACGGGCACTGAGACGTTGACACTTAGAACCACTGCTGGAGTTGCAAAGGAAACAGTCTTTAATGAAGTGGTCAGAACTCCCACAATAGAGACAGAGCTGTAAATCTTTGCGCCGCTGGCGTTCGGCCACAGAGAGCTTGGGGCGTGGGTAACTACGATGTCTGACAGTACTTGGTTCAGAAGAATCCTTGTTTCTTAGGGATTCCAAGGCAGAGGTTTTAGTCGAGACAGAGGCAGCTCTAAGAAATTCAGGAATAATCTGAAAAATTTTGGTGAGTAGAGCCTGAAGCTGTTCCAGCAGACGATGGAAGGTAGTTAGGGGTTCAGGTAAGGTTTGGGTAACATCTAGCCGGTTATTCAGGATTTTCGAAAGCTGTAGCACTTGATGCTGTATGGCCTCCAGTGAATCCAAGCGGGTGACCAGGTTACGGAAAGCATCCAGTCCCTTAATAGGTGCTTGATCCGCCACCATCGTTGGGCCTGAACATTCTGTCATGATTGGTGTCTGCGAGTTACCTGTCTCAGGTGGTGATCGGGTTTCAACGGAGGCCGGCATGACAGGAATCACAGATAATGTAAATAGCTCTATTTACAAGACTTGGGTAGCAGTGAAAACTGCCTTTGATGATAAATGACAGGAACTGGAGGGACCGGACTGGGACCAGCAGGAAGACTTGTTGAATTGAACTGATGAACTAAGAACTTGTCTCTGGACTGGAACAACGTGGACTGAACTGATGAGCTTGGAACTTGATTCTGGACTGGAACAACGTGGACTGAACTGATGAGCTTGGAACCTGACTCTGGACTGGAACAACGTGGACTGAACTGATGAGCTTGGAACCTGACTCTGGACTGGAACAACGTGGACTGAACTGATGAGCTTGGAACTTGACTCAGGACTGGAATGTGACAATGGCTGAAGGGAAGTCAGGTAATGCTGAGATGAGGGCTAAACAGGGTAATCTGGAATTACTATGACAAAGGCTAGAACTCAGGTGTAGGCTGGACAGGATAATTGGAAATAACAGGTTTCAGGAAGGATTGGGAAGGTTTGGGAATTTGCAGGCTGGACAGGATAATTGGAAATAACAGGTTTCAGGAAGGAATGGGTAGGTTTGGGAACTTGCAGGCTGGACAGGATAATTGGAAATAACAGGTTTCAGGAAGGAATGGGTAGGTTTGGGAATTTGCAGGCTGGACAGGATAATTGGAAATAACAGGTTTCAGGAAGGAATGGGTAGGTTCGGGAATTTTAGGTTCAGGTAGGGAATAGGTAGGTAACAGGGGCAGGAGTTTATCCACAGCAGGAAGCAAGGCAGGGTAACACGATGCAGGTTTACAAAGTGCCAGGGACCAACCAGGAGTAGGACTAGCAGCAGAGCACAGGCCAGGTATTGCTGTAACAGGACGTCTGGATGCCAGGTATTACTGTAGCAGGTTTTCGGGATGCACCAGAGGTTGCTGTCAGCAGGCTTACTGGATTGCCAGGTTTGGCTGTAACAGGTTTTCTGGAAGCACCGGGGGTTGCTGCCAGCAGATTTACTGGATTGCCAGGTACAGCTGAAACAGGTTTTCTGGATAGCGCCAGGGATTGCTGTAGCAGGTTACAGGGACAGACTTGAATGCATGAACCATACACCACGGGAAGACGAGATGTTCAGGCCCAGAATGCTATCAGGAGAGGATATATATATCATGGGTCTGGCAGCAATTGGTGGATACGGACAGGTGGTCTGGTAGTAGCATTCTGAGTGGTGGAAGGCACAACATGCAGAGGGAGTATTCATCTCTGCAGCTCTGAGAATCAGAACCACACCTGTGATTCCAATCAGGGCTAGCAGTGCTCACAGACAGAGGAGAGACCAGGTGCAATAATCAGAGCAAATCCTCCAGGCAAATTACACACACAGATCCATGGGGAAGCTGACAGGGGTAAGTCTCAAGGCAAAAAGGTAACAACTAAACAGGGTCGTGACACAAGGATTTGTCCTCCAATTACTCGGGATACTCTCAATGTTTTGGGAAAACTTGAGAATATAGTACTGGCACCTAACACCTGGCTATGTACGTGTGATATTGAGTCCCTTTACACCAGTATAGATCACACCAATGGAATGAAGAGCGTGGAATATTTCCTTAAAATAAAAGGGATAAACACATTTGATACTTTTGTCCTCCAATTGTTAGACTTTGTATTAATTAAAAATTACTTTAGATTTAATGAGAAATACTACCTACAGACCAGATGTACAGTGATAGGCAGCACATGTGCACCCACATATGCTAACATGTACCTCAGGTGGTGGGAAAAGGAATACGTTTTCTCAGAAGAGAACGAGTTTTACACCTAACACGTATTGAGCTGGTTTAGGTACATCAACGATATATTGATTATATGGGAAGGAGAATTGGACCCACTGAAAAACTTCCTGACTATCCTCAATGACAATGGCCTAAACCTAAAATTGACATCAGAAATTAGCCACACTTCTGTAACATTTTTAGACCTGACTACAGAAGTCCACTTCTACCAACAGCATCCTCCATTCAGATAGTCCTCACTTACCAGCTACTATAAGAGGGATCCCTAAAGGGGAATTTCTCCACATTAGGCGGAACTGTTTAAGCAAAGAAAAATTTGAACAAAGAGCGAAAGAACTATCACAAAGGCTTGGACAAAGAGGATATATTAGGAGGATAATTAACCAAGGGTATAGACCCGCAGCCAATAGAAAAAGAGAAACCATAATCAATAAAAAGAACACTGTAGAAAAAGTAAGATTTGTGGGTACTTATTGTGCTGAATGGAAGGAGATATAGAACATCCTCCAAAAGCATTGGAGTGTGTTGACAACAGACAATGATTTGATGGAGATGCTGGGAAACAGAGTATACACTAGTTGGAGAAAATCATCCAACATAAGAAGCACACTGGTACATAGTAATTTCCTTATTAATAAGAAAAATAAGAAACATTTGCAGGTTGCCACAGATCCAGACACTGCAGCACTTGTAAATATATCAAGCCCATGAAAGAATTTCAAGATCGATAAGGAAAATAATACACAATCAAAAGCTACATTAATTGTAGATCTATAGGAATTGTCTATTGTTTATCTTGTCCCTGTGAAAAACTATACATTGGCATGACCAGTAGAGCCATGAAAATAAGGGTAATGGAGCACCTTAGAAGCATTAAGAATGCTAAAATGGACCAGGAAAAATATAAGACCCTGATGAGCGTTTCCAAACTCTTCTTAAGAACCCATGGGGGTAACCCTGAAATGCTGACTGCAGTTGGGATGGAGAAGATTCATTTAGGGATTAGAGGAGGAAATACAAACCAGGAATTATTAAAAAAGGAGATGAGGTGGACATTCCTGATGGACAGCATGGAATCCAGAGGAATGAATGAATGTAACAAGTTCACCTCTTTCCTATAGGGATTATAAATTATACTCTGAATGAAAACAGCCCATTTAAAATCTGAGGATAAGTGGAAGTGAAGCGAATTATCCCCAAAACAGTCATTATTACAGGGTTCCAGAGACATCTAATAACGGGGGTAAGAGCTAAGATCTAGGATGCATCTGACTTAAGTCCCTCTTTTATAAGTTTATCATCCATCCTTTGAGATATAACCAACTCATCCCTAAAATGATTTAATAGTTATGAATATGACATGGAGGATGAATGGAGAAAGTTGGTATAGGGGCAGCACCTTTGGATGGAGGAGGTTTTCATTGACACTGACACGGTAAATTTAAGATAAGGATGAGGAAATGTATCTTGATACATCACCTAATAAGAATATTGGTCAAGAAACCATATATTTATCATGTCAAAAGAATACATAAGAGTAGACACTATTTGACAGCTAATTCCTTAAATAGATATTGAGAATATATTAACTTTTACTTATGAAGTCATGCATTTCACAATATTTATTACAGTCTTTACCTTTTTATTACAGTACACACTTCCATAATTAGTTACTTACATAATTTGATAGAGTTATTTTTGAACAATATTTGGCACCTATATTTTCAGATTTTTTTATTTTAGGGTTTGGATTGAGTAAATATATACACAAGGTCACATTTAATAGTAATCATTGGAATTTACATATGGTCACGTCAGCACATTTTATAGTAAATATTGGAATTTACACTATAGCACAATTTGAAACATATTACCCCACTCAATATTGTTAAATATTAGTTACATATTTCACTCACTTGACATTCATAAATAAAAGCAACAGAGGTATATTATTTTATGACCATATTATGGTTGCAGATATAAGCCCTATACAATAAAAATATCTTGCACTAAGGTTATCAGATGACAGAATGTTTGGGATAATATATATGTACTGATAACCATCTGTAAATGGTGATGAACCATACAGTATACAATGTCTACATGAAGACATGTTTCAAATAATGCTGCATTACTCTATACGAGTCATTGAATCATCATGCTGGATCCATTTATATATGAGAACACATATGATGAACAACAGACACGTTCAATAAGGTGAAAATGGAGAGATTGGTTTAACTATATGATAATAGATTTATTTAAAGGAATATCTACATAGGTGTATAGAGGCCCATTTCCAGCAATCATCGCTCCAGTGTTCTAATGGTATTTTGTGTTTGCTAAGCAAGTTAGAAGACTAATGTATGATTAGAAAACCCTTGTGTAATTATGTTAGCACAGCTAAAAATGGGTTTGCTCATTAGAGAAGCTATAAAACTGGCCTTCCTTTGAGCTAGTTGAGTATCTGGAGCATCATATTTGTGGGTTCGATAATACTCTCCATATGGCCAGAAAAAGAGAACTTTCATGTGAAACTCAACAGTCTATTCTTGTTCTTAGAAATTAAGGCTATTCCATGTGAGAAATTGCCAAGAAACTGAACATTTCCTACAACTGTGTGTACAGCACTAACAGGCTCTAACCAGAGTAGAAAGAGAAGTGGGAGGCCCCGGTGCACAACTGTGCAAGAAGACAAGTACATTAGAGTCTCCTCTGGTTTGAGAAATAGATGCCTCACAAGTCCTTAACTGGCAACTTCATTAAATGGTACCCGCAAAACGCCAGTGTCAACATCTAAAGTGAAGAGGCGAGTCCGGGATGCTGGCCTTCTGGGCAGAGTGGCAAAGAAAAAGCCATATCTGAGACTGTCCAATAAAAGGAACACAGACATTGGACAAAGGAAGATTTAAAAAATGTGTTATGGACAGACGAATCGAAGTTTTAGGTGTTTGGATCACACAGAAGAACATTTGTGAGATGCAGAACAAGTGAAAAGAGTGCCTGTCGCCATCTGTCAAGCATGGTGGAGGTAATGCGATGGTCTGGGGCTGCTTTGGTGCTGGTAAAGCAGGAGATTTGTACAAGGTAAAAGGGATTTTGACTAAGGAAGGCTATCACTCCATTTTGCAATGCCCTGTGGACAGTGCTTGATTGGAGCCAATTTCCACCTCCAACAGTACAATGACTCAAAGCACACCTCCAAATTATGCAAGAACTATTTAGGGAAGAAGCAGGTAGCTGGTATTCTGTCTGTAATGGAGTGGCCAGTACAGTCACCAGATCTCAACCCCATTGAGCTGTTGTGGGAGCAGCTTGACCGTATGGTATGCAAGAAGTGCCCATCAAGCCAATCCAATTTGTGGGAGGTGCTTCAGGAAGCGTGGGGTGAAATTTCTTCAGATTACCTCAACAAATTAACAGCTAGAATGCCAAAGGTCTGCAATGCTGTAATTGCTGCAAAAGGAGCATTCTTTTTTTAACGAAAGCAAAGTTTGAAGGACAAAATTATTATTTCAAATAAAAATCATTATTTCTAACCTTGCCAAAGTCTTGACTATACGTTCTATTCATTTTGCAACTCATTTGATAAATAAAATATGAAATTGTCTGGGTGACCCCAAACTTTTGAATGGTAGTGTACATATAAGACTATGCACTATTCGAGATGGGATATCAAACCATCATGTTAGAATTGAACACATGCAGCAATATCAACAAAAATACTTGAATCCTACATAATAATAGAAATTCAGAAGTATTGGTTACATACATTTGCAAATATATGAATAAGCGCCGGGCCAACGGCACATGTATAAGCCGAGAGCTGACTCACCTAGGAGGCACCCCAGAAACCTCCAAATGGCACTTTACGGACCAGCACATCCTCCCAATGCTGGCTCCCTTCATGCCTCACAGAACTGCAAACAAAAAGTATGGTGGTCACTCACATCAGCTTAATGACATTGCACAGGTGCTTGTAAAGGGCAGGGTTAATACTGAACTACAGAAAAAAGGGATTTTCCCTCCAGCACACTGCAGCAATATTAACAATAATAGTTGAATCCTACATAATAATAGAAATTCCGAGGTATTGGTTACATGCATTTGCAAATATATGAATAATTGCTGGGCCAATGTCAAGGCTCCTCTATACCGGCATCCCTAACATTATGGGGTTCACGTCCGAGGTGCAGGGAACCCCAAAAGATTCTAGCCAAGGACCATCCCCAGGTCATCACACGAAAAAGCAATACCTCTGAATTTCTATTATTATGTAGGATTCAAGTATTTTTGTTGATATTGCTGCAGTGTGCTGGAGGAAAAATCCCTTTTTTTCTGTAGTTCAGTGTAAACCCCGTGTCATTAAGCTGATGTAAGCGACCACCATACTTTTTGTTTACAAATTATTATCTATTTATACAGTAACAAGAGAATCTGATTGATTGGATTAATCATATATTAATTCATTTAATCTATGTATGAGAAGACAAAGGTGCACAAAAATGATCACATAGTTGATGCTTTTATTCATGGATGTATAAGGATTATAATCATGCCCATATGTTGAGTGAAAAAAAAAAATGTTGGACCTATATACTATGAACATATTATATTTATTTTACTATTGTATTAATATCCAGAAATGAGTATATCATAAATTAAAACATCATACTCCCTATAGATATAGATATATGGAGAAAAAAAATTCCTTTCCTATACGTGGTTAAATAGATGACTAAGAATTGCAACTTTGTATAATTTGCTAATGATAGTATTTACTAGATCCCTATGATGATGATTATCCGTTTAGTCGACATCGACTTTCGGACATTTTATGGATCAGTAAACGCCATGCTTCTCTTTCTCTGACCGCTTCCTTCAGGTCATTTATGGGCATGTTTGTGTCAGCCTTTATTGTGTCCAGCCAACAAGTTCTTTGGCGTCCTCTTCTTCTGGACCCGCTGACGAATCCAAGCATTAGCGCTGTTTCTAGGGAATTAGCCCGCATGACATGTCCAAAATACGAGAGTCGTTGTTTGGTGATCTTGCCTTCTAATGATATTTTTGGTTTGACCCGCTCTAGGATTGCCTTGTTAGTATTCATTGCTGTCCATGGTATGCGCAGCATTCGCCTCCAGCACCACAATTCAAAAGCGTTGATTCTCTTGCGATCTGCCTTCTTGAGTGTCCAGGTTTTGCATGCATACATAAAGATTGGAAAAACAATTGCATTGACCAACCGTGCTTTTGTTGCGCTGCTGATATCGTTGCTCTTCAATATATCTTCGTCATTCCTAGCATAGCATTGCGGCCAAGTGCAATTCGTCACTTTATTTCAGTAGATGATTCTCCACTGCGATCAATCTTAGAACCCAGAAAGAAGAAGTCTCGTACCATTTCGACTTCCTCATTATCGATTGCAATATGGACTGCATCGACACTTGCCGTAGTCATTATCTTTGTTTTCTTGATTTTGAGGTACAGTCCCATGCTCTCACTTTCTTCTTCGACTCTTCTGACCAGATATTCTAGGTCTTTTCTACTTTCAACAAGCAGAGTCGTGTCATCAGCATATCGTAGGTTGTTGATGTTCCTCCCTCCGATTTTTACTCCAATTGTAGACTCGTCCAAACTGCATCGTCTCATGATCATTTCGGCGTACAGATTGAATAAAGCTGGCGAGAGAATACAGCCTTGTCGAACGCCTTTTCCGATCTTGAACCAATCCGTGTTGCCAAAAGCTGTCCTGACTGTGGCTTCTTGACTCATGTAGAGCGATCGCATCAGTTTCTCCAGGTGCTCCGGAATGCCCATCTGCCGTAAACATTTCCATAACTTGTCGTGATCAACGCAATCGAATGCTTTGCTGTAGTCAATAAAGCAAATGTACACGTCCTTTTGATACTCTCGTGTCTTTTCCATAATCCATCGCAAGTTTGCGATTTGATCTCTGGTCCCCCGACACCTGCGAAATCCAGCCTGCGTATCTGGGAGCTCCTTCCCTACAAAGTAGGCCATGCGTCTTTGAATAATCTTCAGCAATATCGAAGATCCCTATACTGTATTTAAAAATGGATGTTGAAGGATCACAATTATCTAACACTTAAACGATGGATATATTAATCGAGGGCATCAGATGGTGTGAGACAATAGATATAATAGCATTATAAAAATAGTAGGGATACCATTCTACTGTATGGATAATTATATCATATAGAAAATTTTTTATTGGGGCATTACTATAGGGGGCACTACTACTGAGGGCACTCCTACTTTGTTCATTACTAATGGCGTCACTACTAATGGGTGCATTACTACTAGGGGCACTACCAATGGAGGCATTACCACTGGGGGCACTACTAATGGGGGCATTACTACTGGGAGCACAACTATTTGGGGTATTACTATTGGCGGCACTACTACAGGGGGCATTACTACAGGTTACATTACTACTGAGGGCACTACTAATGGGGCCATTGCATAAGGGCTACTGCATAAGGGTCACCGATACTGTGGACACTGCATAAGGGGCAATGCATAGTGGGGCACCACTACTGGGGGCATTGTGTAAGGGGCACCACAGCTTTGGACATTTTATAAGGGGCTCTACTGCTGTGGGCATTGTATTTTATTATTATTATATTATTATTATTATTATTATTATTATTATTATTATTATCCTTTATTTATATGGTGCCTCAAGGGTTCTGCAGCACTTTACAAAGTACATAAACAAATGAGCGCACGAGAAAAACAGTTATTAACAGTTTAAACAATGTAGGATAAATACATGATTTATAAACATTGCTGCATAACACTTAAATAAGCAGCAGAGTGTTAGCAACCAAATGTTAGGAGCAATTTCATCTTGCCACAGCCCCCTGCATCACATAACAGCCTCCTGCTTCTTACTTCTGCATCTCACAACAGCCTCCTGCTTCTAACTCCTGCCCCCTGCATCTCACATGAGCCTCCTGCTTATTACTACTGCCCCCTGCAATTCACCACAGCATCCTATATTTCACCATTGCTCCTTGGTTCTCACCACAGGCCCCTGCCTCTCACTCCTGCTTCTAACCACAGTCCCTTGCATCACACCACAGGCCTTTGCATCTCACCATAACCCCTTGCTTCTCACTCCTGCTTCATGCATCTCACCAGTGTCATTACAACCCCCACTGTTGCTACCCTGCAGCTGGCTGGGGGGCTTCCTGTTGAGATACCTCACCATGGTGCCCCTGTCCAAGACAGCACTGACTTCCATGGGAGGTGCCTCCTGTTCACCGAGATCATGTGGCTGAGCAGGAACATCACGCTGGAGAGGGAGCACTTCACGATGGAGGAGTGGTGGCCAGAGTCCGCCTGAAGGATCAGAATAAGGATGACATCAGAATCCGATGGTTAATAACATCAATGTTTTTGTTCCGATGATAGCTTTTTTACCATTTGATGATGGAGATCAGATGTTTGCCACCATCGAATGAAAATCATTCAATGGTGTTCCGATGGTTGTTTTTATTAAAATCCTGATAGCTCTGCCTCCTTTGGCTTCCTGGCTACTGTATCTGCAACAGGTCATCTTTATGGGTTTGTTGGAGGCTGTCTCTCACTTTCTGCCTGCCTGAGACGTGACCAGGGGCGGATTGGCCATTACCTTAGTCTGGAAGATTCCCGGTGGGCCGATTGGTCTGTGGGGCCGCTTGTCATTTGTGGCACCGCCCCCCGAATGACATCACCTGTCACTGCTTTCTTTCATGACAGGCAGCCTGCCGGCTGCCTGTCACAGCTAGTAGAGCTGCCCACGGCCCGCCTCTATCATGAGTAGAGGCTTCAAGTCCCCACCCAGCAGGAAGCAGGGGAGGGCTGTGTGTTTTTAAGCCCTGAGGGACCGCCAGCTACCTGCAGCATGCCTGGTATCCAGGAGACAGGCTGCAGCAGGCATGTTCACGTAAGTTCATCTTGCCTTACACTGCTAGTCTGCCTTGCTCTGCAGATTTATTGGCAGGAGGGAGCAGTTTTGTCATTTCCACAACTAGAGGGGGGGGCGATTACTTTTCAGCCACCAGTGCAAAGCCCTGCCGAACTGCATGTGGTTAGAGCTGGCTACCGAGCAGCCTCGTCTGCCTCCCGAGTCCCGACCGATAAGCCCCGCCTCCCGATGATAAGCCCCGCCTCTCAATTATTAGCTCCGCCTCCCTAGAAGCTCCTTCTCCAGTTCAGAGACTCAGAAGCAATGGTGGCTCAAACATCCTGCCTTGTGTGAAGAGCAGACGCTGTCCCCCACAGCACCTGGTTATCACAGAGAGGAGATGTGAATAATGCAGTGTGAACCCAAGCAGAGCCCACAGGAGAGCTGCTGCTGCAGACAGAGAATGAGAGGAGGTGAGCTGGCCTGCACAACCCACACTGTTCCCTGCCCATTATATACATTCTGTGTCCACATACTGTAGCTATCTAATACCCACACTGTTCCCTGCCCATTATATACATTCTGTGTCCACATACTGTAGACATCTAATACCCACACTGTCCCCTGCCCAATATCTACATTATATGCCCTCATAGATATCTAATACCCTCACTGTCCCCTGCCCAATATGGGATGTAGTTAATAGACCCCGACACTACCTGCCCGACACTGGACTTAAGATGGGCGTTGAAATGCTGACGCCTATCTTAATCCAAATGCCAGAAGACCGACCCTCCATCCCGATCATCGTCAGCCGGGTAAGTATAACACTTAGCCCAGGGATTGGGGGGGTTAAGTTTAGGGACCCCCAGGGGGACTTATGGTTTGGCACCCCCCGTTGAAGGTTAGAGTAGGGGAATGGGAGGTTAGGATTAGGCACCCCCCGGGAGGGTTATGTTTAGGGTGCGGGGAAGGGGGGTTAGGTTTAGGCACCCCTGGGGTGAGGTTAGGGTTAGGCACTGGGGGGAGGTTAGGGTTAGGCACCCCTAAGGGAGGGTTAGGGGAGGAGAGGGGAGGGTTAGGATACCAACCACCGGCCGTCGGGATCTCCTACTGTCGGTCTTTCACTGTCGGGATTGGAACCGGCGGCTGTTGAGCCGTCGGTATTTCAATCCCATTAAGCCCAATATATATATTCTGTGCCACTGGTCCATGCCCACTAAGTACTTTCTGAATTCAAATAGCTAATATCCTCACTGCCCATGCCCACTATATATATTCCGTGCCACTGTCCCATGCCCACTAAGTACATTCTGTGCCACTGTCCCATGCCCACTAAGTACATTCTGTGCCACTGTTGCATGCCCACTAAAGGCCTGATTCATTATGGATTGCAACTGCTAATCCGCACGCAATTGGCCGATTGTTTTGCACTACGCATGCATCGCAGTGCACGAACTTGCCGCTGCGATCAGGACTGCGATCGCAGCAAGCATGCAGAACCATATCAGACATGCTTAGGTTATCTAGTGCAATGCCATATGCAGGCTCATAGCGTGCACTGAAGTTAGCAATTTCTGAGTAAGGTCAGGTCTACCACAATTGTGCGTATGGGTCCGATGTTACTGATTGTTTTGCTATATAGTGTTATGAATGTGAGACAAGGGGAAGTTGGCATCCTTATGTGTGTATGCGATCGTAATGTGCTGCGATCACAATGCATAGCACTGCTGATATTAGCAACTGCGTACTGTGCGTGTTAGCAGAATAGCGATCAGTAGTAAATCAAGCCCTAAGTACATTCTGTGCCACTGTCCCATGCCCACTAAGTACATTCTGTACCCTCATAGCTATCTAATACCCTCACTGTCCCATGCCCACTATGTACATTCTGTGCCACTGTCCCATGCCCACTAAGTACATTCTGTACCCTCATAGCTATCGAATAACCTCATGGGGGGGATGGGCTGGAGACACACCAAGGCGATAGTTCTGGAGACACACAAATAGGATGGTAGGACCACTGGTACTATTAGAAGAAAAGACTGGAGGACAGTAATCTTCAGTAAAATAACAATTCTAATGAAATCATATTACTGATGCAAATGGTACCAAATGAGCAAATATATTTTATTAATATAAAATTGTTTAATATGGGAAACTCACATTTTGTCCTGCCCCAAACCTTTGTTACTATGTATTATCTGGTTGAACCTCTGTTGCATGTTGATGACATTGGCTTTATTGCTACGCAAACAGGTGTCTTCCGGACCATGTGATCTCAGCATGAATAGTGAATACTAACTCAAGACACTGCCTGTCCAGGAAGGATCAATTTCTTCAGAGGTTCCCTTGTTGCAGAGAAATCATATAGGTAAGAAACTACTCATTGTCATTCACATGCTCGCTGTGCTTATTCACTGGAGAGAGGGACTGTCCATCAGCTCCTGGAGCAGTGGGTATTCCCCCAGCATGATTAAAATGGGGGGGAATGGCTTGCGGGCATGGCATTTCACGTGAGGCCATACCACTTACCACGAGGCCATGCCCACTTTTTGGACACGCGCTTTAGGCGCGCACACATAGGGCCTGTTTCAGAATATTTTCCAGGGCCACTTTAAATTCCCAATCCGCCCCTGGACGTGACCTCACTGCTAAGCAACAAGGCACATTGCTAGCTCAGACTGGCTCAGTTTCAGATGCTCTCTTGCTATTTCAGCACAATGGTCATAGCCTGAACGAACAGGCAGATCCCCTAAAACAGGGACTACTGTATATTATATATATAGAATATAAATAGTAACAGATGTAATGGCGCTTTGGGTTAATAATAGGAATAATACTCCACTAATTAGTAGGAGCCTGTTGATTCAGAGAAGATTCTCAAAACATATAAGAGAAGGAAATAAAAAGTACATAATAGTGTAACCCTGTTTCACACATGAAAAATCAACAATGATTTTGTCCACATATCCGCTTAGTTTAAAATGAGGCTATTCATTTGGGATGCCCCCCACTCATTTGACTCACAACTAAAAGGCTTGTATATAGGTATCTTAATGGGTATCTTTCTCTTAATCAACCTCTTATTTGTTCGGGGTTGCCCCCTAAATGTCACACTCACAAATTTCTTCTCGAATAATGCGCATGTCTATGAAATACGATTTTTTACCACTTCAGATATGATGATAAAATATTTATTTCATCCAATATCACAGAACGATCTTTTAAAAATGTATTGAAGATGAACAACTCCCAACACAAGGTTAAAAACAAAAAAGAAGTATCACTGTTGAAATAGGTACAAAAATATAGTGGACCGTAAACTGTTAGGGATCCCAAAATCAGGTCCAAAGTACAAATGTCCTCCTTTTTCAGTCAGTGCAAAGTTCCAAACAAAGAATGTCCAGCATTCCCCACCAATGCGTTTCGACCCTCGAAAGGGGTCTTTTTCAAGGTGTAGGGGATAGCTGGTTTCCTCACCTTATATACCCTACTAATCAATACAATGAAATAATTGTCCAATCCTTGTAAACAAAAAAAACCTTGAATATGTATACATAACAATTCCTTACTAGCATACATATATCTAAACTAAATAATACATATTCGCTGTGCCCAAGTTTCCCGCTTGTTTCCGGTGCCAACTGCAGAAGTGACGTCATATCCTGGATTCCACACGGCCGCGTTGTCACAATCCTGGCTAGTTTTTACCTTTTGTGACTAACCTCTGCCAGCTGCTCCATGGATCTGTGTTTGTAATTCTCCTGGGACATCTGCTCTGGCTGAATCATGCTGGCTGTAACATCTCTGTGTGTGCAGACTGCTCTTCCCCCACACTGATTAAACACCTGGACCCTGCTCTGTCTGTGAGCATTGCTAGTCTTAATTGGAATCACAGGTGTGGTCCTGATTCTCAAGGGCTGCAGAGATGAGTACTCCCTCTGCATGTTGTGCCTTGCTCCACTCAGAATGCCACTGCCAGACCACCTGTCTATATCCACCAATCACTGCCAGACTCTAGGTATATAGATCCTCCTCTAATAGCACTCAGTGCTTGAACATCTTGTTACATTCCGTGGTGTACAACCTATGCTATAGCTGTACCTCTGAGTACCAGTATGTCCCAGGCTCCTGCTGGTTCCTAGACCAGTGCTATCCGTAAGCCTTCTGCGTTCAGCTATCCACGCTACCAGCCTCTCACCTACGACTCCCAGGCCGCTCCAAGTAGCTTACACGCTACCAGCTTCTCCACACTGCTCCCAGGCCGCACCAAGTAGCTTCCACACTACCATCTCTCACCTACGGCTCCCAGGCCACTCCAAGTAGCTTCCATGCTACCAGCTTCCATACGCGGCTCCCAGGCCGCACCAAGTAGCTTCCACGCTACCAGCGTCTACCCACGGCTATCCGGCCACTCCACGTAGCCACCCAGCTACCAGCGTCTACCCACGGCTATCCAGCCGCTCCACGTAGCCACCCAGCTACCAGCATCCACCCACGGCTATCCAGCTGCTCCACGTAGCCACCCAGCTACCAGCATCCACCCACGGCTATCCAGCCGCTCCATGTAGCCACCCAGCTACCAGCGTCTACCCACGGCTATCCAGCCGCTCCACGTAGCCACCCAGCTACCAGCGTCTACCCACGGCTATCCAACCGCTCCACGTAGCCACCCAGCTACCAGCATCCACCCACAGCTATCCAGCCGCTCCATGTAGCCACCCAGCTACCAGCGTCTACCCACGGCTATCCAGCCGCTCCACGTAGCCACCCAGCTACCAGCGTCTACCCACGGCTATCCAGCCGCTCCACGTAGCTACCCAGCTACCAGCATCTACCCACGGCTATCCGGCCACTCCACATAGCCACCCAGCTACCAGCGTCTACCCACGGCTATCCAGCCGCTCCACGGAGCTACCCAGCTACCAGCGTCTACCCACGGCTATCCAGCTGCTCCACATAGCCACCCAGCTACCAGCATCTACCCACGGCTAACCGGCTACTCCACATAGCCACCCAGCTACCAGCGTCCACCCACGGCTATCCAGCCACTCCACGTAGCTACCCAGCTACCTGCGTCTACCCACGGCTATCCAGGCCAGCCGCTCCACGTAGCCACCCAGCTACCAGCGTCTACCCACGGCTATGCGGCCACTCCACGTAGCCACCCAGCTACCAGCATCTACCCACGGCTATCCAGTCGCTCCACGTAGCCACCCAGCTACCAACGTCCACCCACAGCTTCCCAAGCCACAACAAGTCGCTTCCATGCTACCATCTGTCTGCAAGCCCATCTACTAGTAACCCAACCAGCTCAGTCAGCCTTCCTGCCGGTCCCAGTCCGGTTCCTCCAAGTCCACTCACCTCACTGCTCATTAGCTGCACCAAGTAGCTTCCGTGCTACCATCCATCTGCAAGCTCATCTACTGGTACCCCGACCAGCTCAGTCAGCCTACCTGCCGGTCCCAGTCCGGTCCCTCCAAGTTCCTTCTGGTCTCACTCCAACGTTGCTAGTTTCCAGTTCCAGTCACTCATCACCAAAGGCAGTTCTCACTGCTACCCACTTCTTATATTAAAAGAGCTATTCATGTTACCCATGGTTCCAGTCCAGCCGGCCTCCAGTGATTCCAGTTCATCACCTGATACAGATAACTCACTAGCACCAACTGTGACACGCGTGTTGTCCAGGTACTTCCGGGTAGTGTCGTCACCGGAAATAATGCTTTCTCCAGTTACCAAGCGGCGGCCATTTTCGTGTAGACAATGTCCATATCTTTTTAGCAGCTATATTATTGTGGGCACTTTGTATAGCTTTTTCTAATAAAAAATGGTACATCTATAAATAAAATGTTAATTACTTTATATTGTGCATAAAACTTCATGTTACCCATGGTTTCAGTCCAGCCGGCCTCCAGTGATTCCAGTTCATCACCTGATACAGGTAACTCACTAGCACCAACTGTGACAGTATGTTCAAGCCTGACGATGGTGGCGGATCAATTACCTAATCCTGGATCAAGTGCTTTCCGTAACTTAATCACTCATTTGGATTCACAGGAGGCGGTACAGCATCGAGTACTACAGCTTCTGCAAATTCTGACTAACCGACTAGATGATACCCAAATCTTACCTGAACCCCTAACTACTTTCCATCAACTGCTGAAACAGCTGCAGGCTCTACTCAGCAAAATCTTTCAGCTCATTCCTGAATTTCTTAGAGCTACCTCTGTCTCAACTAAAAACTCTGTCTTGGAATCTCTAAGAACCAAAGATTCTTACATGCCAAGTAAAGTGAGACATCGAAGTTACCCGCGCTCCAAGCACTCTGTGGCTAAACGCCAGCGGCGTAAAGATTTACATCTCTGTCGCTATAGTGGAGCTTCTGACCACTTTATCAAAGGCTGTCCCCTTTGCAATTCCAGCAGTATAACAATGTGTCAACGTCTCAATGCCTGTTCCGGTCCCGTCCTGGATTCTGCCTGTTCCAGTCCCAGCCCGGATTCTGCCTGTTCCGGTCCCGTCCCGGATTCTGCCTGTTCCGGTCCCGTCCCGGATTCTGCCTGTTCCGGTCCCATCCCGGATTCTGCCTGTTCCGGTCCCGTCCCGGATTCTGCCTGTTCCGGTCCCAGCCTGGATTCTGCCTGTTCCGTCCCAGCCTGGATTCTGCCTGTTCCGGTCCCAGCCCGGATTCTGCCTGTTCCGGTCCCAGCCCAGATTCTGCCTGTTCCGGTCCCAGTCCGGATTCTGCCTGCCTTGGTTGGGCTCCAGTTGGCAACCCCAGGAGGGGTCTCCAGAGTCTCAACCCCAGGAGGATCCTCAAGTCTCATAACCCAAGAAGGGGTTTTGAGTTACTCACCCCAGGAGGAAGTCTCTGTCCTCGCATCCCAAAAGGGGGTTCATGTTCCATACCCCAAAAGGAAAAGTCGAGTCAGCTTCCCCAGAAGGGGATTTTGGGTCCCATACTCCAACAGGTAGTGTCAAGTTCTGTACTCCAGGAGGGGACCTTAAGTCTCTCACCCCAGGAAGGGGCCTCCAGTCTCGCACCCCAGGAAGGGGCCTCCAGTCTCACACCCCAGGAGGGGGCCTCAAGTCTTGCACCTCAGGAGGGGGTCTTAAGTCTCGCACCCCAGGAGGGGGTCTCAAGTCTCATACCCCAGGATGGGGTTTCTAGTGCTGTTCCCCAGGAGGAGAATTCAAGTGCCTCATTCCAGAAGGGGATCTCAGGTCTCGCACCCCAGGAGGGGGTCTCAGGTCTTGCACCCCAGGAGGGGGTCTCAAGTCTCGCACCCCAGGAGTGGGTCTCAAGTCGCGCACCCCAGGAGGGGGTCTCAAGTCTCATGCCTCAGGAGGGGGTTTCAAGTTCCAATTACCAGGGAGAACTGTCTTGTACTACAAAATCTGATCATGGTCCCAGTTCAACGTCTCCTGCTAATATCGTTCCAGAGGATGACCGTTTCTGTAGTCTGTTCTCAGCCTCGAATGTTGAAGCTGCTGTCTCTGGCTCCTCAGGACTCCTTCCAGTTCCTTTAGTTGGTCCAAGTACCGAACAGCTGTCAACTTCAGTTGTTTTGACTCCTCATCAATCGGAGCATCCTCAAGTCTCTTCAAGCCCTGCACCTGAATGTGCTCCACAATCCTCGAACACACAAACTTAATCGCATACTCCAGGATGCATATATTTTGATGGGGACTTATCGCAATACTTTGCATTACTGGAGCAATATACTGCAATCATGGAAGCAGATCCAGCTTGTGGTATCACTCCTACCAACTTTACTAAGTACCTTCTCTCTTCCTTTAGAGGTAAGGCGTTGGACTGGGCCAATCCTCTCATCGAGTCTAAAGATCCTGTGCTTCTAAAAATAAAGACTTTCAGTAAAGCTGTTATTAAAGAATTTGGTCTCAAACCTGTCAAACGAAATTCTAGTGAAATTCTCAGTTCTGAAAATCGGTCCAAGAAGTCTGTCGGTCGTACTAAAGAATCATCCTCTGCTGAGTCCTCCACTTCCCTGAACATGAGATGTGCGCCCACCTCCTTGTCCTCTTCATACTGTGGTAACTCCCAAAACACCATCAAAATTGGTTATATTTCACTTAGTTCCTCCCAGGAGTCCTATCAATGTTCAAGTCCTACTAAACCTTCGATTTTACCTTTAGATACTGACTCGGAATCTGAACTCGATCCTGCATATGATAATTCTCCATTCCCTGAAAACCATCTGTCATTTGACCCTGTCCTTTCCAGTCACGTATTTCCACAGGAGTTACCAGAGATCCCATGTCTGTTGGTTGGCACAAAACGTTCTCGCAGCAGAAAGAAGAATCGACGAAGGTCTTGAAACATCTCCTTTGAAGAATTTCCACTCCTGGTATCCCAATAAATGTAAGAATTAAGAGGATGTCTAATGAGATGTTTCTAGAGTGATGGTGTCCCTATGTTTGAAGCTCCTGTAATGTCATGTTTGGAAGAAAGTTTTTCAGTTTCCTGGGTGTCTCATTTTTTCATGTTCTCCTATGTATTTATTTGGGTGTTCAGAGTCCACCCTTGAAGAGGGGGGTATTGTCACAATCCTGGCTAGTTTTTACCTTTTGTGACTAACCTCTGCCAGCTGCTCCATGGATCTGTGTTTGTAATTCTCCTGGGACATCTGCTCTGGCTGAATCATGCTGGCTGTAACATCTCTGTGTGTGCAGACTGCTCTTCCCCCACACTGATTAAACACCTGGACCCTGCTCTGTCTGTGAGCATTGCTGGTCTTAATTGGAATCACAGGTGTGGTCCTGATTCTCAAGGGCTGCAGAGATGAGTGCTCCCTCTGCATGTTGTGCCTTGCTCCACTCAGAATGCCACTGCCAGACCAACTGTCTGTATCCACCAATCGCTGCCAGACTCTAGGTATATAGATCCTCCTCTAACAGCACTCAGTGCTTGAACATCTTGTTACATTTCGTGGTGTACAACCTATGCTATAGCTGTACCTTTGAGTACCAGTATGTCCAAGGCTCCTGCTGGTTCCTAGACCAGTGCTATCCGTAAGCCTGCTGCGTTCAGCTATCCACGCTACCAGCCTCTCACCTACGGCTCCCAGGCCACTCCAAGTAGCTTCCACACTACCAGCTTCTCCACACGGCTCCCAGGCCGCACCAAGTAGCTTCCACACTACCATCTCTCACCTATGGCTCCCAGGCCACTCCAAGTAGCTTCCACGCTACCAGCTTCTCTACACAGCTCCCAGGCTGCACCAAGTAGCTTCCACGCTACCAGCATCTACCCATGGCTATCTGGCTGCTCCACGTAGCCACCCAGCTACCAGCATCTACCCATGGCTATCCAGCCACTCCATGTAGCCACCCAGCTACCAGCGTCTACCCACGGCTATCCGGCCGCTCCATGTAGCCACCCAGCAACCAGCATCCACCCACGGCTATCCAGCTGCTCTACATAGCCACCCAGCTACCAGCATCCACCCATGGCTATCCAGCCACTCCACGTAGCCACCCAGCTACCAGCGTCTACCCATGGCTATCCAGCCGCTCCACGTAGCTACCCAGCTACCAGCGTCTACCCACGGCTATCCGGCCGCTCCACGTAGCCACCCAGCTACCAGCGTCTACCCACGGCTATCCAACCGCTCCACGTAGCTACCCAGCTACCAGCGTCTACCCACGGCTATCCGGCCGCTCCACGTAGCTACCCAGCTACCAGCGTCTACCCACGGCTATTCGGCTGCTCCACGTAGCCACCCAGCTACCAGCATCTACCCACGGCTATCCAGTCGCTCCATGGAGCTACCCAGCTACCAGCGTCTACCCACGGCTATCCAGCTGCTCCACGTAGCTACCCAGCTACCAACGTCCACCCACGGCTTCCCAAGCCACAACAAGTAGCTTCCATGCTACCATCCATCCTCAAGCCCATCTACTAGTAACCCAACCAGCTCAGTCAGCCTTCCTGCCGGTCCCAGTCCGGTTCCTCCAAGTCCACTCACCTCACTGCTCATTAGCTGCACCAAGTAGCTTCCGTGCTACCATCCATCTGCAAGCTCATCTACTGGTACCCCGACCAGCTCAGTCAGCCTACCTGCCGGTCCCAGTCCGGTCCCTCCAAGTTCCTTCTGGTCTCACTCCAACGTTGCTAGTTTCCAGTTCCAGTCACTCATCACCAAAGGCAGTTCTCACTGCTACCCACTTCTTATATTAAAAGAGCTATTCATGTTACCCATGGTTCCAGTCCAGCCGGCCTCCAGTGATTCCAGTTCATCACCTGATACAGGTAACTCACTAGCACCAACTGTGACACGCGTGCTGTCCTGGTACTTCCGGGTAGTGTCGTCACCGGAAATAATGCTTTCTCCAGTTACCAAGCGGCGGCCATTTTCGTGTAGACAATGTCCATATCTTTTTAGCAGCTATATTATTGTGGGCACTTTGTATAGCTTTTTCTAATAAAAAATGGTACATCTATAAATAAAATGTTAATTACTTTATATTGTGCATAAAACTATAAAATTATAAAAACTAGAATATACTGTTTTTTTCGCACCATTGTCTGAATTTTTTCACCAGTGTATATTGTTCTGGAGCTGCTCAGTAATGTTTCAATGTAGGGAAAGTAGACTAAATAGATTGGAGTCTTTGTTTGATTCTCCATCCATTGATATAGATGTGTCAGATGAAGATTTGGAGAATGTTATGAATAAATTAGAAAAAGATCTCCTTAAAGAGAGTAAAATCTGGAGGGAGGTGGCTATGCTGGAGAAGTACCTTGCACACAAAATACTCCCAAAAGGATTAAGAATAGATAAAAAGGCTTCCTTCTCCAGCATGTCAGATTCTTTTAAAAAAGAATGGAATATTATTATTCAAGAATGTTCATTTTCTCTCATGACTTTGATTGTAGAAGAGAGAAGGAGGGATTTGAGAAACTTAGAGGAAATAATCGAACAACATAAAATCCTTATTAACCCTTTCTCAGAATTTGTTGACTATAAAGAAAAAGAAAAAATAACAGAATCAAAACTCATGAAAATGGAAAATATATTAAGAGAAAGAAAGATAAAAAAATTCCAAAGGGATAAAGAGGAAACTGAATTAATAATAGAGGGAATAAACACAACAACATTAATCGAAAAAAGAAAAGAAAAAGGAAATTCAAAACATGGTAAAAACACCTACATTCTACCAACAGAGACAAAGGCTTAATAAACCTATAAGGACGACACTTAGAGAACCGAATGGAGAATAAAAGTTATGGTAGAGAAAGGAAAAATCCCTTTAGAATACCAAACATAGAAATAGGTAGGGACGAACCCTTTTCCTTGAGGACAGAGAATAGGTTCTTACCATTGGAAAATGGGAGTCCTTAAGTATCTAGGAACCATTTTTTAGGACGAACCCAGAGTCATCAATACCAAAGATAAAGAAACATAGGGGTAAAAGAGGAGGTAATAAATGAATAGAAAAAGAAATAAGATAAAAGATAAATCAGAAAGAAACAATGAAAAGTTATCGAGTAAAGACAAACAAAGAAAAGTAAAAATTTTTAACTTGAGCTCTTATACTTTATTACCAACTGAGATCTCTCTATTGGAAAAAGGACTCAAATTTACCCCAGCTGCAAAATGTAACAGTTTTGAATTATTTGTAGATCTGTAAAAGTTCATTCGAAAATTAACCCTTAAGAATTTTTTTCTCCAGAAAGAGGAAGAAATCGATAATGGCACTATGAAAGTAGGGTCCACTACCCCGTTTAAGCCAACATTAATATTTTACCCATATAAAAGGTAGTAATATAGATGCCTTTAATACACAAATTTCAGAGGAAATAAAGGGTATAGGAAATAACAAAATTAAATTTAACTTGATGATGATAGTTTAATTATAATACCAGCAGATAAAGGGGGTGCAGTCATAATAATGAACACCCTTGATTATGAGAAAGAAGTCATGTGACAGCTAGATGATAAATTGACGTATAGAAAGATGATGTGTGATCCTACAAATGTATTCATGGCAGAATTACAAAAATGTATAGAATTATTTGAAAACAATGGAATCTTAGATAAATCGGTAGTTACATTTTTGACTCCAGAACAACCAGTAATTCCGGTCATATATATGCCGCTGAAAATACACAAAGACCCAATGAATCCACCAGGACGTCCTATAGTGTCCGGTATAGGATCTTTAATGGCTAATCTTTCTCAATATGTGGATTTCTATCTCCAACCATTAGTAGCCAAAAATATGTCCCATTTAAAGGATACAACAGATTTTTTAAGTATTATAAGTAATATACATTGGAAAGATGACTATTTGCTAGTTAGTGCGGATGTGAGTTCGTTGTATACAATTATAGAACATACTAAAGGTCTTAATGCGGTGAGAGAAAGTCTATCTAAAACAGATTTAATTAATGGATTACAGGATTTTATTTTAACCAGTATAAATTATATCTTACATCATAACTATTTTAAATTCAAAGACATTTTTTTGTTTACAAAGATGGGCACTGCAATGGACACCAGGTTTGCTAAAAGGTATGCCAATATTTTCATGGGACATTGGGAAGAAAGCTTTATATGGCATGATAATCCCTTTGGAGCAAACCTGGTGTCCAGGTCACGATATATATAGATGACATATTTTTTATTTGGAAGGGTGACTGTCAAGTTTTAAATGATTTTTGTGTCTTTTTAAATAATAATGATTTTAATATTAAATTAACATTTGATATTAGTCAAACACAGATCAATTTCTTGGATATTTCTGTATACATTAAATAATTAACTGTTCATACTAAAAATTACAGTAAAATCACAGACTCAAAATCATATATCCTATCTGAAAGTTGTCACCATGCAAACTGGCTCTATTCTATACCAGCTGGCCAGTTTAGGCATCTCAGATGCAATTGCACAGAGATAGGAACCTTCCAGGAACAATCCAAAGAAATTAAAGAAATGTTTATGGCTTGTGGTTATGACACAGAGAAAATAGATAGTGATTTTAATAAAGCAAAAATAATGGATAGGACAGAATTACTTTAAAAGGAAAAAGAAGTTAGTGAGAAAGAAGGAGGGGAGAGATACAAGTGGGCTTTGATAACTAATTTCAGTTCTCAACATAGAAAAGTAGAGAATTTGTTGAAAAAGCACTGATCACTTTTACATAAGGACCCGATTATTGGTTCACTAATCTCCAAGAAACCCACTGTGATATACAGGAGAGCTCCTAACCTTAAAAATAGCCTTGTGAATAGTGCCCATTTAAGTAAAATAGAAACCGGTAAAATATTAACAAAGGGTTTCCACAGATGTGGTTCCTGCATCGGACATAGAAACATAAAGGGCACTATGGGAAGGAAATATGAAGAAGTGTCAATCAATGGTCAAAAATATTTAATTAAGGACATTATTACATGCAATATGAAAAATATAATTTACGCTATAGTATGTGGGTGTGGAAAATACTATATAGGGAGAACTACTAGACCATTGAAAATAAGAATTGGGGAACACCTCAGGAACGTGAAAAATGGTGTGGAAACACACTCCCTATCCGCTCACTTTAAAAAAGAACATAATTGCTCGGTAGATGGAATCAAAAATGTTATTGGTATTAAACAGGTTAAGAATGGACAAAGACGTAATAATTTAGTTAGTTCGCTAGCAAAAATTGAAATTAAGCTAATTTATATGTTTAATACACTTATGCCCAATGGTTTAAAAAGCGACTTTGTGGATAAAATGGTTTCTGTGATTTTAAAATAGTTTTTATAGTTTTATGGTTTTATGCACAATATACATTTATTAACATTTTAGTTATACATGTACCATTTTTTATTAGAAAAAGCTATACAAAGTGCCAACAGTAATATGGCTGCTAAAAAGATATGGACATTGCCTACACGAAAATTGCCGCCGCTTGATATCCGGAGAAAGCCGGATGTATACATGACAGAGAGCGGAACATCATTTCCGGTGACTTCACTACCCGCAAGTACCAGGACAACACGCGGCCGCATGCAATCCATGATATGACGTCACTTCTGCAGTTGGCACCGGAAACAAGTGGGAAACTTGGGCACAGCGAACATGTATTATTTAGTTTAGATATATGTATGCTAGTAAGGAATTGTTATGTATAAATATTCCAGTTTTTTTTGTTTACAGGGATTGGACAATTGTTTAATTGTATTGATTAGTAGGGTATATAAGGTGAGGAAGCCAGCTATCCCCTACACCTTGAAAAAGACCCCTTTCGAGGGTCAAAACGCGTTGGTGGGGACTGCTGGACATTCTTTGTTTGGAACTTTGCACTTACTGAAAAAGGAGGACATTTGTACTTAGGCCCTGATTTTGGGATCCCTAACAGCTTACGGTCCAGTATATTTGTACCTATTTCAACAGTGATACTTCTTTTTTGTTTTTAACCTTGTGTTGGGAGTTGTTCATCTTCAATACATTTTTAAAAGATCGTTCTGTGATATTGGATGAAATAAATATTTTATCATCATATCCGAGTGGTGGAAAATCGTATTTCAAAGATTCTGAGACATGCACATTATTCGGGAAGAAATTTGTGAGTGTGACATTTAGGGGCAACCCCGAACAAATAAGAGGTTGATTAAGAGAAAGATACCCATTAAGATTCCTATATACAAGCCTTTTAGTTGTGAGTCAAATGAGTAAACTAAGCGGATATGTGGACAAAATCATTGTTGATTTTTCATGTGTGAAACAGGGTTACACTATTATGTACTTTTTGTTTCCTTCTCTTATATGTTTTGAGAATCTTCGATGAATCAACAGGCTCCTACTAATTAGGGGACTGTTATTCCTATTATTATCTCAAAGAGCCATTACATCTTTTACTATTTATATTATATATGTTTTAAGTTGATGAGAATCGGTGAAACTCATTTGTTTCAGTGTGTATAGGCAGCATTGATTAGCGCACCAGAATATACCGTTTTTTTGCACCATTATATATTTTATATATATATATATATATATATATACACACAAGGCCTTGCAAGAGTGTTCCCCCCTCTTTGAATTTTTCATGTTTTGTTGCCTCACAAACTGGAATTAAAATGGATGGTTTGAAGGTGTGCATCATTTCATTCACAGAACATGCCTACAACTGTGAAGTTGAGGTTTTTTATATTGTGAATCAAACAACATTTAGGACAACATAACAGAAAACTTCAGCGTGCATAACTATTCATCCCCCTAAAGTCAGTACTTTGTCGAGCCACCGTTTGCGGCAATTACAGCTGCAAGTCGCTTTGGATTAGTCTCTATGAACTTGCCACATCTTGCCCCTGGGATTTTTGCCCATTCCTCAAGGCAAAACTTCCAACTCCTTCATGTTGGATGGTTTCTGCTTGTGAACAGCAATCTTCATGTCTGACCACAGATTCTCAATTGGATTGAGATCTGCGCTTTGACTAGGCCATTCTAACACATTTAAATGTTTCCCCTTAAACCACTCGAGTGTTGCTTTAGCAGTATGCTTCGGGTCATTGTCCTGCTGGAAGGTGAACCTCCGTCCCAGTCTTAAATCACAGGGAGACTGAAACAGGTTTTGCTCTTAATATCCCTGTATTTAGCACCATCCACTTGAATCAGTATCCCAGTCCCTGCTGCTGAAAAGAATCCCCACAGCATGATGCTGCCACCATCATGTTTCACTGTGGGGATGGTGTTTTTGGGGTGATGGGATGTGTTGGGTTTGTGCCAGACATAGTGTTTTCCTTGGTGGCCAAAAAGTTACATTTTAGTCTCATCTGACCAGAGCACCTTCCTCCATACATTTGGGGAGTCGCCCTTATGAATTTTGGCAAACTCAAATCATGTCTTCTTATTTTTATCACTAAGTAATGGCTTTATCTGCAGGGGCGTATCTACCCATTGGCCAGGATTGCACTCACCAGGGGCGCTGGCCAAAGGGGGGGGCGCCGTCTGGCAGGGCCACCAGCAGCCAGTGGGTGGACTACCCCAGGGGCTTGAACTAGCTCCGCTAGTTCCAAGTGTAGGGCAAACCACAGTGAGAGCGGTCTGCCCTACACAGTAACAAACACACACAGCCGCCAGCAGCGGCTGTGTGTTTGTTATAGCAGCCAGCCAATGAGAGTCAGACAGACTCTCATTGGCTGCTGCGTCCACGGAGGGAGCTGGCTGGAGCTCACTCATGAGCTCCGCCTTCTGGCTCCCCCCGCAGCGGGTGATGGGAGAGACGTCATGGCGTCTCTCCCATCCCATAGTGCAGAGCGAGAACGGGCCTGGAGGAGTGTACAGCGGCGGACGTAGGCAGGAGTGGAGATTCAGGTAAGTTTCTTTTTTTTTTCTGTGTTTTTTTTTCTAGCACAGCACAGGGGGGGGAGTGTGGCTACTAGGGGGCACTGTATAGGGGGGGCCGCTACTGAGGGCACATTATGGGGGGGTGGCCGCTACTGGGGGCACTGCATAGAGGGGGCCACTACTGGGGGCACTGTATAGGGACTACTACTACTGGGGGTAATGTATAGGGGAGACTACTACTGGGAGCAATGCATAGGGAGGACTACTACTGGGAGCACTTCCTGAAATTATGGGGGGAGGGGGGTGCCAGTCCATTACCTTGCCAGGGGCGCTCGGCTACCTATATACACCCCTGTTTATCTGGCCACTCTTCCATAAAGCCCAGCTCTATGGAGTGTATGGCTTATTGTGGTCACTGCACAGATACACCAGTCTCTGCTGTGAAACTCTGCAGCTGCTTCAGGTAAAACCTTTGGTCTCTGTGCTGCCTCTCTGATGAATGCCCTCCTTGCCCGGTTTGTGAGTTTTGGAGGGCAGCCCTCTCTTGGCAGGTTTGTTGTGGTACCATGTAGTTTCCATTTGATGATGATGGATTTGATGGTGCTCCGGGGATCATCAAAGATTTGGATATTTTTTATAACCCAACCCAGACACAACTTTGTCCCTGATTTGTTTGGAGAGCTCCTTGGTCTTCATGGTGTGATGCCTCTTGTTTAGTGGTGTTGCAGCCTCTAGGGCCTTTCAGAAAAGGTGTGTTTATACTGTCAGATTATGTGACACTTAGATTTCACACAGGTGGACTTAATTTCACTAATTATGTGACTTCTGAAGGTAATTGGTTACACCAGAACTTTTGAGGGGCTTCATAGCAAAGGGGGTGATTACATATGTACATGCCAATTTTCTGAATTTTGTTTCTAAAGACTCATTTTTATATATATTTTTCTCATTTCACTTCACCAAATTAGGCTATTTTGTGCAGATCCATCACATAAAATTCAGATAAAAAAAAATAAAAAATTACAAGTTGTAATGTAACAAATAAGGTAAAAAGCCAAGGTGGGGGGGGGGGGTAAATACTTTTGCAAGGCACTGTATATAGATAGATAGATAGATAGATAGATAGATAGATAGATAGATAGATAGATAGATAGATAGATAGATGTGGGCACGATTAACAAAGCCTTAAAATAATAAATATTCATAATTTAAAAAGGATACTTCCAAATGTTGATAAAGTTAACTGCAGAACCACTCCCAATAAATGCAAATTGAATACATAGGGCCGTATTCAATTTGAGGCGTTAAGTCCGGATTTGCGGTATTTTACCGCGGATGCCGTCATTATCGCCTGTTTTAGTTTTCCTCCGTATTCAATTTGAAAGACTTTCCACCTAGGCGGAAAGTTAACGCTATATAATAGGCGGAAAAGTATCGCCTATGAATAGCAGGCATTAAAAAGTGCAGAATTGGGGTTTTGGGGTGCAACATTGCGGGACCCCCCGTGCAGCCTTCAGACAGTCCCCCAAAGGTAAACTGTGTCAAAATAAATTTAAAAAAACATTTTGGACACCCCAAAAATCACTTTCATTTTGGGGGTGTAAAAAAAACAGTTGGGGGACAAAGTTAAAAAATAGCGAACTTGACTCTGGGGGGGTCCCTAAGTATGCTCCAAGAGTTTTTTTCATTGCAGCTGTTTGCGGCAGGAGGTTTTTCACATTTTTTTTCAACTCACTTTAGTGAGTTTAAAATATGCTGACCCCCATTTTCAAGTACCCCAAACCTGATGGGCATAGTTATTTTCCCCCCAAAAATCTTCTAAATCCTCTTCTTCAGCACTTTATTCAAAGCTGCATTTATTCACCTGCCGCTGCTATTACAAACCCGACTTCCTTCAGGAGATAATAATGGGGGTACCCATAGTAATCCCTTATGTCTAAACATCTTTAGGGTGTCCCCTGGAAAATTTCCCGAAAAGTGCCGTTGTGTTTCTACCTGTAAAAAAACGGGTTAAAAGTTTTAAAAAAAAAATTACATAGGGTCCCCCCCCAAAAAGCCAAACCAGCCCCAGGCTTGCAGCCAGTGGTGGATTCTAAAAATACGGGTACAAAATGTGTAGGGTTCCACCGTATTTTAGACACCAACCCGAGGCAGCAGGGACTAGTTCTGGTTTTAAATATAGGGGGGAAAAAAACGTGTGAATACCGCTCCAGGGGTATGGGGAAGAGCCCCGAGCTTCAGCGTAAGCCTGGTGTGCTCGGGAGGGGGGGGACCCTTCTTTGGGGGGTCCCCGACTCCCCCGAGATCACCGGCTTGTGTTGACCAACTTGGGGTGCTAATGCTTTGGACCTGGAGCCCCGGTGATTGGGTCTCCGGGCTGTGGCATTACACCCCGGTCGGTTGGGTCTGGTGCTGGTCTTAAATATAGGGGGTACCCCACGTCTTTTTTGCCCCCTATATTTAAAACCAGCACTAGCACCTGCAGCCTGGTGTTAGTTTCTAAAATACGGTAGAAACCTACACTTTTTGTTCCCCGTATTTTTAGATACCACCAATGGCTTCCAAGCCTGGGGCTGGTTTGGCTTTTAAAGGCCCTATGTCATTTTTTTTTTTAAACTTTTAACTCCTTTTTTTACAGGTATAAACACAACGGGAATTTTAGGGAAAAAATCCAGGAAACCCCCTAAAGATGTTTAGACAGAGGATCACTATGGGTACCCCCATTTTTATCTCCTAAAGAAAGTCGGGATTTGTAATAGCCGCCAGCAGGTGCATTTTTGCTGAATTTTTAAAAAATGACTTTAGGGACTTAAAAATATGCTAGTAGCCATTTTCATGTACCCCAAATTTCGTGGGACCATTTTAAAAACGAAAAAAAATAAGCTAAATGCTCTTCTGCATCACTTCTTCAAAGTCGGAGAAAAAAAACACCTGCCGCAGCTATTTAAAAACCCGTCTTTCTTTTGCAGCCAAAAACGGGGGTATCCATAGCGATCCCCCATGTCTGGACATCTTTAGGGGGGTCCTAGGATTACTTCCTGAAAATTCCCGTGTTTTTACCGCCGATCCAAGTATCGCCGGGTCCCGTTTTCGCCTACTTTCAAATTGAATATGGGGATACGTGGGCACACGCGCGATAATTTAACGCCTGGAAAACAGGCGAAGCCGGCGTTAAGTCCAGACTGCGTTAAGTTAATGTGGCTCGGCTCAAACTGAATACGAGCCTTAGTCAGTGAATGTAACAAAAAAAATTTAAAAATCTTTCTTTAGTCTCAGTAAAAAAACTTCTGAAATAGAACAACTAAAACTTTACTCACCAGGATCAGGAACCCTGCTCTCCAGGGTTAGATTTGCTACAGATGTACAGCAGATTCACAAATCCTGGCTTATGAGGCTTCAAATAGGCTTTGCAAATGTTTTCTATTTTTGTCTTGAAAGAGTACAAAAAATGAAATTGCTATTTACTGTAGCATGTTTTAACTCCTTACTTGCCGACTTTATGGCTTCCCTCCAGCAGTGGAACTAGAGAGTGGTGGGCCCAGGTGCAAGAATATGCTTTGGGCCCCCCTATGCAGTGCCCCCAGTAGTGAACCCCCTATGCAGTGCCCCCAGTAGTGCTCCATATACAGTGCCCCAAGTAGTGGGCCCCCTGTGCAGTGCCTCCAGTAGTGCCGCTTATACAGTGCCCCCAGAAGTGGTCCCCCCTATGCAGTGCCCCCAGTAGTAGTCCCTCTTATGCATTGCCCCCAGTAGTAGTCCCCGTTATGCAGTGCCCCCAGTAGTAGTCCCCCCTATTCATTGCCCCCAGTAGTACTCCCCACTATGCAGTGCCCTCAGCAGTAGTCCCCCCTATACATTGCAGATGCAGCAGCACCTATGGGCCCCTGCACCACAGCGGGCCCCAACGCAAGCCACCGGCTTCACCACGGCTAGTTCTGCCACTGCTTCCCCCTCCAAGAGGGGTCAGCCAGTTCAGCACAGCAGGGAGTATGGCAGCGGCATAGGTTAGCGGTGCAGGTGTGTGATCGCATCATTGTGGTCCCACCCCCAGTGCCAATATAACAGGGATTGTAATGCAGGGGCAGGGCTATTACTTAATCAGACCACCCACTTTTGCGCTGTAAGTGGGTGGTTGCTGGGGGTGTGGGCAGTTGCCGGGGGGTGCAGGTGGTTGGTGGCAGGCTCCAAGAGACTTGTTTACTCTTCCGGGAGGCTTGAAGTGCCACACAAATTTTGGAAAGTTTGTTTTACTTATTGAACTCAACTAAACTTTTCCATGGTATAGAGCCCTGGAGAATGGACAAATATCACTGGTGGAAATGGTGGTCCCATGGTACTATCATTTGGGAAAGGGGCTTCACCACTAGAAGTGGAGGTCTTTAAGCAGAACCTGTATTCTGGAAACATTTGTATTTATCTATAAGCATTGTAACTTACACTAGGGGGGTAAATTTACTACTGCAAGCATTTTTGTGTCTATTTCAAAATCGATGGACAATGATGGGTAATAACATTGGATTGCAGTCTACAAAAGTAGCATTTACTATGCATCATTTTATACTGTAATTTAAAACCTGACGTCGATACTCATCAGATTTCAAACCGCAGCTGATCTCCTGGCAAACCCGCCATCAATCTGCTGTGGAGGTGAAGCATTATACAAATCACTATGGAGACTTCGTTGACAAAATCCATATCCTTCCCCGGACCTCTGAGTCTAGGCTTGTATTGGAAAGGGGGTCTCCCCATATTTTCCAATAACCAGCACCAGTTACAATGACAACCAGCCCAAAACTGGTCATTCCAGTGTTGGAATCCCTAGGGAAGTGTGTGCCCTCAAAAAATTGGGTCCCCCCCTCCCCAAGTACAACCAGCCCTGGGCCCTTCTCTGCACCCCTGGTGGCATTGGGTGCAGAAGTAATAGTAATGTAATAGTTAAAAAATATAGTTTTTTTATAGGTGGACTACAGATCCCAGCAAGCCTGCCCCGGCATGATGGCTCTTGTCGAACCACAAGTCCCAGCATGCCCAGACATTAAGGGACCACTGGCACCTGTAGTACATCTGTAAAAATATATTAAACAAGCCAATGGGAGCTAGCTGACAAAGGAATCTGCGGGCGGGGTAATCCAGCGCATCTGTCACTCACACTAACCCAGCTGATCCTACCCTGGTGAGTTTAATGATCCTTCCCCGACAGCAGCATTTGGATCAGACTTAGGGGCATATTCAATTTGGAGCGAGGTTTTCTCCGCCAAAAAATCACGCAAACCTTGTTCCCAATTTTGGAATAGCGTGTGTAGGGACGCTCCTGATAGTCATGGTATTCAATTAAAAAGAAAATGCATGCAGGGTTTTCAGCGCTGAAAACCCATTGGTGCGAGAAAAAAAAAACTACTTACCGCCGGTCTGGTGATCTCCACGGCTCCGGCTCATCTTCCCTCCATTTTTGCACTGTGAAGGGGGATGCTGGGAGCTGTGGGGGCTCCTGAGATGGGGAGGTGGCTACTGGGATATGTAGCTCTCACTGCTGCTGCCTTCGAGGAGGAACACACACAGGGGCCACAGATTCACTCACACACACTCAGGGGTGTAGCGAGGGTGGCGCTGGTGGAGCTTGTGCTCCAGATGCCTGCTCCAGCCAGGGCGCCGCGGCAGCAGTCAGCCAACAGCCGCCGGGCACTAGGTCCTGGCATGACCACCCACTGCGTCTCTCTACCCCGCAGAAGAGGAACATGGGACAGGGGGCTGGTGTGGCAGAGGGGTGGTGTGACAGGGGGCTGGTGTGATGGGGCTGGTATGGCAGAGGGGTGGTGTGACCGGGGGATGGTGTGGCAGAGGGGTGGTGTGACAGGGGGCTGGTGTGATGGGGCTGGTGTGACAGAGGGGTGGTATGACAGGGGTGGTGTGACAGGAGGCTGGTGTGACAGAGGGGTGGGGTGACAGAGGGGTGGGGTGACAGGGGGCTGGTGTGACAGAGGGGTGGGGTGACAAAGGGCTGGTGTTGCTGAGAAACCACCATATAGGTAAGGTGTATTTTTATTGCATACACACAAAACTGGATTTTATTAGTGGAATTGGAATATATATCTAGCCCTCCATGTCCCAATCCGACACTGCCCCATGTTTATTTTTATTTCCCTTTAATTAACCCCACATGCTGGACACGCCTCCGCCCTGGAACACTGGTGGGGGAGCACCGTATCACACATGTGCTCCGTGCACCATGGCTGACACGCTACACCTCTGCACACACTCACACATAGTTACACACAGTCACACACACTTACCACACATGTTGCTGCAGAACAACGGGTCCTGACAGCCTGTCGGAAGAAGACAGCGCTTTGGAAGATGAGTAATTATTACTGACTGATTAAGCTAATTGGAAACTTCCAATTTCTTGATTAGTCTTTAGGAGGAGTGCTGCCAGGGTCCCAGAGCAATTCCCGACCATTTTTTATAAAAATGTGGATTTTAAGAAAAACTTGTCGTGCTCTGGAGGTGCGCAAAAAAACCTTCCCCCGCTCAAAGAATGAAAAACCTCACTCCTTTTTAAATAGCAAAAGTCCCGTACCTGCAGGAAAAACCCTGCAGGCGCGGGATTTTTGCTATTCTCGCACCTAATTGAACACCCCCTGAATTTTGTTGTTTAAATGGCACCCCTGCTGACAGATGATAAGAGCTGCAGCTCCCTCCTTGTAACCACCACTGGTTACGTCATCATTGTCAGTGCGTATTTGTACCTTTCCTGTAGCAGGTACTAACAGGCGTATATGCACATAATTGCTCGTCTACATGAGCTGCATTTGTGTAAACATACTTTCAATGAATTTTGCCTCCTTGTAAATGTCCATTCCAACCCCCGTTCTGCCAGAATGATCGTAAGTGTCAATACGTGCCTACTGTCATACTGTAGTACTCATTTTGCATCAGCTCAAGTGTGTCTCTGATAGCTACCCCGGCCAAGTGGTTTCCTCTTGGAAACCACCAGCTCTGTGCCATAATTGAATCCTTAGCTATAGACTAGTAGAAGGGTAGACATTCTCTTTGCTGCTACTTGACCTCTTCACATAACATTTGACATTTCCTTTATGAGACACAGGGCCTCCTCACGTACGTCTGGCCCAACAGGGTACAACAGGTGCAGGGTTGGAAAACATAGTTTCAGTATCAGTGATGCACAAAGTGGGCAGTACTACCCCCAGAGGGGAGGGCTGGATTGCCCTAGGTCAGTGTTACGGGTCAAGGGGACAGTTGGGGAGAGCTGGAGGGATAAGCATACTGAGAATAGAAATATCATATGTGTTTTGTTACTATTAAAATAGACACTCGTATGCTTTTGTCAAGGAGATCAGGAGGTTGGCATCACAATTTTTAAGCAGGACTCAAAATCCCAAACTCCTGATCCGACCATTGCAGGAGTGTTTGAAGCCACTTATCGGCTAAAGCTCCTGCATATACCCCTATGCACAGGGGTGTATCTATAATGGGTGTGCACAGGGGCGTATCTATAATGGGTGTGCACCCATAGAATTACTTACCTCTCCGGAGTCCCACGGTGCGGGGGGCCGGCGCTGTAAAAATGACTGGAAAATGGTCGCCAGGGCCATTTTCCCGTCGTTTGTGCATGCGCAGTACAGGGAAGATGGCCGCCACAGCCATTTTCCTGGTGACCAGCGCATCCTCTATAGACTCTGGGCGCACTCTAGTGCCCAGAGTCTATAACTCTGCCGCTGGCCACTCAGAGCTCAGTGCGCTGCCGGCCGCCGGTCAAAGAGGAGGGGGCCCATGTCGGAGACTGCACATGGGCCCCCTCCTCTCTAGAAACGCCCCTGCCTATGCAATAGTCGGGTTGCATAGGTGTGTACTTACTAATAGGTGATCTTAATCAGCACATGTTCCTGCATTGCTGTCTATATAGTAGAATGGACAATATTGCGGAAAGTACTTAATAAATTTATGTATTGTGTTAGTATTGGGAATGTTAGAACCATCTGAAGGGTTCAACTTGACATCATGGATAGGCATTTGCGTCATGGACGCATTTTTGTCCAAACGTGCTAAGAACCTAATTTATGCTACATGTTAATTGTAGAGTGTATCACAATTATTTTGACTATGGTCCTGGGATATATCTCGCATGCATAGCCGCATTTATTAACATCGTATGAATGAAGATTTGTATTTAAAACTGCTCTTCTGATAAGTGCTGTCCTTTGCAGTGTGAGGACTTCTGCGTTTATGACTAGGGAGTCATTCAATGTTTTATTTTATTTTCTATGTTTTGAGTTAGTAGTGCTGAGCGTCTGACATAAGACGCATGCACTGCGACTCCGTCTACCGCCGCCGGGCCGCAACACCAGAAACATCTCTGGTGAATTTGGTGGGTCACGGCAGTGCTTGCTAGTAGCGATGCTGTGGCCGGACTGCAACCGGATGCACGGGAATCTTGTGCGGCAGTCCTTGCTTCTGACGCTGGAGACGCACCAGAAGCCGCTGTAGTGAGGGCCCAGAGCATCCGCGTCCTCACTAGACCATCGGGGCCTTATAGTCTGACGCTTCTGCTGCCACGAGGCCCGCGTACCCGGCTGGTTGATGCAGCTTAGGGGAGGTAGTTTCTCCCCCGGCAACTCCTCCGATGACCCAGATAAAGTTCCTTCAGAGGTTTTCGCGCATCTGGGTTGCTCCTTCTACCCGCCTCGTGTATATGAGACGCTCACAGTCCACTATCAGTGCGCTGCTGTAGCTGTTGGTCTCAGCAGCTCATTGAACTTATGGAAGAGGCATGGGGTAACACGTATAAACGGTTTTATGTTACTAAAAGATTAGCACCATTGTATCCTTTCCCAGCTTTTGAATGTACTAAGTGGGAAATCCCTCCTATTGTGGATGCTTAATGTGACACACTTAGTCAGGAATGCTACGTTGCCTATTCTGTCAGCATCTTCTCTCAAAGATCCTACAGATAGGAAAATGCAAACATATCTTTAGAAAATATTTTCATCATCTGGAGCTATTACTCATCTACGTATGGCTGGGGCTTGGGTAGCCAAAGCGGTTGAAGAATGGACGGGGGCATGGGAGGATTCTCTACCAGATGCTACCAGAAAACAGCTCTCATATATCTCCCACATACGGGAAGCAGTCTCCTATTTGGGGGAAGCTGCAATAGATGCAGGAATCTTAGCTTCTAAAGCATCAGCAGCCTCAGTGGTGGCTCATAGGGTCCTTTGGTTAAGGTCCTGGAAAGCTGATACAGGGTCAAAGAAGGCTCTGGAATCCTTACCTTTCTATGGAAGTATACTTTTTGTAGCAGAGTTAGAGAACATAATAGCTACTCTGGCAGCTTCAACATCTGCAGGTCTGCCATCTATTGCTACATTAAAGTCTAGGCAGTTTTCTCTTCAGTCCTTTCATCCTCAGGGACGAGCAAAGGAACAGTCTTCTTCCACGCCATCTAGTTTTCACAGGACAACAAGAGACAAACTAAGAGGTCTAGGCCGGCCCTCGGCCTGATGGGGTGGGCCTCCTCCTGGGGGATCCCAGGGTGGGGGTCCAACTTCTTCAGTTTGCGGAGTACTGGCATCAAACAACAGATGCCTGGATCTGAGAAGTGGTCTCTGAGGGGTATGTCCTCACTTTGCGGAGGCATCCTCACAAGAAGTTTTTTTGCAAAAATCCTCCATCAGATGTGGTCAAGGCCTTGGCCCTTCAGGAAGCCATTTGCTCCCTGCTGCAGGCAGGAGTAATAATTCCAGTGGGTGGGCCTCCTCCTGGGGGATCCCAGGGTGGGGGGCCGACTTCTTCAGTTTGCGGAGTACTGGCACTAAACAACAACAGATGCCTGGGTCTGAGAGGTGGTCTCTCGGGTATGCCCTCATTTTCCAGAAGCATCCTCCCAAGAAGTTTTTTTGCACAAATCCTCCATAAGATGCGGTCAAGGCCTTGGCCCTTTAGGAAGCCATTTACTCCCTGCTGCAGGCAGGGGCAATAATCCCAGGGTGGGGGGCCGACTTCTTCAGTTTGCAGAGTACTGTCATCAAACAACAACAGATGGCTGGGTCTGAAAAGTTGTCTTTCAGGGGTATGCCCTCAATTTCCGAAGGCAATCTCCAAAGAAGTTTTTTTGCACAAATCCTCCATCAGATGTGGTCAAGGCCTTGCCCTTCAGGAAGCCATTTACTCCCTGCTGCAGGCAGGGGTAATAATCCCGGTTCCTGTGTTGCAACAAGGAAGGGGTTATTATTCTATTTTTGGTTCAGAGGGCTCGATTCAGATCCGCTCGCTAGATGCGTTCGAACACTAGATGTGTATGCAAATTTCGGCAAGGCAAGGGATCGCATACCAAGGCATTAGCACACCCACTATGTCTTGGCGAGTGATTGCTATGTGTATGCAGATACCCACCAGCCTGTCTTAAGATGCCGACTTGCACACGACATCTCCAGGAAGTGTATGCAACCACTGGTGTATCGAGTACCATCGGAAGCGCTCGCAGCGCTTGTGGCTGACCATACCCTACCCCAAGCACTGCGAGTGCTTCAGTGTGAAATACAACCAAGTGACGTGTACCATGATGCTGCCTCTTATTTATGCACACCTCTGAAATGGCGTTAAACGCTCAGGCATGCTTGCGTTCGCACCTCCACCCCCGTTTCTAGTGGCCAGCCCCTGTCACCACCCACAAACGGCTTCTCCTGTCACTCATTCAGCGGTGCTGTCTATAGTGAGGAGTGCTTCCCAATCACCTTCACTGGTTCACGCACGCACATTGCAATGCATGCGCATGCACGGAATGCAAACAATCAGCTGGATGCGTGCGAACGCTTCCTAGCGGCCAGGTCTGATTCGGGCCCAGAAACTGAATGGGTCTCATCGCCCTATTATAAATCTGAAAACCCTCAACAATTGTATCCGTGTTCCCAGGTTCCATATGGAAACTCTTCGATCAATTATTTTGGCAATGGAGCCTGGGGATTTTATGGTTTACCTGGACATTCAAGATGCGTATCTGATTGTGCCTAATACACCATTCCACCAGCAATTTCTATGGTTTGCTGTCCTGCAACAACATTACCAGTTTCAGGCACTGCCATTTGGTCTATCTACGGCCCCTTGGGTCTTTACCAAAATAATGGCGGTTTTGACTGCCTATCTCAGGCGTCAGGGAATCAGAAAACTACCATATCTGGATGACCTTCTGATATTTGCACAGTCTCCAGTTGTTTTACAACACCATCTCCAACTGACCATTGCCTGTCTACAGAAGCATGGTTGGATCATCAGTTGGAAGAAATCCTCTCTTTCTCCAACACAGCAGATGATACATCTGGGGTAATTCTGGATTTTCAGACACAAAGGGTGTTTCTGCCAGTGGATAAGATTGTGGCCCTATCATTGCGAGTACAAAAATTGCTATGCAAGCGAAGGGTATCCATCCTATCAGCCATGCAGGTCCTGGGGTTAATGGTATCCACCTTCGACATGGTGGGGTATGCTCAGTTCCATTCCAGGCCTCTGCAAACTTTGATTTCTCTCCAGGTGAAACGGACAGTATCATCTAATAAGGTCCCAGAGCATCCTTCTCACTCCAGAGATTTGTCTCTCTCTCATCGTGGCTACAAAAGGATCCTGGACATGGGTCGCCCATTCTGGATTCCAAATTGGGTGCTTCTCACCACCGTTGCCAGTCTTCGCGGATGGGGGGCATCACACCTTTCAGGGAAGATGGACAAATCAGGAAAGTAATCTGCCCATAAACATTCTGGAGCTTTGAACAGTAAACAAAGCACTCATCGTGGCACAGGACCTGCTCCAGGGCAGGCCATCCAGATCCAGTCCGACAACGCGACCACAGTAGCCTATCACATCATCAGGGAGGCACGGAAAGTCATGCAGCCATGAGGGAAATGACAAGAGCTCTGATTTGGGCAGAACGTCATCTTCCGGCTATCTCGGCAATATTCATTTCGGGGTTCTCAAATGGGAAGCAGACTTCCTAAGTCATCAGAACATACACGCTGGAGAGAGGTCTCTCCAACTGGGAGTTTTTCAACTCTTGGTGAACAAGACATAGACCTCATGGCATCCCATCACAACCACAAGGTCCCCAGGTATGGGTCTAGGTCCACAGACCCATCAGCAGTATTCGTGGATGCACTGGCAGTAAGATGGGACTTCAAGCTGGCATATCTATTTCCTCCGATTTCCCTCCTCCCAAGGGTCCTCAGAAAAATCAAGAAGGAAGGTGGAACAGTAATACTAGTGGCTCCTGCTTGGCCCAGACATCATTGGTTCACCGACATAAGGAATCTATCCATAGACAATCCGTATCCTTTTCCTCTATGGCCTAAGGATACTGCCTTTGAACCTCTATATACCCCTGCCTATACCTTCTAATATCCTTCCTATAAACCTGTAAGGATGACGCTAATTTGCGTATGCAGTCATCCAGTAAATAAAGACTCCAGACCTAGAACATGTGGTTCCAAAGCACAAAGTATTATTCAAGTAAAAGTACAGCAGTTACACACTATGATCCTCATATAATCTTAGCGCAAAGAGATTATACAGACCCAAGTACAATTATACATACGCAGCGCTCTCTGGTCCAGATGTTAGGCATCAGCAAGAAACCCCTCGTCAATCAGCATTCAGCACAAAGACTAGGAACCCATGGTCAGAGCACACATATTTATACCCCCCAGAAATAAACAACACAATAGAGAAGTTTGTTGCTAATACCATTGGTCCTAAAGGAGAGGGCATATGTTACAAGGCATTTAACAGGTTGATTCAAATAGACACAACCCAGCCTCTAACAACTGGGGGTCTCTGGTTTCCTGCCTCATGCAACATCCTAACAGTTGTTCATATAATGTACATTTTGTTGCTTGAAGTCTCTGCGGTCCATAAGTTGAGAATGCATGATGCGATCTCCACACCGATGGTACCGGAATACTGTTGAAAGAGTACGCATCAGTACAATACCAATCACGGCTTACTTATCATGTCTAAAACCTTAGTTACCATATAATCTTATTTCACAGAATGAACAAACTTAAATCTTATACTTTAAAGCTTATTAAACCTTTTTTGTGAATATGTAATGTGTAAGTATGCGGGGTGTGACGCTAGTTAACTTGGGGCAGATACGTGCGCATGAAGCTAATAAACAGCGTTTTCATACAGGATCTTATGCATTCGCTAATATGCGATTAGTTAACAGCGCAATTGTGCGTATTAATGTGTGTATGAGAAATGGTGCACTTAAATCTCACTTATACTAAGTGAACACCTAGCAGTGTGGAATGCTGAGCATTATAGTTCCATGACTTGCTCATGCCCCAGCAGCCCCCACCCTTTTCAGGCTCCAAAATACTGGTCTTTGTTCTCCCAGGGCCTGTGTGTATGCAAATTGGCACAGCTACAAGACCCAAACCTCAGATAACACTCTTGGCTTTGAAGGTATTTTATTGTAGGAAGCCTGCTAATGTAAGGTGCTACAAACGACCTTCTTGCTGTATTCGAGCAGGGCCACCTGGAGTGAGAGCAGATGTTATGTCCATGAAGCTTGTCTACACAGGCTAGTTGTCACGTGGCCATTTGCTCTGTTTAGCTAATGCTATCCAACTTTGACATACTGTACAGCCATTTCTGAAATATATCCTTTAGGGGAATTATAATAATATACACTTTATCCAGAGCACCCAAACTAGGTAAAGTCATGAAATGGGCTTTTGATGAATCGCTGTAACTTATGGCGATGGTCACAGATGCAATCGCATGATGCTAATAGTAATATCGCCACATGTACTAAAGTGTGAGTTTAGCTAAAATGGCGCTTAGGTGGCCATTCGCAAAATGGCGTCTTGCGATCTCATTTCCAAGATGGCGTCTTGCGGCCAGTCGCAAGCTGGTGTCGCTGCGATTCAATTTTAAACTGATCTTGTCTCAGCCAATAATCCAGCTTCGACAGGCCGGATCTGTTAGCACAGGGTCCCTGCCTGCATCTGGACTTACCTTGTCTATCTTGATGGCATGGTTCTTGAGTCTTCCATCTTAATGCTGGGTACACACTGGCCGATATATTGGCCGATCAATTGATCGTCCAATATATTGTGCCCCCGTCGCCCAGTGTGTACAGACGATATGTCTGTGAATGACGTCGTTCAGACATATCGCATTGGTTGTGCTGCACAGCCGATGAACAGATATGTCTGCAGACATAGCTGTCCATCATCAAGCATATACGGGCGATCAGCCGATTGCCCATACACTGGGGCACCAAGAAAGGGGGGGAGCCGCGAGCGAGCACTAATTACCCGGGTCCAGCACCGCTCCCCATCCCTCTTAAGTTCACAGCAGTTGCTGTGTGCTGGGCTACACTGGGAGACTGTCCAAAGCTGATCAAGCAGCAGCTGGAGAGTTTCCTATGCCAAAAGTGGGGAGCAATAACTCTGATTGTGCCCCCAATTGGCTGTGTGTGCGGGGCTGAGGGGCACACAGCGCCCCCCTCCCAGCGTGCAACGCTGCAAATGTTTTTTTCTTGTTTCTTTTAAGGGGGTGACCACGAGTGCGCAATTAGGCCACGCCCCCTACCCACCCCCAGGCTGGCCCAACCCGCTGCACCATGAAGATGATGGTCGTTCAGTGTGTATGAATGACCATCATCTGCAGATATACAGTCAGGTGCATAAATATTGGGACATTGACAGAATTTTCATATTTTGGCCTCTATTCACCACCACAATGGCTTGGAAATGAAACAAACAAGATATGCTCTAACTGCAGACTTTCAGATTTAATTTGAGGGTAATTACATCCAAATCAGGTGAACGGTGTAGGAATTACAATGGTTTCTATATGTGCCTCCCACTTTTTAAGGGGCCAAAAGTAATGGGATAAACTAAACAATCCTAAATCTAACTTTCACTTTTTAATACTTTGTTGCAAATCCTTTGCAGGCAATTACAGCCTGAAGTCTGTAACGTATAGACATCACCAGACACTGGGTTTCATCCCTGGTGATGCTCTGCCAGGCCTCTACTGCAAATGTCTTCAGTTACTGATTGTTCTTGGGGCATTTTCCCTTCAGTTTTGTCTTCATCAAGTGAAATGCATGCTCAATCGGATTCAGGTCAGGGAATTGACTTGGCCATTGCATAACATTCCACTTTTTAGCCTTAAAAAACTCTTTGGTTGCTTTTGCAGTATGCTTCAGGTCATTGTCCATCTGCACTGTGAAGCGCCGTCCAATGAGTTCTGAAGCATTTGACTGACTATGAGCATATAATATTGCCCGAAACACTTCAGAATTCATTCTGCTGCTTTTGTCAGCAGTCACATCATCAATAAATACAAGGGAACCAGTTCCATTGGCAGCCATACATGCTCACGCCATGACACTACCACCACCATGCTTCACTGATGAGGTGGTATGTTTTGGATCATGAGCAGTTCCTTTCCTTCTCCATACTATTCTCTTCCCATCACTCTGGTACAAGTTGATCTTTGTCTCATCTGTCCATACGATGTTGTTCCAGAACTGTAATGGCTTTTTTAGATGTTGTTTGGCAAACTCTAATCTGGTCTCCCTGTTTTTGAGGCTCACCAATGGTTTACATCTTGTGGTGAACCCTCTATATTCACTCTTGTGAAGTCTTCTCTTGATTGTTGACTTTGACACATATACACCTACCTCCTGGAGAGTGTTCTTGATTTGGCCAACTGTTGTGAAGGGGTTTTTCTTCATCAGGGAAATAATTCTTCTGTCAGCCACCACAGTTGTTTTCCGTGGTCTTCCGGGTCTTTTGGTGTTGCTGAGCTCTCCGGTGCCTTCTTTCTTTTTAAGAATGTTCCAAACAGTTGATTTGGCCACACCTAATGTTTTTGCTATCTCTCTGATGGGTTTGTTTTGATTTTTCAGCCTAATGATGGCTTGCTTCACTGATAGTGACAGCTCTTGGATCTCATATTGAGAGTCGACAGCAACTGATTCCAAATGCAAATGATAATGAAATAAAGAGGGAATAGCCCACACCTGTCCATGATATAGCTTTTGAGTTGATAGTCCCATTACTTTTGGCCCCTTAAAAAGTGGGAGGCACTTATAGAAACCGTTGTAATTCCTACACCGTTCACCTGATTTGGATGTAATTACCCTCAAATTAAATCTGAAAGTCTGCAGTTAAAACACATCTTGTTTGTTTCATTTCAAAGCCATTGTGGTGGTGAATAGAGGCGAAAATATGAAAATTCTGTCAATGTCCCAATATTTACGCACCTGACTGTATCTGCAGATCACTCGATCTGCAGATATATATTGGTATAGTGTGTACCCACCTTAAGGGCCAAAGGTTTCTCCAGTTCTGTGATTCAGATGATGCTTAGGCAGTGCCAGATTAAGGTCCACATGGGCTGGGAGCTGATATTTATGAAAGACCTATTGAGTGTCACTGTAGGGGGGGGGGACAAGCACCGGGGTAGTGTGATGTGGGGGCATGACCAGTGTTGTGGGGATGTGGGCTGTGCAAGGGGCACTGTAGGGTGTGGCTAGCTGTGTGAAAATAGAGAATGATCAAACATTCTAGCCCCCATCCATCAGCCACCCGCCGACGTTAAAAAATAAAAAATAAACACCAGAACAAACATTCAACAACAAAAAGTACTCACAATAAACAAGGCCAGGATATGTTATGTCTTACCTGCACTTGTATCCTTGACAACTTGCTCCAGATGTCAGCTGGTAATGTAAGTTCCATTGGTGCTTGTCTAAATTTTGGCCTGTCTGGAAGAGATACTGTAGGTAATAAACACCTGTATTTAACCACTTAACTGGCTAATATTTTTTTTCCAAAAATGTTTCCAACACTGTAAAAAAAAAAAATCAAATCATGTAAATAATAGTCATTTAAACCTAATTCAGTATAATTTAATTAATAAATATGCATATTTGTTAATAAAATTATACTGAATCAAGGTTAAATAGCTGTTATTTTTGACTATTTAAAAAATACACAATTTTTGGGACATTTCTGGATTTTTTTCTTTACAGTAGAATACTAGGAGGCATAGGTCTTATTGCCACCTCCCTCCACATCTCTCACTGCCCCTCCAAAGCTTTCTCACTGCCATCTTCCTAATATCTGCCTGATTGCCCCCTCCATAGTTTTGTCATTACTACTTTCATAGCTCTCTCATTGTTAGTTTTCTCCATATCTCACTACCCTCCACAGCTCACACTGCTCTCCTTACATCTCCCTGCCCCCCATAGCTCACACTGCCCCCTCATATCGCACTGCTTCCCACCTCTGCAGCTCATTGCCCCCACACCTCACTACTCCCCCCTGCAGCTCACTGCCCCATTACACCTCACCAATTCCCACCACACCTCACTGCTCCCCCTGCAGATCACTGCCCCCCTACTGATCAGACTGCCTGCATCACATATCACTGCCCCACATAGCTCATACTGCCCCCTCACTCCTCCCTCAGCAGCTCAATTCCCCCTCACACCTCACTGCACACCCCTGCAGCTCACTGCCCCATTACACCTCACCAATCCCCACCACACCTCACTGCTCCCCCTGCAGATCACTGCACCCTACTGATCAGACTGCCTGCATCACATATCACTGCCCCACATAGCTCACACTGCCCCCTCACTCCTCCTCCCTGCAGCTCAATTCCACCTCACACCTCACTGCACCTCCCTGCAGCTCACTGCAACCCTACTGCTCACACTGCACCATCACAGTTCACTGCTCCCCCCAGCTCACTACCCACATCACATCTTATGCTCCCCCCCACAGCTCAATTCCCCATCACATCTCACTGCACCCCCCTGCAGCTCACTGCCCCATTACACCTCACCAATCCCCACCACACCTCACTGCTCCCTCTGCAGATCACTGCACCCTACTGATCAGACTGCCCGCATCACATATCTCTGCCCCAGATAGCTCACACTGCCCCCTCACTCCTCCTCCCTGCAGCTCAATTCCACCTCACACCTCACTGCTCCCCTCAGCAGCTCACTGCCCCCTCACACCTCACTGCACCCCCCTGCAGCTCACTGCCCCTTACACCTCACCAATCCCCACCACACCTCACTGCTCCCTCTGCAGATCACTGCACCCTACTGATCAGACTGCCTGCATCACATATCACTGCCCCACATAGCTCATACTGCCCCCTCACTCCTCCCTCAGCAGCTCAATTCCCCCTCACACCTCACTGCACCCCCCTGCAGTTCACTGCCCCATTACACCTCACCAATCCCCACCACACCTCACTACTCCCCCCTGCAGCTCACTGCCCCATTACACCTCACCAATCCCCACCACACCTCACTGCTCCCCCTGCAGATCACTGCACCCTACTGATCAGACTGCCTGCATCACATATCACTGCCCCACATAGCTCATACTGCCCCCTGACCCCTCCCCCTGCAGCTCAATTTCCCCTCACATCTCACTGCTCCCCTCACCAGCTCAATTCCCCCTCACACCTCATTGCACCCCCCTGCAGCTCACTGCCCCATTACACCTCACAAATCCCCACCACACCTCACTGCTCCCCCTGAAGATCACTGCACCCTAATGATCAGACTGCCCGCATCACATATCACTGCCCCACATAGCTCACACTGCCCCCTCACTCCTCCTCCCTGCAGCTCAATTCCACCTCACACCTCACTGCACCACCCTGCAGCTCACTGCCTCCCTACTGCTCACACTGCACCATCACAGTTCACTGCTCCCCCCAGCTCACTACCCACATCACATCTTATGCTCCCCCCCACAGCTCAATTCCCCATCACATCTCACTGCACCCCCCTGCAGCTCACTGCCCCATTACACCTCACCAATCCCCACCACACCTCACTGCTCCCTCTGCAGATCACTGCACCCTACTGATCAGACTGCCCGCATCACATATCACTGCCCCAGATAGCTCACACTGCCCCCTCACTCCTCCTCCCTGCAGCTCAATTCCACCTCACACCTCACTGCTCCCCTCAGCAGCTCACTGCCCCCTCACACCTCACTGCACCCCCCTGCAGCTCACTGCCCCTTACACCTCACCAATCCCCACCACACCTCACTGCTCCCTCTGCAGATCACTGCACCCTACTGATCAGACTGCCCGCATCACATATCACTGCCCCAGATAGCTCACACTGCCCCCTCACTCCTTCTCCCTGCAGCTCAATTCCACCTCACACCTCACTGCTCCCCCCCAGCAGCTCACTGCCCAATCAGACCTCACTGCTCCCCCTCACACATCATTGCTCTCCAGGGTTGGACTGGCCCACAGGGGTACAGGGGAATCCCCCGGTGAGCCCCACTGCCTGTGGGCCCACCCCCTCCTCTAGTGATTAAGTTCAAGACTGCACTTGAACTATACATATACATATGTTATATTATACTGCACAGGACTATGGTGTATTTTCTACAATGCATTCCAGTTATTAATCTGGTACATTATCATGCATGCACTAGCAGAATGCACTATATATACACAATTTTAAGGAGCCCAGTCCATGCACTGGTTAGCCAAGCCTCTGTGGAGGCTGGCCACACCCCCTTTAGAGACTGGTCACACCCCTAAATATGGGCCCCTAACACTTCGTTCTCCCGGTGGGCCCTTCATGTCCCAGTCCGACACTGTTGCTCTCCATACAGCTCACTGCCTCCCTACTGCTCACACTGCACCATCACAGTTCACTGCTCCCCCCTGCTCACTACCCACATCACATCTTATGCTCCCCCCCACAGCTCAATTCCCCATCACATCTCACTGTCCACATCACACCTCACTGCTCCCCTTACAAGCTATCATTCCCATCACAAGTCACTGCTCTCCCCACCCCACAGCTCACTGCTCCCCCAGCTGATCACTGCCCCATCACATCTTACTGCTTTCCCTGCAGCCCACTGACCCCTCTCAGATCACTGCTCCCCATGCAGCTCACTGCCATAACACCTCACTGCCAACATCACACATCATAGCTTACTGCTGCAGCTCACTGCCCCATCACAGCTCACAGCTCCCCCCGCAGCTCACTGCCCGCATAGCCCCATCACAACTCACTGCTCCCCTTGCAGACCACTTATACCTCACTTGTCCACCTGCAGCTGTCCTCCCCTTGCAGACCACTGCCCCCATGAAACCTCACTGCTCTCCCCCTCTTGCAGCTCACTGCTTCCCCTGCAGATCACTTCCCCCTTACAGCTCACTGCCCCCCCCCCCTGCAGCTCACTGCCCTACAACACCTCACTGCTTCCCTAGTGCTCTAAATGCATCCATCACTGTGCCATCCTTACATCCACATTGCTCCACTCATGCCTCCAAAAGCCTTTTATACTATCCATTTTACCCAGCACCTTAATCGGCCCCCCCACTCCCTCTCTTACCTTGCAAGAAGGTCTCTCTCTCTGACTGGCTGGGATCTGCTGCAGCCCCTCTTCTCCCTCTTATTGTAGCACTGCTCAGTCCCATGTAGCCCTGACCCCCTAACTCAGACGTCTTCTCTCTTAACTCTACTTCTCATTTATCCAGCACCTTCTAGAAGATAATACCTGGAATCTGATTGGTTGCTATGGGCAATATCACTTCTTAATAGAACTCCCATCTTAGTAAATTTACCCCTATATCCCTATTCCCTGGCGACACCTTTATTCGGCTCTCCCTATGGCACCTGACTGTACTCGACTCCGTTAGCATTGTAAATCGATATCGTTCTTAACATTTTTGTTATGTCACTATAGGGGAGATTTAATAAAGCTTGGAGAGAGATAAAATTGGAGATAAATAGCACCAACCAATCAGCTCTTAACTGTCATTTTTCAAACACAGCCTGTAAAGTGACATAGGAGCTGTTTGGTTGGTGCTATTTATCTCCAATTTTACCTCTTTCCATGCTTTATTAAATCTCCCCCTGAGTGCTGTATAGAGAATACTTATCATTTACATCAGTCCCTGCTTCGTTGAAAGCTACAGTCTAAATTTCCTAGCACACAAGTACACACACATGAATAAAATTTAATTAGCATCTCTTTAACCCACCAGTATGTTTTTGGAGTGTGGGGGGAAACCTGATTGCCATGAGAAAACTCACATAAACACAAGTAAAACATACAACTCCCCACAGACAAGGCTCTGGTTGGGAATTGAACTCATGGCCCCAGCGCTGTGAAGCAGCAATGATAACACTGTGCTGCTCCCAAAATATACTGATTTAAAAAAAAACACACATTCTGTAAGGCTCAGGGGTACAAGTGTTTTTTTGTTGTTGTTTTTAAGAAACACTTGAAAATTTTATTTTCTGGAAACAAGGAAGCATTTTTCAAACTGTATTACAAAAATATAGCACAAGAGGAAAAATGTTTAAATGAGGTAAAATAACTTATGCATCGCTATCTTTTTATGACTGACCTGAAACACAGAGATCTCAATGATAAAATACTCCGGCTCCTTGACCTTCATTACTGTTGACATATTTGACTACAGTACTTCAATTTAGTATCTATTCAGCTTTCCATTGTGTCCTTGAAATGTCTCTCAATGACTTTTAAAAGTAGAAACCACCTGTTATACCATTGGTTGAAGTTCAAAGGGGCCTCAGTTTTGGAAAAAGTAAACTAAGCATTAAGACCACACATACCATCATTAGACTATATATATCCAACAAGCATAGCTGTCACGTTCACTCTTCTTGTAATCTGCCTGGAAGATAGTGTTAGTTATATTTGGAAGTAAATATAAGGGTAATCCAGACAGTAAAGTTGCTTGTAAAGAAAAATCACAAAAAAGAAAACTAAAATAACAACAGTTATGAAAAGGTGAAAATTGCTTAGAGCAAGGTCAGGACTATAGGGTGGATGATGAAAAACCTTCCACCAAAAACTGTGACAAGTGATGGGAGGGACGCTCTTCGTCACTCTTCGTCATGGAGGTTTGTTTGTTCATTATTGAACATTTCAGATCACTTTCTCACATCACTATACACCTGCTTTAATTCATGATAAATTTCAGCAGGTCTCATTTTCTGCACATTCAAGAATGGAATAACACTGTATGTATACTACAAAGTCGAAGGGATGTTGTATCGTAGGGATCATTCTAACAACCCACAAAATTGCCAAAAACAACCGTTATAGCATGCCAGTCACAGAGCACTTAAAAAAACGGTTAGGGAGACCGCCCAACCATGACAAAGGGAAGGAGAATGATGCACAAACTGTCTTTACTTTCTGGATTACCCTTGCAATTAGTGACTTCTTATAGGTATATCATAATCAAATGCACTATATACATGAGAATGCAACTCATAACATCCACATACAATGCTGTTATGCAATCAGTATATTACACTCTTGCTTTTTTGCCTATGATAGCATGTGTGAGAGTGTTTACACTGCCAGCTATGTGCAAGCACATAATATGTGTGTAAGCCGAGTTCTCAGGGATAAAACAGGCAATTAAACCACCAGTAAAAAGCATATATCAAAACACTTTGGGGCTGATGTGGAGTTTGAAAAAGAGCATATATTGTAATCAAAGCAGAACATAAAATAGAAATTGCATTGTTTCAAAGAGACGTACTATGCATATTTTGCGATACATACACCTCCACATTAGCGGCATATGTGCCTGATTACTACAAACCGTTATCGTTATCAGTGTGTATTTGCAGCATCTATAGCAGATGAAAAGATATGCATGTTTCTGCAGGCCCAGATGACCCACAATTGCTTAAGCAAGCCTCTACTGTACTTAACTCATGTTAAACTGCTTCTTCCCTTTCCAATTTCACCTCTTCAGGTGCAAGCAAGCATAAGTGTCAGATATGAATTGGTGTACAGTCACGCATATTCGTGTGTTCCATACTTGCCCAGTCTCCAGGTAATTGCGGTAGGCTCCCGATTTTTCAGGTAGCCCCGCCACACCCCCAGAAGTGTAGGCAGATTTCCTGCATCCTGCCCACTTCCTAGTGAAGTGGGCAGGAGGGGGAGATTTTACAGGGAATTCACGAGTCCGTAGGGAGGGGGCCGGGCTAAAATGATGCGATTCACATCATTTAGCTCCGCCCCCTCCTAGCTGACCTGTGGATCGCGGGCTTTTTCCTGTGATGGAGTGGGGCCTAATGGCGTCTAAAGTCCAACTCCGTCCCTCAAAAGATTTTTGGGAAAATCTCCTATCTGGGCTTCTCCCAGGGAGCAAGAGTATTGTGCAAAATATAAGAACCCAACTTAAAATTTGATATGGATAATCTTAAAACATCAAGGAATAAATGCAAAGTTTTTGAAAATGTAAAAAAAAATTGTAACAAATATGCGCCATGCCCCAGGAAGAATCAGCTCCATGCTGCATGCATTAGGGCAGAGGTTCCCAAACGCGTTCCTCAAGGTTCCTCAACAGCTCAGGTTTTAGAGCTATCCATGGAATAACACAGGTGGTTAAATCAAATTGACTGAGGTACTAATTAAGCCACATGTGCTCAGCCATGGATATCTCTAAAACATGAACTGTTGGGGAGCCTTGAGGACCACGTTTGGGAACTCTCCCTACATCCCTTGGGTAGTGGGTGTGGCATTAATAAATATTGTATAAAGAAAATAAATAATATTGTTCTTTACTAGCACACTAAACGTTCTAGCTAGGCCTGTCATTTAAATCAATTTAAATTCAAAAACATATAGAGAAGGCAGCAAAATTCCTAGGGATCTGTGCAGTGTGTTCTACAAAACACCTCTCAGGGGCAACTCATTTTTGTGGCATTTTTAGCATCGGTTCTGCGTTGTGTTTAAAACCTTCTAGTGGTTGTTTTTATACTTTTAGTAGCAGAAATCAGGATGTTCTATTCTGAAATGCGTTTTTACGGGCGGTTTTCAGGAAAAATGCTGCAATCACGTAGGGGATATCAAACCATTCTTGCCTACTTTTGAAAATGCATTTCAGGGAAATTGTGAAAGCAGAACCTATGTACTGCTACATCTGAGAGACGTGTCATAAAATTGACTTACATCCAAATGTGAATGTGCCCCAAAGCAGTAAGATCTACATGTTGATGAAAACACACTGATACTTTTCAGAAAACACATGTAGCCATAGGGATCATAGGCCCTCATTCAGAGCCACTCGCTATTTGCGGTCGTTCGTTCTAAAACAAGGGGTGGCTATTCAAATGAACCGTTCGCTGTTTGCGGTCTGTTCACGCCTCTATGTCTGAACGAGCTAACAAAACTTGCGTTCGTTTTTTGGAAAAATACGCCCCCTGGCCGCTCGCATCCTACGTCATGTCCGCTATTTATTAGATTAATCGAGTACATCGACAAGGGTATGAACTGCTCGCTATTCTTGGGGTTGGTGTTTGCTACCACAATTTTGCGAGCAGTTCTGACTATAAAATAACCCAGTGACGTGGTCAATGACGCTGCTGTTTTAAATATGCACACCCATAAAACGCCCGTTTTGACCTTTAAGCACGCCTGCGTTCTGATTTCCACTCCCCGTTTTCAAGCACCTTCCCCTGTTACCACCCACATACGCCTCTTTCTGTCACTCAAAATAGCAGGCATTCGCTGTTTTGCGAGCACATGAATTTCGGCCGCACTGACTGGTTAGCGCATGCGTACGGATCGTTATAGCAGTTAGCAGTTGGGCTAACATCGCTCGGAACGAACGAGCGGCCGCTTACGAGCGGCTCTGAATCAGGCCCATTGTACCTTATAACCACTGCAGGGAAATGATACTAATGGTCTTATTTGGGGTGAGCGGGTTCGGTTTTACTCGGTTCTTATCGCCACTTTACCGCAATTTCGGCTCGATTTCATTCGCTACCCAAAACACGTGTTCGGCGATAGCCAATAAAAAGATCCGAGTAAAACCGAACCCGCTCACCCCTAAAATTTTGAATGTATATATCTCTGTTTTTTTTTTATATACAACAGTTTCATAATGGGGGTTAGGTGCAATCAGGGAGACTACTAGACTCTTTAGGGAATCAGGGAGATTGCTACTATGTCAGGGAGTCTGCATGACAATCAGGGAGAGTTGGCAAGTATGTTTCAAACCCAACGTTTAGTAAATTTTATATTTTCCAGTGACCTGCTAACCACCAGTTTATCCTTTAGATCAGGTCAAATACAGCTCTAGGGATGTTGTTGTTTATAAATAGTTATTTAATAGTGTAAAAGCCAAACAGGACATAAAACCAGTAAAACCTGAAAACTATGAATGACTGAACTATGAATGTTTTTGTTTACAAGAGCAAATGGGCTATTTAAACTGCAATCCACCTGCCAAACAAAGCTGCAATCAACGAGTCATTATTGCTGCTTCTTTCTGGTTCTTGTGTAAAGCAGCAGTTTGGCAACAAAAAAAAGGTCAAGGGTGAATATCAGATGCATTAAAAAATAAATTATAACATTTTGTGTATTTTTAAATCCTAAAGACTTGTGGTCACAGGAGCGGATTAGCCAACCAGGAACACGGGACAGTTCCCACTGGGCCGGCTGGCTTGTAGGTGCCCTAGTCCTCCTTCCCAAAGTGGTCTGTTGCCCTGCAGATAGAGAGAAAGACTAGGACACAGTGGTTTGCTGGAGGAGTAACCTCCGGCCTGTGACTTCTGAGCATGCACGGCACCCGACACCGCGTCTTCTCTCCTATCCGGACGTGACCCTGAGTTACACTTGAAGTGGGAGCACCTTAGTGGCCAAGTAACTGTTGGTCAATGTATTTCTTTTTTTTTCTTGTTGGGGGCCATTGTTTGCTTTTTTTCCTGTGGGGGCCAAAGTATTTTTTTTTTCCCGTGGGGACAAAAGTGTTTGTTTTTTTCCTGTTTGGGGCCATTGTGTTTGCTTTTGTAGTGTGGGGGGTCATTGTGGGTTTTTTTTCCTCTGGTCGGGGGCAAATATTTTTGCTTTTTTTTTTTCCTGTTGGGTCAATGTGTTTTATCTTTTCCTGTGGGGGGGGTGGTGTGTGTGTGTGTTTTTATTTGGGGGCCAAAGTGTTTTATTTGTTTTCTTGTTGGAGAACAATGTGTGTTTATTTGCCTGTGAGAGACAGTGTGTGTTTTTTTTCTGTGGGGGTCAAAGTGTTTCTTTTTATGTGCAATGTTTTTCTTCTGCACATGGTTCTGAGTTGCATTGCACATGTATCCCAATGGTGTTCATACAGAGTTGCAGTAGAGATTAAGGTGCATGCACGAAGAAGTGTATTAGAAATGTGTTGAGCGTTCCTGGGCGGTTAAAGGGGGTTGGCTAATCAGACGCAGATATAACGTAGTATGGGCGTGCTATTGGAGAGACACAGACATGTTACTGAAAGTGGTTGCATACAGACAACACTGAATAGATCACATTGGAGGCCATTGTCAGACGCATGATCTGCATAGGACTGGTGCAAGTTTCTGTCAACTGTATTTAATGAAGAAGTACTGAGATACAAGAATGATGCAGTAACGCATGTCAACAATGGGTTGGTGCAAGATTCAATGGTGCGACCAATGGTGGGGTCCAGTGCTGCCATCAGAAATTGTGGGGCTCAGGACAAATCAAACAGACAGCCCCCCCCCTTTTACACACACCACCACCAAATTAGAGGTGTAGCATGCAGCTCTGGCACATGGAGCAAGCACTTGCTACTGTCAAATAACAGATACAGTATGTACCTCAGATCTCCCCACGTGCCAGCAGACCTCACACACATAAAATAATTTATATATATATATATATATATATATATATATATATATACAAAAAGCACCGAAGATCCGGCACTCACTATGTGATGATGAGGCTTCCTTGCTCCGGTGCCCTCCTTACAGGGAACAGCGTCCCCACCATATACGATACACAGAGGTGGCACTCAAGAGTCTTCTAGGAAATTTAGCAAATAATTTTATTGCTGATGCATCGACGTTTCGGGACAATACGTCCCTTCCTCAGGATGCAATCTTGAGGAAGGGACCTTGCATCCTGAGGAAGGGACGTATTGTCCCGAAACGTCGATGTATCAGCAATAAAATTATTTGCTAAATTTCCTAGAAGACTCTTGAGTGCCACCTCTGTGTATCGTGTATATATATATATATATATATATATATTATGCACACAGAATAACAATAGCAAAGAGACATTTGGGGAGGAGAGCAGATGCACATGTTGGGCAGAAGAGATACACACAGTATGGGTAGGAGAGGCACATGTGGGTGGGTGACACATATGGTTAAATGGGACAGGTGCATGAGAAGGGGAAGAGCCACAGATAATAAGAGGCAGAGGCACAGATGTAGATGGGGCAGTAAATGGGCATAGATGATAAAAGGGAGGAAAGTAGAGCAGGGGCACATATGTCAAAGAGGCCAGTGTAAGTTGTAAAGAGGAAAGGGGTAACTGTGTGACATTGGGCACCGCAGCTAATGCTCCCTGTGGTGGCCAATGTGGTATAAGTAGGTAGAACTCAGAGAAGACAGAAAGGTTAGTACTATGGACAGTTCACCTGCAGTTGCTTCGTTTGTAGTAGAAGCAAAGATTGTTTCATTGCTCTGGAAGGAGTCTGTATAGGAAAGGTGGCTGCGGGGCGCGTAACTTCACACATCTCAGTCTAGCCCTGAAAGTGCTAAGGCAGGTCAGCTGCGTTCTTTTTCCCCCAGTCTGCCTGTGATGACAGCGCCGGTCACATGCCACTGGCGCTGGTCGGCTGTGTTACTGCTGTGTAATGAGTCACAATGACTCATTAACAATTTCACATCTCTCCGGCCACTGGGCTGCGTTAGCGGCTTACACTGACCTGTGTGGCAATGTAATCATTTTTTGCCGGCGGCCGGGCCCCCTCGGCTGGCCGGGCCCGGTACAGGAGTACCAGCTGTACCCCCCTGATGGCGGCCCTGGTGGGGTCTAAAGACACACAAATCATGATTGCTGTGTCTGTAGACATTTGAAAGTGGGCTTCTCAGTCCTAGCACATTCGGATGCACGGCTGCACACCAGGGAAGGGATTTGTAGCAGTATTAACATAAAGTCACAGAGCAACTGCAGCAAAAGACGCAAGGAAGGCTGTGACTGCATCCAACTGAGATCAGGCCTTATGAGGCTGTTGTATACCACCCCCCTCTACAGACCTAGGGGTCTATTTACTAAGCAGTGTTAGGAGACAAAGTGAAATGTGATCAAGTACCAACCAATCAGCTCCTAACTGCCATGTCACAGGCTATGTTTGAAAAATGACAGTTGGGAGCTGATTGGCTGGTACCTTATCTCCTTTCACTTTGTCTCCTAACACTACTTAGTAAATAGACACCCTAGTCTCACTTAGTAAAGTAGCAGATGAGAAGTACCAGGGCGCAACAAAAAAAAATTGCAGCCTTTTAACCAGTTGAGGATACAGTTAATCCCAGGTTTAGGACAATACAAGTGGTGTTCAAACTTATATAAGATATAGGTGAAAACACTCAGGGCCTGATTCAGACTTGGGAATAGAGGCCCTGATTCATAGCCGGTCGCTCTGACAGACCGCTCACTCTGAATCAGGGACGGTCTTTTTTTTTTTTCAGAATGGCCTCCTGGCCACTCGCATAGCTGTGGGTGACCATTGCAACCATCGGGCTTGCGACAAGACCCTTGTGGTAGGGTCTCGTTGCCACAAGTCCCAGAGAGATTTCGGCTCTAATAGATTCTTTTCCTGTAAAAGAATATTCCCTCCTGTGGTTTACGGTGTAGAGCCAAAGTAGTAGGCTATGTGCTATTTAAGTACCTTAATATTTACTGGCTGCTAATGTATTATGCAGAATACTTATATAGGCATTCCCCTGATGCTAGGTTAACAGGTACTGTATCTATTCAAATAGCTGCTGTAGCAGGGGTTGTTATTTGGTACAGCTACTCGCTTATATATCCTTCCTTGAGAAGCCTTTATCCAGCTTATCAGTAATGCAATTGTTAATACACTATATAATCACTTCTTCCCAAAAGAAAATGCCTTCCATGTAATACACTAAATGGATAGCCTATTAGATGAGCCTTGCATCTGTAACTCCTCAAGGCTAATAGTCCCACTTTGCTGCTGGTGTATAGTTGAGTGAGTGTGCAACACTATTCTACTCACTCAGTCTGTTAAGCGCTGCTGCTTGTCACCGAATCTCCTGCACAGCGATGGCTAGGAATGATGTTGCTGCTGCTGCTCGCTGACTCGCCAGAGCCCCGCCCCCGGCTCTGATTGGTTGCCGGCTGAGCTCTCACTACTGGCTAGTGAGATGCTCTGATGGTTTCCTCCTGCCGCTGCGTTGAGTGGCCAGCATCGGTGGGAGGTCCTCTAAGACCTCCCCCTGTCTTCCGGTGCCGGACTTCACCAGCCCACAACAGCGGCAGCAATGGCGGTCCTCAGCTCTGCCACAGGCGCCCCTCACTGGCCCCGCTAATCGCTGAGCCGAGCACCGGCTCATACAGGTCAGTGCGATGCGGTCACTGGAGCGGGGATCAGCAGTCTGCCGTCTGAGCGCTAGTGCAGCCCTTATATACTTACTAGCGCCGCGCGACCTCTCTCCCTTCCCGCTCACACCGCGAGCCTATGCCACTCGCGCTGCTTCTGGCAGCTTCTACCCCTCGCACTCCCTGTCTCTCCTCAGCCAGCACACTAAACAATCCTACACTGCCCCTGCTTTGGCTCTACCCAGCCCCTCACAATCTAGGCAATATCCACACAAACATAATAATTAAAGATCACCTTCACTGTATTTCCTTTACACATGCTTTCCTATGTATAAATAAATACCCGGCCACCATGCATCACTGTGCCATAAGTCCCCACATGTGCTAGCCTGAGTAAATAGGGCTACATTCACATGGGAACGCCTCCGTCTGGGCAGCCACCCCCCCACCAAAGGGGGCGTGCTGTCACTCAACATCAACAGCACGCCCCCTTTAGTACGAGACCCGGAGCGATGGCTTGCCCGTCGCTATCCAGGTCTTGCGCATGCGCACGACGGAGCCGGCTTCGTCGTGCGCATGCGCTCTGGGCCACCAAAGACCCGGTTGCGAGCGCTCAGCGCTTGCGACCGGGTCTGAATCAGGCCCAGAGAGAGATATCTCTCTGAACTGATCATCTTGGTGAAACCATGCTGCACTGCAGGGGGGCATATGTAAAATGTGCAGAGAGATTTAGATTTGGGAGGAGTGTTTCCAATCTGACATCATTGTAGAGTAATAATAAAGCTGTGCAGTATTTGTGGGCTAGATACTAAAGCAGCCAGTATTTACCCCACATGTAAAATTTTTATGTATTTACACCCCTTGCATTGCAATATTGTTTGTTCAGGTTCACAGTTGAGACAGATATCTCTCTCTATTCCCAAGTCTGAATCAGACCCTCAGTCTTGGTAAAGAAGACTTATCATATAAGAGAATGACAGTGAGATAGAAAGAAAATTTCAGCTAACCTTCTCCAGAACATACTATGTACATGTAATGCTAACCAGATAAGAAGACCGAAACTCCTGGCTACAGAAATCAGGCTGGAATGGAGCCCCCTGAAAGAGATATAGTGATTGCTGGCCCTGGCTGAGTGTGTATTGTTAGAGCTGCTTAGTAGTGGTGGTATTGGGTACTGTGCACTATCTCCTAGTCCCCATTCAGTAATTTAGGAGTATTTACAGTGATTCCACATGCAAACAAAGATCAATGCTAAGCGAACTGGAATATATTATTGCAGACGGGGTCCATGTTGCTCCTATGACAATCTGTCTCTGCCACTGCGGGTATGTTCAGGGTTGGTGCTACCATTAGGCAGCTTTAGGCGGCTGCCTAGGGGCGCTGGCCACTGGAGGATGCCACTGAGTCCACAAAAAAAAAAGCAAGTCTCTTTCAGTCCCGGCTGGGTCTACTGATGACCAAGGCTGATGCATGGTGTTTGTATGGCATATGTATTGGAAGCATTTATGTATAGCAGTGGCGCCACAAGGGGGGTGTGGGCCGCACCCGGGTGTCACCCACTGAGGGGTGACACCAAAGTGCAGACACCTCCTCAGTGACAGAAGCCGGGTGATGCACTGTACGTGCAGCATTTGGCTCCTGACACAGTGAGAGAGCCAGCACTGCACACAGGATGGTCCCTGGGTACCCGAGAGGCCATACCCCTACCTATGAGGCCACGCCCCTTTTTAATCTGCACTTGAGCCCTCCCTGCACCGGGTGTCACTGCAGGGAGGGACGCCACTGATGTATTGCATAATTATGAATTGGGGATACAGCTGTGTAGCAGATAATTAATGTGTGGCATATTATGAACTGGGGGCAGTGTTATGAGGCAAGTATGATTTTGGGGCTCTGCTGTGCGTCATGTTAGTTGGGGAATTTTTATATAGTATATTATGAATTTGGGGCACTGCTGTGTGGCATATTATAAATTGGTGTCACTAATATGTATGGCATAGGATTGTAGGGAGCAGCGGAGGTGGATAAAATGTTGCCTAGAGCGCCCGGACACCTTGCACCGGGCCTTGTTATGTTTAGTCGACAATCGCAATTTTGACAGTCATTGTATATACACCATAATGTCGACACATATATGATAACAGTGACAAAATGTCAACATGTTCAGAATTACGTGTGAAAGAAGAGAGGGTCTGGCGCTGCCTATGGTAACACAATGAGGGAGAGGGGAAGGAATAAAAGGATTGAAAAGTTTTCAACTATTTAAGAAACCAAAGAATGGACAAATTCTTATCTATCAAAGATTATTGACGTTTCTTTCCTTTTATCCGCCATGTTAGTTTTTATTCATCCATATATGCAAAAAAAGATATAAAAAAATACATGTGTTGTTTCTCCTGGGTATTAATAAAGGAGATATAAATACTGTGAATGGGGACGTAGTGACTCCCAATATGCCTAATATATATGATGGATTAGGATAGAGGAACACACCTAGCATGACACATAAAGAATGTGTGTTCAAACCCGTAATGGTTTCTTTAGAGTATTCCAGCCAGGGGTCAAATGAATAACATTCCTTTTCCCTTGGGTATTCAGAATCAATAGTGAATTTGAAGTTTCTAATACATATATATATATATATATATATATATATATATATATATACAGTATATATATATATACACACACACATACACCTCACTTACACACGTGGAGTATAAATTCAAGCTTGTAAAGGTTTCTTTAACCGCACATTCACAATTCTTGTATTATTCCATGTGTGTATTTCTTCAATTAGAAATGATCAAGGTGGCGTACCAATACTCACAAGATGGGAGATTTCTTCTCACATGTCAAGGTATCTTTATCTTTCTTATTTCACTCATATCACTCCATGTAGGTTTAAAATTGGGTTTTAATGCAGTGACAAGTACAGAAAAATAAATAAAAATACATAGATGAATAAAAAATTTTAATTATATAGTGCAACAATGTGCTAGGACTTGGGGATCTGCACTCGATCAGTGTGGTATGCACAAAAATGGATATATATAAACAATAGGTCCGGTGTCTATTGTGTATAAAAAACTAACCGTAATCCAACCCTAACATTTCTATTGTCAACATTTTGACTGTTTACTTTATAAATGTCAATAATTTAACTGTGTTGACATTTTGCAGATGTCGACATGTTGTATCGAGATTTTAACCCTGTAGATATAATGAAATTTGACATTATGGTGTCGACCTTTTGTCTGACAACATTGTAATTGTCAACAACATGACTACATCCCGCTGAAACTCCAAAGCACGCAATGGGTGGGTACTACGCATTTTGGAAGCGGTACATCCCTGTCACTTATCAGGTACATACCGGCGTAAATCACGCCGATATGTACCTAGAATTGTGATTGAAATCGCAACAGACAGCTCTTCTGAAAAGGGCAGTCCTTTGCGAAGAGACTTCCAGGTTTATGACCCAGGAGTCCCTCATGTCATGTGTCCTTCTGCGCATGCATTGTATGATGTGCACAGTGCAGGGGATGCTGGGAGGGATCCAACTGCATCCCTCTCATGGACTAATGCGAAGAGAAGCCCATCTATAAATGGTGTTGCCCACCAGGTCCAAGCTCTGAAAAACAATGCATTCTGGAGCTTGGTACATATGGGGAATGCGGCCAGAACAATTTTCACATTTTTGGCTGCATTTTCCCTTTAATACACCACACCCCGATATCTTTATACTGTAAAAGCTGTAATTGAGTGTTATTATTGTCTTTTCCTTTTATTGTCACTTTCATTAGCAAGCTATTGAAAATTGTACCCTTGCTATACATTTGGCTTTGCCTATGAAAATATTACACCACCACAGGCAAGTCGGAATTGAATCAGTGCCTCTTCCTAAGGAGCAGCACAAAACACTACCCCAATTTAGTGCTGAATGGACATAACCACGAGTCAGTGACTGACATGATGAACACACTGAAAGGATGGCATACTGCCGGTTTAAAAAAAAATCTTAATTTAGCAGCATCATGTTTGCAAAACTGGTCCTTTTGTAAAGGACGTACATTGGGGACAAGGGGTTATGAAAACAGTTATTACCATTAATTTGGAAGGCAACAATTATGAAGAAATTGTAAACATAAACACAAGTATTCTCTTTGATACAATGTTGTAGTATACATTTTTTATATAGCTCAATATTTAACATGCTGAAATACAAAGTATTAGCAAAAGTAAGAAAGAACAACATAATACATAGGCAAAATCATCAGAAAACAGTCGTTTCAGTGAAAAACCATCATAACTTTCACTGGGTGTGGCATGACTTGTCGACATTCAGAAAGTCAACATGTTCTGCATGTTGAAAGACATAACATCGACATGGTCATTATTTCGACACTCAATATGTAGACATGTATTTAGGTCGACAGGGATAAAATGTTGGCACGTTCAGACTGTCAACACCAAAATGTTGTCATATGGTTTTTTTGGGGGTTATTTTAGCCTAACTGTAATCCTTAACATACCCATAAAACTAACTGTAAAAATTAACAAAAAAAACATGTCGACATTTTGGTGTGTCGACTTTTTAAACACTTCAACCTAAATACATTACCACAATTTGACTGTCGACCTAACAACCATGTTGACATTCTGACTGATGGCATTCAGACCTGTCGACATTCTGAATGTTGACCTTCTGAATTTTTGTCAAGTTGACCGGATACCACTTTCACTTAGGTTGTTTGTAAATGAAACACTAGGAGGGGAATCCAATTGGCTAATTATCTACGAATTGTTTTTCAATGAAATAGCATTTTCCCCGCGTGGTAAACTAGGTGTTAATGTTCGCTAACCCACTGATTCCACATAAACTGCAGAATCAATGGGTTTTCCTTCACTTTATCACCAAGTTGGTGCCTTTTATCTCAGACTTTTCCTTACAGCTCCGGTAGTTGTGAGGAAAAGTCTACCTCTGCGGATTAAAGTAGGGTTAAACCCTGGTAACTGAATTTTCCGATGCGGATAATTAGCTGCGGTGTAAACCTTGTGGCTAATTGGACCCCCCTATGTCAGTGATACACATTCACTAGAGACATAGATGAATTTTAAATTAATTTTGTAATTCATTTGACTATTGGGCAACAAACTAAAGGAAATTGATGAAATTGTACAAAAGAATAATAAAACTAGATTAATAATTTATTAGTTGGAAGAAAGAGAACACCTGCAACCTATTTATTATCATGGCAACCTACTTGTCTACAGTATACTGTGATTCCATAGTTACCAACATATAAAAAGAGTTTCCAGGGACACTTAGCAGCAGAGTCAGTGCATTAAAGTGAGCAATGCATGATATGGCCTCAGTGTACCTTGGAGCGCATTTCCTGTCATACCTTGTTTACTGATTTTCATTCTAAAATATTGTTTGCATTGTAAACTTTTCTAGTGAGTAGACAATAACTTGTAAAACTGAGAGAATAAGAATACACAGCACTCACCATCATAAACTCATTCACCATAGTAAATAAATAATGGGGTTTTGGTTCATGGATTGATCAATGCATTCAATAAAAAATTAACCAAATAAACAGATACATAAATCCATCACACTCACCACTCCTAGATTTGAGGTGCAAACCTGCTCTCACCACTCCCAGGTTTGGGGTGCAAAATGGCATTTGACCACATTGCTGAAGTAAATAAAACAAAATCACCATCATAAACTCCCTCACCATAGTACATCAATAATGGGGTTTTGGTTCAGGGATCGATCAATGCAGCCTGCAGCCCACTTCATGGGACCCCATTTCTCTGCAGGTCCTACACTATAATTTTGCACCCCAAACCTGGGAACGGTGAATGCAGGTTTGCATCCCACATCTAGGAGTGGCGAGTGTGATGGATTTCTGTCTGTCTGTCAGGCTAATAGAAAAAATACAACCGGATGCAACAGTGTGTTGTCAACGTTTTAGAGTGACAAACTCTCTTATAAAGACTGTCTTAATAAAACAGTTGTTACTCTGAAACGTTGACAACACACTATTGCATTAGGTTGTATTTTTTCTATTAGCCTCCTAGCGCCGTCCACTGTCTTGCTGTTTATATATACACAAGGGTGTTTCAATAAATAAGGTAACATAAATTTATTCAACTTGTACACATACGTATAATCAATAGTATGACTTTGGTACAGATTATTTTTCCAGTCCTCATACTTGTCTAAGCCTTTGTTACAATGGTATACCATGGTATCTATCCGACATAGAAGAAATCCGCGTCAAGTGCCTGAAGCCAGGGCATGATGGCTTGCTGAACTTCACCGTCAGTTGCGAATTCCCTTCTACCCAGATGCTTCTTCAATGTTCCACAGAGAAGGAATCACTCTGTGCCAGGTCAGGGCTCTAGGGAGGATGGTCCAGCACCTCCCAATGGTAGCGCCATAACAACTCACGCATGCAGTTGGCTGAGTATGGCCTGGCATTATCGATCAGCAATATGACGCCTGTTTGCAGAAAACCAGGTTGTTTTCAACAAATTGCACTCCACAACCTGCTCCATGTGTCATAATAACGGACAGCAGTGAAAGTTGTGAGCCTTAATTCCCGAGCCCAGACTGACAAAGTGTTGGGACGCTGTACCCATCCAGCCTATTGTGTAGGGCAAGGCTTCTGGATGTGAATGTAAGCCTTAATTAATGAGCCCAGACTGACTGCAGAAAGTGCTGGGACGGTGTACCCATCTGGCCTATTTTGTAGGGCAAGGCTCCCGGATGTGATTGGGTTGTATTGGACAATTATTGGAATTAATTAGAAGCTAAGTACCAATAAATCATTTGAATTATCTTAAACGGTGTGTGTATTGTGTCATTCATATCACTCTGTTGCTGTACTCCTGAACTCTTGGTTTCCACCGGAAACACTAGTTCATTTGGTGAATTAGCTGGTGTATACTATTTACTCTGCATATCACTGCCAAATAGTACACACATATCAACATTGGGAACAAATTCATTTAATTTCAGTGAATCCTTAAGGCTGTGACATCACTAGAGGGGTGCAGAGCATGCCTGGTATGTCCATCCGAGGGCATGACACCAAAATACTGGCTCCTCCTCTGTGACCGGGACCCTGGCGTTGCACTGTGATGTTATTGACAAGCATCCGGCAGTGCGGGAACAATCTCTGGGGGCAGCCCAGCATCTCTGTCAGTGTTAGATACGCACCCAGAGGGCTGAAAATGGAGACATACCACATGGCCCGACCCCTTACCTTGAGGCCATGCACCCTTGAGGCACATGCACCCTTTCGGGAGCGTGCGTTTGTGGCATGCGCTGGACTCTATTTGGCGCACTCGGTGACACCAACTACAGTGACGCTACTGCTTAATGGAAATTCATTTTGTTTAGTGCTTCTTTTTTTTTTTCGGTCAGCACTCCAATTTCCAAGTAGGACTTTACATGGGGGATTGCTGTTTGCCTATTTAAAGCACTTAATGTTACAAATTAACTATCAATACATAATTAAAATATCAGGTTATTTGATAGTCACCCTGCAAATAAGTATGTTGGAGCTGTCTACCCAAAGTAACACTCTAATTTATTTAGGAGCCTATTTAATAAATCATTATTGCAGGATATGCTCCGCAAACACCCATTTTTGGGGAGGGGGAGTATCTGCAAATTTTAAGGATCACCTGGATGTAACATGGAGGGACCATAGCAGATATCCTCTCCGATGTTTGCCAAGGTCCCTTCATTTCCGACAGCAGAAGCAACCCCCAGAGGTTTCTATGGGAGCTGCTAGGCTGTCAGATTTACAAAGCTCTGGAATGCTAAGCATTCTGTAGCTTGGCCCCAGCAGCTAAGGCCATCTTTAGATGGTGTAAGCCCCTTATAGCCTATAGGCTACATTCACAGAAGTTATTGGGAGAAGATCCCTCCATGCTTGCACTTGCGCTGTTGGATGCTGACACATGCACAGTAGTGGGCCAAAGTAGAAAGTAAAGCAAACACGAATAAGGATTCTTTATTGCCGTGAATTGTGGTGATAAGGAATCCTTATTTTTTGGGAGCTGTCTGTGCATTTAATAAATATTTCCCTTAATCACTATTTAAAGTATATCACACAGAGAAAATACTATGATTGGGACCAGATGAAGTTTATACTGCTATGGGGCCCATTTATCAAAAATCGCATTTGTAATGTGATCTGGACGCGATATTTGCGCCCATGATAGCATTGCAGGATGCAATGATAGCACAGGAATGTATGGAATAGCACAGGCAGGGACAGGGGCTCCGAAAGGAGCCAGTCCCTGCGATGTGCTCAGAGTTAAGAGACTGTCTCTTCACTCCTGTGCTGAACTCCAGCGCATGCTCGGCCTACAGACCACGCATGCGCTGCGGCCATTGCCTCTTCGGGTAAATTTTACAAATTGTAGCCCATAGGTTACAGCAGCACTATGCCATAAGCTGCTGGAACCAAACTCCAGAGGGTGCCGGACTGTAGGTAGACAGTAATTAGTTAGACAATGTCTAGATCGACCCCAGTTGTTAGACAGTCAATAGATCGACAGGTACAAAAGGTCGACACACTAAAGGTCGACATGTAAGAAGGTTGACGGGTACAAATGGTCGACAGGGTCAAAAGGTTGACATGAAAATGGTCGACACGAAAATTATCTACTTTTTTTTTTTGGTCTAGGGTTAGGCACTTAAGATGAGCCAGTGTCCAACGTCATTCCCTACCATCCAAGTGGGCATGGAGGGGGAATAAATCCATGTGGCGAGCGAAGCGAGCCCGCAAGGGGCCGAATGGTATTTACGCAAAAAAACATAAAAAAATATGTCGACCTTTTCCATGTCGACCTTTTGACCCTGTCGATCTATTGACTGTCTAACAACTGGGGTAGATCTAGACATTGTCTAACTAATTTTTGTCTATCTCTTATACCACACCCACTCCAGAATGCTAAATAAATCTGACAGCATTACAACCCCCATAATACCAAATGAAGGGAACACAGCTGATATTGGAGGGATCCTATACTAGGCCCCTATATGTTACTATGATAGTAGATTGAGGAACTCCTGCAGTGTTTTCCTCTACTCCACACATTTCTGCGCAGCACAGATAACCGCTAGTCAGTGTCACTAATAGATCTTCCTAGAGCAACAGCTCTGATATTCCTAGCAAGGCTGCTTATACTGCTGCTGACTAGAAAGAGCCTCCAGGGGATGTACAGTAAGCTCCGCCCACCGGCGACTTTCCGGCATGTGCATCAGCAACTAATCACCGCCCAACTTCTCTGCCACCGTCTCCTGAAGCGCTGAGTCCCGGAGAAGGGCGTGGCTACAGAGCGATGGGCGTGGCGCGCTGTCCGGCTCTCTCGGTTGCTGAGCAGCGGTAGTGTCACAGCAGCAGCAGACACTGGGGAGAGGACGAAGGAGAAGAGGAAAAGGCGGAGTGCACGGCTGCAGCAGCCACCCACACTCCTTCCGTGCTGCACACACATCACTGCAGCCTCTTATTTATTTATTTATTTCATGGACAATTTTATTTTTTCTTGTTGCATGAAACGATTTTAATGCTATGAACATATCCATTTGCAGAAGAGCTAGCAATGCACCCTGTTCTATAGAGTGACACCTTAGATCTATACAGAGAGAGATATACTATTATACATACTGTATATATTTATTACTGGCAGTACTGAGGGAGGGGAGCTGCAATCATGACACAGCCGCAGAAGTTTTTTGAGAACCTGTCGGGAGCCGGTAAAGCGATCGGTGTTCTGACCAGCGGAGGAGATGCCCAAGGTAAGGATGCCCTGAGCCACTGTGGGTACTGATCACTCTTCTGTCTTATACCCACCCTGCAAACACTGTGACCTTATCCCGACTTTCATTGCCGTTTCTCATAGGGATATTACCTATCTACAGAATTGTACATAATTTCTGCAGGAAATGCTTTCTATGCTTGATAGTGGGGCGCAGGGGTCTTCAAACTTGGCCCTCCAGATGCTGTGGAACTACACATCCCAGCATGCACTGCACATAGTTTTAGCATGCTGTTATATCAAAAAGGTGGCAGTGCATGCTGGGATGTGTAGTAACACAGCAGCTGGAGGGCCAAGTTTGAAGACCCCTGCGTGATACTGTACTGATCCCAGTAGGTTAAGTGTCAGGCTGTGTGCACCAAGTGCATTGGTAGGATAGTCCTGCAGCTGGGCAATGGGGCCCAGGTGACTGGCCCAAAAAAAAGATGAAGCCCCCTCTAGGTCAAGTAGCCATATAGAAATGTATGGGCCTGCAGATAGCTAACAGTCCCATAGCTTAGCCATTAAGCATTGGTCCAGTATCTAGACCACATATTGACACACCGCACATGTACCAGTACATCTAATTAATTCTGCTCCACACATGATCCTAGGGAGGACTGGAAACTCCCTAGGATCATGGTACGTTTACCAAGTGGCTTTAGGCCACTGTCAGACCAGTGCTAGTGGCTTGGTATTTCCTAGCTCTACCTGCCACGTCCTGTGGAGACACTTGTAGTTACATCATCTGTAGCAATTACACAGCAGCAGTAAGAGCCAAGACATGGGCATCAGGTGCCCCCGGCGTGGAGGTCCATAGGGTGGTGAAGAGGAGACTGTTCACCTATGGCAGAAGGCGGATCCCAGCCCTGGTGGTGACTCCATGCTACTGCACTGCGGGCTTTCCCTGCAATGACTAATAGCTATAAATACGATTTCTCCTCCTCATCCTCCCCATTCCTTCTCCTACCTGTCTGTATTAGTGACTATTAGCCACCTTCTACTACGCACAGTGCGCAACAGGTGGGGGATGTCCTCTTGTAGGGAAACTACATGGCCCAGTGTGATCGGCTAGCCAGGGGCCGTTTTACCATCACAGCAGCTTCAAGGCCACAGGTTGTCACCGGAGCATGCATTGCTGCACAGTAACCAGCTGCCCATTACTGTGACCTCCGGCACCCAGTGCATTCCAGTGACACCAGTGGCAGTAATTGCCGAGCTATGTTCTCCTTGCTGCTAGGGTCACACCACAGCCTCAGCACATCTAATGGGAATTGTAACAAAGTGTCAGCGTGTATAACATTAACTATGCAGCCATCGCTACAATGTCTACCTTACCCGTCTTACTGTAAAGATACGCTTTTTCCTTTGACTCCAAACCTTTCAATGCTCCCAAATCCGTCTAATTCCATTATTACATGGGTATTATTATATATTATATTATTGCACCAGCATTAGAAATACGTGTCAATGATGCATCTCTTGGCTTTGCATTAATACCCAGTGACTGTATCATCTTCTATCCTGCATGCTAGATAGCGCCGTCCCTGCTCTCATCCTCCTCCTCCTCCCTCCAGCATGTGTGTGTGTACGTGCGGCCATGGGAGTCCTTGCAGTAGGCAGAGAGCTTCCTCTGAGTCACACATTCCGGGTATAGCAGTTCTCTCATCATCTTCATCACCTTCAATGTCCTAGCTCTCAGACTGCACACCCACTGGCACCCCACCACTTTTAGATTTACTAACAGTAACACCTCCCCCCAAACCATCGTTCCAACACCCTCTATACATATTCACTAGACAAAATTATTATATCACCAGGCAGGCCTGGTTTTACGAACATCATGTTTATGTATTTTTATTTGTAGGAAAGCTTACATTAAGATGTGTAATGTGATATAAAATGTGTATTATAGTCATGGCAGTTGATTAATAGTCAATTGACATTTGTCCTTGAGGTATTGACTCAGAGTTGATGTATGTTTCTGTATATAATTGTAGTTGTATCTATGGATGTTGGAAAATGACACAGTCATTTCAGTTTCATATGCGTCTCTACCGTTAGAAACAAAGGAAGTAAGTTGTCTGTTTATGTATCTGAAACTAAGAGGAGAAGTGTATCTGGTTACTGTTATAGATATGACAGTTTTTGTGAAATGTATTGTCAGGCAAGTAAGCCACATAGAAACCCAGCGCAACAGGTTGGATCATCATAATTACACTATTGTGTGTGTGTGTGTGTGTGTGTATATATATATATATATTATATATATATATATATATATACATACACACACAATAGTTTAATTATGATGAGTGCAGCTGCCTCTGTGGCCCGCCACTCTCCCTGCAGCCAGTCATGCACACAAGGTTGGCTGGCCCAGTCAGGGCAGCCAAGGGGGCCCCGGTGTCAGTGGTGTTGTTTTGGTGCTAGCATAGTCAGCGCCGCCGGTCGCGAGGCAATCAGAGCTCAGACTGCACCGGGGAAATTTTAATCTGGCGCCGGTCGTGAGCCAGTCGCAGCTCGCAGACTGGCAGCCAATCAGCAGTGGTGGCTCCTGATTGGCTGACGGTCTGTGTGCTGCGATTGGCTCGCCCCCAGCGCCAGATTAAAATTGCGCCTGCGCTGTCTGTCCAGGTCTGCCGGTGAGGGATAGTTAGGAGGAGAGAAAAGGAGATTGTTAGGGTTGCTGTAGTGTGGGCTTGAGATTGATTTAGAGCAGGGGGATAAGGATAGTGTGGGTATGTGGTGGGCTTCAGAATGAGAAATGGTGACAGCAGGTGGTGGGCAAGGTGGAGGTTTAGTGTGGTGTGGGTGGAGATTAGGAGAGGTAACTTGGAGAAAAGGGAGGGTGCATGGCTTAGTGGTGGTATAACAGGACCATTGTCCTGTTATACCACCAGGAATAATAATAATGGAGTTATGGGAGCTAATGTGGAGAGTACTAGATGGGATGAAGGGAGACAGAGGAGAGGAAGGAGGGGGAGGAGACTATGGAGTGAGGAAAGAGATGGGAACTGGTGGTAGAGGAGAGAGTTATGTAGCTGCTAAGTGAGGAGGGGAGCAAAAGAAAAGAGACATAGGGGGGATATTCAATTACAGGCGAAAAGTCAGAGGTTGGACTTTTCGCCCTCATCGCTGTTTTTTCAGGGATAAAGTATCGAGCACGTGCCCACTTTATCCCCGCATTCAATTATTATCCAGCGAAAACGGGACCGGCGGAAAGGTAAGTATCGAAAAATACAGGGAATTTTCGGAAAATGTTCCTGGCACCCCCCTAAAGATGTCCAGACATGGGGGATCACTATGGGTACCCCCGTTTTTGCCTGCTGAAGGTAATCAGGGTTTTGAAATAGCCGTGGCAGGTGCATAAATGTGCCTGTGAAGAAGGGGTGAAGAATAGCACAGCTTTTTTTTTGCAAAAAAAAACTAATTGCATCAAATTTGGGGTACATGAAAATGGGTGCAAGCATATTTTTAAGTCCCTAAAAAATTCTTCAAAAATGCACCTGCCGTTGCTACCCGCATACTAGAAAACACCTGCCGCCTACATGGGAACTCCCCCTGAATCAATTTCGCTACTTTAAAACTTTGTTCCCCAATATTTTTTTTTTTTCGCCAACAAAATTAAAGTACATTTTTTGGGGTGTCCTGAAGATTTTTTTTTTTTTGACACAGATTAGTTTTAGGGGACACTCCCAGGGCTGCAGGCTATTTTTTTTAAGTCTGCACCCCTAAACCCCAATTCTGCACTTTTTTTCACCATGTAGCGGCATAGCGTTTTTATGCGCAAAAAGGTGCCAAAACATATGTGTCCATAGACGCATGTTTGGATAAACCATATGGCAGGTACAATAATCAGAGTACAAAAAAGGGGAATAAAAGGAAGAATGCAGGAAGGATATAGAGGGATCCTCCCTTGGATTCATTAGAGCGTGGGTTACTGATACTGGTATGATATTCAATAGATGGTAGTTATCACATATGTTAGGGTGATATATCTTATGAGGAATCTGTATGATTTACCACCGGACTCCTGGCCGGCGGTTCAAATCCCGACAGCGGCAGCCCGACAAGGATGATAATCCCGATCGTCCCTAGGTAAGTATTCACTAACCTAATTCTACCCCCTAACCCTCCCTTAGGGGTGCCTAACTCTAGCCTTTCCCCTCAGTACCTAACCCTAATCCCCCCTCTAAATGCCTAAACCTAACCCCCCCTTCCCCGTCACCTAAACCTAAGTCCCCCTGAGGGGGGGTGCCTAACCCTAAGTCCCCCCCGGGGGTGCCTAACCCTCCCTCCCCCTAGCCTAACCGTAACCTCCCGGGGGGTTGCCTAACCCTAAGTCCCCCCCGGGAGCCCTAAACCTAACTATCCCCCCACCGCGGCTGTCCGCGCTCGGCGCCCGGCATCACTTCGATCAGGATGCCGGGCGCCGGTCACCCGGCGTCGGTAAAATGACAGGCGTCTAGATTTAGACGCCTGTCATTTAACCCTCGCCGGGATTAAGCAGTCGGGAAGCCGGCTGTCGGGATTAGGTCCGCCGGCTTCCCGACTGCATACCTGCATATTATGGTCTGGTTTTCATTGTATGGTGATCTTATGAAAAGGGACCACTAAATCTCAATTGGATAGACAAAGAAGAATGGGATATTCTCTCCATCTCTTAAAAAATATATATACAGTATATCTTTGAAAGATGGGCTGTGAGGCAGAGGTTATTTTGTATTAAAAATGCTAAAACCATAAAAAATGATAAAATATTGACATTAGTATAATATATGTTATGTTTATTTTTTCAAAAAAGGTGCAATTTCCATATCTATGTTCAGGCCTTCTGGTGTGAGTGTTCCCATTTCGTATGGTTCTTGTTTCTTCTTTACCAAGAATATTATCCATATTTCCTTCTCTCCATGGTGGTATAATCTTCTTAAATTCGATAAACTGTAAATCCCTCGGGTTGCTGTTATGCTTCTCTTTAAAGTGTAGCGGGACACTGTGATTTTATTCTTTTTTGATTTGGATGTTGCAGAGGTGCTCCTGTATTTGTATATGGAACTTTCTTTTTGTTTTGCCCACGTACTGCAATCCGCAAGGGCATGTGAGCATATATATAACTCCTGTGGTTTGGCAGCTGATTCTGTCCTTGATGTTAAATTCTCTGTTATTACTAAAAGACCGTATTTGTTTAATGAGCTGTATGCTATTCCACTTAGTTTTATTTGCAGGCTGTGCATGTTCCGCATCTGGAGAACCCTATGGTGGTTGATGTCTTTCTGGTATCTCTTTCTCTTAGGTGGCTACTGACCACTGATGTTCTAATAATACACATTTCAATCGCTCATTAATTGTTCACAAATCGTTCATTAAAATGTCGAAAACGACCAGAGATCATCGCCTGAATATGCCAGTCAATCTGCCGATAACGACAGATTGTGCATGTTCGGGGATGAGGGCGGGTGGCTGCACTGAACGACATATTGTTCAATGTAGGCACTATACAGGATCAGGAACGACTGTACGATTACAATGTTGTATTCGTACTGTCGTTCCTATATCGGCAAGTGGATATGCACCTTAAGGCCTATTTCACACTTTGCCGGTTTTGCCCGGCCGGCAAAAAACCAGGCAGAAGCCGGCCATTTTTTTTCAGCCACTCAGTGCCTTTCACATGCAGTGGCTTTGAGCCGTTTTTAATGTTTTTTTTCTCTGGGCATGCGCAGCAGCAGGAAACTGAGAAAAGCCAGCCGGCGAGTGGGAAAGGAAACATTGTTTCCTATACGCCACTGGCTTGCAGGGACGGCACAGGCACGACACGGCAGCCGTCCTTCTCAGTGGATATTCCCGGCTGTAACATGGCGACCGTGCCATGCCCAGGCCGTCTGAAAGGAGCCACCTGCTTCCATGATTAATTAAATTTAACACCCCGCAAAAAAACAGGAGTTTTTTTGTTGGCTGGCCAATACCAGCAAGTGTAAAATAGCCATAACTCTGGCTTTAATATTGATATGGTTCATAAAGTTTGACACTTAAGGGGCCTATCCATTAGGCGACCTGAAAAACTGAACAACTAGCGTTCAGTCCTTCAGGTCGCCTAGGTGCGGTGCCCGCACTGAATGGCGTTCACTGAACGTCATTCAGTGCAGGATACCGACCTCCTATCTGAGAACATGCCGAACCTGATGATCGTCGTCAGGTTGACGGGCATGTTCCACAGATAGTCGGCGTCGGCAAGGACCCAGCGTGCACGCACATCACTGGTCCTTGCCGGCTATCCATTGGATGACTTCTGAACGATGCAACCAAAACCTCCTGGTTTTGGTCGCATCGTTCACAAAGTCTTCTAATGGATAGGCCCCTTTACTCAGACTGTGAAGTTAAAATTATACTTTTGTAGATTTCACACAGGATTTTGGCAGACTGCCAATTTCCACTTGAGCCAGCTTGGAACCTGTAATTTAACAGTGTCCCTATTTTTAATGATAGTGTGGTCCAAATCGTGGTCCGTAATATTCTGTGCAACTCCCCTCTTTGTATAGACTCACCCAGCAAGTCAATTCTGTATATCCAAGGCAACAAGAAATAGGGGCGCACAATAGTGAAGTATATAAAAACTTTATAATAAAATCAATTCACACGTACATCAAATAAATGAATAATCAGCATATCACCAAGCCTAATATAGCAGCTCTCCAGATTGGAAATATAGTGGAAATATAAAACACCGTTCCCAGGTTGGACCACAAACACCTTTCTTCGGCAGGACTCTGAACACTGAGCGCTGCCACCATGAGCGGTAACTGCCAAGCCTAGGCTTCAGTTCATTCACGGCAACGTCACTGCGTCATCAAGTTCTTATGCCATCAGCGTCCAAATGGTGATTATTCATTTCTATGATGTAAGTGTGGATTGATTTTATTATAAAGTTTTTATATAATTCACTATTGTGCACCCCTACTTGTTTCTGTATTTATACATATATGTATATATTTATACATATATATATATATATATATATATATATATAAAAATGCTTATAAAGAGATGAAGGTGATTTGGTCAGTGGTTGAAGGGCAGAGGTTGGGATAAAAGGATGCATTACAATAGACATTGAGCATCAGGTGCCTTTTGCTTCTGTACAATCAGGCAAGGTCATTAGGATGACAGGATGGTATATTTAGAGAATAGATTGCATTGTGGGGATGTGGCTTGTTCTGTCATTGAAGCCTGTTGGGAAAATAAACCAGGAGGCCATTGGCTTAAAATAGACCTTTTATCATCCACATTTAAAATGAGATTTATTGTGCTGCAGCTCAGACATTTGAAATGGAAGTATAAAGCCATAAATGCTTCAGTGAAAGTGCCAAATCACCAAATAAAAGGCATTGCCGGCATAAAAAAAACAATTACAATACCAGCCGCAAATGTAAGATGATTGTATTTATATTATTCATTAAACGGCTGATATTAATTACTGTAAATTTATGGGGCATTAACCCCATGTGATCAGGATGTACGAGAGTATCCACTTATTTAATAGTATAACTAATATTTAAGGATTTCCATGTTTGTATTGATAAGAAAAATCAGTCTATATTACTACTCTAATTATAAATCTTTATCTGGTTTGATTATTATAAGTTTAACAGCATCAGTCATAAGTCAGGTGGCTATCCAGTTTCAATGGCAGCATTATATAACTCCAGCAGCCTGAGGTCCAAGCCTTTGCTAGCTAATGTATGTAATGCAGTTCGATAGACCATCCGCTTCTGGGGACTTGCTATTAGGAAATGAGGAAAAAGTAATTTGCACGTAATCTATAGAGTGATAATCTCATACCTGTTGTCACATGGTTGGACAGGGAGATGTTCCCTTTTTTTGTTAATATCCAAGGGTGTCTTATCTTTCCCAACTGTATATAGATTCACATCCATCACCCCTGGTACTGTAGTATGGCAGATTTCTGGATCCGTATCGAGTCATCCCTATGTTGGTCACTGGTGAGGAACATGGTGTTAGGTCAGAGTTGTCCCTTTGAAGGTATTAAAGTCTACCAAAACTCTGCGCACTAAGCAGAATATTATCAGTCCTAGAAAAAGATTAATAGATAGAAGCTAGAGTAATGCTGGCCATACACCTACGCGATTTGGGGCTGATTACCTGATTTTCGACGCGCCGTACGATTAAATGTGTGGAAATCTTGTTTTTTTTTTAGGTAGGATATGATGCGGTGCGCGGTCCCGCAGCCGTCAAAACATATCGTGTGATCAGATGTGCAGTCCATCTTATCCGTCGTGCTCGTATGCTGATCGTGCAGTTTATTTCAGCATGCGATGCATCGTGCGTCAGAACGTGCGAGCAGCGTCATTTGATTTCTTGCCAACGCTCACAGCAAACAGCGAGCATAGGAGAGCAGCAGATCCATCACCACCTAAGAGTAGGATAGAACACAGGAAATAGAGCTGCATATAGCACTTTGTAAAGCCAGGCAATACAAAGCAATGCACAGTAGCTAGCAATGTAGAGCGTTCGGCAGGGTAAAAACCAAGCCTCACTAATCACAGAGCAAACAAAAACTGCAGAGACCTTAAAATGGCTGCTGCTATTTATACCCCCTAAATTTAAATAGAGGACTGTGCTTAACTAGGGGATTGCTGGGATTGACTGGGGCCCCCAGTCAATCCCAGCAACCCCCTAGAGAAGCACAGCCCTCTATTTAATTTTAAACTAGGGGTGTGCACCGGACACTTTTCGTGTTTTGTGTTTTGGTTTTGGATCTGGATCTTTCTTCGTGTTTTGGATCTGGATTGGTTTTGCCAAAACCACCCTTCCGTGTTTTGGGTTCTGGGTTTTGTGTTTTGGATCTGGATTTTTTCTTAAAAAATAAAAAAAAAACGCTAAAATCACATAAATGGGCCTTTTTTTGTTCCTACGCTATTAATAACCCCAATAACATTAATTTCCACTCATTTCCACTCTATTCTGAACACCTCACACCTCACAATATTGTTTTTAGGCCAAAAGGTTGTACCGAGGAAGCTGGATGACTATGCTAAGCGACACAAGGGGGCGGCACAAACACGTGGCCCATCTAGGAGTGGCACTGCAGTGGCAGACAGGAAGCCAATCAGCGTTATGGTGCCCATTTGCATGTAGCACGAACCCGGGAGATCCGTGCTACATGCATCTGTGTGATTGGCACAGAGCAATGACAGGTCCGTGAGACCCGTCTGTGCTGCTGTGGTAAAAAAAAAAAAAAAAAACCTGTGTAAAAAAAGAAAAAAATGGCGTGCACCCCCCCAAAAAAGAGCAACCAGCCCCGGGCATTAGTAACCCAGTGCTGGGTGTGCTTAAATACAGGGGACAAACGACGTAGGGGTCCCCTGTACTTAAGCACAACCAGCACCGGGCTAGTCAGAACCAGCGCTGGTTGCCAAAATACGGGGGACAAACGACGTAGGGGTCCCCTGTATTCTGCGCAACCAGCTCTGGGCTCTGATCCGGTCCTGGTTCTGGAAGTATAGGGGACAAAAAATGAGTAGGGTTCCCCTGTATGTTCCAGAACCAGCACTGGACTTTTTCTAGCGGGGGGCTGATGCCACAGCCAGGGGAGCCCTTTCACCGGGCCCCCCAGCCGCAGCATCAACCCTGACCGCTAGTCAGCCCAGGCCGGGGATCCCTGGAGAGCTGGGGACCCCCCCAATAAAGGGGTCACCCTCTCCAGGGCACCCCAGGCCCAGGCTGATAGCCCGGGGCTATCCCCGCCACCCCTGGTGGCGGTGGGTGGCGGGTTGATTGTGTGGTGTGGTGTAAATAAAGAATATCAAACATTGTCTTTACAAGTAGAACTGCAAGTCCCAGCTAGCCTGCCCCGCATGCTGGTACTTGGAGAACCACAAGTACCAGCATGCAGGGCATTAAGGGCCCACTAGTACCTGTAGTTCACCTGTAAAAAAAATGTTTAAAAAAACACAGGACACACACACCGTGACAGTATAAGTTTATTAAACATACATACACACACACACACACACACACACATGTACACATACTCACCTATGTAACCTGTAGCATCGGTCCACTTGTCCGGTAAAGTATCCCTAGGGGACCTGTGAAAAAAAACATACTCACCATCTCCTATGCGAGGTTCTGTCCTCTTCGTTCCAAAGTAGGCATCCCCGGACTTGGCAAAAAAAAAAAACGAAAACGCGATCCACGAACTTAGTACCGTTCTATAGAACGGTACTTCCCGAATGAGAGCTTAGCGGCGGGGTATCACCATGGAAACCCCGCTGCTAAGCGTTCATTGGCTGAGAGAGGTCATCTCCCGTCTCTCAGCCAATGAACGGCTCCCTCCATTGTAGTCAATGGTGGGAACCGCAGGGTAAACTTTAATAACCTTGCGGCTCCCAGCATTGACTACAATGGAGGGAGCCGTTCATTGGCTGAGAGAGACGGGAGATGGCCTCTCTCAGCCAATGAACGCTTAGCAGCGGGGTTTCCATGGTGATACCCCGCCGCTAAGCTCTCATTCGGGAAGTACCGTTCTATAGAACGGTACTAAGTTCGTGGATCGCGTTTTCGTTTTTTTTTTTTGCCAAGTCCGGGGATGCCTACTTTGGAACGAAGAGGACAGAACCTCGCATAGGAGATGGTGAGTATGTTTTTTTTCACAGGTCCCCTATGGATACTTTACCGGACAAGTGGACCGATGCTACAGGGTTACATAGGTGAGTATGTGTACATGTGTGTGTGTGTGTGTGTATGTATGTTTAATAAACTTATACTGTCACGGTGTGTGTGTCCTGTGTTTTTTTTAAACATTTTTTTACAGGTGAACTACAGGTACTAGTGGGCCCTTAATGCCCTGCATGCTGGTACTTGTGGTTCTCCAAGTACCAGCATGCGGGGCAGGCTTGCTGGGACTTGCAGTTCTACTTGTAAAGACAATGTTTGATATTCTTTATTTACACCACACCACACAATCAACCCGCCACCCACCGCCACCAGGGGTGGCGGGGATAGCCCCGGGCTATCAGCATGGGCCTGGGGAGCCCTGGAGAGGGTGACCCCTTTATTGGGGGGGTCCCCAGCTCTCCAGGGATCCCCGGCCTGGGCTGACTAGCGGTCAGGGCTGATGCTGCGGCTGGGGGGCCCGGTGAAAGGGCTCCCCTGGCTGTGGCATCAGCCCCCCGCTAGAAAAAGTCCAGTGCTGGTTCTGGAACATACAGGGGAACCCTACTCATTTTTTTCCCCTGTATTTCCAGAACCAGGACCGGATCAGAGCCCAGAGCTGGTTGTGCAGAATACGGGGGACCCCTACGTCGTTTGTCCCCCGTATTTTGGCAACCAGCTCTGGTTCTGACTAGCCCGGTGCTGGTTGTGTTTAAGTACAGGGGACCCCTATGTCGTTTGTCCCCTGTATTTAAGCACACCCAGCACTGGGTCACTAATGCCCGGGGCTGGTTGCTCTTTTTTGGGGGGGGGGCACGCCATTTTTTTCTCTTTTTACACAGGTTTTTTTTTTTTTTTTTTACCACAGCAGCACAGACGGGTCTCACGGACCCGTTAGTGCTCTGTGTCAATGACACAGATGCAAGTAGCACGGATCTCCTGGTCCGTGCGTGCATCTGTGTCATTGAAATACACAGCAGCACAGACGGGTCTCACTGACCCATCTGTGCTCTGTGTCACTGTCAATCACACAGATGCATGTAGCACGGATCTCACGAGTCCGTGCTACATGCAAATGAGCACCATAATGCTGATTGGCTGAGAGCCGTGACAGACGGCTCTGTCAGCCAATCAGCACTTTGCCCATTAAAGGCAAAGGCATTTTTTTTAAAATGGCCGCTCGAGGCAAAACCTCGAGATCCGACAGCAGATCTCGAGGTTTTGCCTCGGGAGAGGGATCCGGGGCAGACAGGGAGATCCGAGCTTGGGCTCGGATCGCCCCGGATCCCCGAAGTTCGGGTGGGTTCGGTTCTCAGGGAACCGAACCCGCTCATCCCTATTTTAAACGCGATCTATCGCATGATCGCATGCTTTTATGTGCGGTACACGATCAATCGCATCAGGGATCCGTCGTATAGTGACGCGTGATCTTACGACGGATCGTGTGTAAAATTATTTATATGTAATTGTGATACTGCGCTATGATATGTATAAATAAGCTGCTCTATTAGAAATAATACTTGTAATGATGTGGTTATAGAGCGCTAATAATATGTAGTATGGCTGATACAATTTATGAGAATAAATGTAGCTATGCAAGAAAAAGAAACATATGTTGCGCAATACCTGTAAAAGCAAGTGATTTTATTAGTTTATGTTTATAGTCTCTTTTGCCGATTTGGGCAGTTCATAAGTCATGTGAGGGGTTCCTATATAATGCCAATAGCGTGCCTGTCTGGGATGGACGCTAATCTGTCTGTCCCTATTGCTGCCTACCTTCCAGAGATGCAGCGCACAGCGTTGGCTGGTTCCCTTCTCCGTATGTTTTTTTTTCCGCTGTTGTGCCTCAGATGAATATGAGGATCGCGGTGACCGCTAAGAGTGTGATGCTGCGGTGTCCGTATAGCTGTTCCGTGTAGCTGCTTCAACGCGTTTCAGGCTGTATGCCCTTTTTCAAGGATTATTAGCGCTCTATAACCACATTGTGTGTGAAATTAGCATGAAAACGTACGGCAGGCACTGCCAGGGAGCTCCGGGGAGTTGAAGGGAAAACGGCACTGTGAGTCGCATCGGCAGGTGTATGCCCAGCATAAGTAGTTGCAGGATGAGGTGTTCTGTTTGTCTCTATGTTCAAACTAGTCCCATTGAGCCAAACATAGGAAAAAAGGCAGCACGTATGCGAGGGAAGGAGCATCTGGTCTTAATTGAAATATGAATTAGTTGATGTAAGGGCACTTTTGTGAGTTGGTGACGTGGTAAAACAGGTACCTTTTAGTCTTATACGTGGAAGGGTCCATCTCTAATTTTGAGTCAGGAAAATATAAGGCCCACTACTAATCTTATAATCTTATTACGCAGGCATGAGGTTCAGCCTACTTATAATACAGTATATTAATTGTGTTTTTAAAAACTTTCCCTGAAACCTTGACATTCTACTTTTGAAATATACTAAAAGACAAACGAATAAAATAGTTTGCATTATATATAATTAATTCAAAATATAAGTGTGTATAGTGGTCTTAAATGCATATTTCACAAACTGAGCATTAGGGAGTTGATTCTCAGTTGGAAGCAAATGGAAATGGACGGACCCTGTGGATATCTGCAAATTGCCATAGAAAGCAATTGCAGACTGCGCATGCACCATACCATGCATACACACATGGCCCGTAGGCTGAAATGCAGACAAATTGATCCATCCGTCTACGTTTTTGGATGGCGACTATGCGATCTTGTGGGAGTGTTATGGCTATAAGCTGACTTCAGTGCTTGTTAGCAATGTGCGAATGGAGATGGGACGCATGTTTCAGACAGATCTACAGATGCTCAGTATTAGACCTCAAACTCGTCCCCCACTCCAGGGCTTTGATTACTCACCTGGGGGTCTGCTGCTGTCTACCACATCTCGGGTGGCTCCCAGAGAAAAGACAGCCCCGTTTTGAATTCAAGAAAGCCGATGTGAAAGTGCTCTATTCGGATACAGCACTTTCTCATCACCTAATGGACTAAAAAAGAGGCTGCCTCTTCCCTGGGAGCCAGCTGAGATGCAGAAAGGAGACTTGTGGACTGCCAAAGGGGTCTGTGGGTGCACAGCCTGCACACCCCGGGCACACGCCTCTGCTGCCCTAGATTACCTGCAAATCAGTCCTAGCCAAGGACCTGTCACCTCTACAAGGACTAACCAATACATTATAATTTATAGCCAATAAAATTAGGTATTGAGATTGGGCTAAATTTAATTTAACACATTAATACAATACAATACAATCTGTACAGGCACTGATGAGCTTAGTCTATTATTTAGGCTGATTACTCACTTGTGTTAGGGAAAGGGGCCTAAAGCCAGCAGGAAAAATGGGGATGCAGTTAGGATACCGGCGGGCGCTATCCCGCCCACCGATATCTCGACACTTACATCCTGACATGGGACTAAAGATAGGCATCGAAATCCCGACGCCTATCATTAGCCCCACTACCGAATCCCGACACCCGGCATACCGAACAAAGATATGCTGGGGGACTTAACATCTAGCCATGGGGAGGGGGAGGGTTAGGTTTAGGGATCCCCAGGCAGACCCAGGGTTAGGCACCCCCCAGGAGGGTTAGGGTAGGGGAAGGGGGGGTTAGGTTTAGGCACCACTAGGGGGGGTTAGGGTTAGGCACCCACTGGTAGGGTTAGGTTTAGGGTGCATGGAGGGGAGTTAGGTTTAAGCACTAACGGGGGGAGGTTAGGGATAGGCACTAAGGGGCGAAGTTAGGGTTAGGTACCCCTAAGCGACGGTTAGGGTTAGGGGGGGAGAGGTGAGGGTTAGGGTACTTACCTTCAGCTGTCGGGATTTCGACCTGCCGGGCTGCCACTGTCGTTATTTGATCCAGGGGCTAAACAGCCACTGGCATTACATACAGCTTCTGGAAAAATTGCATAACTAATGTTTGAAACACAGGAAGAGGAGATTTCTAGTTACATGAGCAGATCCAGTCACTTTACCTGAAAGAATCAATTTATGGCCAGTTTAGCACACGTACTAGACAGAATTTGTACAGATCTAGTTAGTTGGGCTTGGGTGTGAAGTCCAATGCAATGTGACCAATCAATGATCGCACATATTCTGCTTATTAATATACCAGTTTTTGTATTGACACGTCCCACCCTCCTAGCCCAGGACATCTGCTTTCCCGGTTATGTAGGACAACTTCTTCTCTATGCTGCTCTACCTCATCTTTGCAAGTCAGCTCCTACTGTGCGTGATGGAGACAGGACAGACCATAGAGGAATATTAATAAATGTGCCTTTCACCAATATATGTGAAAATAAAGTATGGTAACAACTGATTTGACCCCGCACACAAAGTAATATCAAGCCATTATGTTAAAAGTTTTTTACCAAATTGTCCCTAGAATTACCTTTATTGCAAAATGCTTGTTAGAAACAGTATATAAACTATTAAAAGTAGAATTTTTAAACATTAAAGGCAGAACTACAGGCAGTGTAGGGGATGTAGCCACTATGGGGCTCTAAAGTTGCGGGGACCATGGCGCCAGCTTATAAAGGCACCCGATCTCAAAAGACTTGGGAGGCTAAAGCCACATTGCCAGGCCTCTAATCATATTTTGCTATGGGACCCAGCGATGCACTGTTTACATGTATCTTGACATTGCTTGAGGGACTTTTTCCGTCTGAATTATGAAACATGCTACTCTGAACACGCCATTTATTGAGGAGAAAAAAAATCAACTTTGGACCAAAATTGCCTACTATCCTGGTATGGCTGGGTGAATTTGAGAGAGCCCAGAACAGCAAGGTGGGCAGAGACATACCATGAATAATGACATCAAGCCACGCCCACCTCAGTGAACACTGTGTGGGAAGCTTTGCCCTGCCCACATTTCTCAACATCTAACCATTACAGAAAGCTGGACAGTTGGATTAATTGTCCATTATTGAATAAGGAAGGAATACTCTATCACACTTTACCTTTTAACAGTACCATAGAGACAGAAAGAGCAGAGAGAGGGCAGTAAATAATATAAAATTATAAAGAACAATTCAACAATTTAGAGTCTGTTGCTAGTTATTGTAAACATATGTACAATGTACTGTAGCCTAAATGTATTTATAATAATTGTAACTTTATGTAGATATATTTTTTTTAATTGGTATTATGGCACTAACACACCTTTACTATGTCTTCCAGGTATGAATGCAGCGGTTCGTGCTGTGGTTCGCATGGGAATCTATGTAGAAGCTAAAGTTTACTTTGTCCATGAGGTACGTTTCATAGAGCTGTTTGTTTTTTATATGATTATTGTTACATATCAATAGGATAAATATTTTATGATTATTTTCCATTCAAAGTCCACTTGCTTTGTATATTGGGTATTGTGAAATTCAAACGTATTTCCTGTGGCGCTCTGAGTGTTTACATTTTCTGCGATGTGGGAACTTTGAACTTTTGAGGTCCATTCTTTGTATGAAGCCAACATTTCATGCGGAATTCAACTCAAAATAAACATTATCCACACACAGATGTAACTAACATAGTATCAGTCTGTGCAGGTGCTATGGGGCCGGTGCTGGGTCGGCAGTGTCTCCAGTTTCAGTCTGTGTGTATATCTGTGCTTTTGGGAAGTAAACGAGGAGCCCAAAACTTATTTTACAGTATTTATATTTTCTCAAGACATACTGAGCACATTGTCAGTCATACAGTTTTGTACTTTGGAGTTATCGTACTGAAAGTGATTCGGAGCTTTTGTACTGTAGGCTCTGCTTATCATTATTGGCATAAACACTACACATTTTTTCTTCTGTTTCTCATAATTAATTCTGATAACTAACAATAATGGTTTTATGACATGGAAGGTGTGCTTTACCAAGCTATGGAGTTGATGTATCAAGCAGAGAGGAATCGGTATGTAATACCGGCAGGACAGGATCCAGTCGGTCAGAATCCTGACGCCTGAATCCCAACAGGGTTAACATACCGACACTTGGTGTTCGAAACCCTATCCCTCTTCCTACCCTATCCCTAACCCTCCCTCCCTGGTGCCTGATCCTAACCTCCCCCCCAGTGCCTAAACCTAACCTCTCCCTCCCCGCACCCTAAACCTAACCTCTCCCTCCCCGCACCCTAAACCTAACCCTCCCTCCTTAGTGCCTAACCCTTCCCCTAATGCCTATACCTAACCCCTAAAGTTAACTCTAACCCTACCCCCAACCCCGTTACTTACCTTCAGCATCCCAGCGGTCTGGATGCAAGCACCGGGATTCTGACCGGCGTCGGTATTCTGGCACTGGTAATGTAAGCGTTAGCATCCAGACCGCCGGGATACCAAATGCATGTCAGCAGAGAAATGAGTGGACAAGTGAACCAGTGGAAAAGTTACCCATAGCAACCAATCGGCCTCTTCCTATCATTTTACAGAAAGTACTTGATAAATGCTACATCAAAGCTGATTGGTTGCTTTGGGCAACTTCTCCAATGGTCCATTTCTTCATTCTTTTCACTGCTTCATACATGAACCCCTATATTTTCAGTGATTATGGACGCATGTCTTTTTCTTTCCGCATTCAGTATGTGACTCTTCTGACAGCACTCCATCTCCCATGATGCTCAGTGCACTGCTTTAATACTTAGCACATGACGTTACTTGCTAGCTGGAGGTGGTATTGAGCGTCCCAATATTTGGTTTATGTGTGCAGCTCCGAGCACTGCGGTTTACACATGTCTATGGTCTGACAACCTCTGTCCCATTTCCCACCTTTCTTCTTACATAGAGCCACATTCACAAAAGAAATTCCAAAATATGAAGGAAGAACATAGCTTGTTTTACAGTCATTTCATGTAAGATGACACGAATTTGCGAGACAATCTGATGTGCTCTAAAGAAAAGTGTCAAATGATCTTTATGCTAATCAGGACCCTAAACTGTTTCATGAATTTGTCAGAATAGTTATGGTCTTTAAATCTGCATCCTCTCAGTATAAATCCATCAAATATTTAAAAATAATGGCAATCAATGTGAGGTATAACCAATGCTGCAAAATCTTTTTGGCTAAACTTGCATCCTACGATTGTGGCATTAAAACTGGTGTTAAATATACATAAATTATATGGTGAGGAAAATATTGATTCCATTTTGAAGCAGAAAACCTTATTTCTTACACTTTTGTGAAAACAGCTTTGAAAATGACCATAGTATTGGTTTTGTATTGCTCACTTGACTTGGAGTTTTCTAATAACCAACCCAGAGAGATAAAGAGTGATGTGTTTTATTGGAGCATCAAATATTTTACTTTTACATTTGTTGTAAAAAAAATAAAATTGTTTTCTAAACCTACCTCTGCATAAATGTCACATACCCGTGCATAGACACGTCTTGATTTAATCATTTTCCGCATGTGAAGTTCATTCTAAATGACACCTGTTTTGTTTGAAGGGTCAGTAGCGTCATGCTGTTGTTGGCAAAACACACTTTAGTGCAATGTTTATATTACATGTATGTATATAGCTTTAAAGGTTTGCGATTTTTAAAGGTTTACCCTTCAAATGTTTCATGTTCTTGCTGTCTATTGAAGGTATGAAGTATAATTACATAAAACAAATTAAATTATTAACCTTTTTAAAAATGTATATCTAGGATAGTTAATTGCTTATAGGTTCTAAAGGATTGTGCTAAATCTAATGAGGATCTACTGTAACTGTAATTGCCTGGCAATGTCCATTTAATAGCTATTTACACCTAATCTGCATCATTAAGCAATCATAAAGGTTGTTACCAGTTTAACCTGAGGAACACATTTTCTTTTCTGCTATAAATTATTTCTGAGTTAGATGTATCTAACATTATATAATATTGTTTCCACCAAATCGCGAGTTTAGAGGAGTTTAGAGGAGAGTTTAATGAACGTTTAGATGAGATTACTCACCCGAGATTATAGTGTTTTCTCTCTTCCAAACTCACCCAAGCAAGCAGCCTGCACATATCAGTGAGATATGTGTAAGCTGCTTCTGTGTTAAGACCTGTAAAAACCGGGTTAAATAATATAAAAAAAAAATGACATAGGATCCCCCCCCTAAAGCTTAACCAGCCCCGAACTTGCCAGCCTATCCTGGTACCTACAATTACGTGGAGCAAAATGAGTAGGTTTCCACTGTAAATAAGGTACCAGCACAAGGCTACAGGGCCAGTCCTGGTTTTAATTATAGGGTAGAAAATTTGCGTAGGAGTACCCCTATAATTAAAACCAGCACTGGACCCTTTCTAGTGGGGGACTGATGCCACAGCCAGGGGAGCCCTTTCACCGGGCCCCCCAGCCGCAGCATCAGCCCTGACCGCTAGTCAGCCCAGGCCAGGGATCCCTAGGGAGTTGGGGACCCCTCCAATAAAGGGGTCCCCCTCTCCCTGGCACCCCTGGCCTAGGCTGGAGACTCGATTCGTAAATTTGCGAGTTGCTTCTTTTTCATCTGAAGTATTTCCTATTTTGGCCGATGGTGAGTTTTTTCAAGTTTGCAAACTCACACGAGTTTTAACAGTGAAAAAAGAGAACTCACTTCCAAACTCAATCGAGTTTGTCTTTAGTAAATTTGCCAGATGAAAAAAATGGCAGAATTCACGTGAGAATGCAATCTCACCAAACTAACACAAACTCGACCATTAGTAAATTTACCCCTTAGATAGGTAAAGATATATAGAGATAGATAGATAGATAGATAGATATGATTATATAGATAGACAGACAGACAGACAGATATTCTTGTTAACATATACATTTTTATTAGCAATCTACACCTAATATAAAACAGTTAGATGGAGAATGTGGATCCGCAAAGTCCAGACAGTTGTTGGTGTTTGCACCCTTGAAAGGAAATATGAGGAGACCAGGATCTCTTTCTTATAAACCGAATAGAAACAAAGTCCTTTTTGGCACAGGTTCCACCAATTGAAGAATCAGTAAACAATTCCTTAAAATCAGTAGTGTATTGGATATCTTCCCAGATGGAGATAAGATAATAAGCAATTCAATCCCATCTGTAATATATAAGGGACCATCAATTACATCATACATAAAATCTGCATAAACTTGGAATATATTGACGTTGTAACACTCTGATTAACGGTGCAGTTTTTAATAACAACCTCAAGAATGAGATTTTTGACCATCTAAGAAATGCTGGCATACACTGCCTGAAGAAACGGGCAGTGCACCCGTGAAATGCATTACAAGTTTATAAGGATTTTATGTATGCTGTATTTGAAGGTCCCTTATACAGATGAGATTGAATGACAGATTGCAGTATCTCCGTCTGGGACTATATCCAATAAACTACTGGTTTTAAAGAATTGTTTACTGATTCTTCAATTGGTGGTGGTGACAGTTGCATCGCTGGGCACACACATCATTTAGTGCAGTGGTTCCCAAACTTTCTTGAATCACGGAGCCCTAGAGTATCAGCGTTTTCACGGCACCCCTAAGCCTGTCATCCTTAGGTTCAGTTATGTAGTGGGTGACAGGTTTACACTTCTGTTTGTCCACATATTTACATTACATTGACCATAAATAATTTGATTTGGTGCTGGACCACCAACCTGAGGAACCCCTGCAAGTGTCTCGAGCCACCCCAGGGTGCCACGGCGCACAGTTTGGGAACCACTGGTTTAGTGTGTACTCAGCTTAAAACTAGTTAACAACTGTTTAACAACTGTGAGGGTATCAAACAAAGCCATGGGTAATGGAGTAGAGGGGGTAGCACTGCATCCTTTAACAGAGCTATTTGATCAAAATGAGCCGTAAAGTGTTTACAATTTAACTACTAATTTTGTTTAATTTGTCTTATATATTTGTATCAATAATGTTAATTTTTTTATACTTTACACATTTTTGCAGGAAACCATGTTCTTCGATAAGAGTAGTGTGTCGGTGATGGAGAGCAAGTGCTAGGAGCAAGTTATCACACTTAGGAGCATATTTATCAAGTATCGGGTTTCAGACCCGTTAATTGTAATTTCTTATAACCGCTATTCACGGCAATAAGAAATGATATACCGCCCAAATGTATTAACATTCACATGCAGTAATAGGGACTCCAAAACGACCCTGTCCCTGTGATGTGTTAGGAGTGAAGTGACCACATTAACCGTATCTTCACTCCTTTTTCAGGACTCCTGCGCATGTGCAGTCTACTGACCACGCATGTATGGTGGCCATTGCTGGTAAGGGTTCCAGAGAAACCCACTCCCAGTAATGGGCTAACACCTTTTGCAGGGATGAAAATTTTGGTAAAACTGACAGGTTTGTAGCCCCCATAGAAACCTACAGGATCTGTGACAGCTGTCGATAATGGAGGGACAGCAGCAGATATGGAGATACCTGCTGCGGTTCCTCTATGGTAAATTCAGGGGATACTTAATAATTGCAGGTATCCCCCAAAAACGTGTGTTTTTGTGGAATTTCCCACAATTTTTGTTTGATAACTTGGTACAGACCATATTCCCCACTCTCCCAGAGGCTCCAGCACTCCCGAATTTGGGGGAGAGTCTCCCGGCCACTGGTAAAGTGGGCAAATACCCCACATCCCTCTGGTTGATCGTGACGTAAGCTGGACGCGGGTCTTGATGACAGGATTCGCTCCTCTCCTTGCACCTTCCAGAGACTTGCCAAAGTTGACAAGTATGTTACATACTTGTTTATTATTATGTAAAGTATTTTTGTTTTCTGAGCAGTGTAATTTGAAAAATATACATGACTCAAACTGTCACACATTACAAATTGCACTTTTCTCCTAGCTGTATAGTGACTAATAGTTTTGGTCTTTTAGGCAAAGCTCCACCATTTTCCAGTTCAAACCCTGACAATTTTGAGGTCCATTAACCCTGTAGCCTACCGACTAAAACTTCCTTCTTACCTCAAGATACCTAATTAATTTCACATTTCCCTAATAAAACCCTTTGTTCTCAATAAGTTCCTCAAAGTCCTACCTTCACCTCCTAAAGTCCTCACCTCTGAAGGGGGTAGAATTCGAAGTGAAACAAATCTGGACTCCCGCTTTCGTTATGGACATTTACAGTACCTGCTGGACTGCAAGGGTTACGGCCCAAGAAGAACATTGCTGGATTAAAGCAGACGATGTTCACACTCCTGGCCTCATTAGCAAGTACCATGCCTCTAACCCAGAGAAGCCTGGGAAGTGTCCGGAGGTCACTCGTAAAGGAGGGGGTACTGTCATGACCAGAGTTGTTGTACCTGGTGAGTCCCAGCCTCTGCCTGTGTGGGTGCTTTGTCGCAGTCCTACCGGTGGGGGTGCTGGTGCCCGGAGGTTGGCGCGAGGTGCGCATGGATTTCCTCGGGGGGTACAAGCCATTTGGTGACAGTTGACTGGCAGCGCTGCCACGCTGGGGATTGCTGGGCACCACCATCTTGGTTTTGGGCATGTGACCTGAATGGGCCAATCAGGTTGGAGCATCTTGTGTTTACTCTCAGCAACCTATCATGCACTTTACCATGGTACTTAAGGGTGTTCAGCACACCCTCTAGTTGCCAGTGCAATGTATACACAGTGCAAGCTGTGTGAGAGTTCTCTGTGCTCCTTAGCTCGGTGTGATTATTGCAGTCCCAGCAGTGCTCCGTTTCCTGCTCTGTCTCCATCACAGGCTGTTCCTGGATACCCGCATCTACCTTGCTATACCCCGTTACTCGCCCCACGGTTTGTGTACCCTTCAGCACTCCGGACTCAGAACCGACTCCAGTACTTCAGCTCTCTGTTCCTCAGTCACACCTCCATTGGACTTTTGTTTTTTCTCTCTGACACCTGCTCCCAGCCTCACTAATTGGACTTTGTTTTTTTCAGTTTCCAGACTCATTAATTGGACTTTGCTTCCCTGCCAGACATTTGTTTTCAGCCTAACTTCACTTGGACGTGTTTATTTTCTGCCAGTTTATATATTTATTTCCACTTCATGAATAATAATACTCTTATTAAACCTGCTGCATTCCAATACTGCAAACCCGTTCCTGGTTCTTGTTTCTTCTCCTGCATCCAACCCGGGTTAAAAAAAATAATAATCCAGATCTGACACTGACATGTGCCAGTACTCGCCGACGGAGAGGGATCTGGAGAATTCCTCTCTGAAAAAAAATGTGTTAAGAGTGGTTCTGACAATGGCCTTAGCTGCCAGGGACAGCTTAGCAAATTTCACAATTAAGTAGTCACTACAGAAACCTTTGAGGGCTGCTTTTGTTGCTGGAAATGAAGGAACCGCACTCTGATATCTGCTGTGGAGCCCCCTTCATATTGTAGTACATCCTATGGATCCTTACTTTTTGCAGATAACTGTGGTAAGTTTCTATCTTTGCTCCACCAGTTGGACCCAGATCTTTAGCCTAGAGGAGGAGAAGAGTTTTCTAGACAAATGTAATTACAAAGAAGTGCCTAAGTAGGAATGGATAAGATTGCGTGAGAGAACAGTAAGAGCACATATTCAGCTGATTCAGCCGAAAGTGTCAAAACAGATTAAATCAGACGACCATGCACAAATAAAATAGGGCATTTAAAATTAGAAATGTGTGCTTGGTCATTACAGTTAACACAGCAAATATACATGGGCATTTAGCAGTGGAGAAAGCTTTAATCATATTTAAATGATGCGGTTTCTACATCTTATTTAGTATTATATTTATTTAGTATTAGTAGATTGTTTACAATTGTGTAATAATGTATTTTCGATAACTTTAGTCACACTCTTATTGCTCTTCTCTGTAAATTGTCACAAATGAGACATTTGTATATTTGCAAACATTTAAATTGAAAATACTGAATATATAAATTCACTAAGAACCTGTGATATCAACCAGTGATACAATCAGCTAAAATCTCAGCTATGTCATTGGGTTCTAATAAACAGATGAAGATGTACTGTATTCTCAGTAATGTTACTACATTTCATGCTTGGTACACACCTGACCGATGGGTCAGCAGTCCGAGGGGCTGTCCGATCCAATGATTTGGTAAATGGTATGCACAAATGATGTTGTGCATACTCACAAATATGCCTGGCCACAGTAACCAGTAGTGACGTCATTGTTGGTTCCTGGGCCAGCATATGGGTTGGTTGGTGTGTCCACCGTACAGACAGACAGTTGTACCGTTTACAAGGAAAAGGGAAAGTGATGCGCTGTACAGAATTCAATAAATTTATTGCTAGACAATAATTTAAGAGCAGGGTGTACCTTCATACACACAGTGTAACAACTTTTGCACTCTAGTAAACACAATTAGGTCTAATAGCCATAAACACAAGACTGGTAATACACAGACAGTGCTCAAAGAACTTGTAATATATTATTTTACAAAAATAACTGCACATATAGTTCTCTATATAGTATCAATTAAGAGCAAGAAATGTATCCAACAATGTGAGATTGAACATTTTTTACCAATAGTCACATTACTCTTAAGGATCAAATAGTTCACAGCTATTGTGGCAGTAATAAATGTAGGAAAACTCTGTAAAATGCTCCAGCGTGCTGTCGGTGTGTGGCTGATCAGTGACCATATAGAAGGTACATTGCACCTCCTGCCCAGCTGTTACTTTTTATTTGCTTTGCCCGGATTCTCTGAACAAGGAGTTGCTGTCTGTACTGTTCATTATTGCTCTGCAACTAGGAATAATAGTGTTTGTCTGCCATAATCTCCATATGGGTGGGTTCCTCTACCTACGGACTTTTATGTTTTAAATACCAGGATCGGAACATTGATATTATTACTTTGGAGCATTTTCCAGAGTTTTCCTACATTTATTACTGCCACAATATTTGTGAACTATTTGATCCTTAAGAGTAGTGTGACTATTGGTAAAAAATTTTCAATCTCACATTGTTGGATACATTTCTTGCTCTTTTTTTATATTATTTATTCAATAGATGAAAGAAAAACATACAGCAAATCCTACGCAGAGGTTCATAAATAACAGAGAGAGAAAAAAAAAACAGAATATATGCAATATAATAATAAACAGTGAAATTAAATAAAGTGACATTTCGTCTGACAAATATACAGTCAGGTGCATAAATATTGGGACATTGACAGAATTTTCATATTTTGGCCTCTATTCGCCACAATGAAATGAAACAAACAAGATGTGCTTTAACTGCAGACTTTCAGATTTAATTTGAGGGTAATTACATCCAAATCAGGTGAACGGTGTAGGAATTACGGTTTCTATATGTGCTTCCCACTTTTTAAGGGGCCAAAAGTAATGGGACTATCAACTCAAAAGCTATTTCATGGACAGGTGTGGGCTATTCCCTCGTTATTTCATTATCAATTAAGCAGGTAAAAGGTCTGGAGTTGATTCTAGGTGTGACATCTGCATTTGGAATCAGTTGCTGTCGACTCTCAATATGGGATCCAAAGAGCTGTCACTATCAGTAAAGCAAGCCATCATTAGGCTGAAAAATCAAACCAAACCCATCAGAGAGATAGCAAAAACATTAGGTGTGGCCAAATCAACTGTTTGGAACATTCTTAAAAAGAAAGAATGCACCGGAGAGCTCAGCAACACCAAAAGACCCAGAGACCACGGAAAACAACTGTGGTGGATGACAGAAGAATTATTTCCCTGGTGAAGAAAAACCCCTTCACAACAGTTGGCCAAATCAAGAACACTCTCCAGGAGGTAGGTGTATATGTGTCAAAGTCAACAATCAAGAGAAGACTTCACAAGAGTGAATATAGAGGGTTCACCATAAGATGTAAACCATTGGTGAGCCTCAAAAACAGGAAGACCAGATTAGAGTTTGCCAAACAACATCTAAAAAAGCCATTACAGTTCTGGAACCACATCCTATGGACAGATGAGACAAAGATCAACTTGTACCAGAGTGATGGGAAGAGAAGAGTATGGAGAAGGAAAGGAACTGCTCATGATCTAAAACATACCACCTCATCAGTGAAGCACGGTGGTGGTAGTGACATGGCATGGGCATGTATGGCTGCCAATGGAACTGGTTCCCTTGTATTTATTGATGATGTGACTGCTGACAAAAGCAGCAGAATGCATTCTGAAGTGTTTCGGGCAATATTATATGCTCATATTCAGTCAAATGCTTCACAACTCATTGGACGGCGCTTCACAGTACAGATGGACAATGACCCGAAGCATACTGCAAAAGCAACCAAAGAGTTTTTTAAGGCTAAAAAGTGGAATTTTATGCATTGGCCAATTCAATCCCCTGACCTGAATCTGATTGAGCATGCATTTCACTTGATGAAGACAAAACTGAAGGGAAAATGCCCCAAGAACAAGCAGGAATTGAAGACATTTGCAGTAGAGGCCTGGCAGAGCATCACCAGGGATGAAACCCAGCGTCTGGTGATGTCTATGCGTTCCAGACTTCAGGCTGTAATTGCCTGCAAAGGATTTGCAACAAAGTATTAAAAGTGAAAGTTAGATTTAGGATTGTTTAGTTTGTCCCACTACTTTTGGCCCCTTAAAAAGTGTGAGGCACATATAGAAACCGTTGTAATTCCTACACCGTTCACCTGATTTGGATGTAATTACCCTCAAATTAAATCTGAAAGTCTGCAGTTAGAGCACATCTTGTTTGTTTCATTCCATAGCCATTGTGGTGGTGAATAGAGGCCAAAATATGAAAATTCTGTCAATGTCTCAATATTTATGCACCTGACTGTATGTTGCATACACTGTTTCATCTGAATTTTACAACAATAAAAAATAGAAAAAATAAAAGAAAAGTAAAATAATAAAAGAGAGAGAAGTGTGGTGTGGAAAACCACTTAAAAGAGGAAAGGAAATGTGGGGAAAAAAAAGAAGAGGGAGGTTGTGATTCAACTGGACTTCTATATAACTCTACCTACATCTGAAGAACCAGACATATAAATAGAGATATACAAAATAGAACTAACATATAGTATATCCATTATTAAATTTTATAGAAATGCTGGGGGCATCTGAAAGTTTAAAACCCAAGGATTCCATATTTTAAGAAAACTTTTAGAAGAATGTTTGTAAAATACTTATCATATATTCCAAAGAATATATGTGCCACACTTTAGCTATGATCCCACTTATCATGGGGACCATAGTAGTTTTCCAAGCTTCTGCGATGCTACATGTAGCTGCTAAAAGAACATGTCTAATGAGTTTGTGCTGGTGATGAGTGGCATCTGGGATACATATAGGTAATAGCGTCATTGTACACGTCACTTGGTTGTATTTCACACTGAAGCACTCGCAGTGCTTGCGGCAGGGTATGGTCAACCACAAGTGCTGTGATCGCATCCGATGGTACTCAATGTTACCGATGGTTGCATAAAGTTCCTGGAGAAGATGTGTACAAGTGGGCGCCCCCATAAACAGGCTGGTGGGCTTCTGTATACACAATGCAATTGCACACTAATACATAGTGGGCGTGCTATTACCTTGCCGTGCAATCGCAGATTTACGTACTGTCGCTGAGTGCCAACGCATCTAGCGATCGGGTCTGATCGGGCCCATAATACCATCTGTAAAGGAGTTTATAAGCATTTTCTTTTATACGTACACATATGGAGTTAGAGGCTACATTACCAGAAATATCAGCTCAATCCTCACTATCTAGGGTTTCACCTATATCCGTCTCCCAAGCCAATTCATGTGGGCCTTTTAAGTCAGTGCCAGATTGTGATAGCTCTAAACATAACATTGAAATAAGACCCTTAGTACTAGTGCTATGAAGGCTTAATAATTCACAGACGGTTAATGGTCTACTAGTGAGTCGATGTTTCATAGTGGAGTGAAGATGTCTTAGCTGTAGATATATGTAAAACTGTTTGTGTGGTATATTGAATTTGTCTTGAATGTCTGCAAATGTGGGAAATATTAGATCCTGAGTAATGTCATTCAAGACCCTAACCCCCCATCTTGCCAGTGCCGAAAAGAAGCAGGATGACAGCCTGGTCGAAAGTCACAAGGGAACTATGGGACTCGGATGTGGAGCTATATGAAATCGTCAATTAGCAAGATCCCATGTTTCTAAAGAGAGTGATATGACTGGGTGAGCTGACACAACCTTAGGTCTAGATAACAGTGGAAGCCATAGTAAAGTAGAAGGCGAGTCTACTCGTATAGAAGTTGCTTCAATCATAACCCATACTCTGTCCAATTTTGGTCGGCTCCACATGACACACTGAGCGAGCTTGGATGCAATGTAATAACGTTTGACATTTGGGAGACCTAAACCACCTCTAGATGTATGTTTGTGTAAGATGTCACGTCTAACCCTCGGTCACTTTTTGGACCAAATAAATTTACATTTCTTGCTCTTAATTGATACTATATAGAGACAATATATGCAGTTATTTTTGTGAAATAATATATTACAAGTTCTTTAAGCACTGTCTGTGTATTACTAGACTCTGTTTATGGCTATTAGACGTAATTGTGTTTACTCGAGTGTAAAAGTTGTTTACATTGTGTGTAGGTACACCCTGCTCTTAAATTATTGTCTAGTAAGAAATATTCTGAATTCTTAACAGCACTCCACTTTCTCTTTTCCTTGTTTACTGCATTTTTAGTGGGTAGCAAAACCCACTGTGAGAGCTGCCGTCTAGAATTTAGGGTGACTATAGCTACACATTAGCGCACCATATATTTCTTTGCTATATCATAGTTGTACCGTTATATCTGCAAAATATTTTAGCACTGGCTGTGCTGCACAGCCGACCAGATATGTCTGTGAACTACATTGTTCACAGACATATCATCTGTACACTCCCGTAGATGCACTATGCGATATGTCGTTCATCAACTGAATGAATAACATATTGCGTATAGTGTACTCAGCATTAGTTAATTGATTGGTTCAGTGATATCACTGCTTCCTCAGATAAATGACAGCCTCATTTTCAGTGATGTCACTGCTTCCTCAGAGAAATGACAGACTGCATGCTCACTGATGTCACTGCTTCCTCAGAGAAATGACAGATTGCATTCTGAGTGATGTTACTGCTTCCTCAGAGAAATGACAGGCTGCACTCTGAGTGATGTCACTGCTTCCTCAGAGGCTGCATTCTGAGTGATGTCACTGCTTCTTCAAAGAAATGACAGGCTGCATTCTGAGTGATGTTACTGCTTCCTCAGAGATATGACAGGCTTAATTCTGAGTGATGTCACTGCTTCTTCAAAGAAATGACAGGCTGCATTCTGAGTGATGTTACTGCTTCCTCAGAGAAATGACAGGCTGCATTCTGAGTGATGTCACTGCTTCCTCAGAGGCTGCATTCTGAGTGATGTCACTGCTTCATCAGAGGCTGCATTCTGAGTGTTGTCACTGCTTCCTCAGAGAAATGACAGGCTGCATTCTGAGTGATGTCACTGCTTCCTCAGAGAAATGACAGGCTGCATTCTGAGTGATGTCACTGCTTCCTCAGAGAAATGACAGGCTGCATTCTGAGTGATGTCAATGCTTCCTCAGAGGCTGCATTCTGAGTGATGTCACTGCTTCATCAGAGGCTGCATTCTGAGTGTTGTCACTGCTTCCTCAGAGAAATGACAGGCTGCATTCTGAGTGATGTCACTGCTTCCTCAAAGAAATGACAGGCTGCATTCTGAGTGATGTCACTGCTTCCTCAAAAAAAAGACAGGCTGCATGCATTCTGAGTGATGTCACTGCTTCTTCAAATAAATGACAGGCTGTATTCTGAGTGATGTCACTGCTTCCTCAGAGAAATGACAGGCAGCATTCTGAGTGATGTCACTTCTTCCTCAGAGAACTGACAGGCAGCATTCTGAGTGATGTCACTGCTTCCTCAGAGAAATGATAGGCTACACTCTGAGTGATGTCACTGCTTCCTCTGAGAAATTATCACATTGATTTTCCCAGAAATAACTGCCCTCTCTGCTTATATGAGTGTGATGGGAAGTTGAAAGTAGAAATGAAAGGCTGGCTGTCTATGGGCCTGATTCAGAGCCTGACGCAATTAGCGCTCGCTCGTCCAGAAAATAGGGATGGCTATTCAAATCAACCGTTCGCTCTTTGCGGTCTGTTCACGCCTCTAGGTCTGAACGAGCGAACAAAACTTGCGGTCGTTTTTTGAAAAAATACGCCCCCCTGGCCACTCGCATCCTACGTCATGTCCGCTATTTATTAGATTAATCGAGTACATCGACCAGCGTATGAACTGCTCGCTATTCTTGTGGTTGGTTTTTCCTACCACAATCATGCGAGCAGTTCTGACTATAAAATAACCCAGTGACGTGGTCAATGACGCTGCTGTATTAATTATGCACACCCATAAAACGCCCGTTTTGACCTTTAAGCACGCCTGCGTTCTTAATTCCACTCCCCGTTTTCAAGCACCTTCCCCCGTTACCACCCACATACGCCTACTCCTGTCACTCAAATTATCAGGCATTCGCTATTTTGCGAGCACATGAATTTCGACCGCACTGACTGGTTCGTGCATGTGTATAACGATCCGTACACATGCGCAGTTGGGCAAACATCGCTCGGAGCGAACGAGCGGCCGCTTACGAGCGGCTCTGAATCAGGTCCTATATTTGCAATAATAAAATGTTTTGAATTGAAATGCCTTATAATAACACAGTAAGTACATTTATTGACCAATTCATGTAGCTTCATTGTTTCTTGAGTAACACAAAAACTACTGTTATTTCTATCAATTAAACCTCCTATAACTATTTAGCACATACTGTAAGCACAGCACACAATATTGAGAGATGACTAAATCCCAGATAAAATGTATAGTTTCCACAATATGGGAGTTTGATCCTTATTATTTTTCTCCCATATTTCCTTGTTGGAAAATCACGTCAGTGCCAGCTGGCAGGTTACAAACATTCTTCATGCTGGTCTGTGAGATACCATGGAAACAATGAGCCGACTAAGATTATCCTGTTTGTAGCCTCAGAGTAACTTTCCTAACTACAGTATCCCACCACTTTATTTATTAACAGTAATGATCCTTGTGAAATGGCACCACTACTCCTAAGTAATGCTATTCATTCCGTCTTGCCAACAAGTGATTGATAAATGAACAAATACTCAATTCAAGCAGCAGCCGCTTACTCTGTGTCATGTTATTCTCTTGTCCCTTTTCTATTACAGAGTAGAGTTTAAGTATTTTAAAACACTCTTTAGTGACTACATGTTAAAACAGAACTTGCCTTGGGGCCCACATTCCAAGAAAAGTTAAATAAACTTAGCTTCTACTTCACAAACAGTTGCGTAAGTGACTAATATTAAGATTAGCATAGCACTGACTCATAACCTGTTGTAAATAGCAATAGTCCGGATTTCTGTTTCCTAGAAATACTGTAGCTTAAAAATAATTCTAAAGTTTTAATGGTTGTGTCTTTACATAGAATTTTTTTTTTAAAATGTAGTCCTTAGGACTGTGTATGAACTATGGAGACAACATTTTTTGGGGGGGAATTATTGATTGTCTTTTTGTTACGGCATCACGCAAAAACTACGGGATGAATTTGGATTGCATTTTCAATATTGTATAACTTAGTCACCTAGGAAGAAACTGAGGTATGTATTATCTCAACGCGACATCAGGGAGAGGAGCAATAAAGGTAAAAGCAGATGCTTGACACTCGGCGCGTGCACTGTGCAAGTTCCTCAAGCCAAAAATGACTACATGTATATAAATATAATTTTTGTGGGACAAATATACTTTTAGGGACTGTTTATGAACTATGGAGACCAAACATTTTTTATCAGAATTTGCACAGCCTCCTAAAGTCCAAAATTAATATATAAATATATATTTATATACAATATATACATATATTGGACACTCGAACACAAACAGTTATATATGTATGCATATAGAAATACATATATATATATATATATATATATATATATATATATATATCAAGATCTATTTCACAGAAAAATCCAACTATATATTAAGTACTAATCAGGCAGCTTATCTTGACTCATGAAGTTGCAGTATACATGTCAGTCCAGTAGATAGCACACCAATGGGCAGCTTTACGTGGTTTGCTCACGAGTTAGTAGCCCCAAGCATCTTTTTGTGTTAATCCCCGAAGGAGAAACTACATATATTGTTTACAAAGACATTTTGTGGTCAATGTCTAATATATAAAATATACATCACAATATTAGATACCACTACTGTCTTTATAAAGTTAGTTCTGCTGAGTAATAACAGGCATTCACGCGATTGAGGCTGTGGGCAAACGCTAGTATTATATAAACAATTTTTGGCCATACCCACAGTTTAGAAAGCTCTGTAAGGATTATTTACGAATAGGCAAAAATGCAGTGCTAAAGGTCTATTGTGATGATGTGTGAGGTGGACTTGTGGGCAGAGATGGCAGCATCTGCAGGATGCATATCTAATGGAAGAAATTGGGCAGTTCATGGACCTTCCTTTCTCAGCACGGATTATGGAACTGATTCATAGTTGGGTGCTGTAGTGTCTGTGTCTGCATCTTTTGCTGGCTTCGCACCTGCGACTTTATGCTAATGCCACTACAAGTTCTTCCCTGGTGTACATCCGTGCGCCTGAATGCGCAAGGACTGAGATGCCCGCTTTGAGCATGAAATACCGCTTGGTGCATCTTTAGATGCAAACATCGGCCGATCCCTCAAAACTTGCACAAGCCCCATGACAGGTGTATGGCCCCCATTGTACACGTCTGTGCGCCTGAATTCGGACACACCCACAACACTCCCATTACGCGCCTATAAGAATGGCCATCTCCATGCATCTGAATAGTCCCCTATCAATCAACGCCCATTACATTTTCAATACAATTCTGATTCAGTGCTTCTGAATAGATACCGCGACTTTGTACACACACCATTTTCTGCATGCGTTGTGCAACCTTTTCACAACTTTGATGCATGTGCAGTTGAAAACCATTGACCATTTGTGTGACTATTGGCATTGTGTTGAACTCAGATTCATATATGCATAAGTGGATAACATATTGGTATGTGATTATTTAAAAGAGCTGGCAGAAGAAGCAGCATCAGACGTTCCTTGGTTTATGTGTCTTTTCCTGCCAACAAAAGGACTTGAATTATCCAAGTGGTCAGTATAGCCAGTAACCCAACATTATGCCTATACTTTAAAGCAGTGGTGGCCAAAGTTGGTCCTCTTCTAAGAGTTCATGTTTTCCAGACCAGCTATGGATGTCTTAAAATGTGTCAGTTGTGTCAGCTAGGAGAACTGGAAAACATGTACTGTTAGGTGTTCCTTGGGACCATGTTTGTCCACCGCTGCTTTAATGAGACACACTTTGCATCTTGTCAGTTCCACTTTGTAAAAAATCTAATTTTAAATTAATTAGCACAAGACAATCTCAATATCTCCCAATTCTCATGATCAAATGAAATCACAAATGAGGCTAACAAGCTGTATTTCAGAAGAACAGTTTGGTCCTTAAGTGACGGCATGTTCAACTTTAATGTGATATTTTTTACACCATTTGCATTTCACAGAACATGCTCCAAATATAGCTGTGGAATGATATTACAGATGCGTTTTCAAACATGGGCAAGTTTGTGTGTTTAATCAAATAGATGCACGATCACAAATAAAGAAGCAGTGCATGCCTGTCTGTTTTGCAGTCAGTAGATAAGTCTTTGTGGTACTGTAACTTTACAATAACTGTTTAATCATAAACATAAATCTTGCAGCGATGTTGTACTGGCACAGTCATTCAATGTAGGTTGTAAGGTCCATCACATACAGTAAGTCTGTTATACTGGTCATACCCAGCAACAGCTGAACATTTCAAAGGCTTTTTACCTTTAGTAAATCCATCAGGTCATACAGGTTTGAAATGTGATGCAGGTTTTATGACACATCAATAACAGCCGTTATTCTTCAAGACGATGTATAATCCTCATATCTAACAACCATGTTAGTGTTTCCTTTCTGGAAACTTACCAAAGAGGTGTTAGAGCAGGATGAAAACCAGTGCAACTGGTTCTAACATATACTAATGCAAAACACTGCAGTACTGTAAGACTGCCTGGTAATTGTAGATCATAAATGGTTCTCAGTTTTCTAAACATTTCAGTATGAATGACCAAACTAAGAACAAGTGCTTATTTAGGTTAGAAAATAAATTTGCGAACTTTGTAAACAGAGATATATTTGGTGCAGATTGGTCTGTAACACTGCTAGAAAACAAATATTCAGTGTAGCTTAAACATCTATATTAATGCCATTAGCTGTCTATCTAAAAATAGTTGTAGCTATTTATGTATTTTTTCATGCACAAAAATGCAGACCTCCAGTATCCAACCTATGTTCATAACAATAGTAAGAGCACTAAAAATTTAAAAATAAATAATAATAACAATAATAATAATAATAATAATAATAATAATAATTGCAGTTATTTCATTGTTTCCAGGCTCATGCAAATAGCTCCAAATGTAATAACTAACTTTTGGCCTGTTGTTTTTCAGTGTTTCCCTAATTAAAAGACTACTTTTGCATTGCCTTATTAAGTAATGGTGTTACTCCTAGTGATAACCCTCATTGCAGTAGGCTATGTAGTTCACACAGGCGCACTAGCATTGCTTTGTATGGAGCAATGTAAGCATTAGGGGAGACAGATGATTTTCATATCAGCTGTCACCTTGCTGGAGCAATGATGAATTGCTCTTGTGCTTGCAGCGAGTAGGAATGTTAATTATCTGGGTCCGCCCGGACTTTTATAATTAACATAATGAATAGACCGGTGGGACTCTAATTCCCAGTCTTCCCCCTCAGTGCCGAGGGGTCAGTCCTGCATGTCTATGCAGGGAATGGCTGCAGTCAACAGGCGACAGCTAGGGCTTAAATTGTACCAGGTCAGGGTGCAGATGGCAGCCTGCTCCCTGGGCTCAGCCCACCCCTTTTGGACGTTATGCAGATTGTTGCTCAGTTGCCTGATGTTTTTAGTACTGCGCATGGGTTTGAGTCGCACTGCGTATGTTTCATGATGGTTTACCAATGGCGGTCTTAGTGAGAATTTGGACACAGAGTGACTGATAGTCAGTGTGTGTTTTGGGGAGGTAATGGGAACGCAGTGTTACTGGCCCTGGCAGATTACTTCCGACCGACATTCTGAGCAGCTATAGGGCTGTTCGATGTGCAACTGACGTTGAATCTTTGTTTGCAAGTGGCTGATTAGAGAAGCAGCCGGTGGGCATCTCTGTACAAGTTACAGCTGCAGTGACATTAGCATAAATTCTCACTAACGCTGCGTACAAAGACACAGCCGTGATGGGATTAGCGCCCACCTCTAAATCAGGCACTATGGGGCCTATTCATCATACATAAACTTTCTCTGGAGGTAATTAGGTTTAGAACTCGCATGGAGTTCTACCTAATTACCAGAGGAATTCATCATTCCTCCTCCCCATAACTATCTATTTCGAAAAGCTGTCATTTTTGCGATGACAGCTTTTCAGGAAATAGATAGTTATCCCTATCTGCACTACCTTACTGCAGCTGAAATCCGTGCTGCGCATGCACTGTTACATTCATAAAGCCAGCGCATGCGCAGCACTGCCTACAGCAGTGGTAATTTTGTGTGTCCCCCCCCCTGCCCCCTCCGCTCACCTCCCCCCCTCCCCTCTACGCTCACCTCCCCCCCATCCCCGACTTACCTGCTCGCGCTGCAGCCTCAGGCTCCGTCTGCTATGCTGTCATGTGGTCTCCCAGCAAAACACAGTACTGTTTAGAAAAATAAATTTTTTTTTTTTCTAAACTTTACTGTGCTCTGCTGGAGAGAACACATGACAGCATAGCAGACGGAGCCAGAGGAGAGTCCAGAGCAACGGAGGAAGAAGCCGGGGACCTGCCCAGCTGAAAGCAGGTAAGTGTTACCTACTATACGCCACCTCACAGTGGCGTATGGTAACACCATCAAATTCCAAAATACATAATTTTCAGAATTTGATGAATACCATAATTTCCATATCCCCATACGAATGAAGGGCTTCATCCACAAGTCCCACATGCCGAGCGGAATCGCTCCGTCTTAGCTCCTCCTTCACTTTCTCCAGCTGCTTCTGCAAAAGCCTGATGAGGGGATTGACCTGACTCAAGCTGGCAGTGTCTGAACTGACTTCACGTGTGGCAAGTTTGAAGGGCTGGAGAACCTTGCACAACACGGAAATCATTCTCCACTGTGCTTGAGTCAGGTGCATACCCCCTCCTTTGCCTATGTCATAGGTGGATGTATAAGCTTGAATGGCCTTCTGCTGCTCCTCCATCCTCTGAAGCATATAGAGGGTTGAGTTCCACCGCGTCACAACCTCTTGCTTCAGGTGACGGCAGGGCAGGTTCAAGAGTGTATGCTGGCGCTCCAGTCTTCGGCACGCAGTCGCTGAATGGTGAAAGTGGGCAGAAATTTTTCGGGCCACCCAAAGCATCTCCTGCATGCCCCTGTCGCTTTTCAGAAAATTCTGCACCACCAAGTTTATTGTGTGAGCAAAACATGGGATGTGCTGGAATTTGCCCAGATGTAATGCCCGCACAATATTGGTGGCGTTGTCAGATATCACAAATCCCCAGGAGAGTTTAAGTGGGGTAAGCAACTGGGCGATGATTTCCCTCAGTTTCTCTAAGAGGTTGTTGACAGTGTGCCTCTTACTGAAACCTGTGATACACAGCATAGCCTGCCTTGGAACGAGCTGGCATTTCTGAGATGCTGCTACTGGTGACGCTGCTGTTGTTGCTGCATAAGGTGATACAATTACCCAGTGGGCTGTCACAGTCATATAGTCCTTAGTCTGCCCTATTCCACTTGTCCACATGTCCGTGGTTAAGTGGACATTGGGTACAACCGAATTTTTCAGGACACTGACGACACTTTTTCTGACGTTTCTGTACAGTCTCGGTATCGCCTGCCTAGTGAAGTGGAATCTAGACGGGATTTGGAACCGGGGACACATTACCTCCATCAATTGTCTAAATCCCACTGCACTAATGGCGGATACCGGATGCATGTCTAACACCAACATAGCAGTCAAGGCCTCAGTTATACGTTTTGCTTCAGGATGACTGCTGTCGTACTTCATCCTCCTCGCTAAGGACTGTTGGAGGGTCAATTGTTTAGTAAAAGTAGTGGTGTTCCTACTTCCTCTCTGGGATGATGAACGACTCCCAGCAGCAGCAACACCAGCAGCTGAGTTGACGGTGTGGTTTGCAGGCGCTTGGATACAACAGGACAAAGTGATATAGGTGTCCCTGGACTGCTTACGGTCTTAGCCAAAGTTTCTGAACTTGACAGTAACTTTTTATGAACACGCTGCAGGTGCCGTATAAGGGAGGATGTTCCTAGGTGGTTAATGTCCCTACCCCTACTTATTTCACCTTTACATATGGTACATATGGCAAGACAGTTGTTGTCTGGATTTGGATAGAAATATTGCCAGACCAAAGAGGTGGAATGTTTGGTCTTCTGCCCAGGCATGACCGTGATGGGCTTTTACATCCCACGGACAACAACTGTCTCCCCCGGAGCCTGATTTAAACAAACCACATCACCATCAGAATCCTCCTCGCCAACTTCCTCCTCAGTGCCAGCTACACCAGTATCCTCATCCTGTTGTACTTCAACAGTGACATCTTCAATTTGCATATCAGCAAGTGGACTGGGGGTGCTCCTTTCAGCACTTGCAGGGAGCGTGCAAATGGTGGAAAGAGCCATCTCTTCCCGTCCAGTGCTGGGAAGGTCAGGCATCGCAACCGCCACCACACTTGGACTCTCCTTGGGGATTTGTGATATCTTCTTAGAACGCACAGTTCTTCGCTTTGCTTTTGCCAGCTTAACTCGTTTGATTTTTTTAGCAGGAGGAGGGCTTCCATCGTCATGTGAAGCTGAACCACTAGTCATGAACACAGGGAAAGACCTTAGCCGTTCCTTGCCACTCCGTGTCGTAAATGGCATATTGGCAAGTTTACTTTTTCTCCTCAGATGATTTAAATGTTTTTTTTAAGTTCATTTTCCTGAACTTTGTCATTTGGGATTGTATGTGCCCTCTACTATGATATTGGGAATCAGCCTTGGCGGACGACGTTGATGGCATGTTATCGTCTATGTCATGACTAGTGGCAGCAGCTTCAGCACTAGGAGGAAGTGGTTCTTGATCTTTCCCTATTTTATTTTTATCAGAGAAAGTTTGGTCCTCCATTTATGTTATATTGATATATATACGTGCGGCTAAAGCGCACACAAACACAGAAAATATTTTTTTATTTTTGCTGGAGAGTAGTGCACTTTGTGGGTCACACCACCCTTTAAGAAATGAGCCAGCCGGCTCTTTACTTATGGGACACAGGCGCACGCTCCTTTGTTGATGCACGTGCAGCTACAGTGCACACAATTCACAAAGACAGAAAAAAAAGAAGAATTTTTTATTCTTTGTGGAGCGCACTTTGAGGGTTACACCACCCTTTAACAGACAGACGCACGGTTGGCACTGCTGCTTTGAGGATGCACGTACAGTGCACACAATTCACAAACACAGAAGAAAATGTTTTATTTTTGTTGGAGTGCACTTTGGGGGTTACACAACCCTTTAACAGACAGACGCACGCTTGGCGCTGCTGCTTTGAGGATGCACGTACAGTGCAGACAATTCACAAACACAGAAGAAAATGTTTTATTTTTGTTGGCGTGCACTTTGGGGGTTACACCACCCTTTAACAGACAGACGCACGCTTGGCGCTGCTACTTTGAGGATGCAGGTGCAGCTACAGCCCACACAATTCACAAAGACAGAAAAAAAAAAGAAGAATTTTTTATTCTTTGTGGAGCGCACTTTGGAGGTTACACCACCCTTCAACAGACAGACGCACGCTTGTCGCTGCTGCTTTGAGGATGCAGGTGCAGCTACAGCCCACACAATTCACAAAGACAGAAAAAAAAGGAGAATTTTTTTATTTTTTGTGGAGCACACTTTGAGGGTTACTCCACCCTTTAACGGACAAGCCAGCCGGCCCTTTACTTATGGGACACAGGCGCACGCTTGGCGCTGCTCCTTTGTTGATGCATTTGCAGCCACAGTGCACACAATTCACAAACACAGAAAATATTTTTTTATTTGGTCTGGAGTGCACTTTGGGGGTTACAGCACCCTTTAACGGTCAAGCCAGCCGGCCCTTTACCTATGACACAGGCGCATGCTTGGCGCTACTCTGTTGATGCACGTGCGGCTACTGCGCACACAATTCACAAACTCAAAAAAATATATTTTTTAATTTTTTTTGGAGTGCACTTTGGGGGTTACAGCACCCTTTAACAGACAAGCCAGCTGGCCCTTTACTTAAGGGACACAGGCGCACGCTTGGCGCTGCTCCTTTGTTGATGCACGTGCAGCCACAGTGCACACAATGCACAAACACAGAAAATATTTTTTTATTTGGTTTGGAGTGCACTTTGGGGGTTACAGCACCCTTTAACAGTCAAGCCAGCTGGCTCTTTACTTATGACACAGGCGCACGCTTGGCGCTACTTTGTTGATGCACATGCGGCTACTGCGCACACAATTCACAAACACAGAAAAAATATTATTTTTTTTTGCACTTGGGGGGAGCACCCCTGATGGACAGAGCACCTCCTGGACAACACTACAGCACCCCTTTAGGACTGGGACGCTGCACTGGACTTTGGAGTGGACACAGCCCCTATGGACAACTGACTGCACAACACAGTACAGCCAGCCCCTATGGACTTTGAAGGAGTGGACACAGCCCCTATGGACAACAGCAGCACAACACAACACAGCCAGCCCCTATGGACTTTGGAGGAGTGGACACAGCCCCTATGGACAACAGCAGCGCAGCACAACACAGCCAGCTCCTATGGACTTTGGAGGAGTGGACACAGCCCCTATGGACAAAAGCAGCACAGCACAACACTACACTACACTACACTACACAGCCCAGCCAGCCCTAACTCCCACCCTCCCTCTTCACTGTCCACAGCCGAGTGAGAAAATGGCGCCGACGCGGGTACCTTATATAGAATCCAAAACCCGCGAGACCCGGAAGGCGGGATGATGAAGTTTTGCCTCGATTTCAGATCCGAGTCAGACGGGAAAAGTCGAGCCTGACTCAGATCGGCCTCGGATCGGGGGGGCTCGGGAGGGTTTGGATTTCAGAAATCCGAACCCGCTCACCCCTAATATATATATATATATATATATATATATATATATATATATCGTTAATTAGTGATGTTCTGTTTATGTCAGTTTTTCTGCTTAGGGTAAATCTGAGAAGTATAAAGAAAACGGGGTGCACAATAGTGAAAGTACTTAGTAGCTTTTGGGCGGGATGTGCTATACTTGTGGAGGACATCCTGTCTGACATCGCATTGTTACTGGTCGCATATGCACTAACATATGCGATCAGTACCACAAAGGACAGCTCCTCCAATAAGAGCTTTCCTTTTCGATCAGCGATGCGCCGTGGACTTCCGGGCTTATGACACATGCGCTGAGTGACACGGTAGTCGTGGGGCATGCCGATCGGATCCCTCATACTAATGCGAGGCGGTAGAAGCCCATATGCTTCTATAGGGTAACGCCAGCAAACACTGGCGTTACCCTCCGCATTGGAGCCCCGGCAGCCACCCAATGATACATATGGAAAATGCGTTAAAACCCGGAAAGCATTTTCCATTTGGTACATCCCGGCCTTTATACTTTTCACACCAGATTAAAAATCATGTACAAGATAAACATCTTGATAAAGTGCACGATTTGCACACATGTACTCTTAGACACCAGGGCTAGCCTGCTTCCACAGTGTCCGCCCTTCCAGGTATCCAGATCTCTTAATAGTACTGGCGTTGGGGAACTGCGTGTGAGTCACCCGTTTAGTATACATATATGCATGCATACACACGTACACTAACAATGTCTTCTGCTTCTTATTTAAGGGTTACCAAGGAATGGTTGATGGCGGTGGCAATATTGTTGAAGTAACATGGGAAAGTGTGTCAAGCATTTTGCAAGTGGTAGGTACTTGAAAAATGTGTTATTTATTTCTATTATATTGGTCTACTTTATATTTAACCTGATGACACATATTTGTTTGGTTACCATCTAGAGTAGGGTTTTTTTAGACTAATGAATTAGAAAATGGTGTAATTGATCTGTTGGCTTCCCATAATAGCATAATGCACCTTTAGGACCACATTTCGAAATGAACTAAGGCCCTCATTCAGAGCCGCTTGTAAGCGGCAGTACGCTCGTTCCGAGCGATATTTGCACATCTGCGCATGCGTACGGTTTTTAGTACGCATGCGCGAACCAGTCAGTGCGGCCGAAAATCGTTTGTTCGCTATATAGCGAGTGCCTGCTAATTTGAGTGACAGAATGAGGCGTATGTGGGTGGTAACAGGGGAAGGTGCTTGAAAAGGGGGAGTGGAGATCAGAACGCAGGCGTGCTTAAAGGTCAAAGCGGGCGTTTTATGGGTGTGCATAATTAATACAGCAGCGTCATTCACCACGTCACTGGGTTATTTTATAGTCAGAACTGCTCGCAATATTGTGGTTGAAAAAACCAACCACAAGAATAGCGAGCAGTTCATACGCTGTTCGATGTACTCGATTAATCTAATAAATAGCGGACATGACGTATGATGCGAGTGGCCAGGGGGCGTTTTTATCAAATAAACGAGCGTATGTTTTGCTCGCTCGTTCAGACATGGAGGCGGCAACAGACCGCAAAGAGCGAACGGTTCATTTGAATAGCCACCCCCTTTTTATGAACGAGCGAGCGCTAATTGCGAGCGGCTCTGAATGAGGGCCTAAGTCCAGTGCGTTTGTTGCACCGAGTATCCACAAAAACTTGCACCTGTAGTTTGAGTTACATGTTTCTTGCACTTGTGGTCCTTGCACCTAGATGGATCGGGGGCAAGAAGAGGACAGCAGTTCCGGTAACTTTACCACATTGTGATCTCAGTATAATTGGAACTGGGTCTCCAAGACACCTCCCCTGTTGTACTAATATATAATACATTTATAAGTACATATATTTTTGAGACATGTTTTAATTAAATAAAAGACTCCCCAAAACTTCTTATTTGCCACTTTATGGAAAAAAAACATCTTCTCACACAACATAGTCTGATGGGAATCTTCTAACCAATAAGAATAAAATAGAAAAACTGGGAGCACCTGACACTGAATGACTTTGTGCTCAATTAATCATAATGGTCAATAGTCACTAAGGGGGGGGGGGTTCAATTAGTCGCTGTAATTTACCGCAGGCTAATTGATCGTCGTGGACTTTTCAATTATTCCCTTTTAACGGGGATGTCTTCTCGGGTCTCATGAGAAATCCCCAATAACTGTGCTGTTTTTGGGTAAACTTTTCATGGATTCAATTTGTTAACGCCCGATGACCAGTGTTAAGGCCTGTTCTCATTTAATGGGCGTTAACAAAGCTAGCGGGTGAATTCGGGAGGCTAATTGAATCTCCCCGGGTTTTAAAGCTACCTGTTATTACCCGCAGTAATTTAATTAAGTCAATAGGATAGGTGCAAAATATAGGAAATATATGGTGATGCTTGTGTGCACTTTCCTCGAGCATCTGTCAGGGGTAGATTTATTGGCCAGCAGGTAATCAAAGCAGCAGATCAATGGCGGCTTTGACAAATTAAATTAAAACGACAATAGATATAAATGCTAAATCAGGCTTGATTACCATTAATTGCTATTGCTGCTCAATAGACTGTGGCTTGTGATTGCTCCTTTATTTCACACCCACTTACAATTTTATCTGGAACTAGAAGAGGAACAGGGGGAGGGGTTAGGGCTGGTAAAAATTATCCTTGGGTATCCAGTTGGGGGAAAACATACTAGTAAAATCTTGTACTAGGTGGTAGTATAACTTTACATTTATGTTAATATGTATATGGTCTCTTTTTTTAAGTTGCCGAATCCATCTGTTTCTATTACAGGGGGGGACTGTCATTGGCAGTGCTCGTTGTAAAGCTTTTCGGAACCGAGAAGGTCGCTTACAGGCAGCTTACCACCTTATTCAGCGTGGGATTACAAATCTTTGTGTCATTGGAGGAGATGGCAGCTTAACAGGAGCTAACCTTTTCCGTGAGGAATGGAGCGGACTTCTGGATGAATTAGTAAAAAATGGTAATTCAGATCCAAAGGTCTCCAAGTCACTCTATCAACAGCCTCTTGGTTTTTTATTTTAATATTCCTAAGTGCCTACTATATATGCTACATACAGTACAAGAAAGTGTTATAAGCAATCATATCAATTTAACCTTGTGAATTAAACATATTAAAAGAATGCTATGTTAGGAAAACAAGGATACTACATATTCCAGGATTAATTGGCTTCTTGGCAGCACTGTTCTATGGCAAGATTGATGACACCTTATACTCATAATAATATATACATGGGTAAATAATGTTTTCTAGGCTGAATAGCTTATCTCCATATGTGTTATGCTATATGTTTCCTTGTAGAGATATAGCAAAATTTACTAAGCGGCGGTTTGACGGCGGTTTCTACTCTATTCTAAACTTCGGCGGTTTGGTGGCGGTTTCTATTCTATTCTAAACCCCAGGGGGTTTGACGGCGGTTTCTATTCTATTCTAAACCCTGGTGGTTTGGTGGCAGTTTCTATTCTATTCTAAACCCCGGGGGGTTTGGTGGCGGTTTTGCAGCGGTTTCTAAATGACAGCCCTGTTCTATTCTATTCTAAAATTTGTTTTCATGACAGTTTTGCAGCGGTTTTGGCCTTAGTAAAGCAAAACCGCCGCCAAACCACAGTCAAAACACATTTTAGAATAGAATATGACAGGGCTGTCATTTAGAAACCACTGCAAAACCGCCACCAAAGCCCCGGAGTTTAGAATAGAATAGAAACCGCAGTCAAACCGCCGCTTAGTAAATTTTGCCCATAAAATAAAAACATCAGCATAATAACAGCAAAACTGATGTTTCGCTTAACCCTAAAGCTTGTGCTGCAATGCAGTTTTCCAGTCCCAGTTTTGCTGCATTATTCCGGCCATTCCACACAATATTTGTATATTTGCATTCATAGCCTATGAAATGTGTGGGACAACGAACTCAATACTATGTGGTGTAAAACTGTAACTCCTCCAGAAATACAGGCTAATTTTGGCAGCTAAGGGCAGATTGCGATGAATATTTAATGGAACAGTTAGGAACATTTTTCTCATCTCTACAAGAAGCCTAAAATATGGTGAATGTGTATTATTTACTTGATGAGAAATTCCAATGATATAAGCAGACTGAGCACTGGGTACAAATTAATATGTCTATGAACTACGACGTCCTATCTCTCTCCAAGCTTTGACAAATCTCCTCTTAAGTGGTAGATGCATCAAACCTTCTGAAGAGAAAAAAAATGGAGACGATGTCCATAGCCACCAATCAGCTTTTAGATATCATTTATCTTGTACAATTTATAAAAAGAAAGTCACCACCTGTCCTCTTGTGGAGGTTTGATACATCGTCCCCTAATCCCCTAATAGTCATAAGTGTATTTATTTTTCAAGAAATGATTTAATATATAATATAGAATTAATACAATAAATAATAATGTGCAGAATTTGATTGTATACAGAAGGCCAGGACTGGACTGAAGTACTCTCTGTTTATTTATACCAAATACCACTTTATACTAATCATTATATCTTTATACGATGGAGTAAGTCACATAAAACAATTAGCATTGTATGTTGCTAAGTGTGAATATATCTTCGGAATAAATGAAAATAATTTGGGGAAAATAGCAGGTTTGTGGAAGAGTAAATCCAAATATGCTCCACTGCTATATGTCTATATGTATACAGGATATAAATAACTTAACCTACATAACCCTTTACTAATAAACTTATTTCATATATACCCCATATTCTATTAATATGTACCCCTACATCTAACCAATTTTACTGGGATATAATTATTTTTAAACTTTTTTATTGTGTTATATGTATTGCTCTCTTCTTATTCTGGCATAAGAATGTAGACTTGTTAAAACGACTGAACACCAGGAATGTATATATAAATGTAATAGATAGGTGGAAATAACATAAGCAAAACATAGCCCTATATACCTTTGCTGTTCTCTTTATTCACGTACAGAGGAGCTGATAGTCACACTGCACCTCACTGTGCTCCCTGCCATGTGGTGCGAGGTGCAGTGAGATATAATACCAGGAGCTGGCAGTAGTTGAGGTGCAGACCTATAGATTTATAGTACAAAGCCCACAGACAGACTTTATTATTATTTATTCTTAGGTGGTCTAGCTCTTTGACCTTCTGACTGATAAAGATGTACGTATGTTGTAACGCCACTGGCTATGTGCAAAAATCTAATGTCATATTTTATAATCAGGTAGAATATTGTAGCTATTGTTCCACGCTGATTACAGCAGATTACAAATACTTAATGACCTCAATTTTTTTTTTTTTTCTTATAGGAAAAATTGAGGCTTCTGCTGCGCAGGTACATTCCCATCTAAATATAGTAGGAATGGTGGGTTCCATTGATAATGACTTTTGCGGAACTGACATGACAATTGGAACAGACTCGGCCTTACATAGGATCATCGAGGTTGTGGATGCAATCATGACCACAGCTCAGAGGTAAAGTATAGTACATACGTTATGCTGGGAATAGGAGAGAAATCAAAAGAACATTTTAGAATTGTCCGGTATACTTCTCTTATTTCCTAGCCTGGTGTCAATGATTGTTTAATTAAAATTTCTGCATCACTATACAAGCAAAATGTCTGGTGGGCTGTTGAACACATTTTAAATATGCATTAATTAATTAATTGTTCACTGACACTTGCCTGATGTGAGTGAGCCACCAGATCCTGTGAGACTCTGCAAGTGCATCTTTATTAGACGAAAATGTGTCTAAATCGCATCTAGGACGCATCGGCAGATTGTGCTGATTAATTTGATATGCAACACTAGCAAATCCGTGTGCACCTAAGACTGTATATGAACCACAACAGCTTTCAATGAAAAAAGTAGCACTTCGTATACAAATTCTGAGACTCAGATTTCTGCATATTTTAGTTACCGGGCCATTCATCACCAAGGGTTCCAAATGGACCACCTGATGTTCAGCAAACTCCGAAAATGGAAAGTTTTCGGAGTTTGATTGCGAGAACAAGCACCATCTTCAGACGGCGCTTGTTTTGGGATACCTACTCCTTCCTATGGGAAGGAGTTTCAGGGATGCGAAGACAGAAACCCGAACGGATCCCTCCTCCACCTCCTCACTACCTCCTCAGTGGCTGTGCGCATGCGTGCCCTTGGGTCATGCATGTGTAGCCGGGACAACGGGGAGGAGGTAGGTAACGCAGCTCCTTATGTAGCTGCAGTACTAACCGGGGGGACAGCTGATGATTTGCTCCGGTGTCAAATTTTCCCCACTGCGAGTTGGATATTTAAGTATCCCTTGCAGCGAGATCAATACTTAATCATCGGGGGCCATACGGTCTCCAATGATGAATAGGCCCCTCAGTCTCACAGGACCTGGCTCGCCGAGAGGGGCTTTTTAGCGTGACTGCAGCAAAGATGTATAAGGACACCTCTGTAGTTTGAAAATATTTTTAATCTGAAATTTTTAGGTAAACTGCTCAGAGTTCGAAAATAAGACTCCAATAGCACTTGCCTATACTACTGGTGTGATGCATCAGGTAACAGGCTATATCTATGTAGGATGTCTTTTTTTTTTACTAATAACTATACTTTCATTTATTTTTGATTGACTTTCCAAATATGTGCTTTGTTTTTACTGACTGTAAGTTTATTTACCGGTTGTTTCCAAGTAGAGGTGTCCATTAACTTTCTGTATATCCAGGATTAAGAGAATGAAGCTAAAGAGAACTCTTTATGAGATGCATAATACTTTGTTATTAATTGGTCCCTTTCTTCCTTCCAGTGTCTTTAAATCTTTGGGGCCTATTCATCATACGATAAATGGCCCACTAACCATGCATAAATGCTAGTTTACGCATATTTAGGTTACTGGGCTATTCATCATCAGGAGTCCGGTAGGACCACCTGATATTCAGCAAACTCCGAAAACTGAAAGTGTTCGAAGACTGCTTCCGAGAACAAGCGCCATCCTCAGACGACGCTTGTTCTCGGATCCCCAATCCTTCCTATGAGAAGGAGTTCTGGGAATGCGAAGATCCCTCCGCCGGCTTCTCACTACCTCCCTGGCGGATTTACGCATGCGTGACCTCAGGTCACGCATGCGTAGCCGGGATGATGCGATACTAACCGAGGGGACAGCTGCTTTTCGGAGCAGCTGTCCCCGCACCGGAGCAATGATGAATTGCTCTGGTGTTAAGATTCCCCCGCTGCGAGTTGGATACTTACGTTTCCCTCGCAGCAAGATCATCACTTAATCATCGGGGGCCATACGGCCTCCGATGATGAATAGGTCCCTATATGTCTAAAAAGGGAAGGAGATAGAGGGGGATGGTTAACAAACAATATTTGCAGAATATCTCCTAAAATCTTAATTTTCAGGGTTTACTCGCCAATATTAAGGATCCCATAAAAGCATGTACGGGGGACCACAAAGATATCAAAGATATGTGATGCAGTCCCCCATTTTTGATCGCAGAATGCCAGATGGGGCTGCTTAAATGCCAAATTTACCAAGCTGGCCTTGGTAGCTAACACCAATACAACCTGTTATATTTCCTGTAAATTTGTTTTACAAAGGGGTAAGAAATGTGAATCTCATACTAAATAAAATATGTTTACATTTCCTTCCAAACCATCGAATCATACTTGGTGAAAGTAAAATATTCCAGTTGTTAGCTAAGGTAAATCAGACGTAACCATCAGTATTTTAGGGCTGGGGAGTGTAACAGTACAACAACAAGCCAAGTAGTTGAAATATGGATTTGGAACTACGATTCCCCCCTAACATGTTGGTCTTTGAAGAATAGACATTTTAATTATTGCTTATTTACATTTCCAAATAAAAAATCTAAATGTTATGTTGACCAGATTAAAGAGTTTACAACAACCTAAGAATTACAACCATTTAAAAAATATGAATTCCTCTTATGGAGTGGTAGTCTACAGCATGCTTGAACTCCACACGCACATGCACTGTACTTTTCCCCAGTGTTTCAGTGTTGCTGCACAGAGCCCTTCATTCAGAGTGAACAATAACATTATTTTGTAAGTGCAACAATTCTAGTGGCTGCCAGAGCATGCCAGCATTTGTAGGACTAAATGTACCAGCATGTTTCGCATTCACGGCCCACTGCGGCTTGTTGTGTACCTGCATTAAATGCTGTAATATTTAAAGGAAACAATTGTTCCCCTAAATGCTGGGGATATCCTCTTCTTCTAGGTTGAAATCTGTGTGGGCAAACATAAAAAACACTACTGACGACAACAACATTATCCTGGCTGTACTGCAAAGCATGTTAGTTACTAATCAATATAGATCATCTTCGCTCTGATTGGTCAGAGTAAAGGAAGGTCATACTGTATCGACTAGTGATGGTTACAACCCACATAATATGTATAAGCAGTGTTTTTTTCTGATGCTACTCAACAGTATGCAGTACTGGCACCTTATATTATGGGGCATATTTATTAATTAATGGGATTTAGCACTGAAAATTATAATTGTTTAGCTTATTGTGACAATATATAATGAAAGATCACCTGGCAGGGACAGGGGCTCCGATCATGATCGGATTAAGGGGGGGCAACAGGGGTGGTCTCCCCGAGGCCCCCACACTGTATTGGTGTGACCCTGCTGTGAATAGGTGTCCAGTGAGCTTCCATGGCTCTGTGTTTTGAATGCAGCAGCAGTACAGTTAGTGCTGCTGCATACACCGCAGAGCGGCTCCCGAGTCTCCTCATCAGTATCATGTGACACATCATGTCCGTGACGCTGATCATTGATGTATGCAGCAGTACAGACTGTGCTCAGAACACAGAGACAGAAGGTAAGTAATCAGCGAAGATGAGGGGGTAGGGGTAGACTCCTTGTGGCTGGGTGGTGGAGGGGAGGGTCTGTGTGGCTTGGTGGGGACCCCCACAATTTAGTTGCCCCAGGGCCCCTACAAGCCTTAATCTGGCCCTGGCTCCGATACCAGAGATACCTGCTGCTGTCCCTCCAGTTACACATAGGGTTACTTTCCTGTTGTGGGAATCCCCCAAAAACAGCTGTTTTGGGGGGATTTTCTGCAAATTGACCAGTGGCTGCTCCCAGTAAAATTCGCTCCCTGCAGGAACTATCTAGCAATGGCGGTGACCTCTCATTGGAAGCGCTCCCTGCTAACTAAAGCCGGACAGGCAGTCTCAGGGGGAGGTGTTTTCTCCCCCTGGGACTGCCAGTCCGGACTGCAATTAGCATAGAGAGTGCTTCCAACGGGAAGCCTCTCCCTTGCTATAACGTCATTCCTATCTGGCTACTAGGGGCTGCAGCTGATGCAGTCCCTAGAAGCCTGCATGCTGATTTGTGCGCATGCGCGTTATCGCAAGTTGGCACATGTGTACATTGGCAGGACCTGCAGTGGGCACCAGACCCCCAAGGAGATAATGGTAGGAGCCGCAGCTGAAAATGACACTGGTAAATATGCTCTTATGAGTTACATTGCTACAATTTAATGAATTAATTCATACATTGCTTGAATTACATTGTAGCAAAACAATTGATAGAGGTTATACATCTCATTAATGCTGTGGCAATAATGGAGTAAGTGGTTTGGAAGCAACATGTTAAAACTTCAAAAGTGAAAAAGTGCTGGAATGTAAATGCCAGCTGGTATAATCAGATTGTTATAATATCTAAGAAATGAGTATAACTTCCTCATATTGTTTTCACTGTACAATTTTCAAACTTCTTAGTTAGGAAAACAACACAAGAATGAAAACCCCAATCCGCCCATGGGTATTTATTATATGTTATCCACTCCCATTCGTCATAGATCACTTGAAAACATAAATTGTAACCATTACTTCTACTGAACTTATCCCCCAAGCCTCCAACATTTCTAGTTTTCACACATAAATGTCCCCGCTGCATAACTGACATGGGGTCTATTCATGCACTTTTGCGGTGGTGAATTGTTACTTATCACTGTAGATCGTATCAATTTAACACGATCTATTGCTTAGATCAGTGATTCCCAAACTTTTTTGAATCACGGCGCCCTAGAATATCAGCATTGTTTTCACGGCACCCCTAGGCCAAAAGTTTTTTGAGCAATTCAGAAGAAAATGTAGTAAAGTGAAGTAAATTTTGCTTACCTGTCATCCTGTCATTCTCAGGTTCAGTTTTGTGGTGGTGGACAGGTTTGTGCTTCTGTTTGTCCACATATTTACAATACTTTGACCATAAATAATTTGATTTGGTGCTACTTGAGGCACCCCTGCAAGTGTCCCGAGGCACCCCTGGGTGCCACGGCACACAGTTTGGGAACCACTGGCTTAGATAAAGAGCAATTAACGAATACTTACCTATCCGGCAGTCCCTTCAGCACATGCGTCGGCCTGCGGATCACCTCACTGCAGCATGTAGGGCAGGGTGAGGGAGGACTGGGAGCTGGAGGTAGCGGGAAGTGTGTGAGGGACAGTGGGAAATGCAAGAAGGGAGTGGGGGGCAGCGGGCACTGTAGAGATGAGTGGATCGGTTTTACTGCTCATCTCTGATTAAGAGGTGGTCACCCGGCATATGCATATGCCAGGTCACACCTGACATAGCGGGGGTCATTGGCAGTTAATAGGTGGTGTCCCGACATATGCATACCTCTGAAGATTGTGGCAACAGGCAGCCAGGAGGAGGTGATTAGGCCTTGGGTTTCCCTGATTGGCTGCTGTAGCACCAGGGGGTGGGGAGAGCAGGGAGAAGCCAGGGAGACAGCTGTCTCCACACAGGAGACTCTTTAATGCCATCCTGAGATGGCAAATGTATTTATAGAAGCAAAACGGAAAGCTGAGCTTTCCATGCTTCTATGAATCGCTCTCCCCATACTACTGTGTGGGGAAGTGATCCTGATACAGAGGTTTGGTACCGCTAGAGAAATCTGAGATTTCTTCACTGTAACCCCTTCTGTGAATGAGAGGAAGTAGTGAACATCCCTGTTATCACATAAAGGGATTTTCACTGCTCCATGAATAGACCCCATAAAGGGAAGAGTTACAGTATATGTGACATTAAACTGTATGGGACTGAGTCACACACCTTTTGGCTGTAGGTGCAGGCAGCCACGGAAGCCTGATATACTGATATACTGTACTACTTTGTGCTAATGCGAGAATCCATAGGTCTATTGTACCCTGTCAGGATTACATTACTAAACAGTGTCAATGAATTAAACTAGTATTAGATGCACTCACTACAAAGTTGATATTTCAATTACCATTGTGATAGAAGCACAGGAAAAGTGCTGGATGGCATATATGTGTGTCCCAGATTATTGTCATGTTTGTTTTGAAACCCCCAGGAAATATCTGTGCTTGTTGTTGGACTTTTGGGTGTAGAAAAAGCCGGATAATGGGTCCTAGGAAGTGTATGTGAGAGTTAAGGGAGGGCTCCATGCAAAAGGCCAGTTTAGGTTTTCCAGCTTTCAGCCTGAGAGCTGGCTGATTAGTACCTGCAGCTGTGGGAGGCTCATATAAGATGTGTGAGGGTTTGGTTCAGTGTCTCACACCTGGGGAGAGCAAGCAGGCAGGCTTGTTCAGAGACACTGTGTTCTACTTCTTGTAAGTAATGTGCACATGCCTATGTTTGTGGTAAGAGTAGTAGGCTCTACCACTTTTGAGAGTGGGAAGTTATTGTATAGTTAGTGCCCAGACAGGCTAGGATTTATGTTTATGATTTAGATTTTATTTCTGCACAATAAAAACTAGCTCTGGCTAGCTTGCACGAAAGCCCTGGACTGGTGTTCTGTTTTCCTGGCTGCTGGGTGTTACGAGGTTTCCAATTACCCATGAAGAGGGACCTCCCACCCCGATCCTATTTCACCATACTGTATATTGGTAAACATTTTAAAAGTAACAAAACATGTGAAACTGCCCATTATACATCGTCACTTGTGACCTCCATTTGCACTAAGTTGTTGCAAAGAAATGCTCTGGTCCCTGAAACATTGGGGCAGATGTATCAAACAGTGAAAAGAGTGGAGAAGTGGACCAGTGTAGAAGTTGCCCATAGCAGCCAATCAGCTTTAAGGTAGCAGTTATCAAGTAAATTCTATAAAATGATAGGTAGAAGCTGATTGGTTGCTCTTTTAAAAGCTTGATACATTTCCCCCATTGTTTTTTAATAAATTTTAATCTGAACTATTGTAGAACTCCATAAACAAAATTTATGAAAGTGTACAGCAAATGCCATCACTCATGACCTCCGGCTGCAATTGTTCTCAAGGAGCATTCATTGACATCCAGCCAGCTGGAGGCCTCTTGTGGTTTCTGAAAACAATGAGCCACTACTCTCAGCAGTAGGCTACAACATGCCGTATGTGAGGTTTTGATCTTGCAGACATTTTTCATCAACTATTCATTTAACTCTTCTCCTTTGTAAACATAGCGTGTCAAGGATATTCTTCTCCTTTGCTTTCCTGAATTTTTGCTATTAGTGGTCTGTATGGGACTCCTGGTGTTGGGGCCCTGGTGTTATTATTCTTTTAGTATGTTAGACTGAAGTCTTAGTAAAAGAGTCACAAATAATTTGAGCAATCAGGCTTTCATAAACTGGCAGGATCAGAGCTGTAATCCTATTCAGATAGATTCAGTTATCGTCCGATTAAAATGGACGATATGAACGAAAACGATATCGATCATATTGTTATCATTCATATCTTGCATTTTTCGGTGCCCAACATCCTGCGATGCGTTGGCACGTATGGTCAATATTGATATCGACCATCGCCCGGGCATGCAGGCCAACCTGGTCGATATCGACCAGGTTACTACGGATCGCTATAGTTGTTGGTGAGTTGGTGGTGTGCTGGATGATCGATATCAATCATCCAGCACATCCGGGAGATTGAACAACCATATCGTTATAGTTGTTGATTGTCAAGTCTGTATGCACCATTACTTTTGTGGAGTTCATTTTCAAGATCCTCTGCTTTCATGTACCAGACTGCTGTAGATTGTTTCAAGAAATTCTTGTCTGAGAAGACAGACAAGTGCACTCAGGACCTGATTCAGAGCCGCTCGTAAGCGGCCGCTCGTTCGCTCTGAGCGATGTTCGCACAACTGCGCATGCATATGGGTCGTAATGCGCATGCACAAACCAGTCATTGCGGTCGGAAATCGTGCGCTCGCAAAACAGCGAGGGGCTGCTAATTTGATTGACAGAATGTACCGTTTGTGGGTGGTAACAGGGGAAGGTGCTTGAAAACGGGGGAGTGGAGATCCGAACGCAGGCGTGCCAAACGGTAAAAAGGGCGTTTAATGGGAGTGCATAATTAGTAAAGGAGCTACGTCGACCACATCATTTGGTTGTCTTTTAGCCTGAACTGCTCGCAGTGATAGTGGTAGGAAAAACCTACCACAAGCACTGCGAGCAGTTCAGATGCCTTTCGATGTACCCGATTAATCAAATAAATACCGGAGATGACGTGTGATGTGAACGGCAAAGGGGCGTCTTTACAAAATAGCGAGCGCATTTTTCGTTCGCTCGCTCAGACATAGAGGCGTCAACAAACCGCAATGAGTGAGCGCTCAATTTAAATAGCCGGCCCCTTTTTTGGAACGACTGTCCGCAAATAGCGTCCAGCTCTGAATCAGGCCCTTACTTTGTCACAGTTAACATATAGTGCCTACATATTACACAACGCTTTACAGAGAATATTTAATCATTCAAATCAGTCCCTGCATTAGGTAAGCTAGCAATGTCTATTCCCTACCAGACGGGGACCAATAGCAGAGTGTCTGTAGTGTGTGGAAGGACAACCTAAACCAGTGCATCCAGAGGAAACCCATACAAACAAAGTGAAAACATAAATCAAACAGTTGGAATTGATCCCATGAATGTATCACTGTGAGGCAGCAATGTTTTCACTGCTGTCCATAGGTCTGTAGTATGGCCTTACAGTAATGCTGGGCATATATTGTCAGATAAAATGTCTGTCAGAGCAACATTTTATCTGACAACCTGAAACCAGCAGATATTGTGGCCATACACTAGGAACTATGGGCCTGATTCAGAGTTGGGAATAGAGAGAGAGATAGCACTTAACTGTGTACCTGGACAAACCATGTTGCAATGCAAGGGGTGTAAATACATAATTTTTTTTGCATGTAGTGTAAATACTGGCTGCTTTTGCATGTAGCTCACAAATATTGCACAGCTTTATTATTACACTGCACTTTAGATGTCAGTTTGGACACGTCCCTCCCAAATCTAAATCTCTCTGTACATTTTAAATCTGCCCCACCTGCAGTGCAGCATGGTTTAACCAAGATGATCAGTTGAGAGAGAGATTTCTCTCTATTCCCAACTCTGAATCAGGCCCTATATCAGTGTTGGCTAACCTTGACACTCCAGCTGTTGTGGAACTATATATCCCAGCATGCCCTGCCACAATTTTAGCATGCCCTAATAGCAAAACTGTAGCAGTGCATGCTGGGTTATGTAGTTCCATAACAGCTGGAGTGTCAAGGTTAGCCAACACTGCCCTATATGCATGGCCACACAATATCAGGGTTCCTCCCCTGGGGATGAGACATTTCCCCATTCCTCCCCTGTGAAGGAATATTGAAAATATTGGGCGATTGGCTGCTGCAGTGCATACAATGATAGATGTGGCCGACCAATGATCGGATCTGTTTTTAAATGTCACCAGGTGAGTTCTCACTTTATCGTTTAGCATTACCAGGGCAACCACCCTACCGGAGGCACCAAGAGAAGTTGCGCCCTCAACTGGTGAAAGACTTTTCAGGACTTTGTATGCTAGCAGTTGACCAAGTTTTGCCAGCAGTGCTAGCCAGCTCCAGGAACCATTCTCCCCTGAAAATACTACAATGTATTAAATCAGGGTACGAACAGAGGGCCTGATTCAGACCGGCTCGCAAGCGGGTCGATGTTGCCCAAGTGTGTATGCGCACGATGTAGGCGGCTCCGTCGTGCGCATGCGCGAGACCCGAATAACGACGGCCAAGCCGTCGTTATGGGTCTCGCACCAAAGGGGGCATGCTGTCGATGGTGATTGACAGCATGCCCCCTTTGGTGGGCGTGCCGGGGGCATGGCTGCCCAGACGGAGGCATCCCCATGGGAACGCCTACCGTCTGGGGCCGGCCCCACTGACATCACTAGTGATGTCAGTGGGAGTGCTTTTGGCTCTGATAGAGCCAAAAGCACTCCAGGGCTTGCGGCAACGAGACCCTACCGCAAGGGTCTCATCGCAAGCCCGATGGTAGCGATGGTCTTGACCATCGCGACCATCATTTTGGCCGTTCGCTATAGCTGTGGGTGGTCTGTCAGAGCGTCCGGCTCTGAATCAGGGCCAGAGACTTAAGTTCATTATATTTAATATTTCACAAATGGGTGCCCTTTTTCTCCACCAAGACCAGCTAGAGTTCCCAGAGCCACTCACCAAAGGTTGCCTGCTGTAATATAGGGTCTTGTGGTAGGCTTTGTGGGACCCCTGATATACAAGTACCCAGTCTTAGCTAAACCCTTGAACACAATAAAATAAGGTAGGTCTGCGCATCTGTACTGGGTAAACAAATGTATTTTCAAAACTTCAAGTAAGTGAACCAGACCAGTTATTCCATCCGTAGATCTGTTCTTCTATTTCTTTTTCCACAAATAAAAGAAAGAAAATAGTGCAGATTAGCAAACAATGAATTATGTATTCGCTTGCTCAGCCCTTCTCATAGGATGTCTTGACAGTTTGCACATAATAAATCTCCATTCCTCCTCTTCTTAATATTTTCACAAAAATACCGTAGGATCCGGTTAGAGGGTAATGTCCTCCAAATCAATGCAGTCTCGTAGTAGGGTTATAATCGGAGAGTGTCCAGTCACTATAGTGCTTGTGGTGATCTCCGGTGTATACAGTCACATAGATAATAGACGTGTGCACTGCTGATAGGTGAAGGAGTCCTTCCACCTCGACAGAGTGCTCAGGAAGACTGCCAGCATGTCAGGACCTAACCTGATCTACAGTTGGAATAACTGGCCTGGTTCACTTATTTGACCTTTGAAATATATTTGTTCACTCGATATAGATGCGCAGATCTACCTTATTTTATGGTGTTCATGTATATTAATATACAGTATATGAAAATATTAATGGTTTTATAACGCCATTGTTGGTCTAGCAGCTCTTGTATTTTGTGCAGTGGGGTCATTACTATTCTGGTTTATCTAAACCCTGCCCTGCTGAAGCCACACCACTGTGGGAATCAGACAGGGAATTAAAAGGGGGTCTGAGCCGTCACCTAGTGTTTGACTTTGGGACAATACTGATGAGGGTTACCCTTTGCACTTACTAAGTAGATTGGCACCTGACGGTGTGACTGACTCACTGCTCGGTCAGCACTGGAGTGGACTTGGTGACTACAGACTTTTCTGGCTAGAGTTATTTAGTAAGCTATGAGGTGAACCACCTGTTTTTGTTACTTGTGTACTTGTATCCTGTGTGCTTTCATATTTATATAAAATAAAGTTGTTTGTTTCTGAAGTGACTCTGAATCCATAGAGGTACCAGATACCCTCATCAACACATAAGGCTGACCAGCTAGTGTAGAGTGTCTGAAGAGCCAAACATAAGCCCTGTAGCCCATTGTCAGTGGTTTGTTCTTCTGGTGGGTAGAATGGCCAATGCCGCTTCCTCCTAGCTGCAGTTTCCTTTGCTGTTTTCTCATGACTGAGTAGTGGTAGCAGCAATTTATAGAGAAGATTGGGGTGTCCCTGAAATTACACAAATCAACAAGGACAAATCTGTAGCCTCAGCATACTGTGTCTGCTCACATTAAGTGCCAGGCTCTGCCTTCTGTGTTTTTTTTCTTTACTAATAAATTCAATCTTATTTTTAGTTAAAAACCCTTTGGGCAAAATTTACTAAGCGGTGGTTTGACCCGGGTTTCTATTCTATTCTAAACCCCGGTGGTTTGGTGGCGGTTTTTCAGCGGTTTCTAAATGACAGCCCTGTTCTATTCTATTCTAAAATGTGTTTTGACTGTGGTTTGGCGTCAGTTTTGCATTCTGCAGATTTACTAAGGCCAAAACCGCTGCAAAACTGGCATCAAAACACATTTTATAATAGAATAGAACAGGGCTGTCATTTAGAAACCACTGCAAAACCGCCACCAAACCCCCTGGATTTAGAATAGAATTGAAACCGCCACCAAACCGCCGGGGTTTAGAATAGAATAGAAACCGCCGTCAAACCGCCGCTTAGTAAATTTTGCCCATTGTATTTATCCAAAGCACCCCTTTGAGTACATGATAGGGTACACATTGTTTGTGTCATGTTCTGCTATATGTTGACTTGTCCGCACTGCAACCCACTGTAGAAAATGACATCATAGCACAGGGCTAGTAAGTGTCAGTGTTTGGCAGGTAAAATAAATAAATAATTATGCTGTATTTCCATTTTTCTAATAGTTAGTGTAGATTCTAGATTCTTCTCACTCAGCATTTTACATCTCTATGTTGGCATAGGCTAAAATTACCTAATTAATATAGAAAAGAGGAGCTTCAGAATTACAAAATAGTTACTGGATATAACTAAAACCATTTACAACGCTCTGGTGTAATACACTGCAGAGTTCTGATGTAGTACACCACAATGCACTAATGTAGTACACCACAATTCTCTGATGTAGTACACAACAATGCTCTGATGTAGTACACAACAATGCTCTGATGTAGTACACAACAATGCTCTGATGTAATACACTGCAGAGTTCTGATGTAGTACACCACAATGCACTAATATAGTACACCACAGTGCAGTAATGTAGTACACCACAATGCACTAATGTAGTACACCACTATTCTCTGATGTAGTACACAACAATGCTCTGATGTAGTACACAACAATGTTCTGATGTAGTACGCAACAATGCTCTGATGTAATACACTGCATAGTTCTGATGTAGTACACCACAATGCACTAATGTAGTACACCACAATGCACTAATGTAGTACACCACAATTCTCTGATGTAGTACACAACAATGCTCTGATGTAGTATACAACAATGTTCTGATGTAGTACGCAACAATGCTCTGATGTAATACACTGCAGAGTTCTGATGTAGTACACCACAATGCACTAATATAGTACACCACAATTCTCTGATATAGTACACAACAATGCTCTGATGTAATACACTGCAGACTTCTGATGTAGTACACCACAATGCACTAATGTAGTACACCACAATGCACTAATGTAGTACACCACAATGCACTAATGTAGTACACCACAATGCACTAATGTAGTACACCACAATGCTCTGATGTAGTACACAACAATGCTTTGATGTAGTACACAACAATGCTCTGATATAATACACAACAATGCTCTCATGTACTGTAGTACACCACAAAGCTCTCATGTAGCACACCACAATGCTCTGATGTAGTGCACCATAATGCTATGATGTAATACACTGCTATGATGTAGCACACCACAATGCTCTGATATAATACACTGCTATGATGTAGTAAATGTTCTGATGTAGTACACCACAATACTAAGCAAGATTTAATCGTATATAATTTTACATGTAGTAGTAATATCTGAGTGAGGCTTGTCCGGTTATCTGACTGACCAGTCAATGAAAGTCACCACCTTTACTCTACATTTATTCCCTGCTTTTTGAGCATTTGTAATATTTATCATTTATTTATCTATTTCTTGGCTTTGAATTCTGGAAATACTTCAATAACATATTTCAGTCTCATTAGTGTTTTCCTTACACTGTACCAGATTATGAACTTGTGCAGTAATATTTTATGTGACATTGGGCAACAAATAATTTACTCCAAATTCACTGAGGTGCTGGTGTACATTGGATGCCCTGTCTACCTCACCTGTGATGTCTGATCTACAGTTTAAAAGGTCTAATGTTGGGTACCCACGGGATGATCTGTTCAGCGAACGATATCGCTGAACGATCTCCCTTGAAATTCCTGGTGTGCTGGATGAACGATATTGTTCATCCACATACCAAAGATATCACCAACGATGATCGACCAACGATCGCAAACCCCTATGGAAAATACACAATATCATCCAGATTGGCCTGCATGCATGCCCGATGGACGATATCGTTATCGTCCAGTGGGAGCGCACATCGTTGGTCGTTCATTACATACACACGGAACAATATGAACGATATATCGTTGAACCACATAGTTATCTTTCATATAGTAACAATATATTGTTCCGTGTGTATGCACCTTAAGCCTTGCATACACGCAATACTGTATGCGGTCTAAGTCTTGCATACACACTGTACTGTATGAGGTCTAAGCCTTACATGTACACTGTACTGTATGAAGCAGAAGTGCTTTATTACTATTTGAAACTCATCCTCTTGTCTATCATTCCAATAATTAATGTGCTTCAATGTGAACACTTCAATGACTTCCAGCTGGCAAGGACAGTGCACAATGTGACACCAATGTTCTGGAGCTTTACTGCTCTCCACTTGGCACACATTGTCATATTTGGTATTCTAACATATCCATTTTAGAGTGCATGTTTATCTAGCAGGGTTGTGAACAGCATTATTGATACCTCTCTATGTATACGGATTGTCTGCATTTTCGTGAACTTTGTATCAGGCCACAAAAGGCTGAGGGCCTGATTCCGAGCCGCTCGTAAGCGGCCGCTCGTTCGCTCCGAGCGATGCTCGCACATCTGCGCATGCGTATGGGTTGTAATGCGCATGCGCCAACCAGTCAGTGCGGTCGGAAATCGTGCGCTCGCCAAATAGCGAGTGCCTGATAATTTGAGTGACAGGATGAGGCGTTTGTGGGTGGTAACGGGGGAAGGTGCTTGAAAACGGGGAGTGGAGATCCGAACGCAGGCGTGCCAAACGGTCAAAACGGGTGTTTTAGGGGTGTGCATAACTAACAAAGCAGCGTCATCGACCACGTCACTTGGTTGTCTCCTAGCCTGAACTGTTCGCATGATTGCGGTAGCAAAATCCAACCACAAGCACTGCGAGCAGTTCAGACGCCTTTTGATGTACTCGATTAATCTAATAAATAGCGGAGATGACGTAGGATGCGAGCGGCCAGGAGGCGTCTTTACAAAATAGTGAGCGCATGTTTCATTCACTCACTCAGAAATAGAGGCGTCAAGAGACCGCAAAGAGCGAGCGCTCAGTTTAAATAGCCGGCCCCTTTTTCTGAGCGAGCGAGCGCAAATAGCGTCCGGCTCTGAATCAGGCCCTGAATCCACTATCTGTAGATGACAGGTTCACTGTGAGAACTCGAGAACTGTATCCACCCTAGCTGAGAGCAAGGAAAAGCTACTATTCCACATTTTCCTAAACAGAATGAGCAGGAAACTCTCAAATTCCTGGGAGTTATCTCAGACCCCAGACAGAGTAGGTTACCCTCTCGGATCCCTCTTCTCTTTCTTGTTAAGCAGGTATGGCCACAATGTGATTTGTGCCAGTAGATCCCGCCCTACTGCCCTATTACATGATTTGCTTCATTGCATAGCAATGGGCAGGTCCCGGTGTCACAAATCTTGTCATGTCTGCCCCCACACTTGCCTTTAGGGTGTCCAAAAAAGTAAGTAAGTATGTAGTGTTCCTCTACAAGATCCAAATTGCTTTAGGACCCTTAAATAATATTATTGATAAGAATTCCTGTATTCATTGTAGAAATGTTTCTACACTAAAGCTGGGTATACACCTATACAATCACACATTCGATGCGACGGTTCGATCGACAATGCTCCCATTCGGAAGTGCCGATCACAGTCCCGATACGCGTGTACACACGTATACAATCCAATGTGCGACCTTCGATCCCGCGCTACCGAAATATCACAAGGAAATGATTGTACCAGCATACACATTTTCCCGATTTCAGGTTGCGCTCACAGTGGGTGTACCTAAAATGAACATAGTGGGCAGGAAGGGGTGTGATTATGAGACCAAAACAAGCCTACGTGAACATGGGTAAAGGTTTTAAGGTAAAGGACGTATGCTTGTGTTCACTATCAATTGCAGGACTGCACAGCCCAGCAAGTTGTGGAACTGCACTCTATAGCAAGCCAAGCCTTGCAGTATAGATGGTGGGGTAAATATAAAAAATGGGGACTATGGGCCTGATTCAGAGCCGCTCGTAAGCGGCCGCTCGTTCGTTCCGAGCGATGTTAGCCCAACTGCGCATGCGTACGGATCGTTATACGCATGCGCTAACCAGTCAGTGCGGCCGAAATTCATGTGCTCGCAAAATAGCGAATGCCTGCTATTTTGAGTGACAGAAAGAGGCGTATGTGGGTGGTAACAGGGGAAGGTGCTTGAAAATGGGGAGTGGAAATCAGAACGCAGGCGTGCTTAAAGGTCAAAACGGGTGTTTTATGGGTGTGCATATTTAAAACAGCAGCGTCATTGACCACGTCACTGGGTTATTTTATAGTCAGAAGTGCTCGCAAAATTGTGGTAGCAAACACCAACCCCAAGAATAGCGAGCAGTTCATACCCTTGTCGATGTACTCGATTAATCTAATAAATAGCGGACATGACGTAGGATGCGAGCGGCCAGGGGGTGTATCTTTCCAAAAAACGACCGCAAGTTTTGTTAGCTCGTTCAGACATAGAGGCGTGAACAGACCGCAAACAGCGAACGGTTCATTTGAATAGCCACCCCTTGTTTTAGAACGAACGACCGCAAATAGCGAGTGGCTCTGAATGAGGGCCTATGTACATGAAGAGGAGCGTGGCACACAGAATGCTTCCTGAACTTCCTGAGCGTAATCAGGCCCGCCCAGAGAGGCAGCCCCAGGTTTGGTGTACAATTATAAGAACGGTGGAAGGTGCATACACACAGCACTTTCAGTACGACCAGGCCCTGTCGAATCAGATGAAAATTAAACTGCACAGAAGGTGCGATCCTCCATTTCGACCAGTTTTCATATGACAAAACAGGATGGAACGTGCGTACACACTCTTTCGATATCGAACGACCGGCTCGAAATCGAAAGAACGGGCCGACGATTGTATAGGTGTGTACCCAGCTTAAGGGGGAGATGTATCAAACCTTGGAGAGATAAAGTGCCAATCAATCAGCTCCTACTGTAACTGTCATTTTTCAAATACAGCCACTAAAATGACAGTTAAATGCTGATTGGTTTGTACTTTAGCTTTCTCCATTTTATCTCCCTCCAAGGTTTGATACATCTTCCCCTTAATTCTCTTATGCTGAGTAACCATTGGCCGATATATTGGCCATTCAATTGAATGGCCAATATATATTGTGTGTTTGTCGGCCAGTGTGCATAGACGATATGTCTGTAAACAACGTCGTGTATCGTGTGCAGCACAGCCGATGCCCAATATATCTGCAGATATATTGGTGTATCGTGCTGTGTGTACAGCCGGTTAGCTGACCACCCGTACACTTGCTGCAGAGGCCGCCAATGACTGACAGCTCAACTGGGTGGGCACATGTACTGTAAATGCCCACCCAGTTGTGACGTCAGTCACGACGATTGGTAAGTGTGTATGCATTTACCAATCGTCAGGATGGCGGATCATACTTGTGTGTACCCAGCTTCAGGGTACATACTGTCCGACAAATCAGCCGTTCAATTGAACAGCCGATATATCGCGTGTGTGTCAGTCAGTGCTTACAGAGTATATGTCTGTGAATGATGTCGTTCACAGACATATTGCATCATGCAGCACAGCCGATGGCAGCACACCGGCAGGGTGGCGTGATGCGGACCTGGCCAGCGGGACCCCCAACCAGATTGCAGTGATTGTTGTTCAGTGTGTATGAACATACATCATCTGCAGATATACACTATCTTTCAGGTGTGTACCCAGCATTAGGTCTGTCTCATTCTGACACTTTATAAGGAGACCTTTGAATGAAAATTGTGTGAGTGATAAGTAGCTACAAATACAGTCTACAGTCATACAATTCAAGAGGCAAATGTACTTTACAGTTAGCTATGTATGTATATATATATATATATATATATATATATATATATTTTGATAGATACTATATATACAGTATATATATATACACATATATATATATATATATATACATACATATATATGTGTATATATATATATATACACACACACACACACACACACATATATACATACATATATATATATATATATATATATATATATATATATATAAAAAATCTGAGTCTGAACTGAGATTTTATGCATTTCAAGCTATCCTGTTACCGTCTGTAGGGGCATTAGTGTCTGGTAACATGGAAATGGCTCCAGGCTGTGAGTGTACAGAGCGCAGCCACATTAGGTAATTACAAAGGACAAGTGAACAGAGAGGTCCAGGATAAGAATCTGCACATACACAGACACACTGCCATGTTCTGGCCTGAACTACTTTTTATGGCAAAGACAATGTTAGCTGTAATCTATTGCAGACATCACCTGTGAATTTTATCTGTGTATGTAGACAATGTAAACCATCAATAAATGCACTGTCAATAAACAAATATAATCATAACATTATTATATATACAGTATATATTAAAAAGGGTACAACGCTCAAACAATTAAAGAATCAAACTGCTTTGAAGTGCCAATTTTATGTGTATGTTGTGGAATAAATATTAAGCATATCTGAATCACTTCTGTTCCTCTCACGACAGCCAGAAAGCACATGCACCTTCATTCCCTACACTGAGGTCATACCTTGTACTGGTATTTTCATTACAATATTTAAAAAAATGACAAAAGATGACAAGAACCCTTTGTGTTGAAAGCTTGCACCAGAAATGAGAAGATATAGGGCCTGATCCGGAGTCGGATGCAGCACCGGCTACAGACGCTTGTCGCGATTATAAGCAAACTGTGCATATGCGGCACCACGCACCTTAGCACAGAATGCAAGGGCAGCCGGTTCCCAATGTGCGAACATACACATGTAGCCATTCTGACACTCATATTAGTACAAGGTGGTAAATCTTTGTGTCCAACTCAGACTCAGGCTCATAGTTGTTAGTTAATAAATTCCAGAACATATGTCTGCGAAAGGTGATGTAGTTATAAGACCAATGGCCGCAATGCTGCTGGTCTAAATCCCGACAAGGAAATCCCAACAAGGGACATAAGATAGACGTCTAGGCGTTAAAATACAGACGCCTATCTTAATCTCGACGCTGGAATGCCGAAGGACGCCAGCCAGAACAAGATAGGTCCGGGGCACTCTTAGCGTTAGCCGCGCACGAGGGGGGTTTAGGTTTAGGGAGCTTAGTGGGGTTAGGGTTAGGTTTTCGGGGGGAGATTAGGGTTAGGCACCCCTAGGGGGAGGGTTATGGTCAGGCACCACCCCTTAAGGGTTAAGTTTAGGGTGCGGTAAGGTAGGGTTATGGTTAAGCACCCCCGGGGGGGAGGTTAGGGTTAGGCACTAGGAGGGGAGGTTAGGGTTAGGCATTACTAACGGAGGGTTAGGTTAGGGTGGTAGAGGGGTAGGGATAGGGTACTTACCTGCCTTGTTGAGGTCTTCTTACTTCGGGCTGCTGGCGTCGGGATATGAACTGGGGGCTATTCAGCCGCTGGGACTTCATACCCATTCCCTGCGAAAGAGTTGCAGACGTCCTGCATAGCATATAATAGGTTTGGGAATAAAGATGGGTGACCTATTGCACATCGTTAAGCTCATAAACAGAGTTTTGATTCCAACTCTGCTTCAGACAAATGCATTATCCATTGTCTACTTCTGTCCAGTATGCATAAACAATTTATTATGAATTACAAATATTAAATACCATATTAAGAAAATTATGTTATAAAAAAGGTTGTCCTTATTTGCAATTGTTGCTATGCTATTGTAGAGAATGATTAATGTTTATTTATTTTGTATTGAACTATATAACATTGTATGTCATTTATGTTTCCAGCCATCAAAGGACCTTTGTCTTGGAAGTCATGGGCAGGCACTGTGGGTATGTATGGTTAATATATACACACACGTACCCTCTGTTACAGACATATTGTTCTCCTTACATTAACATGTTTCTGGGTCTCCAGGTACCTTGCCCTGGTTAGTGCCTTAGCTTGTGGGGCCGACTGGGTGTTTATTCCTGAGAGCCCCCCAGAGGAAGGATGGGAAGAGCTGATGTGCACTAAACTTTCTGAGGTAAATGTTTTAATTTGACTAATTAAGCAATTTACTGGAATAAAACAATGTAAATATTGCTTTACAACTGGATTAGAAATGATAGAGAAACCTGTGGAGGTTTCCTAACTCACTAATTATCACAAATCATAATTTCCTTATTGATTAACATCAAATACACGCAGTTATAATGCTTATTATTTTCTACAGACTATTTAGTGCATTTCTTTGTTTATAATCTGTTTCCTGTCTTTCCTGCATAATGCCAGTGGCCCTAGTATGCAAATGAGCAGGAAGAGACTGGTTCAGCTGAACAGTTGTAGTGTAAAGAGATGAACATTTAATCTGTGTTTAATAACACACACTTGTATACAATACATATTTGATGTTTGGGAAAATAACGTGGTTGTGAGAACATGCTGGAACTTGTAGTTTCACATGAGTTGGAGAGCCACACGTTGCCTACCACTGATGATTTGCCAGCTGAAGCTACATTAAGTTTTTGTTAATGTTCTTTCTCTTAGAACCGTGCAAGAAAGAAAAGATTGAATATCATTATTGTCTCAGAAGGAGCCATTGATTGTCATAACAAAGCAATCAGTTCAGAAAAGATTAAAGATGTAAGTACTATAGTGTTGTATTTGATTTTTCATTTACATTGCACCAGCTTGGGAGTAAAGCTGGGTACACCTTTGTGATCGCTCTTTTGATGTGATCGTTTGATCGACTTCACTCTCGATTGGAAGTTCTGACCACAGTGCCAATACACGCGTACCTATACAATCATGCTGCCGACTGATTCCCAATATTATAAGAAAATCAGGGGCGTATTTATAATGGGTGCAGGATGTGCAGTGCACACAGGCCCACGGGTCCAGAGGGGACCTGCACCGTACACCTTGCACTCATATTATACTTACCTCTCCAGAGTCCCACGTCAGCACCAGTGTCAGTGCTGTAAAACGTCTGGAAAATGCCCGCTACTGCCATTTTCCCGTTGTTTTGCGCATACGCAGTACAGGGAAAATGGCTGCCACATCCATTTTCCCAGTGACCTGTGCATGCGCTATAGAATCTGGGCATACTCTAGTGCCTAGAGTCTATCAGTGCGGCGTTGGCAGCGCTGCGCTCAGTGCACTGCCGGCTGCCGGACTGAGAGGAGGAGGCCCGTGACAGAGACTGCACACGGGCCCCCTCCTCTCTAGAAATGCCCCTGAAGAAAATGATTGTACCACCGTACACACTCACAGAGGTGACGCTGCTATTGGTGTAGAATTGGAGAACGGTGAAGGTGTATACACTTTACTTTTGGTCCAGTCTGGCCCGTACTAATCAGCTGAATATTAAACTGTACATAGGATTCAACCAGTTTTCTTCCAACAAAACATGATGGAAGGTGGGAAGGTGTGTACACATGACACATGAACGGGTCTGAATTGAAAGAACGCCCCAACGATTGTGTAGGTGTGTACCCAGCTTAGCTAGTATACAACTTGAACACAAGGTCTAATCTTTTTGTCGAGTGTAAAGTTGTTTGGGCAGAGCAGCCTCTATCTTCTGTTTCATTATAGCATTATTTGCAGTTGTCATTAACATGATCACCTAATTGTAAAACACTACAATATGTTGGTAAAGAAACAATAATAAGATTGCTAGTGTTTCCATTAATAATATGTGTACAAATTATCTTCACCCAAAATGTTGCATTTATTTTTGGGTGGCATTTTACATGATTTATGCCACATGCTGCATTTTACCCCATCCACATGCCGAGCTGTCTTTCCAGGGAAGTGTAGGTCCAGCAATGTGCTGTTAACTCAGAATTGTAGCAGCCACATGTTCCAGTACTTTGCTCATGTACAATCAGGGGTGTCAGGATGATTTTAGGTTGGCAGGGGCCACATAAAATCGTTCCGGTACCTGCCCCCCCTCCGCCTCTTCCCTCCCTCCCACTCTTACCTGAGCTGTGGCCGTGGATGGGCAGAGGAAGGAGGAGTTGTAATGCACAGTGTTTTAACTTAAAGACCGCACTTTACACCTGCATGCGGTGCAGGGGCCCCTGACGGTCAGCAGCCGCAGCTCATTTCAAATGTTTTGCTGCCCCCCCTTCCCCGTTACAATATAACTTTGGTCGTGGTCAGGAAACCATTGTTACATGATGTTCAATATGAATGTCACTATTGTAACATCACTGGGACTTCCTCCAGTCCCAGTTTTTATATGGTCCTATCCCCACTTGCTTCCACTTTAAGGGTAAAATTATAGAACGATACAATATAAAAATAGAAAAGTTATGCCCAGGGAAAGTTATACATCTCTAAACCATAAAAAATCCATCTGGTCATGAAAGAGTGAAAATCTAAGGTCATTAGGGAGGTAATGGGGTTGTACAGCTGTAACAAACACTCAGTATCAGCAGTGCGATGTTTGAAGAGGTTGGAACATTCTGTAGAGGTTGGTTTTGAGCTGCAGACACCCAATCATCATCTATAGCACTAGGTATTCTGAGCATACAGACCGCTGTTGTCTGATTACATCTTCTTTAAGACTAACTCTAAAATCTCTATATGGATTTTCATTTTATATATTTGTTGAGTTGATACCATCATATATCATGAACAACATGTCTTATATTCCAATTTTTGTTCCATTACAACATACTTAGAGATTTTATAATAAATTACTGTATATGTGTACCTTAAGTAAGTAGAAACTACAAAGAAAATACAAGAATGTGATTTAAGAAATATTGGAGTTATGGCAAGGGGGGAAAACCTGGGATGCCCATGACCCTAACACAGATTTAACTTTGTTACTACATATAGGCAAGGTTAGGATAGTCAGTATAAGAAATAATGCAAAATGCAAATCATACATAAAAACACAACATGTATATAAAAGTTGACAAGGCGGTGCAGGCAGAGGGTAGTGAGGGCCCTTCTGTAGCTGGTAATACATCCGGAGGGAAGGGTATCAGGTGTGAGTAGCATAGGCTAGCTTGAAATAGTGGGTGTTTAGAGAGTGTTGAAAAGAATGAAGGTTGAGGGAGACTGTATTCCAGTCCATTCTATAAGTGGGGAGCAGCACTCAGAGTCTTGGAAGCGATTGTGAGAGGTGGCTATTAGAGAGGAGCAGAGGCACAAGCCAGAGTTAGATTTTCTTTAAAGTTGAGTATCTTATGATGAGCTCAGAGATGTGCAAGTGGGAAAAGTTGTATTTTGAGAGTATTTTGAGGATGATGGTGATTAGCATAGAATTGAATTTTAGAGGTAATGGAGAGTCAGTGTAGGGATCCAGTGATGCTCTTGATGTGGAACATTCAGAGAGGATGGTCAGTTTCCCTGTATCTTTAGTGTGATCTGTGGTAGGTATAGGCCAATGAGGGAAAAGCCAGATAGGAGCAGGACATCAATACAAGATATTGTTAGCAAATGTAATTGTTACTAGGGTAGTGTTGAGAATGAGAAAGGATAATATTCAGGCAATGTTTCAAAGGAAGAGGTGATATGACAAGGTGTGAGTGGATGTGTAAGTAAAGCTGAGGATTATCCAAAGGCAGTATGCTTGGGGAAATGGGGAGAGTGTGAAGTTGTCGATGGTGAGGACCATGTGACAATGTATGTATCACTGGGATAAGTTAAAATGATTAGCTCCATTTAAACATGTCAAATGGTGTGGGGACATGCAAGTGGAGAAGGCTGCGATAAAGGAGGAGAAAGGTCAGGGGAGAAGAGGAAGATTTGTGTGTACCCTGCATAGAGGCGATAGTGGAGGCCAAATGATTGCATTAGGTCAGCGAGAGAAAAAGTATAAAGAGAAAGGCAGAGAGCTGAGAACAAAGCCCTGTGAGACCACAAAATATAGAGGGAGTGGAGAAAATGATGTGCCAGAAGTAGAAACACCAATGGAGTGTTTAGATGGGATAAGAGGGTACCCAGAAGATATCAACGTTGCAAGGGCTATATTATTGAAAGGTGTCAAGAAAAAAGGTAGTCAACTCTATTAAGAGAAATCTAGCAGGATATTTAGTGAGAAGTGACCTTTCAACTTAAAGTAGAGTTTTGGTCACTTCGGTGAGAGCATTATCGGTGGAGTGTAGGGGGCAGAAGCCTAATTGCAGAGGGGTTGAATAGAAGTCTAGGAAGAGATTTAGTGAGACATTTTCATTCGCCTTACAGTGGAGTGTTGGTCACCTTGGTGAGAGCATTATCGGTGGAGTGTAGGGGGCAGAAGCCTAATTGAAGAGGGGTTGAATAGAAGTCTAGGAAGAGATTTAGTGAGACGTTTCCCTTCGCCTTACAGTGGAGTGTTGGTCACTTTGGTGAGAACATTATCGGTGAAGTGTAGGGGGCAGAAGCCTAATTGCAGAGGGGTTGAATAGAAGTCTAGGAAGAGATTTAGTGAGACATTTCCCTTCGCCTTACAGTGGAGTGTTGGTCACTTTGGTGAGAGCATTATCGGTGGAGTGTAGGGGACAGAAGCCTAATTGCAGAGGGGTTGAATAGAAGTCTAGGAAGAGATTTAGTGAGACGTTTCCCTTCGCCTTACAGTGGAGTGTTGGTCACTTTGGTGAGAACATTATCGGTGAAGTGTAGGGGGCAGAAGCCTAATTGCAGAGGGGTTGAATAGAAGTCTAGGAAGAGATTTAGTGAGACGTTTCCCTTCGCCTTACAGTGGAGTGTTGGTCACTTTGGTGAGAGCATTATCGGTGGAGTGTAGGGGACAGAAGCCTAATTGCAGAGGGGTTGAATAGAAGTCTAGGAAGAGATTTAGTGAGACGTTTCCCTTCGCCTTACAGTGGAGTGTTGGTCACGTTGGTGAAGTGAAAATCTAGAAAATTTTTGTATGTGTACAGTCACAAGAATAGTTTGGAACCAAAGTGAGGAGAGAAATGTGGTAGTAGTTGGAGAGAGAGTTAGGGTCGAGAGATGGTTTCTTGAGTATAGGAGAGATGAGACCATGTATGAAGATAGAAGGGAAAGTGCCAGTGGAGTGGGACAAGCTAAAGAGGGTAGCTAGTGCAGGCAAGCAATGAGGCAGAGGAAGTGGCGGAGGTGGGAGAGAGGACACTGTGTGTTCTAACATTTGAATGTACATTTCTAATAACTTAAATCTGTAGAATAAACTGCTTGATTTGATAAACCTTTTACTCTAGGAAACAATACTCTATTTCTCTCGAGGAATATACCTGACACAGATTGTCATCATTAACTTAAGCACTGGTTTATAATGACACCATCTGGCTGCCATCAATGAGGAGAATTATGTGTAATCCCCATTCCTTAAGTAGAAGGAGTGCGGTAATGCAGTGTAATTGTTATGTGAATTATGTAACCAGTAAATACAGCATAACAATATCTTTAACTTAAATTACATTAATTACATTTGGAATGTGTCCATACAGACTTATTTGCAGTGTGTTAAACTGTCTGTCAATACCATAATAACACTAATGAAATGTTATGTTTTATGTTGAGTAGTGATCATGAGAACTGAGATATCTATTCTTTTTCAGCTTGTGGTTAGATGCCTGGGGTTTGATACACGAGTGACAATATTGGGCCATGTACAGAGAGGAGGAACACCTTCAGCCTTTGATAGGATTCTAGTACGTTTGTTTGTCCCTATAGTTTACATTTGAAGGTATTTTACATTTACCTCTTGTCAGCCCAGGTTACTGCATTTTGGAAAATCACATTTTTAGTTTTGTAGGAGTTATATGTTACAGGATCTGGACTTATCCAACTTTATGTACACTTTTTTGTTGAAATAAGTGCAAAGGTGTAAATGATACAAAAACACTGTCAGACACCAACTCATGTAGTATCCTGTGCTACCCTGCAATTAATGCTGTGTACACACTGGGCGATATATTGGCTGATCAATTGATCGGTCAATATATTGTGCCTCCGTCGGCCAGTGTGTATAGATGATATGTCTGTGAACGACATCGTTCACAGACATATCGCATTGGCTGTGCTGCACAGTCGATGAACAGATATGTCTGCAGACATATCTGTCCATCGGCAAGTGTCTACGGGTGATCAGCCGATCGCCCGTACACAGGGGTGACGAGAGGGTGAGGGGAGAGGGGCGGTACTAAAAAACCCAGGTCCGGCACCGCTCCCCCCCCCCTCTTAGGTCACAGTAGCCCAGCACACGCTGCTGTGTGCTGGGCTGCACTGGGAGACTGTCCGAGGCTGCTAAAGCAGCAGCCGCAGCAGTCTCCTATGCCAAAGAGGAAAGCGATCACGCTGATCGCACCCCCCATTGGCTCTGCGCTGGGCTGAGGGGCACAAGCGCCCCTCTCCCCAGCGTGCAGCGCCGCAAATGATTTTTTCTGTTTTTCCTGAAGGTGGCGTGGCCACGCCTTCCACGATTAGGCCACACCCCTACCCGCCCCCAGGCTGGCCCGACCCACTGCAGCATGCAGATGATGGTCGTTTAATGTGTATGAATGACCATCATCTGCAGATATATCGCTATAGTGTGTACCCACCTTAAGTTTTATTGTATAAGGAAGACAAATTATTTTAAAAAAATACACATGAATGTTTAGTGTGTAATGATGGAAATTATGGTACTTATGTTAAAGGCTGCAAGCTGCAGCCGCTGCGGAAACTCCTGCGAGTCTTCCCGTATTTTTAAAGCGGCAATCAATATAAAGGCAAAATCAGCTTGCCTAGCTGGCAACACTTTAAAATAGTTTGTTGAAAGTGCTGAACAAGTTTATGGCAAAATTGGACACAGAGCAGGTTGTTTAATGTTTAGCCCAAATGACCAGATCTTAACTTGTATTGCCAGTTGTAAACAGGCTCAATTAAGAAGATAAATAAATCTGTAATAATAAATATAAATATAATTCTTTTTTTCTTATTATTTGTTGGGCGGCCAGTGAACAATCTACTGTATGTTCAGTAACATATATAACATGCTAGGTATTATAATAGAGGCTGTATTATCATATACTGCATTTTATACGCTATGCAGTTTATACGAATATTAAAAATAATCATGTTGTTTTGTGACCATATATAGGGGCCTATTTATCAATGAGTTTTATCACTAATTGTGAATGATAAAACTCATTGATAAATGGGGCCCATAGACACAGGGAACTGGATGACAGAGCAGAGAAGAATGTGAATTCAGGAGAAATATGCCATTCCTTGTAATACATTAGTAAAATCAGTAATGGTCATTTACATGTACAAATATTGCAGCCTGCAATACTACTCTATGCAAGTGTACCTACTGATGCAGCTAACGCATTTCATGGTGTGCACCCACTTTATGATCTTTGGAACATGCCCTGGAAAGTCAGTTTGCACCTAGCTATTGTATATATCTGAAAATGTGCACTGTAGAAAGAGGTCAAAGTCAAACCAACTTACTGTTATTTTGTAACATGTATTTGTTCTGCAGTATTGCTAATGCTGGGCATACACGGCCAGATAAAATGCCTGTCAGACCGACAGACATTTTATCTGGCCGGCTGCCAGCCGCAGATGTCGCCGGCATACATTGCGAGATTTCTCTCACAGTGTATTCGGCAGACATCTGCGCTCCGCCCCCGGGGGAGGAGACATCTCCCTGTTCCTTCCGTAGGAAGGAACACAGGAAATGTCTGTCTGTCGGCCGCGGCTGGGCATACACTGCCCGATGCGGCCGACAGTTTAACGGGAAATATCGCATCGGACGGGCATGCTGGACAATCCGGCATGCCCGACCGAGCAATATTTAACCCTCGGTCACCCCCCCACGCTACAATTATCGGGGCGATCCGCCGATATCAGGCGGATCGCCCCGATAATTGTAGCGTGTATGGCCAGCATTAGTTTAGCTTAATTCATGGGTTAATTAAATCATGAGACATCTACACTTATCAGGTGTAGCTTTTGTGTTTGTTACATTTTTTGAACTGTATCTGGAAATGCTCCTCTCCTCAAAAGTGCAACCAGAAGGTTGACAATACATCCCATTAAAAGTATAGGAACAAAATTGGGATTAACTATATCTAAAATTATGCTTTCCTGGAGAATTTCAGATGGCAGTTCATTAAAAATATATGATGAGACTCAGGGAGAAAACCCCTGCTTTAAAGCTGGTATTACGACCTCTCTAAGGGGTATAATTACAAAAGTGTGGGTTTATAGAAATGGAGGTGTTGCCCCTAGCAACCAATCAGTTTCTAGCTATTATCTTCTAGAAGGTGCTAGATAAATGATAAGTAGAATCTGATTGGTTGCTATGGGCAACATCTCTACTTCTATAAACCCGCACTTCAGTAAATATACCCCATAATCTTATTTTTTCATGGGCCTGATATGTATTTGGTAAGGAATGTCCCTGAGCCAACTATCTTCTGCTATAAGCTGGTGCAAACCCCAATAGACTGGCGGGCATATTCATGTACCCGGGCACAATTGCACAAACATATCACGTTAGGAAAAAGCATTTGTGCTGATGTTTTGTTCTTTTATGGTTCACAAATGCTTCCTAATATTTATATTACTCCAATTAGCTTTTTACATTACAGCTCAACATGTAATAAAAAAACATGATCTAGACTACATTATTACAGGAATCATATTACTATATTAGGATTATTTTTTTGTAATCTTGGACCACGTGTGCAGAAAAGGCCTTCCAGAAAGTGTGACACATGGATAGAACCGAAACTGAAGCCGTTATTAAAATAGGACCCTCTATATTTGAAAAGCTTTAGGATTAGGTCCTTCATGGACGACATTGTAAGAACCCTGTGGCTGTTCTCCTCTTCACAGGCCAGTAGGATGGGAGTGGAATGTGTCCTGGCCTTGCTTGAAGCTACTCCAGAAACCCCTGCCTGTGTGGTATCTCTATGCGGAAACCAAGCAGTGCGTCTGCCTCTCATGGAATGCGTACAGATGGTGAGTTGCTAATCCACTTTAAAGCTGAGCATTCATTATATTAGTGAGCAATGGGAAACAGCCACTGCCTGTATTTAGTTGCAGGACTTGCCAGGCATACCATCACCGTGTCCAGTTTCAATGCACTTCTACTCCACATTCATACTCTGCCCAAATATCTTATCAAGAGGCTTTGATCTAGTTCTCAGTAAAGTTCCTTGATGTCTAATAAAGTTCCTATTGATTTTAAAAATTAAGTGTGTTATTTACTGTATGTTTAGCTTGGAATCCACAAGTCATAACTTAAATTACTGTCCATGGTTTTTCTGTGGAAGTGACATTGCAGGGCATATTAAGGGATCTGTGCATTAAGGGTTCATACACAAGATCACCATTGTGGTTCATCCATGATTCTGTGGGGTAAATTTACTAAAGTGCAGGTTTTTAGAAGTGGAGATGTTGCCCATAGCAACCAATCAGCTTCTACCTATTATCATGTAGAAGGTGCTCAATGATAAATAGAATCTGACTGGTTGCTATGGGCCATCTCCACTTCTATAAACTCTCACTTTAGTAAATATACCCCTGTTTGTCTATCTTGCCCTTATATGACTTTCAGATAGAGATAAGCAAATATTTTCAGCAAGTTTCTGCGCATGTTACTATCTTGCTGATGGTGAATGAATTGAAAAAGTTTGATTGATTTTTTTTTTACTTGTTACAAATTGTCTTCTAAAATGTCATTGCCAACAGCAAAATATAAAAATAAAGTCAAAGTTAATATTAAATTGAAATAAATGACTGCTTATACCATATATTTGTGAATTGATACCTGAAAATCAAACTATTGACCAAACCTTCAATCTGTTCGGTATTCCCCATTTTAGCGAGAACTTTTATTACTTAGCAGATCTGTCTAGGTAGTGTGCTTTGGTGATTTTATTTAGAATATTATTAAAACTGCATCAAGTTGAACTAATTTATGTTAGATATGCAGGTAATAGCTATGTTCCTTACATGCGGTTAAATCAAGAAATGGATAAAGAGGTTTCCACCGTATTACACTCCGCTGTTGGGTTGGGTACGGGATGCCGACACTCAGGATCACAGCGGTCATAATCCCGACGCCGGCATCCTGACAGGGTTAGGATACCGTCACTTGTCGGTCAGTATCCTCACCCTCCCTCTCTCCCTACCCTAACCCTCCCTCCCTTGTTCCTAAACCTAACCTCCCCCTCCCCGCACCCTAAAGCTAACCCTCCCCCCTTAGTGCCTAAACCTAACCTCCCCCTCTCTGCACCCTAAACCTAACCTCCCCCTCTCTGCACCCTAAACCTAACCCTCCCCCCTTAGCGCCTAACCCTAACCCTCCCCCTAGTGTCTAATCCTAGCTCTCCCCCTAGCCCTACCCCCAACCCCAGTACTTGCTGTCGGGATGCCGGTGCTGGGATTCTGATCCCAACTGTCAGGATTTTGAGGGATCCCCCTCCTTTATATTTAATGCATTTCTTGCTGAGTTTTATTCCCCTTAGTATGATCGTCTGTGTTTTCTGACAATCCAGCATTAACCACTTTATGTATTAGTCACTACATATACTATATCTTTTATTGTTGATCATTTTTTAAGAACTGCAGAAGAGCATAATATTGCAATAGTAACATTTCCAGCACATTTGTAACCATTGCAAGAATAAATGATAATGTTATAATATCATCTACCAGCAAGTATACCATTACAGTAACACAATACAGTAATACAATAACATGGCTGACAAACACATAAATAGAAAGCGTGCACATGGCTGAATGTTCTATTTTTTTTTTTTTTAAAGACTCAAGAAGTACAGAAGGCGATGGATGAACGGAGATTTCTGGATGCTGTAAGGCTGCGTGGAAGGTACAGATCATATTATATTTTTACTGTTTTATTTATTGTTCGAATTTCTATGATAGTCTATGATATTAATAGTACATAAAACTTGTCGTTCCTCTTGGTAAGAGTATAGTACTTTGCAATATGTAACGGTCTGCATTGAAGCTGAGGAAACCAGATTATTTGTAGTGTTCCTATTTATTGTGCTTTCCAGATATAACAATCTGGCTCATAATGAGCAGCGATGGTCAGTGTGCCAATTGTTATGGCTTGTGCACCCCACTTCAGTCCCCCGGGGTGTAACTATCTCTTTAATGCTGGGAGAGGGTAGAGCACTGTTCTACGGGGTATAGAAAAAGGATTAGTAATTAATTTCAGTTGTGTTCTTTAAGTTGTGCTAACGTATGAAAAGCCATAAAACTTGTAATTCTACTATTGTTTCCTGAGAAATCTATCCTAAGGCCATCTGACAACTCCAGCGGATGTAAAATTGGATATCTTTACTTGAAATCAAAATTTGTAGTGGACCAAATGAATCTGTGATAACAGAAAGGAAACAAGTGATCCCTCATAGCTAACTGTGTTTTGTCCCCACTGACAGCTATACATTCCAGGGGGGGACTATAAAAATATATGTCACTTTTATGTGCGTCCTGTTAGAATTCTAATAATAATGATGACAGTTTGCAAGGCGTATCTTCAGTGAAATCTCTCTGCGCATGCCTAGAGAGTAGATGTGCACACATGCATTCTAGGCAGAATTGCGTATTTCTGGAGCTTCCATCTGCCTGCAGCTGGAGAAGCGGAAATAGGTAGGGAACGGTACAGGCCAAATACCATTTGGTGATAATGGTCGCCCGCACTAGCAAAGCACTTCTGATTACCTGATTGTAAATTCACAGTTCACACTGATAAGTGCTTTCTTTGTTGCAACTTGCTCTGGCATATATTATGCTTCTGTGTACATATTATAGATGTCTGTGCAATGTCTAAGAGGCTTTTGAAGTGTTATTGATGCCTACTAAAATTAACACATGTGTATTTTGCAAGCAAAACAAATGGTTAAAAACATGGGCATAGGTGTATGTTACATATGCCAGGTGTAACTTGGGTGCCTCTGCTACTGGTGCTGAACCTTCCCACACCTTATGATGTGTATGACCAGCATATACTGTAGGTGTAAATACGCTGTATTTACGTGCAGCTATTTTGAGCATAAATTATGGCTAATTTGCCACCAGTTCTGCATAGGCCCATATTGTATTTGCTTGTTATTTGTTTACCCATATAGCGTTGCTGCTTTCACACTGGGCTAGCCTACACTAGCAGTTTGCCATCACCATGCAATCTCCTGTATGATCAAATGATACAGCCTAGACCTTAATGTTTTGGTCTCCGCTATCACAGAGTCTGCTGATAAGACAGAGGAGAGTCGTGTTTCTGAAATGTAATTTTTTTTAACTTGTGCTGCAACTTTTTCCAGATACCTATAGGAACAAAAGCCCTAACTTATATTAGTTATACAACAGGTTTTTTCTGTTCATGTTTTAGGAGTTTCGAGAACAACCTCAACACTTACAAACTCCTCTCTCATAAGAAAAATATATCTGAACTTCCTAAGGTAATGACTTCCCTGAAATCCTCTGTCACTCCTGATGCTACTGCGTCATCTACAGTAGTAATACAGTTTTCATTAATTAATTACACTTGCATAATACACTGTTTTTTGTTCAATTTGCACTATATTTGCATCAGTTACAGAACTTTGGACAAAGCTTGGTTAAAATCACAGCAATTAAACCTCAGCAATAAGTCAGTATAGGCATGATTGTCAAAAAGTGATTCATTCTTTTCACAAATTTGAATTTCCTGTATAATCAAAATAAATAAATAATGAATAATGAATTTTTTAAAATCATAAATAAGAGTGTTAAGCCCACATACTAGACGATATTATGCACGATCGGGCCGATTTTGACGCATTGGAATGACAGGTCGTGCATAATATGTGCAAATCGTGAGTGTCCACGATCCGCGGCATATCGTTCAGTGTTTATGCGTGAACGATATGTCGTTTGGACCCGCACGATGCCGACGACTCTTGCATGCACGAATCAGGGAGATCCGTGATGCAAGCATCAAGACACAGATGCATGGACGCATCAGTGAGATCCGTCCATGCATCTGTGTAAAAAAATTAATACAAGTGTAAAAATTAAAAAAAACAGCGTGCCCACCCAAAGCACAACCAGCCCTGGGCTTTTCACAGCCAGTCCTGGTTGTGAAAATACAGGGGAAAAATGACATAAGAGTCCGCTGTATTTAGCTCAATCATCAACGGGCTTTTCAGAGCCAGTCCTGGTGGTCAAAATACAGGGGACAAAAGACGGAGGAGTACCCTGTATTTAGCACAACCAGCAATGGCCTCAGCCGAGCCAGTCCAGGCTTTGGAAATACAGGGGACAAAAAGCGTAGGGGTCCCCTGTATTATCCATAACCAGCACCGAGCTCTTTCTAGCGGGGTAGTAATGCCATAGCCTGGGGAACTCTTTCTCTGGGTCCCCCGGCCAAAGCACTACCCCTGACCACTAGTCAGCCCAAGCCAGGGATCCATGGGGAGGTGGGTAACCCCCCCAATAAAGGGGTCCACCTCTCCAGGGCACTCCAGGCCTAGGCTGCTAGGTGGGTGCTGGATTGTTAGTGTAAAATGTGGTGCAAAGTTAAATTAAATAATATTGTCTTATGCAGTAGAACTACAGGTCCCAGCAAGCCTCCCCTGCATCCTGGTACTTGGAGAACTACAAGTACTAGCATGCGGGCCACTAACAGGCTCGCTGGTACCTTTAGTTCACCTGCAAAAGAAATATTAAAATTACACAGGGCCTGACTCAGACCTGCTCGCTAGTGCTGTGCACTCGCAAGCAGCCCGATGGTTTGCGAATGCGCATGCGCACGCTTCGTTCTGCACGTGCGTGAACTATTCTGTGCGACCGCATGCCGCTCGCTCGCCCAGCAAAGACAGCCCAGTGAAATGATTGACAGGAGAGGCCGTTTGTGGGTGGTAACAGGGGTAGGACACTAATAATGGGGGTGTGGAGGTGCGGACGCAGGCGTGCCTGGGTGTTTCAACGCCGTTTTTAAGGCATGCATAATTAACTGGCAGCATCATAGTACACGTCACCTGCCTGCTTTTTACTTTGAAGTCCTTGCAGTGCTTGTGGCAGGGTAAGGCAACCACAAGCGTTGCGTTAGCTTCCGATGGTGCTCGATGTACCAATGTTTTAATACACTTCCTGGAGATGACGTGTGCAAGTGGGCGTCTCAACATACGCCAATGGGTGTCTGTATACACAGAGCGATCGCTCGCAAAGCCAAAGTGGGTGTGCTTATGCATTGGCGAGCGATTGCTTCCCATGTCGTCACTTTGACAAATTTGCATACGCTGGATGCGAGCGATCGCATCTAGCGAGCGGGTCTGAATCAGGCCCACAGTACACACACACCGTGAAAGTACAATTTTGTTACACTTATTATGTTTCAACAATTTTTATTTTCTGATGATCACGTGGGGTAAAGGAGTATAACTCATTATTGTGAGTGAGTTTTAGTGGTGTGGAGGTAATGAGGATATATAGTTAATGATAGAGAGCGCAAGGTACAGCAGAGTGAGGAGTGATGCATGGAGCTAACGCGATTCAGAATTTGTCAGGTTTTGATCGTTTCTGGAATTTTAAATCAATTTCTGAGCAGATCTCAAAGAATTCTCCTTTGGGACATATTTGATCAAATGGAGTGCTGGAAATTGTAATGTTATTTTTAACAATATTTTATTAAATAAATAAGTAAATACATTTAAAAAGGAATTGCATTTTCATTATAAATATCTCCCTTTCTTCAATGCTTTTCTGTATGAACCAAGCATAGGAAAATTGGGAATTGATTTGGTAAAAACAGTCCTTTATGGAACAGTCAGTTGTATCGCTGCATGTTCTAGAGCAATATGATTTACAGAGATGTAGGGTAACTGCAGATCATCAACTGGCATATAATATTAATATAATATCACCTCTAGTCATTCCTGGAGAAATCCAAGACAATAATATACTGCTTTTATTATCATATTGCAATTAGTACATTGTATGCATTTCTTTGCACCAGTCTACTTCATCTCTAGAACTACTGTGGCCATACAGCATATTGGGGGAGTTGTATCAAGGCTTAGAGATAAAGGACCTTATTCAGAGTCAGTCTCGAGCGCCGATGCGCTCGTAACCAATTCGATGGTTAGGCCTGCGCACGTGCAGCGGCCGCACTGCGCATGCGCAAGCCCAGGATCGACAGAGGAACTCTGTCGCTCCGGAGCTCGCTACCAAAGGGGCGGCTGTCTATGTTGATCGACAGCTGCCCCCGTTTGGTAGGCGGGCCGGGGGTAGGGTTTCCAAAACGGCCGCACTGACATCATCAGTGATGTCAGTGGGGAGCTTCATGCTCCATCAGAGCAGAAAGCTCCCTGGGGCTTACGAGTGCCCAGACCCAACCTTAGGGTCTGGTCGTAAGCCCCAATGGTCGCGATGGTGATCACCATCGCAACCATGAACCTGGTTGGTCGTTAAGCTGTGGGTGGTAACCCACAGCTTAACGATCAACAAGGAGGTGGCCGTCCAGGATGCAAGCGGCCGCCCTGATTCAGATTGACCGCTTGCATCTAACGACTGCCTCTGAATGAGGGCCAAAGTACCAACAAATCAGCTTCTGTCTGCAATTTTACAGGCTGTGTTTGAAAAATGACAGCTAGGAGCTTATTGGTTGGTACTTTATCTCTCTGCAAGGTGTGATACATCTCCCCAATAGGTTTATATACTGTGCAAATCTTTTTACCACTGTATACACAACTTACTGTACTGGAGTATTCCATGGGTCAATATTTGTTTATAATGTGTGTGAGTATTCACTGAATATAGAAATAAATTGCTAATGGACTACTAACACATAACGAATAATGATTTTCCCTTCTTCCTGACAGGATAACACCCATTTTGGTGTACGTAATTATGTGCTTCAAGCTTAAAACTGGTCAACATTTCTATATAATATGCTTTATTACTGCATGTGGAATATCTTGCGTGAAGTTGTACAGCTTGCACTTGTCCTTCTTATGCATGAGCAAAGTATACCTTAGTCTTATCGCTACTTCCCATTCAGCCATGTAACTCTTTAACTGCTGCTGATCACAGATAAACTAACATATTTACTGCCTTCTTATATGCTGTCTGTGCTGTCAGGTGAGAGTGTTACATACATTACCAACCAAGGCATATGCAGTATGCCCCCTTATTGATAATAAAGGATAACTTTCACTAGAAATAAGGAAAATTACAAATAGTAAAGTCCAAAGCTGGGTACTCACCTGTGCAATCAGCGGCTGATCGGGTAAAGCTGGGTACACACCTGGGCAATCAGCGACTGATCGGGTAAAGCTGGGTACACACCTGTACAATCAGTGGCTGATTGGGTAAAGCTGGGTACACACCTGTACAATCAGTGGCTGATCGGGTAAAGCTGGTACACATCTGTACAATCAGCGGCTGATCGGGTAAAGCTGGGTACACACCTGTACAATCAGCGGCTGATCGGGTAAAGCTGGGTACACACCTGTACAATCAGCGGCTGATCTGGTAAAGCTGGGTACACACCTGTACAATCAGCGGCTGATCGGGTAAAGCTGGGTACACACGTGTACATGTATAACTAAATAGGGAACAGGGAAAGTGGGCAAAATAAATATTTTTATCGGTGCACACAGGTAATTTGTAATCTTGTCTTTAAACAGTGGAGCAGTGGTCTGTTAGCTATACTTTTGTCATTATTATACCTGTCCTCCGGAAGATGCAGAGAAAGATGTTCATGACTTAGGATACCATTTCCATCATCTAGTGATAAGGGCACTGTGTGTGATATCGCCAATTGCATCATCACAGCCTTTCCATCCGGTGTTTGCTCGGGTGGGCATAGACTGATGGGTGGGCACAGCTTGAGACTCAACTTGTGCCATCAAAGGACATCTCTGTCCTCTTTACAAACAGGCAATCGGGATGCAGTCAGGAAGCCGACGGTCGAAATGCCGACCGCCGGCTTCCCGACTGTAAAATCCCGGCAGGGGTCTAATGATAGGCGTTGAAATCCCGATGCCTATGATTATCCCTATGCCGGAAGCCCGACGACCAGCATACCGAGTGAACCTAAGCCAGGCGGCGGATGCGGACAGCCGCAGGGAGGGAGGGTTAGGGGCTCCTGAGGGGGGACTTAGGGTTAGGCTAGGGGAAGGGGGGGATAGGGTTAGGCACCCCCCCAGGAGACTTAGGTTTAGTCTGCGTGGACAGGGGGTTAGGTTTAGGCACTTGGGGGGGGAGTAGGGTAGGTTTTACTTATCTTAATGCCCTGTCCAGATCTTCGCTCCTGCTGGTCTTCCGGCGTCGGGATTTGCAGACAGAAAGTGTTCTGAGGGCACAAACACTGCTCGTCCAAGCTGTCAAAGAACAATTTATTTGCATTCCTGGCATTCTAATCACAACACATAGCATTTAAGATTTTATCTTCTAGACACAGCGCTATTAGATCCTGTTTAAATTTAATATTTTAGTTGCTAGCGAAAAGGGAGACCTAACTAACAAACCAGCGTCTTTCCAGTTTAAAATTATTATATCAATCATAAAGAAAAATATTTTCAATGCATTTAAAGTATCCAAAATGTCAAAATGTGCTCAGTCATGATGGGAAGAAGCTCCTGCTATGAAGAGGTTAATCTATATACTACAAATGTCATTAATTCATAACAAAAGGATTGCACGCACACACACACTAATTATAATCATACCAAAATAAGCAGAACGGTTATGGTTTGTACTAGAAGATTGTTGGACTTTGTGCTCAGCATTTTTATAGACAACACAGAGACATTTTAGCCTGATGAGTAATAATCTTTATTACTGGAGTAGCTTGATGAGTAATATTTACATAGTAATACGTTCTGGAACATAGTATCTGTTAAACAAACTCAGAATTAATTTTTCTCATATATAATATAAATCCTCCAGAATCTGTCTGAACACTTCATCATTTCCACACTATAGTTCGCAGTTCAGTCCTGGTAAAAGATTAGACACACTGGGAACATATGAAGATGTAACCATACCATGCGTAACACAGAGAGACAGAACATGGTGCTCATGGCTAAACCAATATACCAAGTGAAAACACACCAAATGACTTTACTATTGGCTATTGCACTTTCTTGATACATCTGTCATCTAAATGCTTTAAGAGATATTTTCACTCGGAGCGTCTCATTCACAGGGTAGGAGCTGGGTTGGGGTTCGTTACCTGGAATCTTATCAGTTACTTTATACTGCTGCCAGGGGCGTAACTAGATTTTGAAGGCCCCATAGCAAAAGTTTATAAGGGCCTCTATGTATCACCTAATGGTGAAAAATGTATATAACACGTAACTTTGACAAGAAAGATGGGCCCCCCTCAGCTCTGGGCCCCATAGTAGCTGCACCCTTTGCACCTTTGGTACTTACTTATTGCTGCCAATGGCCAATAAACACAGTGGGGGACACCAGCAGGGTCACCATCAGGGGGGGACTGCCGGGCCTCCGGGCCCGGAGAGAGAGGGGGCCCGGGTGGCAGTGTCGGACACAGGCAACAGGTACTGGCACAGTCAGTGAGAAGGAGCACCGGATGCAGCGCGGCAGTGTCATTAGAAATTTGTAGCCGCGGATCAGCCAATCAGGAGTGGCTGCCGTTCCACGAGCCAATCACAGCTCGCGGAATGGCAGCCAATCAGGAGCGGCTGCCGTTCCTTGAGCCAATCACCGCCGGCTTCATATATCAAATGCCGTTGCCATGCCACGCTGCGCCAGGTGCTCCTTTTCCTTGCCAGCCCAGTATTTGTCGCCTGTGTATTCCCCGCTACTGCCACCTGGGCCCCCCCTCAGAAAACTCTGGAGCCTGTGTTCATTTGTAAGAAAATACAGGTATGCTGACCCCTCTAGCCCAGCCAGCCTTTCCTACTGTGCCCCCAGCCCAGCCAGCCTTCTTCTGCCTGCCTGCACCGCCTCCCCCAATCCAGCCAGTCTTCCCTGCGCCCTGCCCCAGTCCAGCCAATTTTCTGTGCACCCTAGTCCAGCCTCCTTTGCCTTGCCCCAGTCCACCCAGCCTTCCCTGCGCCCTACCCCTAGTCCAGCCAGCCTGTCTTCCCTGCCCTACCCCAGTCCAGCTAGCCAGCCTTCCCTGCGCCCTACCCCCTAGACCAGCCAGCCTGTCTTCCCTGCCCTACCCCAGTCCTACCTGCCTTCCCTGCCCTACCGTTTCCTAGTCCAGCCTGTCTTCCCTGCGCCACCCCCAGTCCAGCCAGCCTGTCTTCCCTGCCCCAGTCCAGCCTGCCTGTCTTTCCTGCCCTGTCCCAGTCCAACCTGTCTTCCCTGCCCTGGTCCAGCCAGCCTTCTGTGCCATCCCTAGTCCAGCCAGCTTGCCTACCCTGCCCCTCACCCAGTGTAGCTGGCCTTCCCTGCCCTTTGCCCCCCTCTAGTCCAACCAGCCTTCTCTAACAACTGCCCCCACAGCCCAAACTTTGAGAATTTTTAAACTGGTTTATGCACCAATTGATGCCCCTCCCCCAAAATAGCTCCACCCACATTATCCATGACTCCGACCACCTCTGCCGCTTACCTCCGGGTGGAGGGGGGGGGCTACCTATTTTATCAGTACCGGGCCCCACAATTTCTGATTGCAGCCCTGGACACCAGTCACAGTGAAACCCTCAAACCGCTAGAGACAGAAAGTGGGTAATGACAGTCATACCTAATGTATGGCCACAGCACCTGACCAGGAAGGTGTGCCCTTCACTACAGATTTCCTGTCTCTAGAGCAGCCATGGGCAACCTGATACACTTTGGGGGCAGCATTGTGCAGCCCACAACCTTCAAAGGGCCACACATTACTATTAATTGCAGTAGTAAGTTAAATGAATACTTCTACTCGAGGCATTACTCTTATACCCCTTTTACACCAGAGCTAAAACCCGGGTTATTGCAGGGTTAACCCGGGTAGCTCCTTGGTGTAAAAGGGTACATGGTTGGATTCCTGGGTCGAGAGACCCGGCAATCCAACCCAGGTAACTTACAGGGTTTAACACAGGAATGACCCGTGAAACACTGCAGTGTGCACGGCGCGATCCGGGTCACGAGGACCTGGAGCACGCCGCATGCCGTTCAATTGGCAGGCTTCAGTGGAGCTTGGAGAGGACGTCATCTCCAAGCATCCACTTCCACGGCGGAAGAGCCGGGTCACTGCAGACCCGGCTCCGGTGTGAATGGCGCCGACTCGGGACTATCCTGGGTCGGCGCCGGCTAAATTCCGGGTCTGATCCGGTTTGGAACCCTGGGCCTGATTCAGAACCGAACGCTCTGACCAGAGTGCTCACTCTGAATCAGTGCCCTCCTACCTGAAAATGGAGCGGCCTCCTGGCCGCTCGCATAGCTGTGGGTTACCACCCACAGCATATGCGAGCGGCCAAAAAGATGGTCACGATTGGCAAGACCATCGCGACCATCGGGCTTGCGACGAGACCCTGCGGTAGGGTCTCGCTGCCGCAAGCCCAGGAGTGATTTTGGCTCTATCAGAGCCAAAATCACTCCCACTGACATCATTACTGATGTCAGTGGGGCCGGTTTCAGATGGTAGGCGTTCCCATGGGAACGCCTCCGCCTGGCAGTCACGCACCCGGCACGCCCACCAAAGGGGGCGTGCTGTCACTCACCATCGACAGCACGCCCCCTTTGGTGCGAGACCCCGAGCGACGTATTCCTCGTCGCTTGCCGGGTCTCGCGCATGCGCACGACGGAGCTCCCTCCGTCGTGCGCATGCGCATTCGCACAACATCGACCTGCTTGCGAGCGTCCTTTGCTCGCGAGCGGGTCTGAATGACCCCCCCTGTTCCAACCTCCGGGTCTGACCCGGAATTTAGGTATTAAAGCGGTATTAATCTCAGTAGTAAATTAGATGAATACATCTAATCAAGGAAAGAGACACCTGTCTGTGATAACATATCAGCTGGTCTTTTCAACAAGAGTTACAAGCTACAACAATGAAATATGGCAACAAATAAGGAAGGAGCTGGGGGCTGCAAGTGAAGGCTCAGAGGACCGCCTGTTGCCCATCACTGCTCGAGCCCTGCTGCAGTCTGAACAATGGGGGGATCAGAGACAAAATGTAGGGATCCTACATAAGGGGCAGAGTGCCCCGCCTAGGGGTGTCAGAAGATATACATCTCATTTAATAAAGTAAAAATAATTATTATACACAGAGAAAATGTTTGAGTTTAGGGTTCGATGGAGTAATAGCAAATGTACCTATGTTATAGCTATGCTGTGATTGTGCATTCATGTTTCTAGTCAGCTTGACTATGTGGCTGCTTAGTCAGGTCTTGTTGTCATATGATGACTTGAGCTCCTCTCTCCTTTCCAGAGTAACTTCAACGTGGCTGTCTTGAATGTGGGGGCTCCCGCTGCTGGAATGAATGGAGCAGTGAGATCTGCAGTGAGAGTGGGAATTACTGAAGGGCATAAGATGTTTGCAGTGAATGATGGATTTGAAGGATTTGCTAAGGGACAGGTGAGTATTCCTGACAGACATAGAGCACTAGTTTATCCTATATGCTTGTTTGCTTCAAAGACACTAAACACTGCTAAACATTGCTTTTGTTCTCATTGGTTCTAAAATGTGTTACCCTTCCTCAATGTTAACTAAATACATATAGGGTCTATTCATGAAGCAGTGAAAAGACTGGATAAGTGTGCCAGTGGAGAAGTTGACCATGGCAACCAATCAGCTTTGAGGTTTCATTTATCAAGTACATTCTGTAAAATAATAGGTAGAAGCTGATTGGTTGTAATGGGCAACTTCTCCACTGGCACACTTCTCCATTCTTTTCATTGCTTCATGAATAGAACACATAGGGCCTGATTCAGACCCACTCGCAAGCGGCTGTCCGCTCGCAAGTGGGTCGATGTTGTGCACTGCGCATGCGCACGACGGCGGGAGCTCCGTCGTGCGCATGCGCCAGACGCGACGAGCGAAGGACTTTCCTTCGCTCGTTGTGTCTGATCAAAGGGGGCGTGCTGTCGATGTTGATTGACAGCACGCCCCCTTTGGTGGGCGTGCCGGGGGCGTGCCTCCCTGACGGGGGCGTTCCCAAGGGAACGCCTACCGTCAGAAGCCGGCCCACTGACATCACTAGTGATGTCAGTGGGAGTGATTTTGGCTCTGATGGAGCCAAAATCACTCCGGGCCTTGCGGTTGAAAAACTCAACCGCAGGCTCCGGCTCGCAGTGGCGATGGTCGCGATGGTCAAGACCATCGCGGCCATCAAACTGCACGCTCGTATAGGCTGTGGGTGGTGACCCACAGCTATACGAGCGTCCAGGAGGACGCTCCATAATTATGGAGGGCGGACCTCATTCAGAGCGTGCGCTCTGCTCAGAGCGTATGGCTCTGAATGAGGGCCATAGTTTCATCTTCGTGGATTGTCTCTGTGCATTTCAGAAAAGTCTTCATATTATCTAAACACTGTTTAATGCTGTTGCTTTAGTATATCACACAGCACCGCTATGCACAGCAGACCTGCATGCTTGTATCTTCAGTTATGATATGATGATATATGGACTGTGCTGAAAACCACATGAGGAAGCTTTAAATATAAGGCAGCACACAGGACAGTACATACAAGCCAATTAATCAAAGTCATCTGAAGATGAAAAACAACCTAAGTATAATTGTTATAATGAAGCAAAAATTATGAAGGCCAGTGTGTATGCTATAATCGATCATTATTAGTGGCTGACACTAGACAGGGATTCAATGTGGTAGATGTGTAAATATTTTTGATTGGGGAGGATGTTTTGTTAGTAATGGTGTATGATTTAGCTAACAAAGAGTTTCATATGCACCAAGGTGCACACTTTTTAGCTCCCAGATCACCATCAAATTTTTGTGACATCCACAGACAATTGTACATAACATAAGCAGTGACTGTCCAACATGTTTGCAACATTCATTCAACATTATAGATGGAAAAAGAGAAAGTAGACAAAGTTATAAAACTGAACTATTTTGGAAACAAAATGTCTTTATGTAGAGGCTGTGGATCCCAAATAAGATAAATCTGTTATAGAAGCTTATCACTCCTTGTCCTGTTAATCTGGGGTCTTCGGAAAGTTATTCTGTGGAGCAATAGTACTCTGGGTGTAAATTAAGGGACAAGTCTTGGGAAAACTGGGACATATTATTAGAACCCTACTCACACGGCTAGCACTAAACAGCCAATTTTCAGTCTGATTAAATCTGTGCTTTAACTATTAAAGAGAGATAATGTGATTTTATGCAGTTTATGTGACTTTATACAATTAATTGCACAAAGGCAATAAGCACACTTCAGTTTTCTGTATTAGAAAGAACATTAAACAATATATAGAAGATTAATTGCTAGAAGCTCTTACGAGGTGACTAAATTGCGGTATTGTGCAGTTGAAGGAGCAAAAAGGTAAAGGTAATTAAAAAAAACTTTTGCATAGAAACCACATGACTGAAAAAATTGCCTGTATAACCTAGCCCTGAAAGGGAATACTGAGAACCTTGCATTGTTTTAATTTATTGCAAATTTACAAGTAATGCATTTACTATCAACTCATTCTTTACATTAGATTAAAGAGATAAAATGGGGAGATGTTGGGGGCTGGACCGGCCAAGGTGGATCCATCCTAGGGACAAAAAGGTAATTTTTAAGATAAATATTTTCTGCATTGATTTTTTTTTTTGTTATATAATGTGTAATACATGATTTTACAGTATAACTGTATGGTTGTGAGACTTGTGTATTTTAATTCATTGTACTTGTACAATATGCATGTTTTCTGCATGTTTCATTTCAGTTCTTAAATTTCTGTTCTTATTTTTAGAACTCTACCTGCTAAATATTTAGAACAAATTGCTGACCAGATACGTGCTCATAACATCAATGCTCTGCTCGTCATTGGGGGATTTGAGGTATGGATTTCCATTACACATTTTTCTTCTGTTCCTTTTTCCTACTGTAAAGAATTATGTTTTAAGAAAAAAATAGGTATGGTTAAAGCAGGAGTATTCAAACTGCGGCCCTCCAGCTGCTGTGCCACAGCACATCCCATTATTCTCTGCCACAGTTTTAACATGTCCTAATAGGAATACTGTAGCGCAGGGCATGCTGGGATGCGTAGTCCACAGCAGCTTGAGGGCCGCATGGTGAATACCCCTATTTTAATTTAACAATGTATTATATATATTATGTAAACTATAATTTTTTATTAAATGAGTCAATTTGTAAAAAAATAAAATACTGTAAACTATTTTTTTAATAAAGATTAGTGACAGAAAATATTTTTATTCTTTTTAGCTATGTTTATAGAGTTTGTTATTTTTTGTATAATGGTATCTTTTTATGTTATAGTCTTAAGTTATGTATTTTTTATATTTTATTTTGATTTTTTTGTATTCTGTTTTACTGTGTGTAGTGGTTCCTCTCCAAGTATATCTGTGTGCTGTGGTAGAAATGGCTCTCCCCGTGGCCCCTTAAAATTCTTTCCTCTCCTACGACTTATCTCCTTTTTCCTCCCCACTCTGTGCCTGTGCATCCCAGGCCTACTTGGGACTCATGGAATTGACTGTTGCAAGAGGGAAATTTGATGAATTCTGTATTCCAATGGTTATGGTTCCTGCTACTGTCTCCAACAATGTACCGGGTTCAGATTTCAGCATTGGCGCAGATACTGCTCTGAACACTATAACAGATGTAAGTTTCAGAAGAATCTTTTGAGTGCACTTACTAAACCTACACACCACTATGACCCTGTGGCTGTCATCTTTATTTATCAGAGCAAAAAAATAACAGCTTCATAAAGCTGTACAGTAGCGTTCCCAGAGATATCTGCATACAGATGGAGTGGACTTAAGTTCACATTCTGCAGTGTAAAACAGTGTTGATGTCGTAGATGCAACCTATTAATATCAGTGGAACAAGTTCAGCTAATTCTCTCTCGAATTGGTGCTAATTGATGAGCCAGGTGAATGAGCTGCTTCACTAAAGACTGTTTCATCCTTTCATAGGTTGCTTTACATAACAGTTGCAATCATAATAAATTTATGATCTTCTTTATGTTTGAATAATGCCCTATTCAAAAATGTAAAGGGCGAAATGACTGCCAGACTGCCCCGTTTATGTTACATGAAACCAATGAAGCCGACAGCAACACTGAATTATTAATCAAGGCATTTTATTTAAGTTTTATATGGAGCTTCTGGTTGCAGCTTGCTTGGACTGTAAATATTTGTAAAAGAAAGCTCCAAGTATATAAATACTGTAAAGTAATTATTCATTGCATATTGTATTATATTATGTAGTATATATTACATATTACATATGTAGTGCTTTGTCCGGTAGAAGGTCTGATAAATAAATAGATGGCAGCAGGGGGAGGTGAGTATCGCATGCTGCATGCTGCTACTTTGTCTTCTACTATTTACTCTTTATTTAATCCACGTTTTGCTCCACTGCTCCTTATCATAATCACAGCATTTCTGCCTATTCCTATGTAGTGCAAGCTTATTAGAGCTATAGGCTGCTAGCTAGTGTATAGTAATTATTTTCTTTGGTATCTCACAGCAGCTTAAATCCTTGAAAGGCTGCTGCATACCGTATTAGTAAAGCTATTGAATGCTGCCGCCTAGTGGCATTCCGCCAAAGGTATCCTGTAAAACCAGTTGCCTTAGAAAACAAAAAGGTCACTTTGTATGATAAATTCACTTTGCAGTTAGTGAGTTGAGACCAACATCTGTAATGGATCGCCATGTTCCTGCGATTCTGCTACCCGGCATCTCAGGATTGGTGAAATCCAACATGTTGGATTTCGCAGATTTGCCGATCACGATCAAAATATGATTGTGATTAGCAAATTGGTGAAATTTAACATGTATAATTTCACCGATCCTCAGACGGATTGTGGAACAATGATGGTCGATCCAATCGCAGGATTGCACAATCCGTCCGTAGGCGTTTGGGGGCCTTAAGCTGCTCATGTATTCTCGTTTTCAGATCTAAATGACATGGATCTGCCCCAGAGCCCTCCTGTCATCTGGCTCAACCAAAATGAGAACAGCCACAATATAGTGACTATGGTGAAGAGATTGTCAATGTCCTTATATCTGTAGCAAGCATATCTGCACATATCTGGTACCCATGGCTTTCATATTATTTGAGAATATTACTGAAATTTCTTAACCACAACTGAAACCTATATGGAGAAAACCACACTACATCAAACACAAATAGAATCATTTCACAAAGTATTAAATACATAGGATCTAGATCAATGCCAACCAGACTGCTTTTATTATTCAAAATACATTTTATTATTACCGTATACAGCGTCGGTGCACATGACCCCTCATCCCCCCCCCTAGTTGCGGCCCTGCCGTATATCATGCTTGCCGACTATCTGGCTGCCCCTTCCGGGAGGGAGCAGCCAGATCGGCTTTACTGGAGGGGCGTGGGCACCAAATGGGACGGGGACGGCCAGACTAAAAGAGTATGCCGTCGTCACTTTGGCCCCGCCCCCGCTACACACTGCCGATATTACAGGCAGTGTGACGCAGGGGGCGGGGCCAAAATGACGCGATTCGACGTGAATCGCGTCACAGGCCCCCCGCTGCCGAGGATTTTACTGTAATTGTGGTGGGGGGCAGGAGGGGTTTGCAGCCGCTGGGAGACTTGCCTGCCTTCCCGGGAGGTCGGGAGCGGCACCCTATTTTCGGGAGGCTCCCGACCTAATCGGGAGGGTAGGCAAGTATGCCGTATATCCTCGAGTATAAGTCAACCCGAATATAAGCCGAGGTACCTAATTTTACCACACAAAACTGGGAAAACTTATTGACTCGAGTATAAGCCTAGGGTGGGAAATGCAGCAGCTACTGGTAGTAATCCCTCCCCTGGTAGTGCCCCCAGTAGTAATACCCCCCTGGTAGTGCCCCCAGTAGTAATACCCCCCTGGTAGTGCCCCCAGTAGTAATACCCCCCTGGTAGTGCCCCCAGTAGTAATACCCCCCTGGTAGTGCCCCCAGTAGTAATACCCCCCCTGGTAGTGCCCCCAGTAGCAATATCCCTCCCTGGTAGTGCCCCCAGTATTAATCCCCCCCTGGTACTGCCCCAGTAGTAATCCCCCCCCTGGTACTGCCCCCAGTAGTAATACCCCCCTGGTAGTGCCCCCAGTAGTAATACCCCCCCTGGTAGTGCCCCCAGTAGTATTAATCCCCCCTGGTAGTGCCCCCAGTAGTAATCCCCCCCCCTGGTACTGCCCCCAGTAGAGAGATGTAATATAAAAAAAAAAAAAAAACACTTACCTGAAACCCCGCTCCTGGTCCCGACGCTGCTACTGGATCCTCCGGCCGCTTTGCATTATGGGAGAGACGTTGTCATGACGACGTCTCTCCCATTACCCACTGCGGGAGCCGGAAGATGGCTTCCGCAGTGGGAGCAGAAGCAGCCGATGAGAGTCTGACAGACTCTCATCGGCTGCTGATTACAACAAACACACAGCTGCCGGCTCCGGCGGCTGTGTGTTTGGCAGTGTGTAGTGCAGACCGAACTCCGTCCGGTCAGCGCTACACACGCGGTGCAGCTGTGTGACAGAGACACAGTCTGCACCGCGGCCCGCATGGTACCATGCGGGCATGACTCGAGTATAAGCCGAGGGGGTGCTTTTTCAGCACAAAAAATGTGCTGAAAAACTCGGCTTATACTCGAGTATATACGGTAATATAACCCTGTACTATGATACATCCCAGGCAACTGCCAGGTCTCCTCGGACAAGATTTAAAGCGAACTGGGATAACTACAGGTGGGATACTAAGTTTGACTGTCTCACTGTCCACGATGAACTGTGATTTTTTACCAATGGGTTATGTTCTTCCCTACTAGGAACACAACTGCTGTTGTGCCATGAGATCTATTCATGATTATATCAAGTTAGCATACCTGCTGATCTTTAGCTATTGCAGAACTGCATGTCCCAGCATGCCAGTGATGTGCGGTCAGGTGAGGAAGAGCCTTTTATGTCATACTTAGGTATACTCCAGAATTTTGTCTATGAAAATTATAAGAAAAAATGTAAAGCAAATATTATAAATATTTTCTTTGTATTATTCTAATAATTTTTATAGTCAAAACTCTGAAGTAAAAAGTGTATGGCACACATCCCTGATCAAAACACAACAAATTGCCAGCACTATATTCTGCTGCACCTTTGTATAATGCCCACATGAACCCTTAGGTTCATATATGTCTCTGGCACCTGTAGTTCCACCACAGCTGGAGAACTAAAGATTGCTATTTTTGAACTAGGATGAGAGTCTCTGGTGTTCAAATTTGCATTTCAAATCTGTCAAAACACAGTATTAGTTATTGTTTCCACTGTTTTAAATTGTTAAAATAAAAAAAAGACACAAACCAAAAACCTTTGTAGTGTTATTTTTATACCTATAATACAAAATCTTCTAATTCACTAAAAACTACTACATTGTAAATTAATTTGCTTGGACTTGATTTTTAGTAATACTTTAATATGACATTCTAAAGTCTTCACATTGCATTAGAAAAATATATATTTCCTTAAAAACAAAAAAAAAAAGGCCAGTAAATAGTTAAAATAAAATCACACAGGACTTCTGAAGGTCTTTAGGCACACTAGATATTCCATACCAGACATGCTAGTGGTGCTTATGATCTCAAGTATCAAAGAAAAGATGAAACAAATGAAAGGACCGGGTATTAAGGTTTAGGACAAACTATAAAGTGACGTTTTTTCACTTTTTACCTGGTGTAATTCCAGCCAGAACCACACCTCGATAAGATTAGGCTGTTATTGATTTCTTGCAAGTAGAAAAGCTATGCTCACCCACAGTTCCCCGGAAAGTTATCTTTATTAGTTTCAAAGGGTAGCATAAACATAATCTAAAACATAGGTTATCAACAGTGAATACAAAATACTAAGCTGAGAAATTTTAGGGGCCTATTCATCATCACTTAATTTTTACAAAAGCAAGTGAAAATGCACATTTTCACCTGTAATTGTAAAAATTAAGTTAAGTTATCGGGCCATTCATCATGAAGGTAAAGCAGGAGATATCATGGATATCTCCTACTTGCCTTCCTCTCGTGGAATGGCCCGCTGTCCCCATACACTAGTATCACAGATATCTCCTGCTTACCTTCCTCTCGCGGAATGGCCCGCTGTCCCCATACACTAGTATCACAGATATCTCCTGCTTACCTTCCTCTCGCGGAATGGCCCGCTGTCCCCATACACTAGTATGGGGACAGAATTCATCGAGCTCCAAAAATATAATATTTTCGGAGCTTGAGCGCAGGAGCATACGCTATCTTCAGATGGTGAATGCTCCCGATACCCGCTCCTTCCCTATCCTTTTGGATCCCTCCACCCCTGTCCGTCTCTTTCCGCCGGACGTCGGGACTCCGAAAAGGAGCAGTGAAGCCGCTCGCGGGTACAGCTGATTTTCGGATCAGCTGTTACTGCACCGGAACAATGATGAATTGCTCCGGAATCCACGATGAGTTAGAATGTTAATTATCCCAATAATTAACATCATGGATACCATGGGACCTATGTATCAAGCCATTTTTTACATAACATTATGCAGAAACTGTATCGACCTTATGTACTAATAGCACTTTCCGGGAGTTTTGACAGAAATCCCCAGCAAAGTGATAATTAGCACTTCAGATTGCAGTCCCCTTTATTATCAGTGGGGACTATGATCACCCCCCTATGTACTAAACTCCAACAAGCGAAGCTTTTTGAAGTTTAGCCCCGGTAAGTTTACACCATCTTCAGATGGTGTAAACTACTGTTTGTCTGTGGGGGCTCCCAGGGAAGGAGAGAGATCATTAGATGCCGGGGATATAACTTGCGGGGACAGCAGTTACCGGAACAGCTGTCTCTGCAAGTTCCTGGTAGTACATAGCTGGGATATTTTCATTCAAAATGAAAATATTCCAGACGAGATGGAACGTTAATCTCGGCAGTGGCGTGATTATTAATACATAGGCCCCCCTATCTGCAGTCAGTGGCCGCTCACAGTTTTATTGTTCCAATAACGGAAATTAGCTTTTCTGACACTTAAGAAGCAGCGGTTTTACTTTTCCACTCACTGCACTATTGTTTCATGAAATCACAGCCTTCAGCTCATATATATTCTGGCTGCACTGTCTACCTACTTGTGACATCCTGTTCCAAAACTGGAATATAGTACAGAACTGAAAGCATTGTCAGTGTTTGGATACCAAAACAATACTTTCTTTCTTTGGGATCAATGTTGTTCAGCAGCTGTAGACTTGATGAAGTAAGTGTATAGACAGGTGCAGAACAGTACCCATAGCATAATTTAGGTAGGAGTCCAGCGATGTTGGTGTAGGCTCTCGGGCCCCACCACTGTGCTATGAAACAAGCAGGGAGAGGGCTTCTCCTGAGCTTTCACAGTCTGGCACATGCACGGCCACTCAGCAGAGGACTCTGCTCTGCTCCTTTCAGGGAGCGCTGTGTGCACCCACGGTAGTGCCAATCACGTGTATAGGGAAGAGTGCCTCTTTCATGCCAGTTATGTACTGTATTGTGCCTCACAGTGAGGAACGTGCAGCAGAGGAGAACTAGGTGCCAGTTGTCATCCTGCCAACATACAACCATGCCAGTTTCAGTTTTATATGAAAAATGGAAAAGCCTAAGGGCGTACACCTCCTCCTTGTCAGATAGCAGTTTTTAACCCTTTACTGGTATTCTGTTTTACCCACTAATTACCAAATTATAACAAAATATTTTTCCTCCGTAAAACTAATGTTGTTCTTCCACCTCTGCTGATCTCTTTGCTTAAAACATTGTGATCTTTTCATAAATTTTAACTTTGTTTTATTTTTATTTTTGCTCTGCATGGGAGAATCCTCTAAATTCACTTCAGAACTTAATTGCGCCAATGCAGCCTCACTGCCATTTTTTAAAATTAATTAATTTGGGCCATCCCATTATTCTGAACATCAACAAGCGTTTCCATTATGTAATCAACAATGAAATTCCGAACATCAGGCGAATTTCTGACTGCTAACACCTGTGGGAAGCCAAACCTCCCACCACACAGAAGGAGCCACTAACACTGTATACACTAACAGTCTGCTAAGCTCATATTCATGCTGCCCCTTCAGGCTTTTGAAAGTATGATGCAGTTAGCTGAGGCTCGAGGCACTTATCAAGAGTTTTGCGTCCCTATGTGCATAGTGCCTTGCACCATTAGCAACAATGTCCCTGGCACTGACTTAAGTATTGGCGCTGACACTGCACTCAATGCCATTATGGAGGTAAGATGTTTTTTTTTTCCCAGTAATTTCTTTAAGATTCCACTCTGCACACGACAAGCACTTAACTAAGTTTAAATATATGGATCCCAAACAGCTTTAGACTGTTTATGTGTTTCTCATAAAATATTGCAAATTAATCAGTTCATATATGTTCTTCAGAACAAGACTACACATGAGGTATATGCTTCCATATAAACCTCAAATATTTCCAACATCACCTGCACATTTTACATTCTGCAACCGAGAAACATTGAGGGGGATCTATGGAAACTGGTGCATGGGGAAAATGTGCCTGTAACTCGTAGCAACCCATAAGACACTGGTTTTCATTTTCTAAACCAGTGATGGGCAACAGTTAGCCCTTAGACTGTTCTGAACTTTATCCTGTGGCCTCAGTGCATGATTCAGACCAGCTCGCTAGATGCATTTGCACGCAGCCGTCAGCTGCCGAAGTATGCAAATCCTGTGATCGCACGCCAAGGCATTAGCACGCCCACTATGTCTTGGTGTGCGATCGCGTTGTGTATTTAGCCGCCCACCAGCGTGTCTTAAGACGCCCACTTTCCCTTAGTGATACACGTCATCTCCAGGAAGTGTATGCAACCATCGGTAACATCGAGTACCATCGGACACGTGCGCAGCACTTGTGGCTGACCTCAGCCATGTGACGTGTCTTATGACGCTGCGTCTTAATTATGAACGCCTCTGATATGGCGTTAAGATGCTCAGACACGCCTGCATCACCACTCCCGTTTCCATCTACCAACCCCTGTCACCACCCACAAACGGCTCGTCCTGTCACTCAATCTAGCGTGGCATCTATGTACAAGGGCGATCGCTTCGAGATCGCATGGACTGGTTTGCGCACACGCACTACGTCTTATACACATGCGCAGATTGCAAACATCGGCAGGCTACTTGCGAACGCAGCCTAGCGAATGGGTCTGAATCAGGCCCTCAGCTCCTTCCTGCTATATTGTCAGATTTGTTTTACAGCTTTTAACGTGTGTTTAAAATGCTTCCTGATATGTTATTACAGGTAGGTGTGTCTGTCTTTGATTTAGAGGCCTATTTATTAATGTACATTAGGATGCTGCATTTTATAGTACCTGTGCTATTTATGGGTGCAGCTCCGCAGATATCAAAGATATTTCTCAAGTTATGTTCACAAAAGCAGTCCCCATAGCTTCTGCGAAAATGCCCTATTTACCAAGCTCCACAAAGAATTAGCTTGTTTTATCTATATGGATCTTCAGATCCCTTCTATGTAAGCTGGACCCTCCTCGCCTCCCTCCTTTTACAAACATGTATAAATCCAGGAAGCATAGTGATATCTATCCCTATCACTATACTGAAACGCTTTGGTAGGACAACATCTTATCTTGATGCACTATTCCCAGAGTTTCTTGATAAATTCCTCAGAACTAGCATCTCTAAGCAATGTGAAAAATGGCTATTGGAGATAGCAAAATTGCCTCAATAAATTATAACACTGTTAAATAGGCCCCAAAATGCATTGTTTTAACTTATTACAGTGTACTGAGATTGAGGGAGATATGTGGCGCTTTTTTAATGTTATAGGGACACCTATGAGAACCCTTATGTGTAGCGGGTTGCCCATCACTAGTATAAATAGTTATAGACAATGGCAGTTGCACTTGGTTGCTAAGAGGTCACTGTTATGGTGGTCTGATGTAAATTATGGATGAGGAAATCCATATAAATGTAGTGGTAAGATTTGGGGCATCATTATGTTCTGATCAATAAGGGAACAGCTGGTTAGTGCCAGTCAGAGAAGGGGGAATACTTATGGCCAAAATTAGGGGTATGTGAGCGGTGCGCTGCCCGAAGAGCATGGTTTACAGTGTAGCATGGTTTACAGTGTAGTGCTGCACAGTGTAGTGCTGTATTTGGCCTGTAGGGAGCCTAGAACACCACCATAGAGACTAGAGAGCCTCAGCAAAGCCAACCAGAGTTTTCTGAGAACTCTCCAGGAACTCACTTTCATCCTGGTCCCAATAGCCCCACCCCTTATCGTGATGTCATGATGTTACATAATCCAGGGGTCAGCAGAGGCAGATTATCATCCTGCAATGGCTCAGTGCAATACTACTCTAGAAACTAAACAAACAATCTCAGAACATAGGGACACAAGACACAATTTAAATTTCTTGGCTTAGCAAGGATACCAAAGGGTAAATAGCTAGCACATAAATACTTATGTTACTTTTCTGAAATATTCATGTTTTCCTTATGTGTGTGTTTCCATTTATACTAATATGACTGGCATAAAGAGAGTTACCTACTCACGCTGCATTAAGCCATAGCAGCCACCCAGCAATCAGCTCTTACTTGTCTAGAACACGTTACACAGCAAAAGCACCTACAGTATCTAATTGTTTTCTATCGTCTAGTGCAAAGTTGCACCTAAATAGTATGATAGTAAATAGACTACAATACGTATACATAATTGTGTAATACCAGTTATCTTGCCTGCCCAGTTCTGGATTAACCGTGACAGTTGTCCCATAGTTACTTTACCATTGTGGGGGTACTGTGGTATATGTGATCTGGGGTTTTAATGTAGCATAATGTGAACTGAGGGCACTATAGTGTGTTTAATACATTTGTAGTGCTGGGAGTATTATACTTTTAATGACATCACCAGCCTATCATATTAACACTAGTTAGTTGCCCTGGTGCCCCCAAATACCTTAATCAAGCCCTTTGACTGCCTTACATGTATGATTGTGGAAAGATCTGTGCCATGCACCTACAGTCATTCTAACACAGCTAACTAAGGTTCTATAGATCAGCATAAGGCAACCTATGGTGCTTCAGCTTTTGTTGGCAGGGCAAGCTGGGACTTGTAGTTCTTCCAAAGGTGTAGAGCCATATTTTGCCTGAGTTGTGCTACAGATACTTTTAACTAAGAAAGTAAAATATGAGTGGAGGATGACATGAGCAATGAATTGTAAAAGTTAACAACACACAGTACAATGAACTATAAAATAAGAAAGTGGCTTAGAAATCACAATGGGAGTATGTGGAGGAATCTGAAGATGTTTTTCAAAAAGTGACTTATTGTAGTGATAACATGACCATGCTTACTTTTAACTTATAAACAGAAGAACATGTGAAAAAAGTGAAAAAATATGATAAAATGTTACAAAATAACAATACAGTATAGGAATTTTACAGAATAACCCTCAATGTTTATTCTTTTAAATGAGACCAAACAGTGCAAATGTGCAATGTACTGGTATTTAGTATCCCAGGTTCATGATGAAAGACTATTGCAAGAAAGTGAGAAGCTGAGTGGGAGGATATTACATAGTTCTCAATGACTCAGTATTCTGCACTACAGTGTTTCAAACTGGCATTGAATCAACCCAGCCACAAACAACAGCTCCACATTAAAGCTGGAAGCGTAATAACTTGTCATACACCCCTTTAAAGCTACTGCATTTTTATTTTTCATCTTGAACTTCTTGAATTAGAACATACATGCAATGTCCAAGTGATTTTCACATGATGTTCTTGTTTTTTTCTCCATGCCTCTGTACTGGAAATGATGTTCTGAATACACACACTGTAGTTATTAAGTAGTACTTAAATAGCCTCAATGTGAACTATGCAAAGTTCATCTGATTTAAAAGCAGGAAAATCACATACATATAACAAGCCTGTAAACAACAGTAAATGGTAGACTGACAATATATATAAAAAGAGGATTGTGCTGTATTCTCTAACCCCAGGATTCAATTATTATATTTTATTAGTAACAGAATGATGGGATGATAGTATACTATCCAGTACTACACTTTGCTTCCCCCATATCAGTCTATGAACATTATGGGTCACATTTAGAGATTTCGAAGCAAATCCAGCTAAAGGGTGCAAATTTCAACAAGGACAAACCACATAGTGATTCGAGGGGAGAAAATGCAACTTTATTTGTGTATGTAGGCAAAAATACTGCCTTCTTTATGCATGTAGCACATAATACTGGGGCAGTCAATTTCAGATTGTAACTTAAAATACCCCCATACTTGTCCGTGAGACTTCCGAATTATTAAGAAGTCCCCGGGGCTCAAGAGTGAGTGGTCCTCCGGCATCCTGCCCACTTCCCAGTGAAGTGGGCAGGATGGGGATAAAAATACCAGTAATCGAGAGGGGCCAATATGACATGATTCTGTGATAATCACATGATTTGGCCCTGCCCCCTCTTAACACATGGCATCTTGCCACAAGGGGGAGGGCCTAATTATGCAAATAGACTGCCCCACCCCCAGAAGCTGCCATCTGCATCTCCTCTCTGGGCTTCTGGTTAAGTATGTCCCACCCCTGCAGTGCTAAATAGTTTTACCAAGTTAGGAAACTGTACCTTTATTAACATTTTAATTTATCTCCTAACTCTAAATCAGGCCCTGTTTCTAAAACCTTACATTGCTCCACAAAGTCTATACAAATGCTTTTGTTGTTAGCACCCAAGCTCATTAGTTCAATAGATATAACATTTTAATTAATCACAGTTTAGGATACAATATAATACATAACCCTTCCATGGTTTTGCCAGTTAGGAAAGGCTAGATTCTCTAAACAGTTATATTAGGAATAGAGTATAACACAAGCAATATTTCTTACTCGAAACTCAAGTATTCACCAAAGTATCTTCAAATGGTGTAAATCTTATAGGTGTCATACTGGCAATAAATGAAGGCAATAGGAAAGGGGAACCAAAACTAGAATATTCGGAATTGTAGGAAGATCCACATGTGAAAAACATTAGGCCCATATGGGCATGAAAAGATAGCTCTGTGGAGGTGCACCCATGAGATAAAATCTGGTAATGTAAATGTAAAGCACAAAGGAAAGGTACTCTCTTTTTTAGGGGCACTCAAACTACCGTAACAAACCATTTGTGAGATTATCAATATATGTATATATTAAAAATATTTATTGCCTTAGGATGGTGATCACTGTATCACTTAATTATTCTTTTGGATTAATTATTGATCATATATAATTTAAGATCAATATTGCTGCTATTTATTTATTTATAACCATTGGTCTGCTTTATTTGTATTATTATGTGCTATTGTTTTTTTAATTTTTGAGATTTTATGAACTATATTGCATTCTTTATTACATATTAATAAACGTTAAGTTTTAAATAATTTTGTAGGTTGAGTGCCCCTAAAAAGAGAGTATATTTCCAGCCCACCAGCCTGTTTACTGTTCTGTGAACTCTGTATCAGTTATATGACTTTATGTTGTTAATTATGTCTGTGTGTAATGGTAATGCATTTGTGCATCATACGGTTTGACTAGACGTGCGATCGCATCAAGCAGTCGGCCAGTGGAACAAAGAGACGCGTCTTCATAATTGAAACGATGGGAGGATATTGTGGTTACTTAGCAAACATGGGAGCTCTTGCTGCAGGTGCTGATGCGGCTTACATCTTTGAGGAGCAGTTTGACATCCGTGAACTCCAGGTAATTACTTATTAGGAAACTCAGAAGCTAAACAAAGTATTTACTATAATTAGCAGGAAGATATGTACATTTTTAAATAAAAGCTATACTGAAGGTGCACAGCAATAAAAGATCAACCTATATGCTATTAAGTAGACTTAGCAATTCTGATAGAGAATGATAAGCCATGTACAGTAGAAATTAAAAAAATCTGCGTTGGTGTAATAACTGGTCACATATATATGTAAAAAAAAAATTTTTTCATTTATTTAAAATACACAAATCAAGTCATAAAAAATGTAAACAACTTGGATACATCTAATGGTGCATAAACACGTAGCGATCAGCCAGGGATACGATATCGCTGTCTGATCGTCATGCACCCTCCCTGGTGTGCTGGATGATTGATGTCGATCACCCAGTACACCACATACTTACCGACGACTATAGCGACCCGCGATCAACAATTGCTGGTCCCTACAGTAACTTGCACGATATCGAGCAAATTGACTGCCATGCATGGCCGATGGATAATATCGCTATCGCCCATACATGGCTGCACATCGCTGGTCGATGGTAAGTTGGTAGGGACCATTTAAATGACCGATTTGTACTATAACGATAATGTTATAGTTCAAATCGCTACGTGTGTACGCACCATAAGCAGTGAACAGTTCCTGGATACAACTAATTCGGGGTTACAATAAACTGCATATTTTTGTATCAGCTCTTGTAATAGCATCATGTAAGATTGTAGATATGCAGAGTTCTAATTTCACAATAAATTATTGCAGTTAATTGTGCTATTATATAGTTTATAATAATATTTATTAGCACTTACCAAGAGCGCCTATTGGTGCAACCAAATTCCAGGTGCTCTTTTCAATAAGCGCAGCACTTCTCACACTGGAAATCCTGTCCAGTATTGAGCGGTCAGAAAAAAAATGGCAATTAGCTGTGGTGTACACACAGATTAACCAGCTAGTTGTAACAGATCCTTTTGCCATCAGTATTGTGCTATGCGGTTATTCCATGAGGGCGTATGTCAGTAGCCAATGCCCCTATTTACAGAAAGCCCATCAAGGATAAAAGTTATTTTGGCAGGAACTGTAAGGGCTATTTCACACCTGACGGTTTTCACCGGCTAAACAAAAATGGCAGCTGCTCAATCAATCTAACAGTACTAATCAGGTACATGAAAGGGAGAGGTCTTACTAATTAGAAAAAAGAGGGGGTTTAACCCCCTATTGTTCCTCAGCACACTGAATAAAACCTGCAACAATATATGAAGACTATATGGTCATAGAAATTCAGAGATATTAGTTGCATGCATTTGCAAATACATGGGAGGCTGCTAGGCCACGTCATGGCTTCTCTGTTACTAGCAGTCCCTAACTCAGGGGTTCACGTCCGGGGCGCTCTGCACCCCGGATGTGAACCCCTTAGTGTTAGGGACTGCTAGTAACAGAGAAGCCGTGACGTGGCCTAGCAGCCTCCCATGTATTTGCAAATGCATGCAACTAATATCTCTGAATTTCTATGACCATATAGTCTTCATATATTGTTAGGTATTATTCAGTGTGCTGAGGAACAATAGGAAGTTAAACCCCCTCCTTTTTCTACTTAGTTTTCACCAGCTGGCAGAAAAACTGTCCAAAGCTGGACGTTTTTTTTTTTTTTGCCAGCAATCAGTTCCTTTAACATGCAACGGCTTTGAGCCATTTTTAATGTTGTGGTTAGTTATCTTAATGTAGTAGGCATGCACAGCAGCAGCAGACGGAGTTGTGGGCAGCTACAAGCTCTGAAAAGCCGGTGTGTGTGAAAAGAGACATTGTAAATTGTACTTCACTGACTTGCAGTGACGGCACGGCAGCCATCCTTGTCAGTGGATATTCCTGGCTGTAACACAGTGACCGTGCCGTGTCTGTGCCGTCTGAAAGGACCCATCCATTTACTTACTTCATTAAATTTACTACACAGCAAAAAAACGGCAGGTGTTTTGCCGGCCGGTGAAAACCGGCAGGTGTGAAATAGCCCTAGAAGCATTGTAAGATACGAGCCGGCTCACATCTCTGCTGGAACATCAAAGGCGGGCACTACAATCCGTAGCCCAGCCATGGCTCCTTCCCATAGTGTGTCTGTGTGTTAGGCGCCTGTCAGCGCTCTCTTGTGGGGAGCAACATGTTTCGGCCATTCCTGTGACCTTTTTGAAGTTGATTGCTCCTTCTCAAAACATGCTTCCTTAACTAGCAAGGTCTTAAATTTCATTGGAGGACTCCAATTGGAACTAAACGTTCATCTCATTAACCTCTTCAGTATATCAATTTAATGTGATAGCATATTCTAATCTTACATAGTAACAATAAATGGATCCAAGCAACTGTTATATTATCATCTCCAATAGATACTGTATATACAGTTAACGTAATCTTAGTTTACTGCTGTTTGTTAAATATTGAAAGGAGAACAGAACCCTTTTAACGAGTGCTAAAGGGGTTATGTCTCGTTGCTAAATGTGGCCCATATAGTCTTTAACATCTTAACATAGAATTTGACAGCAGATAAAAACCACTTGGCCTATCTAGTCTGCCCTTTTTTTCTTAAACGTTTGATAACCTCATCCTTATTTGATCCTTAGTTCTTTGTAAGGATTGTGTATCCTTCCCCTGACTGGTGTCAGCTCTTTCTTATAGCCCGTACACACAGGACGATCAGACAACAATCAGATATAGTTGTCTGATCGTCCTGGATGTGCGATATCAAACATCCAGCACATACACCAACCCCCTAACTACTATAATGACCCGCGATCAACGATTGCGCGTCCCTATAGTAAACAAGCTAACCTAGTCGATATCGACCAGGTTGGCCTGCATGCACGGGTGATGGTCGATATCAATATCGACCATTCGTGTTCGCGCATCAATGGTCGTTTGGTCGTTGGAAGGGGCTTAAAAAAAAATGGATGATATAAACGATATCGTTATTGTTTATATCGTCCGGGTTATCGGACCGTGTGTATGCACCATTAGATTACTTTCAATGATGTATTCAGTGGTGTAGCCAGCTTTTGACATGAGAGGGAGCGAAGATGGCCAAATAGGTGCCTAGATCTAGGGGTTACAAAGTTCACATATTAACTTGTAAATAATATAATGTGTGGAAAATTAGGACTGTTTAGAGGAAAAAAGGGACAATTAGAGGTTATGACCCCACAAAGTAAAATTCTACAGTATATCAAGATTAAAATTGTAAATTATTATTTGGATTAATCCTTGTATAATGTAAAATAAAATGTATGGAAATGTATTTTTGGTCTGATTTTCACTCTGAATGATTTTAAGAAAAGATAGTATAGCAGCTGTGTAGTGTTTGTGTGTAATTATACGTAGGTCTCTGCTATGCCTCAGACCTTCTAACACAACCACTTAATCCATCTGATGAAGATACTTAAAAAAGAGGAAGAGCAATGCAAAGTATAGGACACGTCACTGACAAGTTTACAGTATCACTGGCATGCTCTTCTCTACTCTTCAAATTCTCTCCTTCATTTCACCAGCCAGGCGGCTCATCTTTACGCTAAGGATGAGGACAAGATGTCATGATCATTTTTGTAAATACACTCATTCTCTCAGATATTTGTCTTTATGTTGAAGTCAAATTAAACACTTTAATTCAGTGGTCGGGGAATATGGGTAAATTACTCCACATGGGGTAAAAATGAAATTCTTGGGTGTAATGGACGGATAGCCGGGCATGCATAGAAATCATTCTATAATATAGAATGATTCATATGCATGCCCGGCTGTGCCGCAGGGAGGCTCTAAGCCGGACGCCCGCTGAGATGTTATCACCAGCGGGTGCCCGGCTCCTTCCCTGCAGCGCCGCGTTAGCCGGAGGCTGGCGTTCTCTTCTGAACTCCAGCTTCCGCCTCTCTCTATGTGCACTATGGGAGAGAAGTCATGACGTCTCTCCCATAGTTCTGAGGAGCAGCCGGGCGTACAGGATGGCGGCGGATGCAGGAGCGCGGGGATTAAGGTAAGTGTTTTTTTTTTGTACAAGCGGCACCACAGGGGCACTATATGGGGGCACTAATACAGGGACATTATATGGGGGCACTAATACAGGGGCATTATATGGGGGCACTACTATATGATTTCTTTCCTTTCAAATAAAGGGGGTAACATCGGCGTATCTAAATATATTTTGGGGTAAAAGGTAAAAAAGTTCCCTGACCCCTGCTTTAATTATTCACATTACTTATGTGACTGCTTTATACCAGTTCGCGTTTTCCAGGTCACCCAGCAGGTGTACTGGTGTATTCATTATTCACTGATATATTTTAAAAGTTCCACTGGTGGAGCTAATTATTTCTGTGAGGAAACCTAGAAAACATGCACTGTTTGGGGTCCTGAGGACCGAGTTTGAGAACATGTGCTTTATACAATTGAAAAGATTATTTAGATGTAATAAAGTAATGGATACTTTTGAAATCAAAGTATTCTGTCTATTTAAGAAGGAGCTTCATACATCTGGTGTTTTCTAGGGTTGTTAAATATACAAGTGAAAATGCAAACGCATTTTACATGTGCTTGTTGCTAGCATATTGAGGTAGTTGGAGGTCACCACGAGTTTCTCCAATGTGTTTACTTGCTGTAACCACATGTGAATGGAAAAGATGTAGGGACATACAGTATTCAATTAGAGGCGAAAAGTCAGCTGCCAAACTTTTCGCCATCATCGGAGGTTTTGCTGGCAGAACTTAATCGCGCGCGTCCCTGCATATCCCCGTATTCAATTGCAAATTTGCGAAAACGGGATCCGGCGAAATTAATTTGGTGAAAAGTCCTGTTGTTTTTTGGGGAGATCAGCCTGACACCCCCCTAAATATGCTGTGACATGGGGGTTCACTAAGCGTACCCCCGATAAGCCCTGCTGAAGGTATTTGGGGTCTTTGAATGGTCTCAATAGGCGCTATTTGGGACAGTGGTGAAGAATGGCATTTAGTAATTTTTGGGGGGGGAAATAAGTAGTCCCATCAAATTTGGGGTACATGAAAATGGGTGCAAGCATATTTGTAAGTTGCTAAAGTCAAGCATTAAAAGCGCCAAAAACGCACATTCAGCAAACACCTGCAATCCAAAAAAAACCCTCCCCCATACTTCAAGACCCCCCCAAATACTATTTCGCTAATTTTTTATTTTGTACCCCACTTTGATTTTATTCACCCACTTTTTCAAAGTGCTTTTTTGGGGTGTCTTTTGTGTGGGGTTTTTAGCGTTTTTTGACACAACTAGCTTCAAGGGTGGTGTAAAAGGATATAGGGGGGTTGCTGCAATTTTGCACCCCAAAACACCAATTCTGTACTTTTTTTGTCGAGTATCCATTGCCCGAAACTTTTCCGCTGGTTACAATGTGCAAACTTTTCGCACCAGCGAAAAGTCGGACAAATTGAAAACGGGGATAAATTGAATTGGTGAAAAAGTATTGCGGAAACTGACTTTTTGCTCCTAATTGAATACGGCCCGTAGTTGGAAAGTGCCAATTTCCCAGATACTAGTGAAAATGTGATTGGTAAGTGGTCATTGAAAACAACTGACTTCTGCTTGCACAGGCACTGTACTAATGTAAAAAACACCAATATAATGCATACAATAAACACCATTAGACTTGAGCCATAAACTTTGCAGAGTATTTTATGTTGGTCAATGATAGGAATTCCAATACAAATCTATTTACATCCCATGATGTAAGGAACAAATATAGCTATTAGATGTTGTGTTTTTACTATGATTGTGTTATCTTTTCATTTAAATAGGCAAATGTGGAGCATTTGACTGAAAAGATGAAAACGAGCATCCAGAGAGGCCTTGTTCTAAGGTACAAGAAACATCAGTAATTGCAAAATATTTTCTATAGATAAGAAAAAAATAGCTCTTGGCGTGACATTTTAATCATATATAATTGATTCTATTATACAGTATGTATATATGTCATCAAAAGTATGGTGGTCGCTCACATCAACTTAATGACATTGCACAGGTGCTTGTAAAGGGCGGGGTTTACACTGAGCTACAGAAAAAAGGGGATTTTCCCTCCAGCACACTGCAGCAAAATCAACAAAAATACTTGAATCCTACATGATAATAGAAATTCAGAGGTATTGGTTTACATACATTTGCAAATATATGAATAAGTGCTGGGCCAACGTCAAGGCTCCTCTATACCAGCGTCCCTAACATTATGGGGTTCACGTCCGAGACGCAGGGATCCCCAAAAGAATCCAGCCAAGGACTATCCCCAGGGCGTCACACGAAAAATGGAAAAAAGGTGAAAGTGAAGTGTAAAGTATAGTTGTGTAAAGATAAATCAATAAGTGTTAATGGTAAGGGGTTAAAATTACATAAATAATAGACAAACAAATAGAAAGGTGATAAAAAAATATCTATGTGAATTAAGTGGTGATGCCCTGAAAAAAGGCCCAGCCAGAATAACTTCGGGGGCCCCACGCCCAAACGCTCACCCCAAAATAATTGTTGCTACCTAATAGTAGCACCCACTCTGGGTCATATAATTACAAATTAATGTACTGCATAATAACAGTACATGTATAAGCTGAGAGCAGACTCACCTAGAAGGTACCCCAGAAACCTCCAAATACTTGCATGGTCAAGCCTATTAAACAGGTATTGCAGTGACATTTGTACCATTACAATATCTGTTTGTCATCTCCATCTCAGGAAGGTAGTAACAGAGTAATGTCATATGCTTTATTTTTTTAATAAATATGTTTTTTAAATTAATTAATACATTTTTAAACAAATGTAATCTTCCCCACCGCAGTTCCTGATATTAGGAGGGTGTGCTATGAGCAAGGAGGGGATTCTGGCCAACTGCTAACTGTTGCCTGGGGTGTGGTATAAAAGATTGTCAATAGGTCGACACCAAATGGGCAATGGGTTTATAGGTCCAAAAGGTCGACAGATTCCAATGGTCACCACACTTTTTTTGAAATGTAACCTTAATTCTCATCCTAACATGCCCCCTAGTATCTAACCTTAATCCTCCCCCTGGTGCCTAACCCTCACCCTAACAGGCCCCTCCAGCAGCCTAGCACCCCCCAAGTGCCTAACCCTAAATTTAATAAAGGCAAACTCGGGTGAGTTTGGGAGAGAGTTCATTAATCTCACTCGTAAAACTCGGGTGAGATCACAACCTCGAGTCTTCTCACCATTGGCCAAACTCGGAAGTACTTTTCATGAAAAAGATGCTGTTTGCAAATTTACTAAGATTCGAGATTTCACTCTCGGGTAAGATTAGAGCAAACTCGTAGAGAAATTGAAGTTTCAAACACTCACCCTCCTGAGCTGCTAGTTTGCCAGAAACATACACATATCAGTGTGATTTGTGTCTATTTCTGCATGTGTACTTAATGTAAAGTTTTTATTTAAAAAAAATAACGTATGGTCCCCCCCAAAAGACATAACCAGCCCTGAACTGGTCAGCCAGTCCTGGTTCCAAAAATTACGGGGAACAAAATGAGTACGGTGGAACCCTACTAATTTTGTTCCCCGTAATTTTTGGAACCAGGACCGGCTGACAAGTCCGGGGCTAGTTAGCCTTTTGGTGAGGGACCCCACGTCATTTTATTTATAGAATTTAACCCGGTTTTTTACAGGTCTAACACACAAGCAGCCTGCACATATCTGACTGATATGTGCAGGCTGCTAGCTCGTGAGAGATTTGCAGAGAGAAAACACTGATAGCTCGGGGGAGTAATCTCATCTAAACTTGCAACTCGATCTGCTTCACCATCGGCCATCTCACTTTCAGCTAAACTCACTTCTTAGTAAATTTGAGAGATGAAAAATGGGAAAATCACCCGAGATTCGGCGATGCAAACCGAGATTAAAAAAAAAACTAAACTCAACCATAGCCGATTTTTAATAAATAGATGTTAGACAGGCAATAAATCGACAGATACAAAACATCGACACAGTAAAGGTCGACATCGAAGAAGGTTGACTGGGTCAAAAGGTCAACATGAAAATGGTTGACATTTTTTTTTTTTTAACCCTAACCCTCCGGTAAGTGCCTAAACCTAGCCTTTTGACCCTGTTGACCATTTGGACCTGTCAACCTGCTTCCATGGTGAACTTTACTGTGTCGACCTTTTGTCCCTGTTGACCTTTTATCTCTTTCGACCTATTGCCTGTCTAACATCTGGTGTCTATCTAGACATTGTCGACCTTAATTTCTATCTGTAGTCCGGATACTAATAAACCGGTCTCTATTAAAAGCAGGGAAGGAAGGAAATAATCTGGGGCAGTCTACTCTCTTCTGGTCTGCTCTGTCTTCCTATCTCTTCAGCTGCTTGGAGAAACCATTTGCCCAGTGTTACATACAGTAGTAACACTCAGCATGTCCAATATCCAGATTAAGCAGCAGGTGCTTAATGATACAGCGACCATGAAACAGTTCAATATAGTGAATACATTATATGAATGTGCCACTCAAATGTATAGTTTTTGGTGGTGGGGTCTGCACCCTTCACACTATCTGACCTCTCACTGCCTTCTCTATGGCAATAGGCAGCGAGAGGCCTATGTTATAGCCAGCATCAGGAGGTAGTAATTCCAGTTGGGGGTGGCAGAAGGTATTGATTGGTTTTACTGGGCAACTGGAAATACCCCTAAGTGCACCACTGGGACAGATTTATTGTTTTTGACCTAATATCTATATGCTCCAGCTTATCAGCATTTGTCCTAAAACCCTGAGCAGCAGTTCTCAACCCTCAAGTATTCCCAACAGATCATGTTATGAGGATTTCTGTCTGTGGAGGATGATGGGATATTTACTTACACAACAATATAAATTAACTCACCTGTACATGATAAAATAAATCTACAATACATGACCTGTTGGTGGTACTTGATGACTGGAGTTGAGAAACCCTGGCCTGGAGGATTATCCCTCTTTCCTGAGTTAGGGTATATGCAAGGGTTGGGTATGAAATCCCGGCTGTTGGGATGCCGTTGTTCAGAATACCGACAGCCAGAATCCCGGCACCCATAGAGAACAGCGGTGAGTATTTTTCTAACCCCTACCCTAACCTCCCCCTCCCCGCACCCTAAACCTAACACTCCCTCCCCGATGCCCAAAACCTAACCTTCCCCTCCCTGCACCCTAATCCTAACACTCCCTTCCCAGTGCCAAACCCCGCTACCTAACCCTAACCTCCCCCTAACACCCCAATACTCACCTTCGGGATGCCGGCGGTCGGAATACTGGTGCCGGGATCCTGATCTGTCGGTATCCCGCACGCCGGGAAGGCAACTACATCCCATATCCAATGCTGCCCAGAAGTGTACAGGTGAGTGTGTAGAAGAATAGTCAGGACTGCCTCACGTATCAGCACATATTATGACATAACTTTTAACAATCTCTGATAACCATTTTTTTGTGTTTTGTGACTAAATCTTTAATAAAATGTGTTGTAATGTAAGATTAATTTTCTTAAATTAGAACTAAGGACCTAATTCAGAGATGTACGCAATCCCAATGGTTTATCTACAACTGCAATGATGTCATATCTGTTCATGTGCAGATCTGTTGGCCCCGTGTTCAAGGCGTGCTGAGGTTAGTGTCTGCGTCTTCTGATGCAGCTTCACTGTCCCCGACAGCAAGAAAACACCGACCATCCAGCGTAACTTGGAGATTACTCCGATGTCCAGTGGCCACGCAAATGATCCGATGCTGCTTCTTCAGATGCAGCAGCGGATCAAAACAGCCGGGAGGAGACGTCTATTTACACAAGATGCCTCCTGTGACATATTATTGCACAGCCGCCGCGTACTATAGCGTCCATCTCTGTATCATGCCCTCAAACTCCTCCAATAAACTATGACACTGGATAAGCCAAGTACTAAAAAATATAATTTACCTTTATGTATTTTACAATAGACCTTGCTTGTATAGCTTCTATTGTCCATATTTGTCATCAAGTTTAGAATATTATATATTTGATTGATTTCCAAAGGAATGAAAACTGCAATGAGAACTACACCACTGACTTTATTTACCAGCTCTACTCAGAAGAAGGAAAGGGCGTGTTTGATTGCAGAAAGAATGTACTTGGACATATGCAACAGGTAATGTACTCTGTGCTGTATGCCAGGAATACATGTGATGTGCAAGCACACATACCGTCCGGTTACCCATCAGATTATGTATTATATCTTGCTTGTGGCTCCGCCCAGGTGTCATTCACTGGCTCCTAGAATGGTTATTTAGTCAGACAAAAGGAAATCATATCCTATGGCAACTAAAAGGTTTGTTTTCACAGGAAGTTTACAGCTGTGTCCTCAATGCGCCACGTGACGTGAGATGCCAGGTCCTGTGCGACTCTGCTACCACCAGGTCTCTTTTTCACCCGAAAATGTCTTGGTCACCATGCGATGCAACTTGGACGCACCAGGAGACTGTGCTGAATAATTTTATATGTGGCACTTGTAGATCTGTATACAAAGCACAGCGGAACTTAGCGTTGACAAAAGTGGCAGCCGCTGCATCATAGCGTTTCCTTTACAGAGTCAGACTTAGTCGCACACAGATAAAAGTGTTGCATATCTAATTGATCAGCACTCTCTCCAGGATGTAGTTGTGTTCCCTGCACACAGAATGCCGGGGCTCAGCATCCTAGCCGGTGAGTATGAGGGTTAAGTTTAGGGTTAGGCACTAGGAGAAGGGTTAGGTTGCGGGAAAGGTGGGTTAGAGGTACTTACCTCTGGGCGTCGGTATTCTGACCACCGGCATCCTGACCGCTGGGATCCCGTACCTAACCCCTCTCTCCTGGTGCACTAATACATCACATTGTGACTAAGATGCATTTTTGGCCGAAAGAGACGCCCGGCGCTAGCAGAGTCACAGGACCTGGCGTGCCAAGAGGAACTGTTTGCAGCAGGAATGTATGTGGACACATCTGTACAGCATGCATAGAACATGGAGGAAGGGAGTGTATACAGTAGAGAAGTGGGCACGTCTGTGATCAAGCAGCTTTCATTTGCTTTTAGGTCACTGCATGAATCAAAATTCAGTGGACATTTCCCATAGAGCTCAGGGATTTCTTCAGGCATATCCGATCATGTTGCCACAAGACTGGGCAGCTGCACAAAGACAAATGGGCTGGAATGCTCTCTGCAGCACGGTGCTCCTGTTATCCAAGTGTTTGCTTTTTTTACTCTCCGCTATTAATTCCAGCAGTTTGAAAATCTGTAATGTTAAAAAAGTGCTAATGCTGTTTCTTGGCCATTAACCACTTAACCAAAAAGCTGAAATAAGGCAGCATTGCAAGTCAGTTTATTTTCGAACTTTGTTGTTTTACTATAAAGCAAACATTGCTTTACAGGGTGGTGCACCTTCCCCGTTTGACAGAAATTTTGGGACAAAAATCTCAGCAAAGGCTATTCAGTGGATCTCCAGGAAGCTGAAAGAAACGTACAGAAGAGGTAAAGACTCTTTAACAGGGAAACTGTATATTTGTGTTTATATATTATTGTATCCATATATTTGTGTTTATCTCAAGTTATGTTGCTGTCCATGTGCTCTTGCTTCCAAATGGCTATATTTTATATTCAGTGTTCTGCCTGTTTTATATGTACAATGTACATAAGATACAAGTATACTTGTTAGAAATTATTTTGAGCAGACCAAAGAACAAAGTTATTGATTAGAATGTTACATCACAAAACATGTAAATGGTTCTACAAGATTATAAAAAAAATAAATACTTTATTTGTAAAATCTACCTTATAAGCCATTTCTCATTCCCTGTATATGGTGGATGCCACCTTTTTGAATGCTGGATGAATACCACATTTTTATAAGCAGGTACTTGCCCGATAAAGTGTTTGCACCCTGTGGAGTAATAATGTCAGAGCTGGAATCTCCATCTGACTAGACTGTCATGGAGTCGAAGAATGGATATCACATAACTATACCTAATAAATTACAATGTATTGGTACTTTGCCCTGTGATGAATTATGCACTGTGTAAGTAGTATTTATTTTTTTGTAAATGTATGTGACCATGACCAGTATGGTACTAAGATGTTACTCTTCTTCAGGTATCACTCTATATGAATTTGTGTATATAATATACCTATCTATATATAGAGCTAAATCCACAACATAACTTTACCTAAACAAATGAATTCATTTATTTGTCTAATAACAAATACAGATGTGTGTGTTTATCTATAAAAAAGTAAACATAAAATATATACTTTTATGGATAAAAGGATATATATCCTTAGAAAGTATACCCATCACCTATGCACTGTATAAGCAGCCTTTTTGTGGGATGATCTTGTATTGACAAGTTTTTCAATATAAGAATTTGTGACATCACTGATGCAGATGTGTCAGTGATGTCACTAATTCTAATGACTAGATTGCATTTTCATTTTAGACCACAAACACATGGCCTATACAGTATGTGTGTAATGGGTCACCTTCACATATTATTGCCTCTGTGACTGTATTTTATACTGTATAACCATGTTAAAACACACACTGAGCAGATTGTGCCCGCTACACTTCGCTTCTCATTGATGTTTTGCAAATCCGCTTTGCACACAGTGCATGCAGCTAGCTTTTAGACTGTAGTAAATTTAATTAGCTAAATATACTTTCTTTTTTGCTTCTATATTGTCTGTACTTTGATGGCTACTCTGGATACTTAGAGGAAGGTAATGTTTCTATATTTCTCGGTGTAAATATTTTTAAACTCCATAATATATAGTAAATAAGAGAAAAATTGTACCAGTACCCTAGTTCCTCCTATCTCACTGTACATTCAACAGTCCCTTCAGTGACTTAAGCCGCGTATCCACTTGCTGATTGAACGATAACGACATCATTTTTGTTCAATCGCTCATTAATCGTTGCACCAATTGGGCATGAAAATGTGAAATGACCAGCGATGCGCGCCCCGCTGGTCGTTTTCGACATCAATCATCGCCTGAACATGCTGGTCAATCTGGCGATAACGACAGATTGGGGGATGAGGAAGGGTGCCTGCACTGAACGACATATCGTTCAGTGTAGGCACTACAGGGGAAGAGGAATTACTGTACGATAACAATGTTGTAATCGTACGGTCGTTCCAAGATCTGCAACTGGATATGCACCTTTAGGGGGGGAGATGTATCAAGCCTCCTAAAGTGATCAAGTGGAGAAGTTTCCCATAGCAACCAATCAGCTTCTGTCTATCATTTTAGAGAATGTAATTGATAAAACGTAGAATTACTGGCTACCATTGTGACAGTGGTTGTAGTTGGCGATTGGTTGATAATGCTGCTGATGTATTTGGTTCCTTAGTAGTGACTCATAGCTTGTAGTGGTATGGCATGATCTTGCTGCAAAGAGAAACACTACCAATCATTCACTAAAAGTCATAAAGGATAATATATCGGAGGTGGAGGCTCAGCTTTTTACTTTCCCTACAGGAATACAAACTCTGCTAATGGTTACAGTAATTGAGAAGCAAAGAGATTAATTTGCTTAAAGATTTGTCTATTCGGCTCTAGAGCATCAGATATTATTAGTTCTAAATTGTAATGTAGATGTCTGAATTTACAGGTCTCGCACAAATTGAGATGTTTGTGAATGTCCCTAATCTTTTCACATGTTGTAGCAAATGTCTCACACTCTAAGGATAACTGGTTTACAGCATATAATAAACCCTTTACATTAATGCAATTATGGTTCAAGCAAATGCTGAGAACAGTCCTGTGCTAATTAACCTTTTCCTACCACTTCCAGGCAGAGTATTTGCTAACACAGAGGACAGTGTGTGCCTGTTAGGTATGCGCAGACGTGCTCTCCTCTTCCAACCAGTTATGCAACTCCAGGATGAAACAGATTTCAAGTAAGTGTGATTGACAGTCAGGGGGCGTTTGGGGAAGGTAATGGGGAGTGGCGGCAAAGAGCGCAGGCATGTCGCTCCATTTCAGAGACATGTTTTACCGCAAGGAACATGGCTTCAGTGTCCCAATTCCCACAGCGGAACCATAGACTCACAACATTGCAGTTTTTTGTTTTTTTTACAGATGTTGGATAATATCTGGATTAAATTGACTTTCACATTCTTTTACATAGCACCAACACATGAAACATTCTTTGTTAAGTGCTGTGTAATCATTTACATTGGTCCAGTGTCTAAACGGTTTTACACACACTGGTCATTTCCAGCAGATGGCAATGAGCAATGACCTTAGGTGCTTGGCTGCACTAGCAATTGTTTATTAACCTTTATATAATGCCAACATATTAATCAGAAACCTCCATAGAATGTTTAGTCAACTACATCTTCCAAACAGTTTCTGTACAATGCACTTAACTCAAAGGACTTGGTAAAAAGTACCTAATCCCTTTTTTTTTTTTAGAAAAGTGCATTGAAATGGGACACTCTAGTGCACATAGAATGATTTATAACACCAATTAGTACCCATAGGAGATCATACAGGTGCAAAGCATAAATGTCTCCAGTGTATATTGCCATTGTATTTTCATTATTTTGTGTTATATTTTAAAAAAATCTGTAATTTAGATTCTAGTAAGCTTCACATTATTACAAGTTTGTAATTTTTACTGGTTCACAGCATGTTTCTAATTCCATTAAAGGCAGGACAAGTCCCATCTAGTACTTACATTTTTTTCGTATTCAGACAATGAGCAACTCACTGTAAATGAGCAATTACAGCATCAGAATAACTACCATCAGTAATGCCACTACAGAGCCTGTAGGTGACCCTCTTCTGAGGCTTCCACGCTCCTCTTACCCAGGCACCCACTGCACTCCACAAGGTCCTACTCTATGAAAACAGCAGAGCCCTCTGAGCAGTGCACACATCAAACCTTCATTTTAAGAAACCTACTCTGCTTTTTTCAGAGGGCACAGGAAGCTATAACAGCATTGCCAGGGCCCATAGATTTGCTATGGGGCCCAGCTGTTCAGTCCCTGCGTCACACGAAAGCTGGGTACACACTTGGACAGACAGGCAACCCATTTGCGCGATGTAACAACATATCAAACCATTGTACAGCATATCGTGCAGTGTGTATGGTGATGCGATATATCATTACATGTCTAATGTAAACTTTACCGAATCGTCCGTAGCATCGTCCCATCTAATGTGCAGCACATCACATGGGAATACGCTACCACCCACTTAATCGTACAATAAATTGGGTGGTTTTCAGGGTACACACTTTACGATAGTCGTTCTGATTCACACTATATGGACGATATATCATATAGTGTTTACCCAGCTTTAGTTACAGTTTATGTACTGCTCTTCTAAATCTGTTACCTTTAATGTTCTTATATAAATCTGTAATAGTGAACCTGCATGTATAGGTTTCTGAGTGTATAGGACAATGACGATGTATCATTCCTCCCGCCCACCAGACACAGGATTCCAAGGGAGCAGTGGTGGCTGAAGCTGCGACCACTCATGAAAATCCTGGCCAAGTACAAGACCAGCTACGACATTTCAGATGCTGGGCAGCTGGAACACGTTCATGTGCGCAGACCAAAAGAATCAGAGGCCGGAGCCATCTAAAGCCCAACATCATGTCTAGCCATAGTCTATCCTCGTTGTGTGCTTTACCGCAATAGAATCGCCACTTTTATCTTTTGTAATTTAAATTATATTGTTCCAGCACTTTATTTCCACACAAATTTCCTATGCAGGTTATGTCTGAAACCTGAGAAATGTTTAGTAACAGATAAAATATATATATAAATATATAAGAGAAAATTATAAGAAAGATCTATAAACACAGCGCTCACTCTGAAATAGTTTTATTTAATTTCATAATACGTATTTTGCCACAGATATGAATGGGTTAAAATGTTGTGTATGTTGTGTGTAAGTTATAGGTTTGTCACACTTTGTATTGAATCCACATATATATGTGCATTTTCTGTTTATTTTTCCCTCAGTGATGTTACAGGATACGTGGATGTAATGTAAAAATAAAGTACTGTTGCAAAGCAATATGAAGGGTTAGATATTTTTGTGGATATCACTGAAGATTTATCTAAAATGATTACGAGCAACCTGGCATTTCAAGGGTCTACCAACCCCTAAAAGGACCACACATTACAGGTCGAGTCTCCCATATCCAAATATTCCGAAATACGGAATAATTTTGGCATGACTCAGATAATGAAACCTTTGATTTTTGATTGTTCAATGTGCACAAACTTTGTCTAAGGCACAAATTATTAAAAATATTGCATAAAATTACCTTCAGGCTATATATGTATAAGGTGTATATGAAACATAAATGAATTTCATTTCTGTACAAAAACTTTGTTTCAGCCACACAATTATTGACAGTATTGTATAAAATTACCTGCAGGTTGTGTGTATAAGGTGTATATAATACATAAATGCATTCTGAGTGTATATTTATGTCCTATTCTCAAGATATCTCATTATGGTATGCAATTATTACAAAATACGGAATATTCCGTTATCCATAATACCCCTGGTCCCAAGAATTTTGGATAAATATGGAAGACTCAACCTGTACCATTAATGTCGATGCTCCCCATCACTCATCCTAAAAAGCCCCTAAAGCCTCAAGTTGGCCATCCACTAAACAATTTTCTGTCAGATATCTGTCCAATCTAGCTGGTTGGAATGAAAACCTGGTAATGTATGGGAGCAAATGACAATCGTCCATTTGCTCACAAACACTGGAAAATAGCCAAAATGGTTGTTCAGACAAATTGGTTTAAACAAATGAATTTAACCAATTTGAACAATTTTTTTTGTCCTTTTTTCAGTGTTTAAAACCATATGATTGACTGTCATTTGTTCCCATACATTACCAGGTTTTCATTCCAACCAGCCAGATTGGACAGTTATCTGACAGAAAACTGTATAGTGCAGAGGTTTCCAAACTTTTTTGAATCACGGCGCCCTCGAGTGTCAGTATTGTTTTCAAGGCACCCATAGGTCAAAAGTTTGTTAATCATTTTTTTTACTGAATTTCTCATTAAGTAAATTGTGCTTACCTGTAATCCTTAGGTTCAGTTATGTGTTGGGGAACAGGTCTGCACTTCTGTTTGTCCACATATTTACATTACATTGATAATAAATAATTTGATTTGGTGCTGGACCACCAAGCTAATGCACCCCGGGGTGCCACGGCACACAGTTTGGGAACCACTGGTATAGTGCATGCCCAGCTTTACTCTTTCTTCAAATTTCCACAACATGAAATTTAGACACCCCCCAAACACTAGACCACAAATGTCACCACAAGCACACAGGTGTTTCTAATTTTCCTGTTTCTATGAAGGTGCTAACCCATACGCTATGGCAGCCATGGAGTTAGAAATGGGAACACAGGGGTCATTCAGACCCGCTCGCGAGGGAAGTTCGCTCGCAAGCGGGTCGATGTTCGGGGAATGCGCATGCGCACGACGGAGGGAGCGCCGTCGTGCGCATGCGCGAGACCCGGCGAGTGACGAGAAATACGTCGCTCGGGGTCTCGCACCAAAAGGGGGCGTGCTGTCGATGGTGAGTGACAGCACGCCCCCTTTGGTGGGCGTGCCAGGGGCGTGGCTGCCAGACGGAGGCGTTCCCATGGGAACGCCTACCATCTGAGTCCGGCCCCACTGACATCAGTAATGATGTCAGTGGGAGTGACTTTGGCTCTGATAGAGCCAAAATCACTCCTGGGCTTGCGGAAGCGAGTCCCTACCGCAGGGTCTCGTCGCAAGCCCGATGGTCGCGATATCATGGACGCTCGCTATAGCTGTGGGTGGTAACCCACAGCTATGCAAGCGTCCATGAGGACGCTCCAAAAACAGGTAGGAGGGCCCTGGATTCAGAGCGAGCGCTCTGGTCAGAGCGTTCAGCTCTGAATCAGGCCCACAGACCACTACATTGCATAGGCGAATGGCAAAATAAACATAATCCATTGGGTAACTGCCAATGCAGTATAATGTTCATTAAAGGGACAGCATAGTCCAGTGTTGGCTAACCTTGACACTCCAGCTGTTGTGGAACTATATATCCCAGCATGCCCTGCCACAGTTTTAGCATTCCATAACAGCTGGAGTGTCAAGGTTAGCCAACACTGGCATAGTCTATTAAAGTAGTAAGGAACAGGATGCAGATGACAACATTCAGGAGCTGCCCGAGACACTGCCAAATGCTAATTTTAGCTGGTTGAGTGGAAACCGGCCTTTCCCAGATAAGTACACACTCGAACAGCCCACAAATAACCCGGTGACTGACATAAAGGGAGGAGCTTTGACATTTTGCAGAATTATGTTTACCTAAAAGTGTATTTATAAGTTTTGAACTTAAAGAAAACCCAAAAATATATACAGTACATATGATCACGCATATGTTGGGGAATTTGCTTTGTTTATAGATCTGGATGTGTGGCATTGTATCGGCAGCCCAGGAGGAAACTGCTTATTTGTGTAGAAGCCTCAGATTATATGTACAAAAAAAACAAAATACATAAATGCAGTTTGTTTGGAGAGATTTATTGTTTAGCATTATGAGAAATGTTAAGTTTAAAAAATAAATCTATGACAACTTCATAATCATTTATAAATAGATATCCTTTAATAGGACGAATATATTTCAAATATTTTCATAGGAATTCCATCTTCTTCATGAAGAATAATCTCATCTAATGATCCAGGATGGATCTTTTGCAACACCTGCATTTTCAGGCCCCAAAATAGCCGCACCATGGGTGCATTGACCAATAGCGAGATACCTATAAGAGAAAGCACATGTAACACATGCCAAGAAGATTATAATATAACCAATTTTTATGATGGCGTGCATGGGCTTTACACCTGAACACCTGGATTGGCCATAGACATCTCTGGATTAGAGAGATTGCCAGTAGCGGTTAATAACCAAATCACATGTATAAATCATGCAGTACCTGTACTACCACATCCTGTATCCCCCGGGTAATCTACTATCTTTGGGGCACCTTACAGGAGAGAAAGCTACTGGGGAAACCCAAGAATAGCTCTCTCAGTAAAACACACTCTTTATAGCCTCAACAACTTTCCCCAACAGGGGAAAATAATGCACAAGTCATGAAATTAATGAAGGGAACACATTTAAGGATGCAGTACTAGGGGTTCAATAATGGTTTCAAAATAGTCACGAGTATAAAACATTGAAGCTGATATTTGCTACCATAGTCATCTATTCAGATGTTTAAGAAGAAGAAAAAAAATAAAAAAATTATATATATTATAATAAATATATCCAACAGTCTGGCACTCCCACAACTGTAGCACAGTCCCCCGGGTACCTTCTGGCACAATTAAAACCACTTAACCCCAAGCAAGCAGTGGAACTCGGTGTAATTTCAATGGAAACAAACTTGTATTAGGTTACATCACAAACATGATTTCCAATGTTTCGGGGCTAAGACGCCCCTTTGTCTCTTCACCTTGACAAAGGGGTGTCTTAGCCCCGAAAGTCGGAAGTCATGTCTGTGATGAACCTAATACAAGTTTGTTTCCATTGAAATTACACCGAGTGCCGCTGCTTGCTTGGGGTTAAGTGGTATATATATATTTTCATTCTGATACCCAAGCAAATAAAAATGTATTGTTGTTCGACCAGCACATAGAAATAATGCTAAAATGTGTCTGGCCACAAAGATGCAAAGTACTCTTGAATGTCAAAACTCAGATTCTAAAAATTACTACATGTAGTGTTATGCGGACACAAACATTTTCCAGTTAGAATATATTATCAATTGTTCCCTCACTAAATTATGACGCAACCAGCTACAAATAAGTGGAGGATTAATATTGGATAGTAAGAGAACCCTCACACGAAGCATCAATTATCTGTTTGGATGGTATACAGTGTGATGTTTATCAGAAGCTTCACATGTGGCCACATTTCAGTTGCTCACCATTCTGTTAATGCATCTCAGATTATGCATTAGGTCATAAAATATCAGACTGGTGTTTTCATACAGCCGATGGCTAGGGCCCAATCTATAACTTGCTGGTCAATGGTCAGAAGTTACTACAGGCTTGAGTGGGGGCTGGCACTCATCGATAGGACCATTGGTTAACCTCATGACAGGTGCATAAAAAGCTGCTACACACCATCGGTTTGAAGGGACAAACTCACCTGCCGGCAACATCAATCAATTCTGAACGGCTGACCGCAAACAGTTGCTCTCTATGTTTCTGTCGCATCTCATCACTAATACCATTCAGGAAGAGATTCATGCCTACAATATAACAATGAATGCTTTCAACACATGATAAAAACAGTGCTGAAGTAAAACTTATTCATTTTGTTTAAATAGTTGCATGCTGTTGAGTAAATTGTATTTATTTTTTATCAGATGTAAAAAACACAACAGCTTCCTAAATGCAGTGGAGACGCGAGTTACATTTTCATGCAGTTCCCAAATCACAAAATGGCTGCCTGTACTGTGTATGTGATAGGTGCTCTAGAACCTCATTATTGAAAAGGTGATGCTATGTAATAACAAGAGATATGGTAAGAACTTACCTTTGTTATCTCTGTTTCTACGAAGTCCATAGGGTCCACAGGGTGACCTTGGGGTATAGCTGGATCCTGGATCCTCGGGCACCACGGAGTTAAAGCTTTTAGCTGCTCCCAGGATGCACTTGGGTCCAACCTCCCCTATACCCCGCCCCCGAGCCACAGGCACCTCAGTTGGTAAGCAGCCCAGGCCGGAGGAGGAGACTAAACAGAGAGAAGGAAGACTGGAACACACAAGAACCATACTCACAGAAATGGGAGACGGAAAACCGGTGACCAGTCACAGAGCCCATATGAAGCCAGGTGCGTCAGGGCGGGCGCCCTGTGGACCCTATGGACTTCGTAGAAACAGAGATAACAAAGGTAAGTTCTTACCATATCTCTTGTTTTCTACTTCAGGGTCCATAGGGGTCCACAGGGTGACCTTGGGGATGTCCCAAAGCAGTCCAACTAAGGGCGGGGACGCTCCTGTGCTGATAGGAGAACCCGGCGCCCAAAGGATGCATCCTGAGAGGCAAAGGTGTCAAACGCATAGAACCTCAAAAAGGTCTGAATGGAAGACCAGGTGGCCGCCTTACAGAGCTGAACAGCAGAGGCGCCACGGCTAGCAGCCCAAGAAGGGCCCACGGACCGAGTGGAATGAGCCTTAACAGAGGCTGGAACAGGTAAACCCTCCTGCATATAAGCCTCAATAATAACAGAACGAAGTCAACGGGCTAGAGTCTATTTGTTGGCAGGCCAACCCCTCTTGTGAAAACCAAAGAGGATAAACAAAGAATCCGACTTCCTCACAGAACTAGTCCGGTCCACATAAACCTGGAGTGCCCTTACAACGTCTAAGGAAGTCTCCCCAGCCGAAAGATCAGGTGACTGAAAGGCTGGTACAACAATTTCCTGATTAATGTGGAACCTGGAAACCACCTTAGGCAGGAAATCAGGACGAGTGCGAAGCACCGCTCTGTCCTGATGAAAAATCAGAAAAGGGGGACGACAAGAAAGCGCCCCCAAATCTGAAACCCTCCTGGCAGAAGCAATTGCCAAGAGGAAAACAGTTTAAAAGTTAGCCACTTGAGCTCCACTGACTCCAAGGGCTCAAAAGGAGGACCCTGTAAGGCCCGAAGAACCACCGCCAAATCCCACGGGGCCACAGGTGGCACAAAGGGAGGCTGGATTCTCAAAACACCCTGGAAAAAGGTGTGTACGTCCGGCATAGCAGCGATCCTGCGCTGGAACCACACCGACAGAGCAGACACATGTACCTTCAGTGAAGAAAGACGTAATCCTAAGTCCAAACCCGACTGAAGGAAAGCCAGAATACGCGAAACCCGGAACACCTGGGGATCATAGTTTCTGGCCTCGCACCACTGAAAGTAAGTGTGCCACACTCTGGGATAGATCCTCGCGGAAGCAGGCTTGCGCGCCCTCAGCATGGTGGTAATAACGGAGCTAGAAAAGCCCCGAAACCTCAGGACGGCTGTCTCAAGAGCCACGCCGTCAAAGATAGTCGACCCAGATCCGGGTGAAGACAGGGCCCCTGAGACAACAGGTCCCGCCGTTGAGGTAGGAGGTACGGAGCGTCGATGGACAGGCTCCGCAGATCGGAGTACCACGGCCTTCTGGGCCACGCTGGGGCCACCAGGATCAGTGTGCCTCCGTCCTGTTTGAACTTGCGCAGGACCCGAGGCAGCAGAGATATCGGAGGGAACAAGTAAGTGAGTTGAAACAGCCATTTCACTGACAGCGCGTCTATCAGACTTGCGCCTGCGTCCCTTGTCCTTGACCCGTACACAGGCAGCTTGTGATTGTGACGGGACGCCATCAGGTCCAGCTCTGGCAGCCCCCACTTGTCCACGAGTAGTTGGAATACCTCTGGATGAAGCGACCATTCCCCGGGATGCACATCGTAACGGCTGAGGAAGTCTGCCTCCCAATTGAGGACTCCTGGGATGAAAACTGGCGAGAGAGCTGGAAGATAGCGCTCCGCCCAAGCCAGGACGCGGGACACCTCCGACATCGCAGCTCGACTGCGAGTCCCTCCCTGGTGATTGATGTACGCCACTGCACCTGAACGGCCCTTCCGTGAAGAGCGGTGCCGGACGACTGCAGGGCTCTGTATACTGCCCGCAGTTCCAGGATGTTGATGGGAAGAATCGCTTCCTCCGCCGACCAACGACCCTGAAGTGACAAGGAGCCTGTCACCGCCCCCCAACCCCGGAGACTGGCATCTGTCGTGAGCAGAACCCATTCCGGGATCCAAAAGGGGTGCCCCTCCAGGAGATGTGCTGTCTGCAGCCACCAGGCTAGGGACAGACGCACCTCCGAGGACAACACCAGCATCTGAGAGCGGATCCTGTGTGGCAATCCGTTCCATTCCGAAAGAATCAGCCCCTGCAGGGGCCTGGAATGGAACTGGGCAAACTCCACCATGTCGAATGCCGACACCATGGACCTCAAAACTCTGATCGCTGAGTGCACCGACACTCTGCCACTGCTCAGACAACTGTGAATCCGCAGCTGTAAGGAGGAGACCTTCTCTGGAGTCAGAAAAATCCATTGCTGACGAGAGTCCAGCAGGGCCCCCAAATGAACCATCCGTTGTGATGGGATGAGGGAGGATTTCTTCCAGTTGATCAACCAGCCGTGCGCCTGTAGACAAGCGACCGTCAGGTGGAGATGCTGGATCAGTACCTCCGGGGAGCTTGCCAGCAAGAGGAGGTCGTCTAGATACGGTAGCAACCGTATCCCCTGGCTCCGAAGGTGAGCCGCCATGACCGCCATCACCTTGGTAAATACCCTTGGTGCCGTGGAGAGACCAAATGGTAGAGCCCTGAATTGGTAGTGGTTGTGGAGAATAGCAAACCGCAGAAACCGTTGGTGCGATGTTGCTATAGGCACATGGAGGTAGGCGTCCTGGATATCCAGGGAGACCATATAATCCCCCGGTTCCATCGCCAGTATGATGGAACGCAAAGTTTCCATCCTGAATTTGGGAACCCTGAGAAACCTGTTCAGGGACTTCAAATTGAGGATGGGGCGATGAGAGCCATTGGGTTTCTGCACCAGAAACAGCGTAGAGTAATACCCCATCCCACGTTGAGACTGTGGTACGGGTATAATGACCCCCGCTGTCAGCAAGGCCTCTATGGCTTCCTGAACCTGCAAGGCCTTGGTTTTGTCCTGAGAAGGACTTGTGCAAAAAAACTGGCAAGGCGGCCTGTGCCGAAAAGACAGGGCGTACCCCTGGGAGACCACTTCTCGCACCCAGGCATCCGTGGTGGTATTGTGCCAGCACTGGGCGAATTGAAGAAGTCGGCCTCCCACTCTGGGGTCCCCCAGAGGGAGGCCCGTCCCATCACGCAGAAGGCTTATCTTCTGGCTTGGAAGAAGGGCGCCTAGCACTCCAGGCTTGCTTCTTTGGCTTTGAGGCGGTCTTGGGTGCGGACTGCCTCGGGAAGGACTGACCCTTTGCCTTGCCCTGAACCCGAAAGGAACGAAACGCCGAGCTCCGGACCTTAGCAGGTGTAGTAGCTGAAGGGAGGAAGGCTGACTTGGATTTTGCCAGGGTATCTACTATTTTGTCCAGGTCCGGACCAAATAGTAATTCCCCATTAAAAGGTAAGGCCTCCAAGCCTTTCTTTGAATCCGCGTCTGCTCTCCAAGACCGCAACCACAATGGATCTACGAGCAGACACTGCTGCCGCCGAAACCCTAGAGGTCAACAGGCTAGCATCCAAAGATGCTTCTCCAATGTAGGAGGCGGCATCTCTCATCTGTCCTAACAACGCCCTCTGGACGTCCGGAGATTCATCCGTAAACGTGTCCTCCAAGGCGTTGGCCCACCCCTCAATGGCCTTGGCCACCCAGGAGATGGCCATGGACGGCCGGGCTACAGCCCCTGAGAGAGAATAGACTTTAGACAAGTCTCCACCTTCCTGTCCGTAGGATCCTTCAGCGAGGATATAGACGGCAATGGCAAAGTAGCACTCCTGATGAGGCGTGTTACATGGGAATCGACTGCAGGCGGAGTTTCCCATTTCTTACAATGCGCTTCCGGGAATGGATAATTGGACGCCAAGCATTTCTGTGGCAGGAAACGCTTACTGGGCGTCTGCCAGGCCACTGCCATGTGATCAGTCAACTGATCAGACAAGGGGAACGCTGTAGAAGTAACCTTAGCTTTTTTAAAACTAGGATACCTTGACTTGGGAGCGGGTGCCTCATCCTCAATCAGAAGAATGGCCCGCACCGCCTTAACCAGAGCCCGCACATTGATGGAAGACTTAGTGTCTACCTCCTGGACTGAGGCATCTGAGTCATCCTGCACCTCACCATCATCCGAGGACCCCTCAGAATCCGAAAGATGCGCAGCCTGTGCCATGACTGAGCGTTTAAACGCCCTGGAGGGCACGTCACTGCGCAACATCAACTGAAAAGCCGAAGATGCTGCCGCCAAATCTTGGACAGTGTGGGAAAGCGCATCCACCCAGGGTGGAGGAGCTGTCACAGGAGCCTGAAACGGCACCACAGCCGGCTGTGCCACAGGGGTGGACTGAATATACATTGGCAACCCCGCATAGGGACCAACAGGCTGAGACCCCGGGGGAGTCTGCAATAATTGTGGGACACCCGGGGAATGGGGGATGGCAGGCTGGGGCAACGCCCTAGTAGGGGCGGCAGTCGGGACCGACAGACGGTCCGCGATGGACACCAGCACCTGGGAAAACATCGCCCATGGTGGCTCCTGCGACATGGGAGGTTTAGACGTACCAGGGACCGCCTGGCACCGTCCGCACAGGCCGTCCTGTGACAAATCCTCCCTATCCACTCCTGCAGAACAGCGCCTGCAGGAGAACAATGCCGGAGCCCCGGAGTGCTCAATCTCCTCCTCAGACATGACTTAGGAAGAAAACGTGCGCACTCACCAGTGTGCTGAACAACAGCCCACAATATGGCACCGTGTAGCACACAACTGTATGTGACGGACCTCACAAATACGTGATCTATATAGGTGAGGTCAGTAGAAACACCCTTCCCCCGCACACCTGTAGGGCTTGTAGGAGAAGGAAAGGGATAGGTACAGGCTGACAGTAAGTAGAAAAAAGACACAGACAGGCAGCACTAGCAAAAGTCACATACCATGCAGGAAGATATACTCACTGCACCTTTCCACTACAATCAACCTGCCCAGATTCAGTGTCTGGGAGGGCTATAGTGCTGTGTACACTGTCCTTGTCGGGGGAGAGGTACACAGGGGGACCGGTCCGCGTGCTCCCTGAAGATCTGCGCTGCCAGTAAGAAAATGGCCGCTGGAGACCTCAGAGGAGGAGTGGCCGAGTATCTGCAGCTCAGCGACGCCAGACTCCGAGCTGAAAGGCGCGCTGAGCTGAGGGGAGGAGCTGCTGACAGGGAAGGCTTCCTCTCCTGGCTAGCATATTTAACCCCCAAGGTTGCATCCCGCTTGCCGCTTAATTACCCTGGTGGTCTAGTGGTCTGGCGGGGTATGCCTCCGATGGAGGGGGGGCCCGCCGCCACCGCTAGCGCCCCCGGTCTGTCCCCTAGACCGGGGGCATGGGACTGCATATAAAAGGCATTACCCCCGCACCGCCGCTAATCAGCGGTGCGCGGCTTACCTGATCTCCCCGGCGTCTTCCGGCAGCAGTCCCGGGGGAAGCCAGAGTCCGGCTAGCACAGACTCTGGCTTCCCCCGCCGCGATCCCCAGTTCAGTGCTGGCGTCGCGGCGCCAGCAGGGAGAAGGAGCGGCAGCGTGGGCGTCTTACAGACAGCCTAGCGCTGCCGCTCTGGAGAAAAGAACTAATGTAAAAATAAATTTAACCTAGTTAAATAAAAAGCTTTAGGGGGCTGCTCCTGCAGCCCCCCCCCCGCAGGGTGACCCGACTCCGGCCGGGCACCATCTTAAACTGAGGTGCCTGTGGCTCGGGGGCGGGGTATAGGGGAGGTTGGACCCAAGTGCATCCTGGGAGCAGCTAAAAGCTTTAACTCCGTGGTGCCCGAGGATCCAGGATCCAGCTATACCCCAAGGTCACCCTGTGGACCCCTATGGACCCTGAAGTAGAAATATTGATGTTCTCACATGTAAAATGTGGTAGTAGCACAAGCAACAGTAATTTCTGGGAGCAGCTCATGGATGGTATAATCTGTCACAAAAGCGAGTACATATTAGCAGGTGTCATGAATAATTATTGGAAAAGGCCCCCATACACCAATGACTGATTGTCGCAATTCAGCGATCCCCAGATGCCAGAGGATCGGTGAAATCCAATATGTTGGATTTCACAGACTTGCCGATGACTATCAAAATAGGATTCTGATTTGCAAGTCGGTGACTTTTAGCATTTCACTGATCCCCCGACGGATCGACAAACATCGACCCATCGGATCGGCATTTCCGATCTGATTGGAGGATCGGGCAATCTGTCGTTAGAAGTAATAGTGCCTATAAGACTGGTTGCATAATAAAGTGCTAAGTAGCCACCTAGTCGTTATAGGAGGTAACATCTCCATTAAATAGCAAGTGTACCTAAATGGTTTCTTGAACAAAGACAGCGACCTTCTTCATTTTTAATAATCTAATACAGTGGTTCTCAAACTCGGTGCTCAGGACCCCACACAGTGCATGTTTTCCAGGTAATCTAGCAGGTGCACAGGTGTATTCATTACTCACTGCAGCTACCTACATACCAGTGAAGTGCGATGAGGTCAATACATTGGAGATAGGAGCCGGGACGTACAGGAGGATCAGCGTAGACTGGGACAGACAGCAGGGATCAGAGCAGGCCAGGATGGAGAGGAGGAGTCAGCGCAGGCCAGGACGGACACAGGCACAGTAGTCAACGCAGGCGACACTCAGCACATGCACTCCTGTGCATGATATGAACACCGCAATACTATAGGCACGAATCTCCACGGGAGCTGATGAGGATCTGCTTCCCCCCTCCCTGCAAAATCCGGTAGCCAGGCAGCAAAATCCGGTAGCCATGGCGACCTGGCCCCCGGGATTTGTCGAGCCCTGCATTACAGCATAGACTTCTTCAGCCACATGTTCACATTGAGACAGCAGGAGGCACTGCTCTCTGCAACCCTAAACACATTTTACACTGTAAAATGATTAGAATATAAAGCAGATACTTTTGACACAGAATATGCCTCCCCTGACTGCACATCCCTGCTACACACTATACAATTATTGGGCCGATTTGTGAATAATAGTGTGTATGAGCAATCGTTTCAGCGTTTCACCGATAAAACTGTTAGAAAACATCCACAAGCGCATTCCTTCCATTATCTGATCTGTCGGTCAAGAATGAAAATCTCAGCTTCATAGTCCCGATATGGAGCAGTGTGTGTGCATTCTCAATTATCTGCCCATATTTCCCATGTTCTCCTGTCAAATCGGTATCTTCTATGGAAAAAATTGCATAATGTGTAACACAGATATTGGGGCTTCAATTTTTTTCGAAAAATCATCCCGGTTCCTTGTCTCGATCAAAAAAATCTGACAGTGTGTAGCTAATGGGGCGCATCCATCAGCGATGGATTGCCGCGATGCTGCAGCCCGCTATCGCAGAAATCCAACATGTTGGATTTTGCCGATTTGACTATCGCGATCAAAAAATTATCGCTATCATCAAATCGCTGACATGTAACATGGGAATGTCTGCGTTCCGGCGACGGATCGCAGAATATCGATGGTGGAAGGTCGAGGTTTCTACACGGAAACGCCGGCACTTCCCACCGAATCGCCGGATCGCAAAAACCTGTCTCTGATGTATGGCCACCGTAACTTTACACATTTAAAAAGATCCACAGGTGAAGCTAAATTATTTCACTGGTGACTGTGACCTGGAAAACATGCACTGTGTGGGGTCCTGAGAACAGAGTTTGAGAACCTATGATCTAGTGTACACAGGTTCTCAAACTCGGTCCTCAGGACCCCAAACAGTGCATGTTTTGCAGGTATCCTCACAGAATCACAAGTGAAATGATTAGCTCCACCTGCGAATCTTTAAAATGTGTCAGTGAGTAATAAATACACCTGTGCACCTGCTCGGTGACCTGTAAAATGTGTCAGTGAGTAATAAATACACCTGTGCACCTGCTCGGTGACCTGTAAAATGTGTCAGTGAGTAATAAATACACCTGTGCACCTGCTCGGTGACCTGTAAAATGTGAACTGTGTGGGGTCCCAAGGACCGACTTTGAGAACCACTGATCTAGTAGTTTAGATTTTAAAAGATAGTTTGATTTCAAATAAAAAAAAAATAATTAATAATTTTTATTACCATTTCACTAATTGTTTACACCAGGGGTTCTTAAGTACCAACAGGTCATGTTTTGTGCAGTTCTTTAATCACTCACAAGTGTGTTAATCTGTTTTGCTGGGTCATTAATTATCTCACCTGCTCCCACAGACAGAAATCCTCACAAAATGTGAGGGTTCTTCAAGAATGTTTCTAATCTCAGATTGTGTTAATCTCCAAAGATTAATGAAAATAAAAACAAATTAATATGAATATTCTTTAGTAACTATTTTTCCATCATCCAAATGCAAATGTGATTACTGCATTGGTATTACTGTATGATAAGTCAATCGTACCAGAAGCATGTGAACAACCAGATCAACTCCTCCATAAACAGTACAGTACTGGATCAGTGACACTGCAGTACAATCGCATACCTCCCAACATGAACCATTTCCAGGAGGGACTGGTCTTCTCTCTTAATTTATGATTGCCATCACCTGTGTTGAACTAGTCAATTTATAAGAAAGGTGTTTCAGCACAGGTGATGGTAATTCGAAATTAAGAAGGAAGTCCAGGAGCAGAGCATTTTGTCCCTCCTGAAATGGGTCATGTTGGGATGGTTACAAATCGGTTACACTTACTATGATCACTGCGGTGATACAAATCCTTTTACAGAGGACTTCTCACCAACAAGTTTAGGCAGCCACTGTGCCCCTGTATGCACTGGAAACCCATTATATTGGCTATAGCTGAGGGACTGATTCAGAGATGGACACTGTGCCATTGTTTACTCAGTCGTGCAATTGTTTGCTACCGCGCATACATGAGAAGTACAGAAATCCCTTACTGCGCACGCACGAAACCAGTGTCCCATATTGTTTGCAATTGCATACGGTATCGCTAAAGGTGCATACACACACAACGATTTAGTTAATGAACGATTTTAGTAAATGATTTTCTACCTTGAAAAAATGAACTAAAATAGTTTACTAAAGTTGTTCATTTACGATGTTCATTTTAATGTAATGAACGATTTTTATGAACTACAAACGATTTTTGCATATTAACTTAATGAAAATCGTTCAGTTGACAAGTCTGACTGAACTACAAACTACAAACATGAACGCACATGAATAATCATCGTTCATCGTTTGACTCAGAAAGTGAACGATTTTTTCAAACGAATATCGTTTAACGATAACCGTTCAAAAAATCGTTGTGTGTATGCACCTTTACACTTGAGGGTTTGCAATCTCTGGTTATTTTAGGGAGGAGACTGGGAGGTGACCTAAAGTGATTGCAATAAGGGACTGTTCCATGGGCGTTACAGGAGTGTCACGGGCGTTTATGTGAACGCTGCTGCATTCCGAATCACAAAACCACAGCTTCAGAGACCATATTTAGGCTACAGCAAATGTTGATGGTGCGACCAATGTTGCGTCGATGTTGAAGTGTTTACAACCTCCGTCGCAAATGCGCAGACCACAAAGTCTGAAAGTGGGCGTGTCACCGCTCGTATACTACATCACACCGTGCAGCACAAAGAGAAGGCTGAGATCACCATTTGCATATTCCCATAACCACTATTGTGAGAGCGGCTGCATTACCAACCATCTCTGAATCAGTCCCTATGTTTATAGCTCTAAACAGAGGCAACTCACATGTAACCAAATGACAGAACGAGAAATAATATGTCTAATGCATTGAGAGGCTGCTTTCTCACAAATGTCCATTCAACTTGCAAAATGGCAGCTTTATTGTTTTCTATGTCCTAGAGCAGTGTTTCCCAAACGCATTCCTCAGGGAGCACTGACAGTGCCTGCTTTCCATTTTTCTTAGCTGGTGCACAGGTATAGTCATTAAGCCGGCCATACACCACACCAACTTCCCTCCAACCATCCAACTAGTTGGTTGGTCGGAATGAAAATCCAGTAATGTATGGGAGCAAATAATTAGCAATTTGCTCCCAAACACCAGAAAATGGATGAAAGCTGTTGTTCAGACAAGATTTTTTTAAATCAAACAGATTTAACCAACTTGCCTGAACGACCTTTTTCATGTTTTCTGGTGTTTGGGAACAAACTGCTGATTGTCATTTGCTCCCATACATTACAGGATTTTCATTCCAACCAACCAACTAGTTGGAAGGTTGGAGGGAAGTTTGTCTGATGTATGGCTGCCTTTCTTGGCCGACGAATTTTAAAAGATCCACAGGTGGAGCTAATTATTTAACTTTTGATTCTGTGGGGAGATCTGGAGAACATGAACTGTTAGTGCTCAATGAGAAATGAATTTGGAAGTATATTTACTAAAGTGTAGGTCTTTAGAAGTGGAGATGTTGCCTATAGCAATCAATCAGATTCTACTTAACATATCTAGCACCTTCTAGAAGAGGATGCAGTAGGTATTACTGCCGGATGCATGTCCGGCGGTTCAAATCCCGACAGCGGCAGCCCGGGAAGGGTGAAAATCCCGATCGTCCATAAGGTAAGTATCGCTAACCTAATTGCCCCCCCTAACCGTCCATTAGGGGTGCCTAACCCTAACCTCCCCCCCAAGTGCCTAAACCTAACCCCCCCTTCCCCGCCACCTAAACCCAAGTCCCCCAGGGGGGTGCCTAACCCTAACCTCCCCCCAGGGGTGCCTAACTACCCCTTCCCCTAGCCTAACCCTAACCTCCCGGGGAAGTGCCTAACCCTAAGCCCCCCTGGGAGCCCTAAACCTAACTGTCACCCCCACCCCGCGGCTGTACGCACCCGGCATCACTTTGATCGGGATGCCGGGCGTCGGTCTTCCGGCGTCTGGTTAATGGCAGGCGTCTAGATTTAGACGCCCGTCATTAATACCACACCGGGATTAGAACGTCTGGAAGCCGGCGGTCGGGATTTAGACCGTCGGCTTCCAAACTACATCTCCTAGAAGATAATAACTAGAATCTGATTGGTTGCTATGGGCAACATCTCCACTTCTAAAAACCTGTACTGTCCTAGAGAGTGGTTCAGGTGACTGTGTGTAGATGAGAGGTGTTATTTAATGCCGCATACCCCACATGTACCTTTGTCAGAAGGAGCAACAGGAGAATCCACTGCTGAAAATACAGACAACTTTGCTTCATCTATATCTTCTAAGGTAAATTTTCCAAACTTGGCCCAATCAATCGCCTTTTCAAATGTGGACATGGTTGACAATGAATTTGGATCACTGAGAAAAAAAAAAGTGAAAATGATAAATGTATACCCTTTTATTACATCTCTTAGTAAGAGCTGCTCAGTTCTCAAATTTACAGCGAAGTTCCATATTCTCACCGATATGAGTAGAAGGTGAACACGCCATCAAAGTTCAATTTAGCACCTCCCCCATAGGCTCCTCCTTTTTCCCGGATTTCCCCATGGAGAAACTTGGCGGTCATTATCCGTGCAAGTATACGTAGCCTAAATTAAAGTGAAAATTACGTCACTTTTAGGTTCATATCAAGAAAGAAAAATCAAGGGAGAGCACAATGAATTGTTTAGAGAAAAAACAGAAAATCCTGTGCTAAATAGGTTTGGAAAAAGAATGACTGAATATTGAACTGTTCATGTAACATGAACATTTCTTTCAGTCCTTGCTCCATCTTCTGTTTTCTTGTCCTTGTGATCAATATTTTATTCTGTACACTCTGCTATGATGGTGTTAAAAACAAAGCAGAAACAAATAAGGACAAATGTAATGAATATGTCTAAGTGTAAGTGCATAAAAACACATAGAAAGCAACACATACTGCACATGATAAAATGTTGCCCAAAAACTGCATAAAATCAAATTTACTGTTGATTAGAAAGTTTTCTTTTATCCTTCTGGGCTTTATACATAGGCTGTTTAAGTTGTATTAGTCTGTAACATCCTGGAACAGCATATACAGATGTGTCCACATACATGTAGCCTCCTTGCGTGTTAAACAGCCTTTCTATAACGCAGAGCGTCTTTTCGAGCAACATTTTCCCTTAATATGCGTCTTATTCACAAAGCGATGTGAATAGTATACACAAGCAGCTTATGCTAATTAAAATGATATGCAGCATGCCTATATTCTGTGTGCAACTGCAACTGTATCTGCATGCAAATGTCTATGCTACAGTTTCACAATTAAGCCCCGTACTGGATGATTTTCATGAAGGATATATCATTCAAATCGTCCAGTGTGTATGAACTTAACCATGAATGATGCACGCTCCCGTGGTTCGTTAACGATATTCCCAGTCATCTGTACATGCAGCTCAATCTGGGGATATCGTTAACGATATAATAATGATGCCATGCTGCCACATGCAGCATGGTTCCCCCCTCTGTCGTTGCAGGCATTGGCAAGTGTTTATGCACTTATCGATGCCGGCACCCCCGCTGCAAATATTGTTCATACAGCATATTGTCCAGTGTGTATGAGCCTTAAGACGCATTTTAAAGGAAACAGTTGCACAAAGACGCTCGGTGCTACTGAGATGCACTGCGCTCACGCATTATGTGTAACTTGACTTGTAGTGCAGAGAGGATAGATGTATGTGGACAGTGGGCACATCTGTATGGTACATTGTGGAAGTTAGGTTTCAGATTACCTGGCGTAGTCTTCATGCATGTAAGGGACAGTTCTTACACATTCCCCAATATAGTTTACTGGAAATGGTAAGGAAAAGTGCGTCTTCATCTGACAGGGTTTGAAAGTTGGGTCCTAAAAACAAAAAAACTCATTACACAATGTGTAAATCTATATGGAGAAATGTAACACCTAATAAAATATATAAATAATATTAGAAGCACCAAGGAGATTATACATGCACTTGAACGCCAACTACAAGAGTTTGTGTTACAAGACCCGACAAGAAGAGAACATATACAACTTGACAAAAAGGAGACAACAACCAATCATCACAAGGGGTGGCACTTGTGTTCCCTAAGTAACTCGACGCAAACGATTTTATGGAGAGTAAAGAGAAAAAAAGCTCTCTTGCTTGTTTCACTGGTGGACACAAATCCTGTGGGGACAATCTTATAGCAGTCAAAGTGACAGAGGTAAAAAAGCACGAACATTGGACCAGCCCTGTAGTACTGTCACTTGGAAGACGATATGGCTGAACGGATGTTCACACAAGTTATAGAATTTAGCAAATTTATTCCATTTCACACATACCTATTCAACAGAGGTCTGGTCAAGAAAAACCCGTTAAGTCTTGAGTGAATATGTCTGGTTTATAGGCCTGATCCAATGAACAAGCATTCTGATAATACAGGCAGAGAATTGATTCTATGGAAGCCGTGATGAGTAGGTGAATATGACGGCTCACCAGTACATCTAGCTTAAAAAGTGCCATCTACTGCAAGTCAGAGGAAAAGAACAGAATGATTGAAGGATTCCATTCGTGAAACTGAAAAAATTATTTTGGCAAAAAGTGAGGAACAGGTCAAAGCCGTCTCTTATCCTGAATATAAACACCAGGAAGGGGACAACAAGAGAAGGTCACCTGCTCAGGGAAACATACTTTTGGTGGACATTACAGCAGCCACAAAGGCCATTTTAAAAGAAAGTCTCTAAACAAAACAAGACCAAACAGAAGACCAGTTATTCAAGGAGTCCAGTTGAAGCTTCTGATCTAGGTAAGACTTCAAACCGAAAAGTTCAGCAAGGGCGAGGGTGCAAAAAACAGTCTTCTCAATCCAATGGAAGTAAACTTTCCATGGTTTAATGGCAAGTGCAAGGTGAAGACTGTTTGGATTCTGAGCCTTCAGCAAATTCTGAATGATTATCTCTGAGAACAAACTCTGATTACTTATAAGAATTATGCCATAAAAAGAGTCACTGGAAACACTGGTGAAATAGTGGACTCTGGCCCTGATTCAGAGCCGGACACTCTGACAGAGCGCTCGCTCTGAATCAGGGCGTCTTTTTTTTTTTTTATGGAGCGGCCTACTGGCCGCTCGTATTGCTGTGGGTTGCCACAGCTAATGCGAGCGGCCAGGATGATGGTCGCGATTGTCAAGACCATCGTGACCATCAGGCTTGCGACGAGACCCTTGTGGTAGGGTCTCGTGGCCGCAAGCCCCAGAGATCTTTTGGCTCAAACAGAGCCGAAAGCTCTCCCACTGACATCACTTGTGATGTCAGTGGGACTGCCCCCAGACGGTAGGCGTTCTGATGGGCACGCCTCCGTCTGGGCAGCCACCCCCCCGGCCCGCCCACCAAAGAGGGCGTGCTGTCACTCAACATCGACAGCACGCCCCCTTTGGTGCGAGACCCGAAGCGACGGACTGCCCGTCGCTATCCAGGTCTTGCGCACGACGGAGCCGGCTCCGTCGTGCGCATGCGCTCTGGGCCTCCATCGACCCGGTTGCGAGCGCTCAGCGCTTGAAACCGGGTCTGAATCAGGCCCTCTGTGTAAGATGCTTGTGGCTGAGTGGCAGGCTAAAAGTAAATCTCAGGCTATTCTAACTAGGGATGGACATCGAAAGCCAGGTGTCGAATGGTTGCTGGACTTCCGACATCAAATCCAGTGATGCAATGGCAACTAGCCATCGCATCGCAACCATTAAATAGTATAACCTTTGCGATGGTTATCCCCGTGGTGCGAAAATTGGGGAAGCCTATGTGTAAGGGGTAGAGCCTTGTGGCTCTCCCCATCCACGTCAGTGGGGTCGTGCCCAGCAATCTCCGAGATGCTGGGCTGCCCCCGGGCTCCCTCTACACTGAGAATAGATGCTGTCCGCATTCGCACAGCTTCTATTCTCCTGCTGCTCACCCACTGCTCTGCTATGCAGAGCAGCGGAGTGTGCCCCCCACAGCCAACCATCGAATGGGCAGCGGAATGCTGCATCCGATGGCAAGCAACTATCAAATTCTCAGTATTTTTCACAACTGATAAGGATGTTCAACCGGTATGTGATATTCAGAATGTGTACCGCTGAGGGAACATGTACATACAAGTTCCATCGATATCAGCAGAATCATTGTCCCTTCCAACATCGCTGCCTTAATGCTAGTAGACAAGAAGACACGACTGATGTGAGGATGTATCAACGGAGGGAGAAAAGCTATCAGCCCTGAGAAACTATCGTTTAGGAAAGCTACCAAAACCTGATGCCTTATCAACTGATACACCAATCTCAAGAGACACAAAATGATGTGTCATTATAACAATAACTGGTTAGAGTTGGAAATTCGGAACGGCTTCATTTATAGATACCATGGTAACCAGGTCCTTCACTGCCATCCGATTGGTGCTACACTGCATCTCTAGAGGTCTGCAACCCATAGACAGAAAAATGAATATGCGAGACCATCTTCTGAGATTAAACTATAGAGGATTTGTTGATGTGGATAATCCAACTAAAATTAGCATGTGTCCAGAGTGATATGTACATAGAGTAAGATAGCATTGTGATCCCCAGACTACAAATATTCTCAGAGCTGCTCATTGCCTGAATGAAAGGACAAGCGGAGTTCTAAAATGGTGAAGGGCAGAAACCAATAGTAGGAGTGATGTATGGGGAGTCCACAGGGTCATTCTTCCTCATCACAGATACGAGGGATCATAGAGATTCCATACAGAAATTGGATAGGTAAGAGTATTGGTTGAGAATTTTCAGGTTGAAGATGGATCTGAATGACTCATCCTTCCTGGCACTATGAAGAGATTGAAAAAGTGGCCGTGAAAGATCTTCTGGGAGAACTGGAATGGACTATTCTATGTGTGTGCGGTGGGGGAATGCAAGGCACAGAAAGAATAGAAGATACCTGTGGGGTGTAGGGGAGATTGGTCTAAGAAAATAATGAGGGAAAAAAGGGATTATTGTTTTACCTGTAAAATCCTTTTTTCAGAGTCCATGGGGGACACTTGGACTGTTGGTATAGGTGGAACTGCAGGAATCTGGGCACCAAAGAGTTAACTTCTTTGGGAGCAGCAGAGGCTGTGCCTCCCATATATACCCCGCCTGAAGCCCGGGAACCCAGTTATACTTAACAAGCCCAAGGAACAGGAATGGATCATACACACCAACTGGTTAGAGACAGATTGCTGGACCAGTGAAACCCCCAGCCTGTCTTTATCCAGATCTTTAACGGGGTGGCTACTGAAACTCTGTTCCTGAAAGCTAAGGTTATACTGATTCGGTTATCTGGAGAGAATATCTGGCCGTAGAGGAAGACACTACGGGACACGATGGACAGACTGAAGGTCTGCGTACCGAAAAATAGGAGCTAACAGGGGCTGCAACACAGCCCCTAAAAAACGTGCCCGCTTCCTAGAGGCACAAAAAAAAAAAATGGCTTCCAGTGCAGACGGGGTATGGGGAGGAGGAGCCTGTGCTGCTCTCAAAGAAGTAAACTCTTTGGTGCCCAGACTCCTGCAGTTTTTACAATACCCACAGTCCTAGTGTCCACCAGTGGACGAAAGAATAAGGGTGGTTTTGTACCTGCAAGAAATTACCTGTACCCAGGCAGGCCTATCAGAGACTTAAACAAATTTACTGAAATAGTCTTGTTGCTTTGTTGATAAAAGTTTTATGTACATTTGCACTCTTGACTGTAATTCACCATGACTGAAATTATACCAAGTGTAGCACAATAAGCCCAGCACAACATGAAGTAGATAAAACCCAAATTGCAGTTCATGTTATTGTTAAATAATCAAATTACTTACATGGACCAACTTTCTGGAACCTTTCTGTGAAAGTTCACCCCCAGCTGATGTAGGATTTAAATATTTCTAGAAAATGAAACAAGTGGGCATTAAATATTTTTAAGACCTGAGTCAGGGCCCAGCTGTCCCAGGGTGTGGTGAAAAAGATCGACAGGTAATAGGTCAACAATGTATAGGTCGACACAAAACCCAACCCTACCCCTTTCCCTGGTGCCTATACCTAACCATCCCCTCCGGTAGCCTAATCCTAACCCTCCCCCTGGTGCCTAACCCTAATTCCCCTCCAGCAGCCTAATCCTAACCATTCCCAAAGTGGCTAACCGCAACCTTACAATGTAGGGAAAATAAATAATCACGGGTCTATCATTTTTGTGTCGGCCATTGGTGTGTCAAACATTTAAACCAGTCGACCTATTCATTGTTGACCTTTTTACTGTCATTCGGATACCCCTATGCCAATATGCTCAGCACCTACTGAAGGCAGGTCCTGGTGATGTCAGAATTGCATTACATGATACTGTATCTGTAGAACAACAATGAAAAATAACTTTTATATTTAATGATGTGTTTTAACAATGAATTAACCTGGAATATAATGAAAAATGCAGCTGGTGCCAACAAGGGAAGATGGGGAGGAGCAAATAAGCTCATGTACATAGGCTAGACTACAGTGAAACACAACTAATGGTGTCCCATTTTATGACATGAAGTAGTATGTGTTTTTATTCTATTATATACGTTGTTTTGTTGGGTGTGTAGTCAATGTTTATGCGCAGATAAAATTACAGCAGGCACAACAAATTCATTATGTACCTCGACAATATGAGGACGAATGGCTTTGCGTTCCTTTTTACTCCGTTGAATTGCCGCAACAAAGAGTTCCACTTCCTTTGAAGCTGCAGACATCTGCCGAGGTGTGGCGTTTACTGAACACCTATTAAACAGAAAGGTAAGTATAACCTGTGCATGTAATGTATGTATAATATATATATATATATATATATATATATATAATAAATGACCAGGTTGCCGGCACTCCCGTCCTAAACTTATTCAATTGCGTCCGGTGCCCTCCGTTTAAGCTCCCAGCCCTGAGACCCTACCACAGGGTCTGCTCGCAAGCCCGATGGTCACGATAATCGCGACCATCGCCAGGCCGCTCGCAAAAGCTGTGGGTGGTCACCCACAGCTTAGCGAGCGGCCTGCGGGCCAGAAAAAATAAAAATCCCCGCCCTGATTCAGAGCGAGCGGCTCTGAATCAGGGCCTTAGTTCAAAACATCTGAGAAATGCATAAATGAAGGAAAGGTTAAAACCGGTTTACTTTTCTCTTGAATTTTTAGGGTCTGAAGGATGGCCTAGATTAGTTCAGTAACTACCACTCTATCAGGAGAGCTGTCCTCCCAAGTGGAATGGTCTAGCCATTCCTGATCCACAACCTCCCCTTCCTCCGCAGATCCCTCTGAATACTCTTCACCAGGGAAATGTACAGTCTCTAGAGGCTGTCGAGGCCAAGACTGCTTCTAATTTTTTTTTTTGTTTTTGTTTTTTGTTTGTTTTGTTTTATTATTGATTACTGATTATTCATTACATTCATATATTTTTATTTGTGCGGTCCACCAATTCTAATCCATACCAGCGCTCATATACCCATATTTTTAATCTGACCACTATTTATTGAGCTGCGGAAATACAAGCGCAACACACCATTTTTATTTTTTACGATGAACAGACTTTAGCGAGTCTATCCATTTGTATAATAAAACCTGTAGCTACAGGATTACAGACTCTCTCAGAGGAAGGGGGCTGAGACGGGTAGACCTGCTGCAAAGCTAAAGGAACTGAAGTGCTTACAACAGACTGGCTGCGGACATCCCGCACTTCCTTTGCTAAATCTGTAATGGACTGGGTCATTACCTTTGCCCATGCAGGCAACACTTCTTCTGCCGATGCATCCCTGGATAAGCGCTGACCGGACGCCTAAGTTTCACAACCTTCCTAAGGGGACTCCTGTTCCTTGCTCACTTTAAGGAGCTTTGCAGAACATTTACAACAGGTATAATATATCAGATGTGCAGTCCCCTGCTTAGCTTTGGGGGGGCTGTCTCCCTTTGCAGACATACTGTTACCACTAGTGATAACACACACAGAGAACAAAAACGTGTCTGTTTTCTTTCCCCTGTTTTTTTTTTTGTTTTTTTTTTTTTAAATTATATTAACCCAAGCAAAAGAAAAAGTATTTGTTAACCCTTTTTTTTAAACAGCACTTTCAACCAAAAAAAGAAAACAAAAGTCTAATGGAGCATACACACAGTCAGATTTGTCAGATGAACGATTTGAACGATTTTACCAAAGTTTTGAACGATGTGAACGATTTTTGACTGCATTAAAATCAATGGAATCGTTCAAGTCTGACTGCAAACACATCAGATGTCAGATATCGTTATCTGACAAACGGGAACGCGCATCGTTAATCTTTCAGGCATGTCAGATTTTCCTTCAGATATGAACGACTGAACGATTTTTAAATCGTTATTGCTCAGATATGAAGGAAAAATCTGACCGTGTGCATGCACCATAAGAAATTGATTAAAGAAAAGAAATGAAAAAAAATAAAATAAACAACCCTAACTAAACAATATACAAGCATAAAACCAAACTTTTAAGATTCATATTTTTTTACAAAACCACACTCCTCCAGACCCAGCAGCAGCGTGGAGCAGTCATCAGCTGGCTTTCAAATTAGCCCAGTAAGCAGTCAGCAGGCACCTGACCAGGAGGCTCCACCCACCAGCTTCTGGGAGTGGGGGCTCCAGATCTCCTGCAGGTATGCTGCAAGTTACTTCAGCTCTGTGTTCCCCTGGGAGAAAACCCAGAGGTCTGATAGAACACTCTAGTTCCTACACCAATGCCCATATCGCCGCTCAACCAGCAACGCTGCACTCTGTGCAGCCATTTACCCAGCTGTAGGTACCTGGAAAGAGGACGCCGATGTAACTGGTAGTGGAGGCCTACCTCAGGAATACTCTAACAGGGCCCCAAGCACCAGCAGCCGCGGTGACCCTCTTCTGGAGCGGGATGCCGGTAACCGGCACTAGTATAATGCTGGTTTCTACCTAGTCTGATCCCATAAAGGGATCAGACACCTAACAAGTAAGGAATAGTCTTGAAATAAAAATAAAATCCTAAAATCTATTATTTCGTACCTCTCCTGCAGGCACTAAAAAATTAACTGAGGAACTAGGGGAAGGGGAGGGAATATAGGGGAGGGGGAGTTTTAGCCATTAACTATTTTAGTGCCTACTCCTCTGCCTCCCCTTTATATCCCAGCGTCAGTGTTACCCACATTAGGATTAAAGAGGAATGGCATTTAAAGTGCATTAAAGTGTAATGGTACTTTGCCAGGGATGCTTAATACAATAGATAAGATTTCCTCAAGGAGAATACCACAACTCTATGTGAGACATTGCACCACTAAGGTAAAATTCCTCAAAGCACTAACTTCCACAGGACCAACAACAAACACCACAGAAATACCCCCACACAAAGCAAGAATGTTCTATGTATAATGCCTTTTTTTAAACATATAGATGTGAACAATTCTTGTGTACAGTCAACATTGAACCTACCAGTATGTTATGTTTGCAATTTGTTCCCTCAATGAAGCCACCGTAGCATTGGTTAAGTTGAAGTGGGAGAGGGGTTATTTCACTACCTCATCTGGTACATAGAAGACAACTATGATGCCTTATCCTAGTATAACAGATCCAGAAAATTATATCCTTTAGCAATTTTATACATGGTTGGAACATGCATTCATAACCACGTAATATAGCCACTTGGTTACTTCAGTACACTAGTCACTCTACAGATGGATACAAATGCAGCTGAAAGACATGGCTTCTCCACACTGTCTGCACTGCTGTATGCATTATAGAAATCTCGCAGTTAGACTGCATCCTCCCCCTCCCCCTTAAAGTACCAAAATATAAATTTTAATCTACTGATTTCTATTTGTACAGATGAAAACCTTGAAATAATGTAATAAGATGCATAAGTATTTTAGAGTACTTTCTTATACCTCTTTAATACCGTGGGTCTGAACCAGGTCAATGTACACAGTTTCAAGCCGTGCCACAGCAGCTCATACCCCTATCCCACAGCACATCGGACTCGGGGTATTCCCCGTTCACATTACACCCGAGTCTGCCCTGCATGTCACTCCCTTGAGGCGGGCCTCTGCATCCACAGCCAATCAGTAGCTTTTAAACGTAACCCAGGTCGAATAACCAGCGTCCCCACTTTCAGACTGCAGCTTACCTGGGTCGGTTCTGGGAATAACCCAGGACTTTGGAAACACAAACCAGGTTGACCCTTTCACACTAAACTAGGACCTGGTTGCCCCGGCATTACCTTGGGTTAGAGGCTCGATGTGAAAGGTGTAGTATTGAGCAGTCATTCAATGTTCTCGCACGAAGACACAGCAACATTGTATTCTGCATAAATAATATCTCCAAACGTATTATATGTACACCCATGCTGCAGCTCAAGGTGTGCCCTGGCAGAGCCTCAGATGGCCTACACAGTTCAGTGTCTGGCGCGGAAATCTCCTATAATGTGACGGCTTCACCATTCAACCAAACAAATCAGTACACACACACAATTACCTTATGCTGTCACTCAGTAGTAGGTACTTCCGAATACGTGATAACTTCCGTAATATTGGACCCAAATCAGACATCTCTGCAATCCTTTTCATCATTCTGACCTGATGTAAATGTTAGAAAATACCATTCAACAGAAGTTGTCAGCACTCAAAAGTAAAATAAGTAAACTGTCAAAGCTGTAACAAAACAGCTACAGACACAGTATATACATTAACATGATATTCACATACACACACAACTAAATCACTTTGGGATATTGTCCACCAAGTGCATTTGAGGGTGGACATTAATTTATTTTCTTTGCAGGTACCTCATTGAACGAGAGTCGGCGTACTCTGCAGAAGTCACATCAAGCACTAACCGCTTACCAACTCTTTCTCCTAAAATAACGCTCGGTTTATTTTCATTTATGGCTTCAACTATTCATTACAATCTGCCTTTACTACATGTGGCACATTTGTGTGCTTTGTTTTTATATTGAGCAAAATGTGTCTTGAAATGTGCTTTCCCACTTAAGTGCAACATGCGTCCCATTAAAATTATACTGGGAGGAGACCAGGTCTTTGCCAGCTCTGAGCTAGTGCAAAATGTTATATCTTATTTATTTGTGGATTAAAATCGGCAAAGCAAGGGAAGGCACTATAATGTACCCTCTCTGAAAAAACTAAGCCTGCCCTGTACTTAGAACGATATGTTTATTGCTAGCTATAAATAACCTCAATAGTAGAAAACACAATACTCTGTTGCAAGGTAGGGAATTCCATTGCTGAGGTTTAAGTGGATTACCTGATCCATTCCATGGAAGAGCTCATGAACTTCGCCTGCAGGGGTCAGTGTTCTACCTGCACGTACTGCGGCGTAAAGGTGTCCAGAATGCGGAATACCATTAGACATCTCTTGTGCAATCATTCGCACTAAAACCTGTAACCGTTCCTTATCATCAAAGTGAGGACTATAGAAAAATGAATAAAATATTCAATTATATGCTTTACTGCATTACTGGTTTTTTATCACATCCAAGAGTGTAAGAGTATACAATAAGTTAGATGCAAAAGTGTAAATACTGGAATAAAAACATGAAATATGGGATTGCTAGTAAATCAACCAAGTAGTGATCAGTCTACTTAGTTTAAAGGTCATCCATGTTGATATGCTAAAAACTCCAAACATCTCCTTTAAGTAATACTACATTCTGTAATATGGCCAGTTATTAAGCAATAGCTAAGTTGGCAGATGCTACTTGGGGCAAAGTTCCCACCTCCTCTAGCAACTATGAAATGCTGATTGATCAAGCCCCCCCCCCCCCATAAGTGCTAAACGCATATAGATCATAGGAGGGTTTTACATGCGGGTGGGACCTGATAGCAGATGTAATAACCAGAGAAAAGGTGAGTTTAGTGAGGAAGTATATGTGGCCCCAGAGATGGCTGTGCACATTAGTCTCTGCATCAGTTATTAAACTGCACCATATATGGATGTACATACAGCTTTACACTATTATTCTTTCATAGTTACACCTTTGTATTTCAAAATATGGGGCAGGTTATATATAGAGTAGGTGAAGTTGGTTATTGTTGGCAACAAATAAAGGATAACAAGAAGACAAGAATTAATTAGCTGTGCTTCTTTTCCATGGTCATATTTGAGAGATTAGGTGGGGTATTCAATATGGGAGCGAAAAGTCCGTGCTGGACTTTTCGCTCCACATCGGAGATTTTCCAGGGATAAAGTATCGGGCGCGCGCCCGCTTTATCCCCGTATTCAATATAAAAGCTACGAAAACGGGAACCTGCGAAGTGGGATCTGCAAAAAAATACGAAATTTTCCTGGAATAAATTGTAGGACCGCCCTAAAGCTGTAAAAACATGGGGGATCACTATGGGTACCCGTTTTAGCCTGCAAATGAAAGTCGGGGTTTTAAATAGCGGCTGCAGGTCTTTTTTTCCCCCGACATTGAAGAAGTGATGCAGAAGAGCACTTAGGTTATTTTTTTCGTTTTTTTAAGTGGTACCAAGTCTTTATTTAAAAATTCTGCAAATATGCACCTGCCGCTAATAACCTATTCTAGAATACACCTGCCGCATACTTGCAGAATAGCCCTGAATCTATTTCCCTATTTTTAAACACTTTTTTCCCATTTTTTTTTTCACCCCAAATTTTGGGGTGTCCCTATTTTTTTATTTAAACTTTTTGACACAGTTTATTTTAAAATGACATTCCCAGGGATGCAGGCTATTTTTTTAAGACTGCACCCCTAAACCCCAATTCTGCACTTTTTTTCTCCACCTATTCAGTGGTGAAAAGTTATCCCCGTTTTTTTTTTCCGAACCTGCGAAAAGTCTTTGAAATTGAATACGGTGTAAAACCAAAACCAGCAAAAATGACGTCATCGGTGCGAAATTATCGCAAAAAATGACTTTTCGCTACATATTGAATACCCCTGTAAGCCTATAGAAGGCAACTCCTCTATTTCCCTTCTAGTTTAATCTGGATCGATCAATTAACATAACAAGGAGTGCAGGGCTGCATGCGACAGATGTAGGGCCATCACATGAAAATGGTGAAGACAAGCGTACTGAGTTAGGGAGTGTAGAGAGCACTAATAGCACAGAGTAGTGATGCGAGGCAATTACCGCGATGCTGCCAGAAAACTGATTCAAACAACAAGAAAATTTATTTTGAAAAAAGAAATGACAAACTTTGAGTCCTTGCTTGCATCCTTTTAAAAAGTGTACTTAAAGAAAATTGCTCTTTAATGACATACCTGTTAAATATTTCACTCCATAGATTCATCATGTCAGGCATATTTCTGTCTAGGCATATTGATGAAAAGAGCACACCCTAGCGTAGAGGTAGAGGTGAGGGGGGAGAAAATAAAAAAAAGTTACACAATGTGAATTAAAAAATTTTCACAGTAGAATAACTTAAAGAGCAATCACAGAATGTTAAGTACTCTCACTCGACCAAATACAATTCAAAGTGATTGTGATTCATTATTACACCAGGACACTGCAGCAGTAGCATTACAGATTGCTGTCATTTTTACAAAATAAGTGGTGCCCCCATAGTCTATTTGCACTGTGCGGACTTTTCACCTGTTCATAAGTGTCCATATTGGAGTCATCTGGTACAATGTGTGGACAGACAGACATCCCTCCAGTTGTCAGTTCTATCTGTTGTGCTTGTTCTCTGTAATTATAAACACCACAACCCATCCTGCCGAACGGGAGAGAGAGAAAATAGTAATTAAAGAATAAAACCTTTCAACAAGAATGTTTTCACAAGAGAAAAACAGGCAAGTTATGGTAAAACTTACCTTGGTTAATAGGGTCCACAGGGAGACATTGGGGTGTAGGTGGGACCTGAAGGACCGGAAACCAATAGCAAAGCTTTTCAATTCCAGGATGTTCCAGTCCTTCCCCCTATTCCCCTTCCAAAGCCTGAGGGCACTTCAGTTTTGTTAACAAGCCCAAGGCAGTAGCAGGATAGGAAAGAAGGAAGACTGGTACACTGAGGAGTCACTCTCACGCAGAGAAGGAAACAAGTGACCAGGAGAAGACACCCATAGAAGCTAGGAGCATCAGGGCGAGTGCCCTGTAGACCCTATGGACTTTGAAGAAAGAGTTAAACAAGGTAAGTTTTACCATAACTCTCCTTTTCTTCAAGGTCCATAGGGCTCCAAAGGGAGACATTGGGGATGTCCCAAAGCAGTTGTTCAAGGGTGGGAATGCTCCTGAGCCAATAGGATGCTTCCTTGGGCGTAAGCTTCTCCTGAGAGGCAAATGTATCAAAGGCATAAAACCTAAGAAAGGTGTGGACAGAAGACCAGGTGGCCGCCTTGCATAGCTGTTCAGCCACGCCGGGCTGCCCACGAGGGACCCACAGAGCGAGTAGAATGAGCAGATACTGAAGCCGGCACAGGAAGGCCAGTCTGCAAGTAAGCCTGTGAGATAGTCATGCAAATCCATCTGGCCAGAGTCTGTTAGCTGGCCATCCCTTCTTGTGGAATTCATATAGGACAAAGAGGGAGTTCGATTTCCTGATGGAAGTAGTGGGGTCCACGTAGATCTTCAGAGCACGGAACACATCCAACGAGGCCTCACCTGCCAAAAGGTCTGGTAAATTAAATGCCGGAACCACAATTTCCTCATTCAGGTGGAAGTGAGAAGCCACCTTGGGCAGGAAATCCGTGCATGTACGAAGACCAGCCCTGTCCTGATGAAATATTAAAAAGGGGGCGCGACATGAAAGCGCCTCTAAATCCGATAGCCTACGGTCAGATGCTATAGCCAGAAGAAAGTCTTCAAAGTGAGCCACGGATTCCAGGAGTTCGAATGGAGGTTCCTGAAGTGCTTGGAGCACCACTGACAAATCCCATGGACCCACAGGATGGACAAAGGGAGGTTGTATACGCAGAACACCTTGCATGAAGGTGTGAACATCCGGTATAGTAGCAATTCTGCGCTGAAACCAGATAGACAAAACAGAGACGTGCACTTTCAGAGATGCTACACTGAGGCCTAGATCCAGTCCAGCCTGAAGAAAGGCAAGAATTCGAGAAACCTTAAAAACTTGCACGTCATAATTTCTAGGAGCACACCATTGGAAATATGTATGCCATATTCTGTGGTAAATCCTGGCTGAGGCCAGTTTACGTGCTCTGAGCATGATCTGGACCACAGTGCTGGAGAAACCCTTAGCCGTTATGAGGGGTCTCAAGAGCTAAGTCTTTATAAACATACGGGCTAGGTAAGAATGTAGACATGGATCCTGATACAACAGGTCTGCTCGTAGAGGAAGTTGAAGAGGAACGTCTATGGAGTCTTAGAAGAGGCGAGTACCAATGACGTCTGGGCCAAGCCGTAGCTATTAAAAGGACTGTGTTTCTGAATTTCCGAAGCACTTGAGAAAGTAGGGATATTGGAGGGAAGAGATATGCCAACTGGAAAGTCCATGTCACCGACAAGGCATCTACGAAGGCCGCGTCTGAGTCCTTTGTTCTTGCTCCGTAAACTGGAAGTTTGTTGTTGTGTCTTGAGGCGATGAGATCCACTTCCCAGGAAAGACCCCATTTGTTAACTAGAAGCTGAAAGACTTCTGGATGTAGAGACAATTCTCCTACATGCACATGTGATGGCTGGGGAAATCCGCTACCAATTGAGAATCTCCGGGATGAACACTGCGGAGAAGACTGGGAGATTGCGTTTGGCCCATGTGAGAATGCGGGACACTTCTGTCATTGTCGACTGACTTCGTGTGCCCCCTTAGTGACTGAGGTAGACTCCAGCCGTGGCGTTCTGAGACTGTACTTGTACTGGCCTTTTCTTCAAAATATTCTGAGCCAGAGTGAGAGCTCTGTAGATGGCTCGAAGTTCAAGGATGTTTATTGGTAACACTGCCTCTACTGGGTACCATCGGCCCTGGAAAGAGTGCTGGCTAGTTACTGCACCCCACCCTCGGGGGCTTGCGTCCATGGTGAGGAGAGCCCAGATCCAAATGAGATGACCCTTGTTCAAATGGGAAGTCTGTAGCCACCAGGCTAGGGACAGGCGAACCTCTGGGGAGAGGCTCCTCGTCTGGGATTTGAGCAGATGGGGTAGCCCGTTCCACCTGGAGAGGATCAGGTGTTGTAAGGGCCTGGAGTGAATCTGGGCGAACTCCACCATGTCGAAGGTGGACACCATTGATCCCAAGGCCTGCATTGCAGAGTGAATTGTCACTCAGCGATTGGTGAAGCAGTCTGTGCTGGATTGCTGAACTCTTGTCCACAGTTAGGAAGATTCTCTGAACGAGAGTCCAGGAGGGCTCCCAAATGTACCGTCCTTTGAGAGGGAGCTAGGGAAGATTTTTTGCAGTTTATCAGCCAACCGTGCATTTAAAGAAAGGCAATGGTTACCTGTAGATGGTGGTGAAGAATCTCTGGGGAGCTGGCCAACAGCAAGAGATCGTCCAAGTATGGGAGCAGTCTCATACCTTGACGACGGAGAGGCCGCCATAACTGCCATGATCTTGGTAAAGACCCGGTGGGGCGTTGAAAGGCCGACCGGCAGAGTCTGAAATTGGTAATTTGCTGTAGTATAGCAAACCGGAGATATTGTTGATGAGAAGGCACTGTAGATACATGTAGGTAAGCATCCTGAATGTCTAAAAACACCATAAAATCCCCAGGCTCCATAGCTAGGATAATGGAATGGGGGGTTTCCATACGAAACCTGGGCACCCTGATAAACTTGTTCAGAGATTTGAGGTTGAGGATTGGCCGATGAGACTTGTTGGGCTTCTGAACTAAGAAAAAGGTAGAATAGCAGCCCTTGCCTCGTTTTGAGGAGGGGACCTGAATTATTACTCCTGTATTCAGTAAGACTGAAAGGCTTTTTGGAGCAGCAGGGCCTTGGTTGGGTCCGATGGAGGTCCTGTGCAAAAGAAACGCTGGGGAGGGGGGTTGCCTCAGGAATGAGAGGGCGTATCCATGGGAGACCACTTCCCTTACCCAGGCATCTGATGTGGTTTGATGCCAAACAAGGGCGAATCGAAGAAGTCGGCTTCCCACCCCCTGGTAACTGACCGCCCAGTCAGGCTGCAGGCTTGTCCCCAGACTTGGCAGGTGGACATCTAGTAGCTCAGGCCTGTTTGGCCATAGGCTTGGTTGATGTCTGCTGTCATGGAAAAGACTGACCCTTGGCCTTTCCTTGAGGGCAAAAGGAAGGAAAGCATGACGTCTGAGGCTTTGTATTATATGCAGAGGGCAGGAATGCTGTCTTGTTAGCCGCCAAAGTAGTCACAATTTTAACCAATTCTTGACCAAATAGGTTGTCTCCTGCATAAGACAGAGACTCTAGAGCACGTTTTGATTCTGAATCTGCTTTCCAGGAACATAGCCAAAGAATACGGCGGGCTACCGAAGTGGCAGATATCCTGGAGGCCAGGAGAGCCGTATCCATAGCTGTTTCACATAACTAGGAGGCTGCATCTCTAATGTGAAATATGTAGGACAGCTGTTCCCTCAAAACATCAGGGGGAAAAGTCTCTGCTAGAGCCTCTGCTCAACTCTCAATGGCTTTTGCCACCCAGGCCATAGCCCTGGCAGGAGGAGTAATAGCTCCTGTAAGAGAGTATATAGATTTATGACAAGCTTCTATATGTCTATCTGTAGTCTCCTTCAAGGAGGTTGTAGAATGAATGGGTAAGGAGGATTTTTTTTAACCAGACGTGTTACATGAAAATCCACTGCTGGGGGAAATTCCCATTTAGTACAATCAGCAGCTGGAAGAGGGTAAAGGAATTGAACAGTTTTGGAATTTGAAACCTTTTACTGGACATATTCCAAGCTTCACGCATGTGATCAGATAGCTGGTCAAACTCTGGTAAAACAACCTTTTGTTGCTTAAAAAGTGTGTGTGTTTTCTTAGGAGCGGGTTCATCCTCTTCTATTTGTAGAATAGTTTTAACAGCTCTCACAAGAGCAGGTAAATTTAGTTTAGAGGGTGGCTCCTCGTCTCCTGAGACGGAGTCAGATTGAGAGAGATCTGTGTCTTCTGCCTCCCCAGATATCATCTCAGAATCAGTTAACTGTGTGGATTGGGAAAATATCATAGTACATTTAATAGGCTTAGTAGGTAAAGGCTTCTCTTTTTGCAGCATTTACTGAAAAACCGTAGAGGTATTAGCCAAACTCTGTACTGAGGTAGACAGTACGTCTACCCATGGGGGAGGCAAAGGATTTGCAGGTAGTACCTGCTGTGGCCATCCCATAGGGAGATCCCACGGGGACTGCAACGTGGTCCGCAAGTTTTGTCCAGCATTTGTGAAAAAGGCAGCCCAGGGTGGGTCCTAAGGGAGAGATACCGGGGCTGATGGGCCTGGGGCTGTGTAACAATACAGCGACCATCCTGAATGAGGTCCTCTGTGGCTAAGCCAGCAGAGTAGGACTTACAAGACACCAGAGTAGGAGCAGCAGCATCAGGCTGCTTGTTATTCTTTCCTCTGCCAGCTATAGCCACAATAATAACAAAATACACAGTATGATACAGTGCAGTGAACACCCTGGATAATATGGCACAGCGTAGTGTGCAACCGCGTTATAAAGTATGCGATAGCACTCACAGGTATCTGGGAAATGTGAGGTACAATGAACCCCCTATACCATAGTATGTCAGGGTATAGTAGAATAAAGGGAAAGGTATAAGCTGTACAGTACAAAAAGTAGAGAATAGCACTAGCACAAGTCACATACCAATGCAGAAATACATTACATGTTTACAATGGACACTAAAATCAACTAAAAAGACCACAGTGGCTGGTAGGATAGAGCGCTGTATGACCTGGCCCATAGGAGAGGTATACAGGGAGACTGGACCCAGCGTTCCCGGAAACCAGCTTGCAGAAAGTGTCTGCCGCACATCTCTGTGGGGGGGGGGGGGGGGGGGTGAGGGAGGAGCAGCCCAGGGAACACCAAGACCGCAGTGGAATGGCGCTCTGGACTGGGGGAGGGGCTGCAGGGAGAGCGCCTTCTCCCCGGGCCTCCTTACATATGCCCTGCGCCAGTATGTTATATGCCCCGGTGGTCTAGTGGAGTCAGGGGCGCACCAGTGGCCACATCAGCACCTCCAGAAACCGGCGGCAAGACTGCGCAACAATGCGGGTCCCCGCCTTACCTGTCCCCTGAATTCTAGGCTGCAGTCTGGGGTCCGAGGAGCCTGCTAGCTAGTGCACCTCGAAGCGCCGCCGGGTGTACCTAGCACAGGCTTGGAGTCACGGCGCCTCGGAGGGGTGATGGGGCGGTAGCACAGACGTCCAGAGGACAGCCTGGTGCTGCTCGCCTGTATAGTAAAAAGATAGAAATAAATTAAATCATAAAATAAAAGCTTGGGCTGCTTAATGCAGCCCCCTGTTATAATGGTGATCGAGCTCCTGCCGGACACCAACGAAACTGAAGAGCCCTCAGGCTGTGGGGGACCGGAGCATCCAGGGATTGAAAAGCTTTGCTTTTGGAATCTGGTCCTCCAGGTCACACCTACACCCCAATGTCTTTCTGTGGAGCCTGAAAAAGAAAAACAGAACATTCACATGAATGGACACAGAATGGGCAGTCATCCAAGGCTTCATTCCGCAATTAGTTACAACCAGATCTGGCAGTTACAGCTAAGTTCTGGAGTTAAGCAGTGCGCTAAACACAAATTGGTTTTGCACCATTGTGCTTGGATGGTCCTCCCGCACTTTAAAATGCACCACTACTCTCAGGAGATACCACCAAGCAGTGTTCTATGTTGCACGGAGAGCTGGAAAAACCTTTTTCCTCCTGGATAGGCTTGGTTGTTTCCACGTCGTCTCATGAACAGTTCGTGTATATAAAGCACAATTGTTCTATGAATTGATAGAATCTGGTCCCTTTGGCAATTTACTAGATATGCTCTGGATTTAGTCATCCCATTGTTAATTATAATGTTGTTATCTTGTGGGTGCCCCCGTCGACACCTACCATAATGCTGTCACCTGCTGTTCACTGCAGTGATTGTCTGTCTTTCTCCACTGCAATCTCTTAGATTTTAAAGGGCTTCAATACTAACAGCCTATTACAAATACCCCTTTGGGAGTTGGAAACTGCTCTGCTTGTTTATTTTCTGTTTTATTACATGTTTAAGTGGTGGATTCACAAATGTGATTTTTAGTATATTGGTATCAATTAGCCTTTACCTACAGGATATGTGTGTTTGCACAGCTCTTTTCTCTTCCTTTTTGTTAGTTTTAAGAAGTTGGCAATGCCCCATTAGAAAAATTCCCACCTGGAAAGTAACAATAAGCCACCCGCCAATGTGATGCCTGATGGTGCAGAAGAACGATATATCGGGTGGTCGGTACACACTGCACGATCTGGTGAAAGACAGATATGACCCATCCCCAATATATCGTTTACCGAAGATGGTTAAGGGATGCCGGTGCTCGGGAACCCCGAGGTCAGAATCCTGACAGGGTTAGGATACTGACACCTGTCAGTCGGTATCATAACCTTCCCCCTCTCCCTACCCTAACCATAACCCCTCCCTCCTCGGTGCATGAACCTAACCTCCCCCACTAGTGCCTAAACCTAACCTCCCCCTCCCCTCCCCCTGAAACTAACCCTCCCCTCTAATGCCTAACCCTAAGCCACCTCCTAACCTCGCTACTTACCTTCAGGATGCCGGTGTTGGGATCCCAGCACCACCATTCAGCAACCCGCGGTTGGGATATTGTTCCCCGACACAATTGACCTTGCAGGCGTCGGCTGCTGGGTAGATACACTGGCCGTGCATGCAGGGCGATGGAACAACCCTGATGAACGACCCGCAGGAGCGCGCACAGTGAGCACACACTAGACAATGTGCCCGATCCACGGGATCAAACGGCATATAGCCTAGTGTCTACACGGCATAAGACAACCAAACAATTCATAGTAGCACCTAATGTATTAATAACATGCCTCAATTTCCACATCAAGATTACTTTGAAAAGCCTACCCTCTTTGTCTTTAGATCAGAAGAAATGCAGCCGCTACACTGCAGGACTCTTCTTACCAAGTACTGCACTGTAGTAAGACTGGTCAAACACAACTCAGGCTAAACACATTACACAACACAGGATACGCCAAGAGGAGCCCTGTATGTAGCAGATGGAGACCATTTGCTACATATAGGTCCTAAAGATCAGAAGAAGAACTTTGCAGGAACATATTTTGCAGGGATTTACTTGTCCGTTAAATATAGATTGCAACATGGTTACTGAGAAAGAAATTGGAGGTGAATAGAAGAAAGAAAGATGGTATTATAAAAAGATAACAACCGTCCAGAATAGAGCATCATATACAATAAACCACTTACTTGGTGACAACACTGCAGAACAGGGGCACATATGGCTTCAGCTCTTCGGGAAGTGTATTTAGGCTTGAGACTGCTCGGAAATACACCATGCCATTTGTTGGCTGTGCGCAGTACTGAACAGGAACATCACCTATAGCATACAAACAGTGTTTAATACATTAAGATCTGTGTATTGTTCAAAACATTTTGTCAGCCTCTAAACAGTTTAAAGAGAAAGAAAACTAAACAATAAATATAAAGAAAGTAGCTCTTTCATAAAAAATAAAATGTAAAGGCCATCTTGGACAGGATTTCTATATTGCAGTACAGATATTATATACTTTAAACTACAGCTCATAGCAACTCTATTGTACGACTGGAGTGCTGCTAAGTGTGGGAGAACTGTAAAAATAACAACATCTATGCTATAAATGTATCTTACACTACCAAACACTGGGTCTAATTCAAGTTTATATACAACTCAAATGTATGGCGATCTGCATATGTATAGAATCTTTACTGCACATGTGCAAATCAGTGTTTCTGACAACAGTCGCAGTGCCCTCTAAACCACAGTATTATGGACAACCTACGTCCTATTTGGGGGGAGGGGAAGGGTCGATGATGGCAGCGTCTCTGAAAACAGGAGCGAGTCATTACCATTTTCTTGGCGTTCCGAGGCCAGTGGCCGCAACTTAAGACGCCTCCTGCAGCATTTGAATATTGTAGCACAGCCGCTGCGTACAAAGATATAGCGGCTGTGCTACACTGTTCAAATGTAGCTATACACGCAATGTGATCAAGGGCCTCCTGAAGCAAGGCGGTAGTGCGGGACTGCTCAGAGTAATACCCATCATGGCGTGTCACTTGATTGTGCCATCTAACTCACAGAAATGTGCTCCATCTGTAGGAAGTGTTATACAAGTCTTTTACTGTGAACAAAATGAATAAGACATTTGCCTTTGTTCCTACCTTCCCACATTTTATTTGCTGAGAACATAAAAATGGAATTTTTGTACTTCCTGTTAAATCAGTGAAACAAAAAGAGCAACGGACCAAAAAATCAGCCTCCACAAAGAACGCCTTACCAAGCAGTGCAGTCACTTCACTGAAAAAACAGGATTTTGGTACTTACCGATAAATCCCTTTCTCCGATTCCACAGGGGACACTGGAGTTCAAGACAGTGGGGTATAGACGGTGGTAGAGCAGAGCCCGGCACTTTAAAAAATTCTGAAGTGTGACTGGCTCCTCCCCCTCTATGCCCCATCAGCCCCAGTTTTAAGAACTGAGCCCGAGACGAGACGGTAAGGAGAAGACCACAGAAAGGAACAATACCGACTGAAGGAGAACAGAGGAACCCACTGCAGGGAACACATGCAGTCACACAACTAGATAAGGACCCAACAAAACGGCAGGAACGCAGCGCTGGGCGGGCGTCCAGTGTCCCCTGTGGAATCGGAGAAAGGGATTTATCGGTAAGTACCAAAATCCTGTTTTCTCCTTCATCCACTAGGGGACACTGGAGTTCAAGACAGTGAGGACGTCCCAAAGCCAACCTCCCGGGTGGGAAGCGCGGAGAACTTGCCGACCTTTCGGCCAACCGAAACAGGGACAGCCCAAGACTGGAGGCATGTCGTAGAGCCAGGAGACAATCAGAGCTCCTTGCTGAACAGTCACAGACATTCCACAACTTACAGCGTAAATTCAATGGAATACAGCTAGAGAGTAGCCGCAGATGAGAAGCATCAGAACACCGTAAGCTCAGCCAAAAACAGACCAAGCAAGACCGCTGGGAGCAGAAAACCCCAACTAGAATCCATAGAATGGCAGTAACATGAGAACAAAACTCGAGAAAACCGTACCAGCGACAACTACAGGAAGCTGCAACAGTCTCAGACAGCAGAATCCCAGCACTGCGGGACATCAATCATATAGATAAAAGTATAATGATACCAATATACAGAGACGGAGCTGAACCCGTCCACAGACTCCTAACCAGGCAAACAAGGAGGCAAGAGTCACGACCTAACAGTCGCCCTGAACCATTCTCGAGGTCCAACTACTAAAGGGTTGGTAACCAGTGGAAGGTTTAGACCATAGAAGTTGTCAACGAGTGGCGATCCCACTGGGCATGAGGCGGATACGAGAGGATTGAGACTACAATTCCTTCCAGTGGGTCAGACGGCAGTACCACCCCTCCTGTCAAACAGCAGACAACTTCCTACATGATGGTAGAGTGTAATCAGTACCAACTACTGGCCTGAACATAGTATGAAAACACCCAGGATACCCTTAGCAGAAAAAGAGCACGGATGCCACCTCCACCCAGGGAGAGTTACCAATATAGGGAAGTATCCCATCCGCAAGGCTAAAGCACTAGGACAACTATGAAGGTACCATTCAGGTACCTGTCAGTGTGCTGAATTTATCAACAGATACTGAACAGGAAACAAACCAGGCCCCCTTGTATGGAACATAGATACTGTCACACTTTATAGTAAAAATGTGCATTAGCCCATAGATGCGCTTCAGTCTATAAACCCAACAGATTCCAGTAGAATAGGGTCACAAATCTCAATGTTACAACTATGCACCTACACACCAGGAAAGCTCTAAAGTGTACAGCCAACTGATTTAAAAGAACTGAAGGCTGCTAGGACAGCAGCTAGGGTGCGTAAGAGAGAATAACAGCTATGTCAGGATGCATGAAAAGGAAGCATCTTCCGAGGCATTAGTGGGGTAAGCCCGCTTACCTGTGAGCGACCAGAAGCCCTCTGGACGCTATGTAGAATGTCACTGACCTTATTCATCTCACAGCAACCCGCCACGACAGGTACAGAGAGTAGCCTCAGTGGGCAAAGATCAATGCTCTACAGCACGGACTTCAGTCTGGAGATGCTGCAGAAGAAAATACTGTAGAAACTAGCAAATTGTTAGTGGAGACAAGAAGGCCATACAACAGGACGCTATACCTGAGCCTGTTCCATTAGGGATATGTATCCATATAGAGATTACACATACCCCAAAAACGGTCTGCTAGTGTATCCTTACATTAACACTTATAATGGTGAAGTGTGTATTACGCCCACAATCTGATACAACCCAGGCCAGACCCTGCCTATATCGGCGGGTGGCCCTAGGTCTCATGTAAATTAACTAAATAAGCCATGAGGATGGAATAGATCCTGGATTTTTCTATGTACTGATAGGAAATGTACCCAAGGAACCTTCAGATACCCATTTTATTGAGATATGCGACAAGACAATAATATAAAGTACCAGAATCGATACTGGGAAAGGTACCTGTACATAGACATAGAATGCGTTAATTATCCCAAGTAAGAAGAGATATATATGTAGTGATAACGCCAGTCAGGGCCAAAGACAGATTTCTCCAATTATTAGGAAAATTCATACAAGGAACGGGAATATATCAGTATATATACACATACACACACATAAACATAGCTGCATGAAAAGGCAAACTCTTTGAAAGGAAGAGTTAGTACCGACATAGTAAGTCAGTTGTCAAACTCCTGCACCAGGAGATCAGCACGCTACATACATATACATATATACACACACACACACATATATCCCGCAATAGGAGATCAGCATGCTATATCTATATATACACACACTGCATTCCTAGTGTCTTACAAGTTGGTTACTAAGTGCGCCCTAGAGTGTAGTTGTAATTAATAGGTCCCCCGAAGTGGACGCCGTAGATATAGACTGATGGAAACAGGACTATAACCCGAGGCGGGTGTAAGTACATATCCTTATATACATGTGTGGACATACAGGAAGGCCCCAGGACATGTATAGAGTCCATACTAGAAGCAATGCCGTAGGAGCCTGTGACTATCCTATGTAAGCTGCAGAACATGACTCTAGTCTATAGAGCCACCATATAATATGTATGGATATAACAGACAGCTTCTGGTAAACCCTGGCAGCTTTCCAGACGTGGAATAATATGTACCTTAATGATTGTGGAAGTATAGGCATACCTACACATATCCATAATTATATACACACACACCACCCAATCCCTAGGGAGAGATGGTGTAAGCGGAGTTATAGAACAAACTACCGGATCATGAGAGTCCAGCCTCTCATCGCAGCATCCTCTTTAAATATGCTAGGTATCAGACATAAAACTGAGAAGAACATATCCTACCCCTGCTTTAATGGTAAGGATAAGAAGCTATATATATATATATATATATATATATATATATATATATATATATATATATATATATATATATATATATATATATATATATATATATACACACACACACATATACACAAATCCCCACATGCCTACGCGTACCTACATACAAGATTAGTAGGTGACGATATAATTTGAAAAATATAACATGGGCAATAGTTAGAGCCATGGAAGGAACTGAGCCCCAGGTCTTAACGCCGGGTTTAGTTTAAAATACAAGTATATACATACATGTGGCTTACCTCCACGCAGGGAGACTGCTCATGTGCCGCGCGTGGCTGTCATTCTGCTACGGCGTTGGGGCAGGAAATGTTAGCAACGTACTATCCCAGACTGATTGCGATCCTGGGACCCTTCCGTTACCGGTGTACTCGCCTTATCAGGTATGCCCTTCTGGCTCCAGATGATGGAAATCAAAAGATGACCTCAGTGATGCGAGACAGCAATGCCAACCACCACAACGGCCATATGTTACTACTTCGTGTTGTGTGTGCTGCCGAAGGGAATAAATAAGATATAAATCCATATAGATGCACAGATGCATACCTTCTAAGGTAAGCACCGAAGGCTGTTGAGATTTAACATATGTGCAGCCACATATATGCATGAGAAGAGTACAGCTCATTCTTAAGGTGAGGCATAAGCCTGAGGATGGGACGCACCCTTTTTGTAACCTTGAGTTAAAGATATGCAATAACCGTAATTTCTGCCAGCAGCCAGAACAGTGGCCCCGACTATGCATACTATACACATTTAGGCAGAGTGATCTCTGGCAGCTATAGATGCAAGAAACACACTGCATTATTCTGTTACACATCAAGCATATTTGCCCCAGATGTTCAATGTAATAAGCCTGCCGCACCTGGTATACCCAGGCGGTCTCCCATCCAAGTACTAACCAGGCCTGGCACTGCTTAGCGTCCAAGATCAGACGAGATCGGGCGTGTGGCCGTAGGCGCTGATAGATATGTGGTGGGCAAAGTGGCATGGACACAACCTCTATATTAGGCTGTGGCATGTTCCTCCCTGTGCTTCATTCTTTTTTTTTTTTTTAAATATAATATTAAACCAGTACACTGCCCAGTTCCGTAGGGGAACTACCGACGTGCAATATAACAGAGATGAGGCAGAGCCAGAATCTATATAAAGACTGCAGGTTAAATTACAAACTCCACAGTTGTGCCGTTAAACCTAATAAGACCAGGTGCTGTAGGTTTAAGTAAAGAAAAAACCGGGAGAGGCCATATGCAAGCACAGGGAGAACATACAAACTCCAAACAGTTAGGGACGTACTGGGAATAAAACCCACAACCCTGTTAAGGGTTGCACCCCCCACAGAACTCCAGAGTGAGGATGCAGGAGATGCTGGCAATAAGCCCCGGCTCCTTTTAAGGCAGGTGCATATGCTGTTTTAGAATACTCGCTGGAGGTAATGGCGGCATCTGTGCACGCCAGCATGGACTAGACTCCGCCCCTTATCAATAAGCGGGCGGGGCGCAAACAATGGCTGGTATAGCAGGCATAATGCGAGTGGGGGAGCGGGAACGTAATAGCCAGCGCCGGTGCATCTTCATACAAGCACCGGCGCCGCAACCAGCAGCCGAGAGCGCTGTGAATAACAGCCTCGCTCTCCGGCGGCTGTGTGCAGAAGCTAGCGCTTCTACAAGCACCAGCGCGGCAGGGAACAGCCGCGCTGAGCAGCTCCCTAAGCCCCGCCATGCGGCCAATTGTAGCCAGCGCCGGTGCAATCTCCGGCGCCGCAACCAGCAGCCGAGAGCGCTGTGAATAACAGCCTCGCTCTCCGGCGGCTGTGCTCCTCCCCCTGCAGAAGCCAGCGCCAGTGCTTCTTCAAGCGCCAGTGTAGCAGGGAACAGCCGCGCTGCTGCGCAATGTAGACTCCCTTATGGGAGTAGCGGGACGCGGCAGGCTCCCTCCCCGTGGAGATAGAGAAGAGGGAGGATTCGGCTCTCGTGAGAGCAGCAGACAAACAGAGCGCTGTCAGCTCTATTAAGTCAGACAGCGCTCAGTGCAGGGATATCAGGGCTCGCTGCTAGGCAGCAACATTACAGACTGTCTGAACAGTCTCCCTGTACATGTATCCGCGCTCTATGCGCGGTAGCTCCGCCCCTTGTAATAACGCTAGCGGCGTTATAAGAGGATTCCAGGAGGGGTTATACTACAGTATATACCACCTGAGCCTGGGAGGGGGCAGAGGGGCCGCAGATTAAACTCCGTTCCCCATAAGGGGAACAGAGCTATACTTACCACTGCTGGCATCAGGGCTGCGGCTAGGCATTCGGAAGCACGGACACAGCCTCTATATTAAGCTGTGGCGTGTCCTCCCTGAGCTACTGCCAGGGTGCCTGGGACTCCGACACGCACTCTTTTTTAGTGGTGGCGGGTCTCCTGATGCCTCCATGTAGCAGGCTGACAGACGCAGTACTCTTGTCAGCCTGTCCTCAATGCTTTGTGAAAGCTAGAAATTAAAATAAAGTTGAAATAAAAGAAAAATACTAAGTGTGGGCTGGAGCTCAGCCCTATGTGACCGGCTCTCTCGGGCACATTCTAAAAACTGGGGCTGATGGGGCATAGAGGGGGAGGAGCCAGTCACACTTCAGAATTATTTAAAGTGCCAAGCTCTGCTCTACCACCGTCTATACCCCACTGTCTTGAACTCCAGTGTCCCCTAGTGGATGAAGGAGAAAGCTCCAGAAGAAGGCAACCAACTTTAGAAGCTAGAATCCTCCTCCAAGAGTTCAGCACCCTACACCTATTCGCCAATGCAATGGCAAAGCAAAAAGTAGTCAGAACAAGTCCACCCACTTCCTCAAAGACGATGAGCCAAAGCGAAATGTGCAGCAGGCAGACCACTTCTAAGACCAATCCAAAGAGACGGCGAACTGAACCAGTCAGAATAGGGTCCCTGAGAAATGTGTCAGGGAGTCCAAAAGACTCCCAAAGGGAAGAGGAAAAACCCCCAAACCCTAGTAAAGAGACCCCCTGGTCCAAAGTGCCATCTAGTCCTCAAACACACCCAATGTTGGAGGCAAATTTTAGAGTAAGAGAGACTCCTGAAGTACACACTTGGATAAGGCTCTATATTAAGGAAACCTAGTGTTGCTGGAAAATGATGGAATAACATGAACGAGCCTATCAGACCACATTGTCGGTTCAAGAACATAGGGGGCACTACCAGCCGGCTTGGATGACCAACTCCAAGACTAGTGCCACCCCAGTCTCAGCAGATAGAAGACCAGGGACTTAACTATGAGATATTACATCCTTGTAGATGAAGAAAAACCCCAGAAAACCAATCACTGTAAGCAGAGTGGAGCCTACAGGGCATAACACAGAAAAGTAAGGTCACAAAGCGAAACAAGTATGCAGAGAAGCTGCAGGATGGACAGCTCTGACACGGCCCAAAGAAGAAACGGACATCCCAACAGCGATCGAACCTGACTCTGTTCGACCGCCCTGCTGAAAGGCCACATAGACCCCCAATGGAAAAGACATTCCAAGACCCTCATGCCAAAACCATGGGTCCCCTGGAAACAATCCACAATGAGCAGCAAAGCAGGTTAGAGTCCCCAAAGAATTGGTGTAGCAAAACCACCTGCACGACCTTAGATGCCTGAACCGAACAGGAGGGAATAACATGCAATGGCCCTGATGCTGCCATATCAGATCCACTGTGCAGGAGGTTAACCCCCACTGCGTGAACATTGTGGCACCAGGATTGCCACTGAGGACTCAAGACCACCACAGGAATTACCATACAAAACCCTGATATAAACCCTCCCAACAAAGAAGGAAAACCCCAAACAAAAGGTTCAGATCACAACACAGGCAAGTCTGCCTAGGCCTGGGAAAATAGCCAATCACCCCTAGCCCAGGAACAGCTGGGACTACAACACAAAGGAAGTAGAGGCAAGCTCAAACCAGTCTGCAGTAAGACATTTCCCTATGAAAACCAGCCATTTCCTGTACAAGGCAGCCCCAACTTCAGTACTGGGTAGGTGCTGTAAGTATTGGGACACTGTCTCAGGGTCACTGATAAAAGCCAAAGGCAGAAACACCCCTGTGACTCAAAGTCCAGCCCTGGGCAAGGCTACTCCTCCTAGACAGAGACAGCAGAAGAAATGTTGAAACCGCTGAAGCAGGGAACACTAACCTGTCAGAAAAATAAGCTGATCCAACCTCAGGGTCTTGTTAACCCCAGGCTAGGCCAGAAGAAGAGGATAAGGCTCCACTCTGCGGGTCCTCCCATTTGTATGGAAACTCAACACTTCCAGCAAAGAAGAGAATGTCACAATAAAAACCCGCTCAATAGGCAAAAGAGACTGTGCAGAGACAGTAGGGCCACTAAAAGGTATCCTAGAAAATGCATTTACCTGGCCACCGCAGTGGCAGAATTGTGGGGAGAACCTACTGTTCCCCCACTTTAGGAGAGGCAATGTTGTTAAAATCCCTGCTAGGGAAGCGTGACTGAAACTATTCAATCATTAAGAATAGTTCCCCACTTGTACGAACCATTGCTGCAGCTAGCCGAGAAAGGCCCCTCAACGAGTTTGTTGAGATAACATTGGTCACACCTCACCTGTGGCCATCAGGTTTCCCGCAGGTAGTGGATAATTCACACCTGCATAGAAGAAATGTAAATTCACAACAGGAAACAGCCCATCACAACATAAGAGACTGCAACACCTGTTAAACACTCCTCAGTGTAGAAAAGTGGAGCCAAGTGGGAGAACCGGGGCAATGAATGGAGCTCACTCCCCGGCAGCTCCAGGATGGCTCTGCAGTGTAGTGGCCAGAAAACCACCTTCCTGTACTGCGCAGTTGTGTGGAGCTTTTTACAGCATACATCCATCAGTATAAATAAACAGGAAAATAACAAATAAAACAAATCTAGCACTAAAGAAGGGGCAGATACAGCAAAGAAGCCCAGCTCCCATGGGCACTTAAAGAACTGAAGATCAGGGAATGCAGAGCGGAGGAGCTTCTGCCTTAAAAGTATACTTCACATGCGTCTTTTTTGCCGCATGTGTCTTATACGCAATGTGATGGGAATAAGACGCAGACTTTGCTGATTAGAATGGTATGCGGCATGTGTATGTTCTGTGTGCGGCTGCAGCGGTATCTGCATGCAAATTGCTACGCTACAGTGTCAGCGGCGGTTTTGCACAGCACGTTCCGTTGTGGTGATAGTACAGACTCGGCCGCACACAGTTCATAAACATTTTGCATGTCATTTTAATTGGCAAAGTCTGCTTGTGCATCACATTGCGAAGACGCCCGGCGCCCGCAGTGTGGCACGGGAGCTGGTGGCTCTCATGCACCCTGTGTATCGTGACTCATAACGCACAGAGGATAGACAAGGAAGGACATATCTGTAAATAGTACAAATTTCTCTAACAATATAGAAATCTGTCACTTATGAAAATCAGGGTACATATGGAAGTGTTAATGCCCAAGTGAGTCATGTTACACATTGTTGTGGCAAGATGAATTATTTCTGTGCTAATAACCTGCATATGCCAATTCCAGATCTGTATATGGGATGGATGGATCAATGTCAGACACCTTGAGTGCAGGCAGACAAGAAGCGTCCTGTGCTTTACTCTGTAGCTCTAGTAACTCTAAACCTGTATTAGGATTAGAAGAACATTTATATTTATTTCAACTTCGATAAATAAGAAAACATGAACTATTGTCACAGCCATTTTAAGATAAAGTAAAATTCACATCACACTTATTATACAAAGGGACAAATTATTTATTTAATTCCCCTGCTATTTCTTCCATTACCCTCTTAAGCTGGGTACACACTAGAGCGATGTTAGGCCGATATGCTGTTTCACAACGACATATCGCCTAGATCGCTCAGTGTGTACGCATGTTTGTGTGCCCCCACGGTCACTGGCGACGATTGCTAGGTTTGATGTGCTGCACAACAAACCTAGTGATATCGCTAGCGGACAGTGTATTGTTAATGAATGACGTAACGGTGATCGTTATCTCGTTCATTAAAGTCGTCCAGTGTAGACACACAATCCGACATTGGAATGAATGCATGTTAACAGTGATTGTGCGTCAACAGTGTGCGCCCCAGTGTGTACCTAGCTTTAGTCTATTTATGCTATTCAGTTCAGAGGATCCATTAATCTCAGAAGACATTGTTTTTTTTCAGTATAATTTGCTCATATCAAGACTGTATGGGATTTATGCAACAATTCACAGGACTAATGACCCTTATTAGATTAATAGGAAGCCAGATCAGTCACCTCTTGTCCCAACAGTAAAGATGACAGATACTGGATTCTGGTTGCTGCATGGCTACAAATACATAAATGGCATAATCTATTTCCATATATTCAGCCTTCACACTGAACTAGCAGGTAGTTCATCATGTGGATCAATGATCCTAATCTATATACTGCAATCATGCACTGCCTCAGTATAAAAAACTGGAAACATATCAATAAAACTTATCTGTAGACCAACCTAGACATGGTGAATATAAAACCAATGTATGCATTTGACTTAGTGCAATATTAACCTGCGCAAGCTGGCATACAGATGTGTCCTCGAACACTACTGGCGCAGTCGCGCCAAACATCCCGCTGCGCGCAAGGTCTTTTTCATTGGAAGGTGTGTCTTATACCCCTTTTCCACCTAAATTCCAGGTCTGACCCGGAGTTGGAACAAAGGCCCTCATTCAGAGCCGTTCGCTATTTGCGTTCGTTCGTTCAAAAACAAGGGGTGGCTATGCAAATGATCCGTTTGCACATTGCAGTCTGTTCACACCTCTAAGTCTGAACGAGCGAGCAAAACATACGCTCTTTTATTTCTTAAAAACGCCCCCTGGCCGCTCGCACCATACGTCATGTGCGCTATTTATTAGATTAATCGAGTACATCGAACAGGATATGAACTGCTCGCTATTCTTGTGGTTGGTTTTTTCAACCGCTATTTTGTGAGCAGTTCTGAGTTAAAAAAAACCAAGTGACGTGGTCATTGACGCTGCTGTATTAATTATGCACACCCATAAAACACCCGTTTTGACCTTTAAGCACGCCTGCGAACGGATCTCCACTCCCCGTTTTCAAGCACCTTCCCCTGTTACCACCCACATACGCCTCATTCTGTCACTCAAAATAGCAGGCACTCGCTATATTGCGTACAAATGTTTTTCGGCCGCACTGACTGGTTCGCGCATGCGTACTAAAAACCGTACGCATGCGCAGATGTGCGAACATCGCTCGGAACGAGCGTACTGCCGCTAGCGAGTGGCTCTGAATGAGGGCCAAAGTTCCTATCCGGATCAGACCCGGAATTTTGCCGGCGCTCACACCGCAGTCGGGTCTGCATAGACCCGGCTTTTGCGGAGTGAAAGTGGACGCTTGGAGATGACGTCATCTCCAAGCGCCACTGAAGCCGGACCAATCGGCCGGCTAGCAGCGCACTCCAGGTCATCGTGACCCGGAGTGCGCTGTTCCCATAGCAGGGTTTCACGGGCTACGCCCGTGTTAAACCCTGCTAGTTACCTGGGTTGGATTGCCGGGTCACTCGACCCGGCGATCCAACCCTCTGCCCTTTTACACCAGGGAGCTGCCCGGGTTAACCCTTCAAAAACCCGGGTTTTAGCTCCGGTGTAAAAGGGGTATGAGTCGAGGAACAAATGTTTAACAAGACTGCATGGATTAATCTGAGATGAAACACTTGTATATCTGTGTGCACATTAAGTGGAACGTGTACACGAAGTGTCACGATGCAGCGGCTGTAGCTTTGTTTCACGGCAAGTTCTGTTGTGATTCATCTGCGACTTTGTACATATTTATAAATAGTTCCTGTGTGGTTAAAAGTCGAAGCTCTGCATTTCTGGTGTTTCCCACATCTGCGGTGCAAATAAGATGTACATTTAAAGAAAAATTATACAATGCTTGGCACGGCTCACTTGTGCTGCATGGCGTACTAAGGCTAGGTGTATGAAGATACATCTATACATGTTACTATCTCATTTAGAAATCAGACCACATGACTGGATTTTAATTCGGTTGGCCAATGCCCACAAATGGCTATAGGTCAGTGGTTCCCATACTTTTTTGAATCACGGCGCCCTAGAGTATCAGCATTTTTTCCACGGCACCCCTGGACCAAAAGTTTCTTAATGAGAAATCTAACAAAAATTAAATTAAGTAAATTGTGATTATATGTCACCCTTAAGGTGCATACACACGTAAAAATTTTATGTCCAACCATCCAACTAGTTGATTGGTTGGAATGAAATTCTGGTAAGGTATGAAAGCAAATGACAAATGAGCAAATTGCTCCCAAATACCGGAAAATGGACAAAAACTGTTGTTTGAACAAATTGTTTAGATCAAACTTTTAACAAACTTGTCTGACGACCATTTTCATCTGTTTTCTGGCATTTAGGAGCAAATTGCTGATCATCAGTTACTCCCATACGTTACCAGATTTTCATTCCAACCAATCAACGAGTTGGATGGTTGGACAGAAAATCTTTAAGTGTGTACCCAGCCTTAGGTTCAGTTATGTGGTGGTTGACAAGGCTGTGCTTTTTGTCCACATATTTTTAATTGGCAGTCATTAGCACGGGTTTTGCCTATCACACTGACTAAAAATCATTTTATTTGGTACTGGACCAAAAACTCGAGGCACCCAGTTTGGGAACCACTGCTATATTTCATAAACAACTAGATATCAGCATATGTCCTATCAGTTAAGATGATCAGATTGGTTTGGATCCGCACACAGTCGAAATGAAGAAAGAGCAATTTAATTTGGTTCATTAATTTGCTCAACTTAAGTACTACATAGGCTTCTGTTAAAAAATACATGAATTTCTTGATTCAAAACCTATGTATCAGACGCTGTTTAACGCGCAAGGAGGCTAGATGTAGGAGGACACATTTGTAGTATCTGAATGATGAAATAATTTATTCTCGATTAAGGAATCCTTAATGATTCTGTTATAGTACAGCTCTCATAAACAGGATCTGGATATAAATGTGTATTAGAGATATTTAGTTTAGCTAGGTAACCTTTCTCATATATTTGTTTTTGCTCTTCTCCAGACAAAGCTTTGACCTTTTGGTTCAGTTTTTCATTTTCCAGTCGTGCCTGTTTCTCATAATGTTCTCCATCAGGACTCATAGTCAGTGTCATCCTGTGCAGATTGTCCTGTAAAACAGGATACTGAAGATGAGACAAAATGTACACCCCACATACCGGCACATGCTCTCTCCTTCCCTGTTGAATCTATTTTGGCACTTTTTGGGCTAGCCACATTCCTTCACCACTATCTGTAATTACTTATGTAATATCCACACAAATTATACCTTGTGGTTTTTTTTTCCAGAAGACTTTGAATTTCCTGAAAATAGAATTAGTTTGCTTATTTCTCCTCACAAGGCAAAGATAAATTTATCTAAAATGGCCAAAAAAGTTTTTGTTTTGTTTTTTTTTAATTGAAAATGCCGGACAGTGAACTAAAAAGCAAATGTATTATTTTTTGTAACAAACACCAATATTTATTTTGTGGTTCTTGCTTTGGTATTAATCCACCTTTCTAAAAATAGCAAAAAGTTATATTCCTCACACAGATATTCATAATTTGCACTTATGAATGTTTTTCTGAACGATTTGAATGAAATGTATAAAACGTGTATGAGTAATATGATAGCACAATAAGACATTCCATTTTTAAAAATATAGAAAAATAGACAACTTACCGCATCATATGAAGGGACCCGTGTTTACCTATGACAGGATGTGGGAGATCTGGTATTAGAGAAGTCCCCCATCTCTGTACTTCATAACGCTTTCTATAGCATAAGGTGTTATTTTCTAGTGATCACCCAAAAATATGTATTAAGAGGTCAGAATGTTTGAATGAGGGGACTCTCAACTTTCAAACTAGTGTGCAGGTACCAGGATGGGGGAAATCGTACACTTTCTGTCAGGTCTGCTAGGATTTCTGCAGTGCAGGTTGCTATTGTGTAGTGATCACCAGACAATATTCACTAAGGGGCCACAACATTTTGAAACATTAGGGTTCCTTGAATTTATTGAAATTTAATATAAAAAAGTGCTCGCTCCACCATTTCCTGGATTTAAAAATGTTCTGAAATGTTTATCTTCGAAGGGACAGGTCCTAATTATGCAACCGTGGGTCAGTTGTGAGAATTTCATTAAGCCTAGTCCCCTCCTGGATCCAAGAAAGAAGGGGGGGGGGGGGGTTTAGGCAAGTTCCTCCCCCCATTTAATCCCCTGCAGTGCCTTGGACGAATCCCGATGAGTGTTAATTAGCTGATGTTGACAGCTTTACTTCTATAAAGATGTATGTTCATGTCAAAACATCAATCATTCAAAAATAAAAAACACTTCTTCAATGCATAAAAAGGACCAGTTTCTGCTGCAATTTCTTTTTTAAAGAGAAGTACACAGTTACCTGAAAATACTGCTTGACTTTTTCTTGAAGGAAAGCAGGGTTGTCTTTTAGACACTGTCTAAATCTACTTATTTTGTCTCCGATTTTCAACATATCAGCAGGGTCTCCATCATGATTCCAGCAGGATGCAATGTACTTGAAGAAAAGGAGAATAAATAAGATAAAATGGGACAGATGTATGAAGTTCTGGAAAGTGATAAAACGACCAACCACTCAGTTCCCAACTGCCATGTTACAGGCTGCGTTTATAAAAGGACAGTTGAGAGCTGATTGGTTGGTACTTTCTCTCTCTCCACTTTATCACTTCCCAGGGCTTCATACATCTGCCCCATTATGCAAAAATTGTATGTTTGCAAAACAAATAGTTTCAGTTTGTAAATACATATTGTACAAAAAAGGTACATGCTATATAGAGGCAAACAAACAAAAATACTGAATATTCTAACTCACTGAAGCTAGAGAGAGCCCAAAAGCTGTAGACTGGTGTTTCATCTGGATTTCAAGTTTGTGAAGAAGAGCTTCAATTCTTTCAGGCTCAAATCCCTTCCTACAGTAAAGACAAATATTTAGAGTATAAATGTATTACAAAAGTGTCTAAATAGCAGCTATTTATAGGCTAGCACCTCACTCCCATGCCATAAATCCTGATAGCCTATCCTGCACAACGTTTACGTAATTCCAATTACATATATAGCGAAAAGGACACAATGTACATTGTGAATAGGTTTTAAATTGCATAAAATTGCACAATACATTTAACTGAAGAGGAAATATAGACTTGTATTATTTAGTGCATGTAACAGTGGACCAATTATCCTTGTATTAGTGTCTTCAAAACGTTAATAAGTCTAGCAGATAACATATAGTAATTAATGTATAATAACAGGAAATATTATAAGTATCAAATTTATATACTGAAACTTATTTTTATTTTTACACTCCTAGAATACCTAATGAATGTCTTTCCATTCTGTATAAGGCTAGAACAAAGGTGTGTGCGATTACATTGGATGCGTTCTATTGAATAATTATTTGTCAGGCTAAATGCCCGCCTGTAATGTTAATTAGGTGGAACAGCATAGACCAATTTGATGATGTTATAGTATTAGTAAAGAATCATACTTACTCAATGACATCATTGATTGTTTTAGTTATTATTTCGTTCACTTTGTGAACATCATCTTTAGATATTCCTTGTAATCCAATGCTGAAGTAAGTATCTCTGGTATTATTGTTAAACCTGGATTTAATGACAAAGATAAATCAAATAACCACTAAAACCAGAAAGTTTTAAAATTTGTTATGAGTCACACTGGTAGCACTGATATGCCTATAAATATCATTAATTGCTTTACCTGTTACAGCCGCCTGCCGCTTGTGATGTGACCGCAGCCAGAAGTGTTTCAGCTGACGAGGTCGCATCACACGTGACCGCGCCACCGTGCGGTGTTCCCCGGCTTTAGAAGAGGAGATCCGTTCTGCGCAAGCGCAGAACGGATCTCCTCTGACTTACCGGACTCCCTTGCAGTGATGCGGCGGTCCATGATCACAGACATCACTGCCAGAATCGTGCCCCAGAATGCTGTGTGAAAGGCATTCTGGAGAACACGTGCTGGAGACCAAAGTGCAAGGAGGGGAACTTGGTTACCCTCCAAGCACTATTTGGCTGATCTCTGCAAGTGCAGACATCAGCTGCAGCAGAGCGGACTGATAATCAGTCCCCCTGACACACGCTTCACTGTGCTCTGCATGTTGTAGGGGGTGGGTATTGGCTAAATGCCTATGAAGGTGGGGGGATTAAAATAAAGATGACGCTAGGAGTGTAAAATAATAATAAAAAAAATTCACTGGACTCAGGGTAGAAGGAGGAGGAGGGGGTGCAAAAACACAGGGGCTTTTTACAATGGGGGTGTGGTTTTTAAAACAAATTGTTTTACTACTAAAGGGGGTGTGGCGGTACTAAAATTAGGATTTAAGACCATTGGGGAATCTATATATATGTCAGGTATGTCTACAAGGTGTATATATATGTTTCAAGAAAATACTTAAATATATATTTTTTAAACGATATAAAATAAATAAAAAACAAAAAATCCCACAAAATGTTGGAGCGGTTTAGCCAGAAAAGAATCAGTTAAGAGGTTAAAGCCAGATATGCTTACTGGTACTTGGATGCCGGGACCTATAAGCAGTAAAGGATTACCAAGAGTTAAGAGTGATTACAAAGAGTTATATGATAACCAATTCATGTCTAACACTGAAACAAATAAATTATGTTATGATAGGGAAACGGCACCACTGTCATGTGGGGATCAATACTGAAGTGACACTAAGCCGTATTCAATTTGAGCGGACCCGCAAAACTTTTCCGCCTCCCAGACTTTTCTCCTACTTTGCCTGTTTTGCAGGCGGAAAAGTATCGCGCGCGTGCCCGCATATCCCCGTATTCAATTTGAAAGTATGCGAAAACGGGACCCGGCTAAACTTAAACAAGCGGAAAGTCCTGTCAGATTTGGGGAAATCAGCTTGACAACCCCCAAAAAAAGCTCTGACATGGGGGTTAGTTATGGCTACCCCCAATTTGGCTTGCTGATGGTATTTGGTGTTTTTAAACGGGCTCAATAGCTGCTAAATAGCGTTTTTTGTATATGTGGTGAAGAATAGTATTCAGGAGGTTTTTTTGGCAGAAAAGAACTTATCCCAGCAAATTTGGGGTACATGAAAATGGGGGACAGCATATTTAATAGTTGCTAAAGTTCAGTTTAAAAAAACGTGAAAAATCCACCTTCCGCAAGCACCTGCAATGAAAGAAAACACCTGCGGCATACTTGGGGACCCCCTAGAGTCTAGTTCGCTAGTTTTTAACTTTGGCCCCCAACTTTTTTTTTTGCCCCCATAAAGAGAATTTTTGGGGTGTTCCTAAGCGTTTTTTTTTTTTTTTTAATTTTGACGCAGTTTACCTTTGGGGGACTGTCTGAAGGTTCCCGGAATGTTGCACTCCAAAACCCAAATTCTGAAATTTTTTCGCCTATTACATTGCATTGGCTTTCCGCCTAGGCGGAAAGTCTTTCAAATTGAATACGGCGATACTTTTCCGCCTGGCAAACTGACGTCATTGGTCGCTGCAAATTGAATACGGGCCATAGAATGAACGGATATAAATAGAAGTGATAAGGAAACAAATGTATTTGAATTCAAAAGGTGACAAGGAATAATTGTTGTGGGCATTGCAGGGCAGACAGCACAGGATCACAGGACAAGTCAGAGTCTTGAGCGAGACAATGACAGAAAGAAATAGGAGGCGCAAGAGAAAGAAATAAAATAAAAGATTACGCGAAGACAGACTGATAAAAATGGAGGTAAAAGGAATTGGCTTACCCGACATCAGGAGAGAAATCTGTACCAAGTTTCGATTCTATTAAGGCTTTGTAGAAAGGAGAATTTGGTCCATCAACCAGCAAAGAAGACAAAAGGCTTAATGTAAAGGATTCAAATGAGTCTGTGATTCTAGGGTAATAAGAAAAAATACACACAAAAAAATATGATATTTCAAAAGCAAAATCTCTCGACAGAGAATAACACAACCTTTGAATCTTTTTCTCTTAAGCAGGCTGGGGAGCACTGGACCATGGGATTGTAGATTGGGGCTGGAGCTGGCACTTAAACTAAAATGTAGCTTTAAAAAATAAGCTCCTCCCCCCTGCAATCCCACAATGCTAGTACTTCTTTAAAAAGAGTCCAGAGAGGTGAAGCAGGAACCCCGTGAAACGGTTAGAACAATCAAACAAACCAGTAGGGAAAAAATACGGCAAAGAACCAACACCTTGCACGACTGAGCGTGAGGAAGGGATCACAGTGTTCCCCAGCCTGCTTAAGAGAAAAGGATTCAACGGTAAGTTGACCAAAAATTCTATTCTCTCTTGCAGCAAAGCTGGGGGAACACTGGACCATGGAACGTTCAGAAGCCGCCCCCAGGGGAGGGAACGCTCAGGCTGCCTGAGGGGAGAACTTCACGCCCATAGCAGGTGCCGCCGGAGGCAAAAAAAAAACCTGAAACATAAAAACAAGCAAACGTACGGACATGGGACTAGATACCCGCATGACGGACCTGTGTTGCTGAAGTCCTGCATCGCGCTGACCATAAGATAGCCACTGCCCTAGTGGAAGGCGCTGACACCCGGTCTGGTGGCGGTTGCCCCGCTAGAGAACGGGTTTGAGTAATGATCGAGCGGATCCAACGCACAAAGGATCTGCTGAGTAGCAGGCTATGTTCCCACGCGTCATAAAGAACCCGCAGAGAACAGTGCGGCGTATCAAAGATGACATGTCCAAGGAAATCTGCAAAAAACTCAGCCAAACTAGCAGAGCCAGATCATTCCAGTCCCGGGAAGTCGCAGAAGGAGGAAGACCTTAGGACAATGGACCTTATTCAGACTCTGTCACAAGCGCCGATGCGCTCGTAACCGACTTGATGGTTAGTCCTGCGCATGCGCAGCGGCTGCACTGCGCGTGCGCAAGCCCCGGAGCGACAGAGAAACTCTGTCGCTCCGGAGCTTGTTACCAAAGGGCGGCTGTCAATGTTGATCGACAGCTCGCCCCGTTTGGTAGGCGGGCCGGGGGGTGGTTTCCAAAACGGAGGCGTTCCTTAACGAACGCCTACCGTTTTGTGGGCGGCCACACAGACATCATCAGTGACGTCAGTGGGGAGCCTCCTGCTCCATCAGAGCAGAAAGCTCCCTGGGGCTTATGAGTGCCCAGACCCAACCTTAGGGTCTGGTCGTAAGCCCCGATGGTGATCACCATCGCGACCATCAACCTGGTCGGTTGTTAAGCTGTGGCTGTGGGTGGCGATCGACAAGGAGGCGGTCGTTCAGGATGCAAGCGGCCGCCCTGATTCAGCGCGACCGCTTACATCCAACGACCGCCTCTGAATGAGGTCCGATATCCTGTGCAAGTACAAGGCCGAAGCAAGTATCGGCTGGAACATAAAACCTGTGAGGAGCAACTGCACAATCGTCATGGAAGACAAGAAAAGGCGGCTTGCCAACCCCAAAACAATGAACTATGCCGAGGAGAGGCAACAGACCTAAGGAAGACCAGCTTCCAAGCAACAAACTCAAGATCCATTGAATGCAACAACCGATAAGACTAGAGAGCCGAATAAGATTCCACGGCTCCACCTGCAGATGAAACTGTGGCTAAGTATGCAGCACACCTTGTAAAAACGGTTTGGATCCTCGGAAGAAGAGCCAAAACGCTGCTGGAAGAAAGTGAAAGGGCCAAAGCCTGTACAGTCACAAAACAAAGTCGTCAACCGGCCTCCAAACCCTCCAGAAAAAGGCCAAGAAATGTGAGAGGCAAAAACACATAAAGGTTACACCACAAGAGTTCCAAAACCATCTGGGCTCGCAGCCTAGTACAGACCTGAAGCTTTCTCATTCTCAGTCACAGAAGTCCCGTAAACCAAACAAGGAAAGTGTCCTTGTAAAAACGGGCCAAGTTGCAGCAGGTCTGGACGAAGTGGAAGACACCACCCTGGACCTACCGACCTTGGGAGAATGTCTACGTACCATGACTAGCGTAGCCAGCCTGGAGCCACTAGGATTACCCTCACAGGGAAGCCTCAATGCTCCTGGAGCCCTGAGGGAACAGTGGGGACAGCAGAAACAGGTGCTCTGGATGAACAATTCCATGGAACAGTCAAATCAGCCACTTGCAGAAGCCAGCGAATACCTGGATACTATACTGTGGAGCCTCATAAATAGGCCGAGGTGCCCTAAGATCCCCACGCAGAAGGCTTCACGCCCAAACGGTAGGAAGATCCCCGGAGGGGGAGACCACTGTCCTGAGAGAAACGTGGTTCTGCTGAGGATGTCCACTGTCCAATTTAACACCATCGGTATGACCAGAGACTGAACCAAAGTCTTCGCCCTGGAAGACTTCGGCATCGCCGCTGCACTATTGTACATGCTGGAAGACATACATATGCCACAGCCGGGTCGGTGTCCTACCGACTGCCATGAGGATGAACAGGGCCCCCAATATAGCCAGAACGATGGCAAGGAGATTGAGCCCATCAAACAGCCGAGCTTTTGTGGATGGTGACCCAAAGCCACGAAGCCAAAAAGCAATTGCACGGCACCTCAGCCCAGGAGACTCGCGGCCGTGGTCACAATAAGCCAATTCGGAAGGACCAAAGTATTGGACCTGGTGGTGAAGAACGGAAAACATACTTAAACAAATAAAGTAAAATATAGCCTTTATTTTATTGGTTAAATTATTACAAAACAAGACACATAGCGAAATATAAAAAGAAAAAAAAAACAATACAACTTAGTGAAAAGGGTATGGAAATTTGTGCAGATTAAAATCACATTAAATGCCTTTTAATGGGATCTTCCATGAAATGATAACCGTCTGTTGTTCCACATATAAATATATAATGTTAGCGGAATGTGGGCTCTAAATCACTCACATAATATCAATCCTTCTACTCCCTATTAAATTTAGTGTAGAAACCTATGGTGTATCTTATATTATTGATCTCGTACTAGTTTAGTAATAAGTCTTGGCACACTATTTGAGTTCTAAACACAAATTGTAGAGAAGGTTACAGTTAAATGTAATATGACAGGAGTAATATGACTAATCGTATCAGAGAACACTGATCCTTTGCATAATAAACAATTACTCCTACGTATGGGGAAAATAAATTCTAATGTCTGTTAGGAAGTAATCCTCTGATAGCGTACAATTCACGTCACAAAGGGCCTTTCTCCCTTATTCACACATTGATTGTACCAGATTGCCTGTAATATTACTCAGCATACATTGTAACATTGAACTTTGTTACACTGAATTATATTTCTAACAGTTGCTAGGATTGAATTCGTGCAGCAGAATTTCCCTATTATCTGGGATATATTAATACTGGTTCTCTGATACGATTAGTCAAATTACTCCTGTAATATTACATTTAACTGTAACCTTCTCTACAATTTGTGTTTAGAACCCAAATCGTGTGCCAAGACTTATTACTAAACTAGTACAAGATCATTAATATAAAGATACACCATACGTTTCTACCCTAAATTTAATAGGGAGTAGAAGGATTGATATTATGTGATTTAGAGCCCACATACCGCTAACATTATATATTTATATGTGGAACAACAGACTTATCATTTCATGGAAGATTCCATTAAAAGACATTTAGTGTGATTTTAATCTGCAAAAATTTCCAAACCTTTTTCATTAAATTGTATTGTTTTTTTTTTCTTTTTATATTTCGCTATGTGTCTTGTTTTGTAATATTTTAACCAATAAAATAAAGGTTATATTTTACTTTATTTGTTTAAGTGCGCCATATGTAGACCCTTTTCTCTCTTGTGCTTCTTAATATAATTATTAGCCTATGGCATCACCCCCTATTCTTAAAATCATAAATTTTGAAACAGGAAACACCCAGGGGTCTTATATGATCAATTATTAACAATCACCTTCCAGTGCAATAGACCATCTTTCTTTTCATCATTGGTGAAGAACGGAAGCCTTCCACCAATGCATGGTGATGGGTGCTGTCAGACAGAAGGGGAACCGAGACGGAAGGGATGCAGAGCAGCCCTGTCCAGTTTGGAGAATTACCCAATGGGACTCCCGTAAGGAGAACCTGGTCCCCTGAATGGTCTTTAAGTGGGGACCAACATGCCCATCAACCGAATTATCTACAAGGTCGACAGACGAGGCAGCGACCTAACCTTCAACCAATTTCGGCAGGGTTCATTCACTGTCCGCCGCAAGAAAAACACCCTGGAGAGAGGTGTCAGAGGCCACCCTCGGAAATTAAGACACAGACAAGGAAACAAGGGAGACCTTGCAAATTCGTGATACAGCACTGATCCGAAAGTGCTTGAAACAAGTGACCGAGGAAGGTCCGCAATTGTGAAGATGAGGTATCTTTCACAACTTGACCGCAGAAGTATGATGAGTTCTGTGCGCACTATGCGCGCCAGCAACGACCGTATTATGTTGCAAAATCACGGAGCCTGGGCTCCAACGTATAGTAGAGCCTGAACTAGACAGGGGACAGAGTCGATTACCCACTGAAGAAGCATACCGACCCGCCCAAAACAGAACCTGAAGACACACGTTCCAAACATCTAGCGAGGATGTGTTGGCCTCCGCACTGTGTATTTCTGATCGGATGGAGTTCCTGTGAACTGAACTACTCCCCCACTGGTGCTTAATGCACGAAGACCACAAGAATGGGCCGAATGAGCTGTTCGGCATTCGAACCAGGAAGGAGATAGAACCCCAGTTACCGTACCTGCGGCGGTACTGGAGCAAAAACATGCCAGTCGAGAGGAGTGCAATGATAGCACGGCCCAATGTCACCTCATTCACTGCCTCCTGGGGAAAAGCGATAGTAAACAATAAACGCCCTGGTGGCGGACCTCCAAGGTCCCACATGGAACCATGGCGAAAGATGCTAAGCACTCAGCTGTCCCCAGAACGGAGTGTTACTAAAACTGCCCTCGGAAATCGTTCCCATGCTGGGGAAGAATCGGCTCGTGTCAGACTGACCTTCTAACGTCGCACAACCACGAAAGTGAAGCGAAAACCTGGAAATGCGGACCCGACGTTAAGACGGCTCCCGGCAGAAAAGTGCTTTTCCGATCGATGGGGATTATCCAGTTTTGGCCAAAAGAGAATGTCCTTATCCAACAGATGAAAGTGTAAGGAACACCCCGATAATGAGTGCGTATGCGAAGCGCAGAGCAAAAGGGTTTTTCAAGTCAAACCGGCCGTAGCTGAAGCCCGGAAGCAATATGTGCCCAGTCTGGCCTGGGCTCCCACACAGAGCCTGCCGCGAATGTCCCCCCAATTCAGCAGGGAATAACAGGGCGAATCACTGTAAAGTCCCAAAACGAACCAACTGTCCCGGGCTCTTTGTTTGTTGAGACAAAGGTCTGTTGTGGTGAGCTACAGCCATAGTCACTCCTGTGACATGCAGAAGTTAGCTGTCCCAGCAAAGGCAGGACGCTCTGTGCTTTTTCTGCTAAAGGCAGAACTGGATGCTGTGCTGCTGCAGGAGTGGGGAGAGTAGCATTTGAAGCTCTCAGTCTACACACTCCTCAGACCTGGAGTACCAGTGATAGGGAAAACTCCGGTCATCAAACACTGTTGTTGACACAAGCCCCCCTGTTTGATGGGAGGAGAACCACCGCAACAAGCCCGGCAAAATGGCAGCAGCCATCCGCGACCGCACCCTCCGCCGGCACCCTCTAAAAGGGCGACTTCGTGCTGCTCTCTGGAGACCAGAGTGCTGCGGGGGGGGAAAAGCAGCGCACAGTTACGTAACTAAACTGAAAATAAAAGTTACAAATAAAATGAAAAAAATCTAAGCTACAACAAAAGGCTGCATAGTAGCCCTGTAAAACGTGCCCTACTCCTTGAGCACTTAAAGACGACTGGCATTGTGGGATTGCAGGGGGGAGGAGCTTAATTTTTAAAGCTAGATTAATTTAAGTGCCAGCTCCAGTCCCAACCTACAATCCCATGGTCCAGTGTTCCCCAGCCTTGCTGCAAGAGAAATAGCTGCAGCCTGCACATTATTTTTATTAGCTTTTCGTTATGAGACGTTACAAAGTGTACACAGAACTGTACATGCTAAACATACTTTAGAAACATTTCATAGTAACAAGGTATCATATCATAAGTGCAACACAACAGCATAGCATATGTACATAGCATTGCATTAATGTGATCTGTTCTAAAAGTGTGTGCACCCTCCAGATCTGGCCACAGAATCTGTTTGGTGACCCCCATATGTCAGAAATGCAATTAATTCTACTGGCAACTGTGTCTTCTGTAGTCTTTGAACAATGTCAATAAAACATTACTTGCTGAAAGGCTTCAAACTATCATTTACTTATGAAAACTTATAAGTAAAAGTTTGCTAAAAGTACAATTATCAATTGTATTTACGGAATGCTCAATAGTCAAAGAACCCAAGTAGCTTTTGATTGCACTAATCATTCTAGGTGATTAAATGAGACATAAATGAATAACTATGGTAATTTCCCTAGGTCTTTTAATGAGAATAAGAAGGCAAGAACTTTCAGACAACTGTTCTGCAGCATTTGAATAAAATGTTATTTATAGGAGATGATGAAAGACAAAAGAAACAGCTGTCATGATAAATAATAGCATGAAAAATGCAGCCCAACATACTGAAAGATGTCCAGTGATGATTAAAAATGTGTAGGCGCAAATGAGAGTGGTACTAATATATAAAAAGTATTAAATGGAAAAGGGGTTAGTATTCACGGCCAAACGGTAGGAAGATCCCTGGAAGGAAAGACCACTGTCCTGAGAGAAACGTGGTTCTGCTGAGGAAGTCCACTGTCCAATTTAACACCATCGGTGTTATGCATAAGAGAGTACCAACCAATCAGCTCCTAACTATGATTGAGCTGATTGGTTGGTACTTTACCTCTCTTTTCTCTCTCTCTCCACGGCTTAGTATATCTCCCCCTATGTCAGCAGCATTTCCATCATCCAGACATCCATCTATGGATGTCTGGCTCAGCAGTCTGTAGCCGCCAGCCTCTGCTCTGCTTCCATCTTGCGCTTTTCCAGTCCTCTAGGACTCTCCATATCAGAAGTATCTCATTAAATCGTTTTGAATTCTGTAACCACATTTAATAAAAAAATAGCCAAGATCCTTTCTAAATACTCTCATGTCTCTTCACTGAGGTCCCTTTATTTCCTGCCAACATTGGACAGAAATACTAACGGTTTATTGACCCGCTATACAATTGTTCCCCTCCATATTTACTGTTACTACTCCTACAAGGTTTTTTCTCTTTAATTGATCAACCATGCCATTTTCTCCTCAGCCTGAGCCTTTGTACATCCATTTACTTTCTAAGCCTCCTTCTGCTTAACCAGATACACTACTTTATCTTAATTCCAAGTCTGCTCATATTTCCAAAACCAATCTTTTTTGCTTTTACAGTGATTTCTACCCCCATTGAGAAGATTGCCTTCCTTTTCCTTAGGTTTTTCTAACCTGCCTGACGCAAAAGTCTAATTATTTAAAAAAATGTAAAACTGTGGAAGAATCACATATTTTAGGATCCCTGCTAAATCAGCCCTCCTGCAATCCAACCTCTTATGTTTCCTCATCTATAATCTACAGCAATTAGATAGAGTATGCAATGGAACCCAAGTTCACACACACACACTAATCACTGATAGTCGCCATTTATAAAAAAAAAAAAAAAAATAATATTTCACTTTGTGTGAAAAAGATCCACCCTCAGCCTGTAAATCATGATAAGGAAAAAATTTGGCTCAGCTCCGTATGTCTCTCATCTCTTACCAATGCCGTCTATTTAGGATTTGAATACGTACTCTGACAACAGGAAGCTAATGCTGACCATTGTCTGTTTAGCTGGATCAGATGCAAATGTGTCCACACCACATGTTATGTGATATTCCTTCTGCAAAATGACATACATAATATATATGACCTAAAATGCAACATCATAATACATAAACATACTAATCATTGAAAACATGTAATCCAGCAAATAGACAATAGTACATATTTCTCACCTAAGAGTATTTAACTGAATCTTCACAGAAGTAATGGCTATACAATAATCCTAAATAATATGTTACCATATTTGTCAGACTAGAAACCACTAATTGTCCTACTACAAACAGTGAAAGACTTGCACTTAAATTAAAAACAGGAGATCCTTCCTAATAAGAAAACGCAAAGTTATTTGGTAAAACCAAATGAATCCTACTGGCACAAAGTTCTAAAAAAAACAAACAAAAAAATAACACACCACCTTTAAACCAGACCATATTTTGGAAATGGAAAAAAAACAGGATTTTGGTACTTACCGATAAATCCCTTTCTCCGATTCCACAGGGGACACTGGAGTTCAAGACAGTGGGGTATAGACGGTGGTAGAGTAGAGCCTGGCACTTTAAATAATCTAGAAGTGTGACTGGCTCCTCCCCCTCTATGCCCCATCAGCCCCAGTTTAAGAACTGAGCCCGAGAGGAGACGGAGGACAACAGGAAAACGAGGAGAAGGAGAAGACCACAGAACGGAACAATACCGACTGAAGGAGAACAGAGGAAACCACTGCAGGGAACACATGCAGCCACACAACTATATAAAGACCCACAACAGGCAGGTACGCCGCACCGGGCGGGCGTCCAGTGTCCCCTGTGGAATCGGAGAAAGGGATTTATCGGTAAGTACCAAAATCCTGTTTTCTCCTTCATCCACTAGGGGACACTGGAGTTCAAGACAGTGGGGACGTCCCAAAGCCAACCTCCCGGGTGGGAAGCGCGGAGAACATGCCGACCCTTCAGGCAACCGAACAGGGACCGCATAGAACCGGAGGTTCAACGGAAGGCAAGAGCTGAGAATCAAGTGTCGTGAGCCAGGAGACAACCAGAACTCCGTGCGGAACAGACACAGAATACCACAACGTACAGTAATCGAATGGAATAAGCGGCTAGCGAGAAAACACCCTCAGATGAGAAGCATCAGAACACTGTAAACTCAGCTGAAAACAGACCAAGCCAGACTGTTGGGAGCAGAGAACTCCTACCCGAATCCATAGGAGAAGGGCAGTAACCCGAGAAGAAACCTCGAGGAAACCGTACCAGATTCGGAAACAGGAAGCTGCCACATTTTGCAGATAGCAGAATACCAGCACTGCTGGACATAACTCATATAGATAGAAGTATAACGATACCAATCTACAAAAACAGAGAGTCCACAGACTCCTCACAAAAAGTATAAGGTAAAAGTCAAGGCCGCACAGTCGCCCTGAACCCTTCCGAAAGTCCAACTACTACAAAGTTGTGAACCAGCGGAAGGATGAGACCATAGAAATCTCCAACGAGTGGAGATCACCCTGGGCATGAGGCCGAGGCGGCTTCGAGAAGATTGAGATTACAATACCTTCCAGAGGGTCAGACCGCAGTACAACCCCTTCTGAGAACAGGAATAAACCAGCAACTGAAACCCTGACGCTAAAGAGAAAACAACGGACAACTTCCAACATGATGGAAGTGCATAGGTAGTAGTAACTGCTGGCCTGAACATAGCATGAAAACAACCAGGAAGATACCAGTCAGGTACCTGTCAGTATGATAAAAATATCAACAGCTACTGAACAGGAAACCCACCAGGCCCCCTGAGTGGAACATAGTGACTGTCACACTTCTATGTAAAGATGTGCAGTAGCCCAGAGATGTGCTTTGGTCCATAACGCCAACGGATTCTAGTAGAATTGGTTCTCAATGTTGTAACTATGCACCCACACTCCAGGAAAATTCTAAAGTGTAGAGCCAACTGATTAAAAGAGCGGATGGCTGCTAGGAGGCAGTAAGGGAGAAGAACTCTATGTATGTCAGTTTACATGAAATAGGAGCCTCTACCGAGGCATTAGTGGGTAAGCTCTCACCTGTGAGCGACCAGCCCTCTGGCCCGAAATGTAGAATGTCACTGACCTGTTGTATCGCAAAGCAACCCGCCACATTAGGAATAGAGAGTAGCTTCAGTGGGCTAAGACCAATGCCCTACAGCACGTACTTCAGTCTGGAGATGTGCAGTAGAAAATACTGTGGAAACTAGCAGAATGTTAGTGGAGACAAGAAGGTCGTAAAACAGGACTCTATACCTGAGCCTGTTCCATTAGAGACGTGTATCTGAAGATTATACTTATACTCCAAAAACGGTCTGCTAGTTTAAGTATCCTTACATAAATATTTACAATGTGTATTATGCCCACCAATCTAATATAACCCAGGTCTGTCCCTGCCTAAATCGGTAGGTGGCCCTAGGCCTTCAAGATATGAATTGTACCTAAGGGCCCTTTAGACTCATTCTATTGAGATATACGACAATAATATGGAGTATCGGAATCGATACTGAGAAGGGTACCTGTACTTAGACATAGAACTCGTTAGTTATCCCAAGCAAAGAAGGGAGATAGCAGTAGTGTTAACCCCAGTAGGGTTAAACAGAAAACAGGTTTTTGTTTCCCAATTATTAGGAAATATACATACAAGGAATGGGCGTCTTACCAGTTTGCTACCAAGTGCATCACTGTAATGATAATAGGTCCCCCGAAACGGGGCGCCATAGATATAGACTAACATGAACCGAGCTATATAAGTATATATCCTTATATACATGTGACATGGCTAGGGTCCATACTAGAAGCAATGCCTTAGGGAATTGTGACTATCACTATGTAAGCTGCAGCACATGACTTTAGATTATAGAGCCACCATATAATATGTATGGATATAGCCTACAGCTTCTGGTAATCCCTGGCGGCTTCCCATGCGTGGTATTATAGGTAACCTAATGCTTGTAGAAGTATAGGCCTCCTACACATATACATGTATATACACACAACCCAATCCCCCGGGAGAGATCGTGTTAAGCGGAGTTATTGTACCATCTACCGCATCAGGAGTACAGCCTCCAATCGCAGCCTTCTATCAATATGCAAGGTATCAGACATAAAACTGATAACAACAGATCCTACCCCTGCTCTTATGGTAAGGATAAGAAGCGATATCCACATATGCATATGCATACCTACATACAAATTTAGTAGGTGACAATAATATTGTAAAATTAGAACATGAGCAAAAATTAAAACCATGGAAGGAACTGAGCCCAAGGACAAAATTCACTCCAGCATGTATATGTTCTACTGCAGGGCTAGTATAAAATACAATATACATATTACATATATATATATATATACACACACACATATACATACCATACACGTGGCTTACCCCCACGCAGGGGAACTGCTCATGTACCGCGTGTGGCCGTCACTCTGCTACTGCGCAGGGGCAGGGTATGTTAGCTGCGTGCTGTCCCAGACTGGTTTCAATCCTGGGACCCTTCTGTTACAGGTGTACTCGCCTTAGCAGGTGAGCCATTTTAGCGCCAGATTAACCCATTTTTCGAAGTGGGAATCAAAAAGACCACCTCAGTGCTGTGAGGCAGCAATGCCACGTTACTAACCTCTTCCTGTATGTGCTGCCGAAGGGAACACATGAGAAATAAATAGATGCACATATGCATACCTTCTAAAGTAAGCACAGAAAACTGGTGAAAGGTTTTAAGACCAGCCTATAATGTAGTATATGTAGTAATGTAGTATATGTGCTGCCACATATATGCATGGGAAGATACTGCCCCTCTTTAAGGCGAGCCCATGTGAGGCATAAGCCTGGGGATGGGACGCCAAAATGTGCTAACCCTGGGTGAAGGGTATGCTATAACCATAAGTTCTGGCAGCAGCACCAGAACAGTAGAGCTAGTACACCATGAGGCTATGATACTTCACAAGCTAAGATACCAAGCCATTAGATTAAGCTAGGCGCCCTTTGTTATAGAACGAAGGGAAGCCTGCCAAGCGGCGCTGCATTGGCGGGACTGTCTCGTCAATCCCTCGCTTCTAGCTGTGATGCATCGACTGAACTGGCCTCTTTCAGAACCGCCTAACGTGGTGTTATGGTGCAAAAGGGAATTGGGCTAGTTCCCATACAGCTAGCAACCAGCTATGCACTGTAGCTAGCACTAAACTCCTGTCATACAAGGACAGGGCCTCCCCTACCCTTTGCGCTGAAGCACTCCCAGTGTGGAAGGCGTAAGAGACCCACGCTAAAGCACTCCCTGCTGCAGGTAGTGCACTGAGCTATCATGCTTGTGTGCAGTAGTAACTACAGTCCTTAAAAGGGAAACAGGGGGCGCTGTTTGTACATGAATACCGCGCTGTACGTGTGCAAACTGCTACACTCCAGTTAGCACAGCGCTGCTAGCCCCCTTAATAGTATAAAGCGGTGATGCTGTCCTGCTGTGACAGGAGTGTGAAGGTCATACAGCACTGCATCGGGGAGCCGCATTGTGCTGGTATAACGTAAGGCTATTAGCCCTATGTTATAGCTAACAGGGAAGCCTGCTCAGCCCAGCCAGGAGCTGCGGGACGCGGCATCTCCTCCTGAGATCTAGATGAGGAGCGTTGCTAATTTTTTAAAACCAGCCTAAGCAAAGACAGTGCTGCCTGCACCGGGAGAACATACAAACTCCACACAGCAAGAGCCGTGGAGAGATCCGAGCCCTGCGCTGATACTTATTTGTAGCCAGCCCTATACTCCTATCTCTACTTTTGTGCTAGCAGCACTCCCAGCGTGGGAGAGGGAGGGAGTCGCGTAGGATACCCACGCTAATTAACCCTGTTGCAGGAGTTAGGAGGCAGCCGCGCTCTTCAGGCGCTGGTCTGCACTGCACCTTTAACCAGCGGCAGGCAGTGGTACAGATGGCGCGGCTATTATGCATGACGCGCCCTTCCCTAAAATCCCGGCTATCAGTGTGTGCGCGCGCGCGTGCACTGTTATGCTCGCCTCTGCCCACTTACTAGGAAAGAGTGGGCTGGGCGTAATGTAGGGAACACACAACCTTCCTCCCGGCCCTGCAGAACGGGGTGCGGGACCAGCAGATACATTTATAAGGCTGGGCCGCTCAATAAGGGAAGCCTCTTTACGCGGGTACTCCTTACCAAGGATCGCGCTGCTTGTCAGCGCTGCAACTGCCTCTGTAGAGGGACGCGTCTGGCCTCCTGAAGCCGGCCATTACACCAGATGGCAGGACCTCGCCTGTGCTGCACTATTTAGTGAGCAGCGGTGCGGCGTCTGTCTTACTCACACCTGGCTGCCCCGCTGGTTGGGCTGCCCCGCAATTAGGGCCGCGAAGGGGGGCGTGGCTTTTCCCCGAGTGCGGCCGCCATTTTAATAATGGGGGGGCTGCTGCTGCCCGCTCTAGACGCGGCAGGATGCCCTCCCAGGTACCTCTGAGGTCCCTTCCCGGGGGGACTAATGCAGAGTATGTCAGCGCAGCAGCGCTAACGGACCGGCAGACCGCGCTGCTCTCAGATGAGGGCTTAGAGCACGAGCCCGACTCCATCCCCTCGTTAATAGGAGGGGGATGGCTAGGAATAAGTCAGTCAGCAGCTCCGACACTACCACTTTCACTGGCAGGGGGAAGGAGCAGTGTGTGACAGCCATGCAGTGTGCGCTGTCCCTGAGCCCAGCGTTTTGGCCCACCACTCCAGCTAGTCAGGAGTAGTGGGATATACTTACGGACTGCTGCGGCCGGGTTGCTGGGCTGGGGGCCAAATGAGGAAACCCGGACACGAACCGGTTTCAGTTGTGGCGGGTCCTCATGGAGTCCGATGACTCTGTTTAAAGTCCCCCCTCAGGGTCACCGGACACAGACTGCAGTAGCCGTGTGGTGCCCTCCCGGCGGCTCCCACGTAGCAGGCAGACTGCCACAGTAAGCAGCCTGCCTGTCCTCATTGCTTGTATAAAAGCTTAAAATATGATTATATGAGAAAGGCTGGAGACAGCCTGATGTGCGACCGGCTCTCTCGGGCACATTCTAAAAACTGGGGCTGATGGGGCATAGAGGGGGAGGAGCCAGTCACACTTCTAGATTATTTAAAGTGCCAGGCTCTACTCTACCACCGTCTATACCCCACTGTCTTGAACTCCAGTGTCCCCTAGTGGATGAAGGAGAAAAATGTTTTAGTATACTCTGTTAAAGTATGGTTTGGTGGCCACCATGCATAACTGCGCCACAGAGGGTCCAAGTCCCTCTGAGGCGCTCACCGGTCTGGTAGAATGGGCCATCAGGTGATCTGGAATTCGGGCTTCCTCCAAAACATTCGCTTGTCAGATGGTCACCATAATCCATCTAGCCACAGACTGGTTAGTCGTTGGCCAACCTGTCTTGTGCACATTTTAGAGCGCCAGGAGGCTATACAATTTACAGTATACAGCCCATCTCTCCACATAGATCCACAAGATTCGGACAACATCAAGAAGACCCAGAGTATCCTTGCTGCCAGAGGACAAATTATAAGAGAATCACAATATCCTGGTCTAAGATGAAACCGGCAGACAAGCCAAGTTGAATGCTGTATAGGCCCGCTTTTGTTCACACCTGGAGGTGTAAATTCTCAGAACACAATGGTAACAGCTTCCCATAAGTGTAATGGGGCATGCTTTAAGGGAACAAACCGATGGGGCAGTGTGACGCCAAGGATGTAGTGGGAGACTTTAATGCCAGGGCGGGTGTGGTACACCAAGCAGAGACAGAAGCCATGTGAAAGAGCCAGGGATGAAAGTCGAAGCTGCCAGAGCAGCATTTCACCAGCCAATGTAATGGCTGTAACGGTATTGTAAGGGGGCCAGGTCTGTAAACGGAGAGAGAGTCCCTTAGTCTTATTTTGATATGCATCTGTGTTAGGGGGAGCTAGACCAACGGTGAGAGTAGATGTGGAGTTGCCAGAGTTGCTGAGAGAGGAGGGACGAAGCCCTGCGAGTGAGATGGGTAAGCGTAGACGCTGTGGGACTACAAGGCCCAGTAACACTCACCTGGCCGGTGTTACTCAGATCCCCAGTGAGCTTACCCGAGTGTGAGGCTTTGGATATCAGACACTCTAACGTGCGTCTTATTCACTACACGAGAAAAATTAGCAATTGAATGATTAAGACATCATTATCGTTCATTAATCATGCAGTGAATATATCGGCAAAGACCAGCGATGCACGCTCCCGCTGGTCGTTGCCTGCATCGGTCATCGTCTGAGCATACAGGCCAACCTGCCGATATCAACATGTTCGGGGATGAGGGAGGGTGCCTGCACTGAACGACATATCGGTCAGTGTGGGAACATTATCCACTGCACAGAATGCTGACCGATTATGAATGTTGTAATCGTACAGTCGTTCCACTCTCGTGTAGTGGCTACACACCTTTAGTCACAATATGATGCGGCAAAACTGCTTTACGAGATTGCACTGAATCATTTGATATGCGACACTTGTATATCTGTGTGCGACGGAGTCTGAATCTGTATACGAAGTGGTACGGTGCAGCAGCCGCCGCAGCTTTGTGTTTCTCACACAAAGTTCCAGATTGTACTGATTCACACTCAGTCGCACAGATATCCAAGTGTTGCATATCAAAGTAATCAGTGCAGTCTTGTGAAGCAGTTTGTCGCATTGCGTTGCAACTAAGACGCACATCTGAGGGAATGAGACAAGACGCTATATTGCTTGTCGCAGCTCACTCACGCCAGGCATCTCGTGCCGCATGGCATATTGAGGTTAGGTGTATGAGGACACACTTGTAGTTGCAATCTGGTCAGTTTTGAACACTAACAATTTAGAAATGAACAGTATACAACAGGGGTGGCCAACATGCAGCTCTCGAGCCATATAGGTCTGATGCGGCTCCCCCCACTGGAACTGTGAACGCTGGCCTCTGAAGCGGTCAGAGGCTAACGAAGCCTCTGATTTGCTTTAGAGGCCAGCGTTCCCAGTGATGCAGTGCGCGGGTGATATTATGAGTCACCCGTGTTGTGAGGAGCCTGCCCTGCGCACCTGATGGATCTAGTTAGAACCAGTCAGATGCAGCAGGAGCCAGAACCAGTGTGGTCAGGTAAGTACCGGATACTGCATAAGGGGCACAAATACAGGGGGCACTAAGAGAGTATTTTCAATGTGCTGGGCTGGGCTTGCCCCCAGTGTGACTAATAACGAGGGTGTGACACAAGGTCATGCTCTTGCAAGTGTCATTCCAAAGTCATGCACACAAAAATGGTGCGTGGCCTTGTGACAGCTAGGCCAGGGCCATTTTTCCATGCATGCCTTCAGCGCACGCATGCTATCGGCTCTTTGGCTTGACTATAGATATTTTTTGGCTCTTTGCCTCTGACTGGTTGGCCACCCCTGGTATACAGCATTTGAAAAAATAGATACTAGAGGAAAATGCTCTATAAAAACAGTAGAAACGTATACTGAGAATCCAGAGGTCATCAAGTATAAGTATACAAGAGAATGATACATAGATAGTGTTCCTCTAACAATAAAATAATAAAAATAAATACATAGTATATAAATATATTGACACAGCAGTAAACCTACCGGTGTATCCCAGCGCTGTTGTGCAGGAACTGCAGTCCGTGGGTTTGTGCACTCAAACTTGCTCAAGGCATCTTCATGTATTTGTTTTAAATGCAGCTCCAATGGGAGATTACCATAAGTAAAGAACCTGGAAGCATAACAAATATCTATGTGATACTCTAAGTAGACTATAATTCCCTTTACAAGACTATAAGGGCTGCACGGTTGAAACCAGTGACCTAAAGTCAAACAATTGCTCGATGGCCTCAGATGAAATACATTTTTGTGTCTTCTCAGTTTTGCAATCTCATTTTACTCAACATAATGCATGTATAAGTGCCAAGTTGTCCTAATAAATATATGAAGGGGATTGAAGCGCAGGAGACATTATAATACGGCTGCCAAAATAACGGCTGTTCAATTTGGTTTTGAGATGAAATAATTTCAGCATACTGTATGTTTGGGATAGAGATTGCTGCACCCATGACTGGGAAACATGGTGTACACTAAAGTTAAAGCTTCAGTACTGTACCTACCTGGCATTACTCGGGTGATAGTGAGTAGCGTGGAAGTGCCTCAGCTGCTCCCAGGTGAGGTCTGGAATGTTTAACGGCTCTCCTCCAGACACAACAGCATATGTGTGGTCAGGAAGAAGCTTGTTCTGCAGATGCTGTGCAAATACGCTCTCGTTATCCGTCTGTTGGGAAGCAAACAAAAGAAAACTTTAAAATTGCATAAACGGTTATCCATTAAGCTACGCAAGACTATAACAGACTTCTGCAAAATGTAAGCAAAGCTTGGAGCCCTAAAAAAAACAAAAACAAAAAACAAGATAGACAGCCAACACCAGCAAATACAGTATCTAATACAAATAACAAACGTAATTGACTGTTTGCTTCAAGGTGAGATTCCAAAAGTCAAACAAACAGGTGTCATATGCAATTATTAAAATAGAAAAAAAGGAAAGTATGTAGATGCTGTGCAATTAAAAAATATACAGCAACTTAAATACTAAAATCTAAATTTAATAAAACATAATATGTAAACAAAACAGACATAAATAATAATAGATACAATTAATCTCTCAATAAAAATACATTGATGCAAAAGATACTGATAATTAGAAGAACCCAATGACATAACTGGTTTATTGGCAAAAAGTAGTGTAATTGATCATAGGTTACCCCTGGGGGTAACGCAACATACAATCCTCTGTTGGGCTGGCCGATAGTAAGAAAACAGCAAGTTCATAGGAAGCTGGGATACGATAAATGACCAGGCAGTTCATTGGTAATAGAAACATATATACACAAGCCATAAGTTGAATCCAACAGAAAGCTCTCAGGTGTCACATTGATAAGAACCGAAATTGCTGTCTGGAAATTGACAGTCATGTATAGTTGGCAAAGTGTAGCCAGAAGCACAAAGTATCTCCCACTAAGGCCCTATGGGTACATTTATTAAAGTGCAAGTTTTTAGAAGTGTAGATGTTGCCACAGCAACCAATCAGATTCTACTTAACATTTATCTATCACCTTCTAGAAGACAATAGCTAGAATCTGATTGGTTTTCTATGGGCAACATCTCCACTTCTAAAAACCCGCACTTTAGTAAATATACCCCTTAGAGTCAGTCAAAAGAGGTATAAATACCAGCAGCAGCAGTTCTTAATGTTTCTATGTTGGTTCCAGTGTCATGAACACCGATATTTAGCACTGCTCAATTCTATGCAATAATAATGCTAATTTAATTTTCAAAGTAATGATCTGTAACCCTTAAAAGGAAGAAATAATAGACATCCAAACTTAATATATGATTAAAAGCAGCAGAACAGAATATGTCCATAACAATACCCTAATCAATTTCATCAATTGTCATCAACGGAGATTACAAAATACAATGAATTAATCTCCTACCTGGGCAGTCATTCACACAGTGACACCTGTCTGGTTACATAGAATGATTTCTGCTATTATATCTAGCATTCACTGTACAACCAGTATGATGATCAGCATTTAACCAAATAAGAAAAAATATAAAAAACTTACAAATGCCCCCTTCATTTCATTAAACACAATTCCTTTAAATATTAATGGTGATTTAGAATCAGTTGGGTTTTCATGTTCTAATCTCCATCCTTCTTGCCTAAATAAAATAAAAGGGATATTAACTAAACATTGATCATAGGTATAGATCTATAGCATAAGTGTATTAGCTAACATATCAATTTGAAAATGAATGTTACTGTACCAAAAATCTAGTTCTCTCAGGCACGGGAAAAACACAGCATCTAAGTACACAGACAGGAGATTCTGGAAGTCCTTGGCATTCTGAGATGAAAATGGGTACATGGTATAATCACTTGCTGCAAAAACAAAGACACACTAATGAGTGAGACTCCACAAGCTTCATGTCAGAGGAACATTGTCACATCTACATTCATGTGTGTAAATAACCACTTCCAATAAGGTGAATGTTATGCATTACAAAAGTCGAATACAAGTTTCTTAAACTGGAAGCTTGTAAAGGGCAAGACCCATTGCTGTATTAGGACTCTTCAAAACATTCTACAAACATCTCCTGCAAACAGTACATATTGTTTAATTCTTTAGAACACAGATTCCCAAACTCCGACATTACAGTAAACGTTTTAAGGATATCCATGCTTGAGCTCAGGTGACTTAATTAGTACAGCAGTCAATTTGATTTAACCATCTGGACTCAAGCATGGATATATTTTTAAAACCTGGGCTGAAATGACGGAGTTTGGGAAACTCTAAATGAAACCATTAAGCAAAACAAAATTTAAATCTGTGTCAAGGTTAAGACAAATCAAACTAAACCTTTGTATTCACCATAATATGCAACACATTAACTCAATTATTCATATTAGACATTATTGGCAGCTGATGGACAGATAGAATTGCAATGCCTACAAGTATAAGGCTCCTTGGATAGATGACATTGTAATGTACATATTAATACTTTTTTGAAAATATGGTCAAAACACATAATAGTCTGTATGTTTGGGACAAACCTTCTCCATTAAGTTTTCTCCTAATAAAGTGCCCAAAACATGCTGCCCAATAGCTGGTAGACATCAAAGTGGTATGTAGAAGCTAAACCACTCAGAGATACAGCTGTAAAGCCAATCTGAAGCCATACCCCACCTGCAAACTTGTCCCTGCCCACCGCCATCTCAACAGACAGGTTTTTAACTAGGACATACGATTGTTCTTCAGTTTGGAGGCAAGAAGGCAACATTCCTTATTGCAAGATAACAGATATTTCCCCAAACATCCAGGAGTCCTATAGGTGTGTTTCCTAGTATGTTTGTGCTTTAATCTACTTATTGCACTTGCAGTCTGCTATTTTACAATAATTTTCTATAATATAATCTCAGATTATTGAATAGAACACTGAATAAGACTTAATAAATTCTGTGTTCGGGTTCTGACTTAGAACCTATGTTAACAAATTAAGTACTGTATTGCTCAGACAGAGTGGATTTATTTTTATTAAATTTGAGGTAAGTCAGTATAAGATTGGGAGTGATCTACAACTTCTTGTTATATTAACATATATATCAGTTGAAGAAAGAAAGAAAAAATATTGTGTTTGGGGGTACTGAAATTATTATGGATAAATAAAAATAACATTTTACTATATCATTTGTAAATTTATAATATACCCTTAAGTCAAAGTGAAATATTAAAAAAAAAAAAAGTTAAGAGTACTATTCGTATTATAAAATAAATTACCGTAAATTAAAATCAAGTATTTGCTATTGTAGATATGGATTATGCAAATATTCATTACTTTAGGTTACAGAAAAATAAATATTTTTTAATTTTACTGTATTAATGAATGTGTTGATTTCATAGGTTTTATAAAAATAAATCCGTACTCATTATTAATAGGGTTACCCAATTTAAATAAATAATTTTTCAAGTATTTCTCAACCTTATTAAACCAGAGGTAGAATTCACAGCCAGAGTAACATTTTTTATATGTTATTTAATTGTATTATAACCATGTCACATTCACAGCTGGTTAGAATATTCATACCTTCTCACAGTGATCAGCACTATGTTTCTAATCGAAAACTCCAAGTTCTTACATTAATTCATCTGTAGCTGTAGTAACTTAGCATCAGTCACATGCAATTTAAAATGAAGTATCACATAAGGACAAATAATTTACCTGTGAAAGCATTCATAAACGTGGATAATGATCGATTTAACATTTTGAAGAAAGGGTCCCTACATGGATATTTGTGGGAGCCACATAAAACTGTGTGTTCCAGTATGTGTGGGACACCTGTGCTATCCAGAGGAGTTGTCCGGAACTGTACGCTGCAGAAGAGAGAGGCACTAGTGTTACTTGGGGGAAAGATGTAAAATGTGTAAAAAATAAAGCTAGTGATAATACAATCATTTTAACTATTATCACAAAGAATACAGCATAACACAGAAAATCCTCAGGTCTTCGAGACAATGTGATTTTTAACCTTCAGTTAAATCATTTCTCCAATTCCTTTGGGAGGAACAATGGACCATGCTACCTTCTTGAAGACTGCACATTAAAACATTCAATACTCCAAAAAGGAACTCCGTCATTTTCTAACCAAGCATCTCATGAGAGCGAGAGCTCGCGCAGAGGGAGAGAGGCACGCACTCGTTCTCTCTCTCTCGCGAGAGAGAGCGCGCAGGAGAGAATCCACGCCTTAACACCATTTAACTTTGGTGAACTTTTAACAGGATAAGTAGAGTAAATGAGAGAATGCATTGCACAATGTCCCATAATGGATTGAGAGAAAAGGATTGAAATGTCCATATAAAAATCCTATTCTCTCTTTCATCCACCTGTGGGCAGTAGACCATAGGGATGTCCCAACACTTCCCTTTTGAGTGGTTATGCTAACAGAAAGACAGTGTGCAGAATCTTCCAACCAGTAGTGTCTTTTGGCGCAAAAAAAAAAATATATATAACGTTTGTAAAGGTATGCACCAAGGAACCATGTGACTGCCCGACACAGTTGCTCAGACAAAACCCCATGCATACTGCCCACAAGGAAATCACTGAGGTAGAATATTGCAGAGGACTAGAAGATGACCAGTTTTCCTAAACTCTAGTGTCCTTGTGACAAATATTCAATGCCCTAAAGACATCCAATGAGGGAGGTTGAATTAAGTGTGAGGTCCCATAGAAACCTTATAAGTGGTCTGGTTGTGGGATGTTACTAGCTTGAAACATCGCTTATTTTACGTCGTATCTCAAAAAAAAAAGAAAAAAGAAAAAAAAAGGAGGTTTACAGTAATATCCAGAAATGTGCACAGGAGCACATCATGCGAGACTCCTATTGGACTTTGCACTCATCTAAATCTGTTCCACAAGGTAGAGGAGATCCTTTGTCCTCTGTATACTGATCTTAATCTAAGAAGGAATCACAATATGCTGTTTCTGATAACCATGTTAGATGAAATTATAGTTTCAGCCAGAGAAAAGTTTAACACTAATAATAAAAAAATCATCATGCAGTGGGACCTGCAAGACAGAGCTGTCAAGTCCATCAATCTCCAGGTCCTGGAATTATCCAGAAGAAAAACTTGCCACATGAGGAATTTCACATTCACTGTGTGAGGTCGTTAAATGCCATCAACCCCAAATTTAACTGTCCTCGGACTATATTGTGGTCGCAAATGCATCATACCTAAACTTTCTAAGGGCTGTATTCAATTAGGGTTGAAAAGTCCGTTGATGACGTCATTTTCACTTATCCCCATATTCAATTTCAAAGACTTTTCGCAAGTGCGAAAAGTCTGTCAAAAAAAGGGAATAACTTTTCACCATAGAACAGGTGGCGAAAAAAGTGCAGAATTGGAGTTTTAGGGTGCAGACTTTAAAAAAAGTACCCTGCAGTTCTTGGAATGTCCCCTAAACGTTTTCTGTGTCAAAATTTTTTTTTTTCTAAAGTAGCATAGGACACCACAAAAAAAATTGGGGGACAACTTAAAAACTAGCAAAATCGACTCAGGGAGGTCCCCAAGTATGCGGCAGATGTTTTTTAGAATGCAGTTGGTTGCGGCAGATGGATTTTTAAAGAATTTTTAAAGTTCACTTTAGGGACTTCAAAATATGCTTGCATCCATTTTCATGTACCCCAAATTTGATGGGACCAGTTGTTTTCCAAAAAAATAATGTTGCAAAATGCTATTCTTCACCACCTTTACAAAGAAGCATAAAAACCAACACCATTTAAAAACCCCAAATACCTTTAGCAGACCAATTTGGGGGTACCCATAGTGATACCCCATGTCAGACCATCTATTGGGGTTGACAGGCTGACTTCCCCAAAAGTGACAGGACTTTTCAATACTTACCTTTTCACCGTGTCCCGTTTTCGCCGATTCCTAATTGAATATGGGGATACGCGGACACGCGCCCGATACTTTATGCCCAGGAAATCAGCGATGACGGCGAAAAGTCAGACCTTGGACTTTTCGCCTCTAATTGAATATGGCCCTAAGAAACATGTCCTCCAAACCCTAAATAGGTCCCTATTTAGGAGAATATCCAAGTACCACAAAAGTTTTAGACAGTATGTTGCGACCAACATACCTACTTAGGAAAGCAGAAAACCATCGCAATCAGATAAAATGCCTATGTGACAGTGATAGCATAGACAAGAAACGCCTGTGGATTCCTAGTCCTTGAGCAGAATCACTCCACCTTGTGGTTTACCCAGGATGTCATCATGTTAAGGTATGGCAGCCTCCACCTCTCCACAATGTGCTAATAAATGTCCGGAGACAACTCTCCACAATGTGTCTGCTAAGGTGTCCCAGTTTCCATACATAGACTTACTAATGTCGATATTGCTGGAGCATTTAGGGAGCTCTTTGTGCCGGTCTGATGGTTAACGTAAGACACAAGTGGATTTCGGCACAATAAACAATAAACTTGTCAAATTTTCTAACAGTAAACACCAAGGAACCAAGTTGCTGCCATGTGACTAAATTCTTACAGCTTTGCCCCACAGCAGAAGATGTCAATGAACTAGAGTGTTTAGTAATGTACCACCCTTAATACCACAACAGTGACAAGCCTGGCTTTTACTAGGGACCACAGACCCTGAAAATTGCAATAATAGGACTATTGGCTTCCCCCTCAGCCTAGATCACTAGTATGCGTAGTCACAATTTTTCAATTCTATACCACAAAGAGTGTAACTTCTATTGCAGTGGTTGTCTCACAGACACCGTAGTAGTGCCTGATGCATTTTTGGTAACAAACTGATGTATTCTTAGTTCAAATGATCACTTGACCCATTTCGAAGGGAATTTCGATCTACACCAAACGCAACCACAATAAACCGCAATTCCTTGATTGTTAAAACCATATTTTTCAGGACTTTCATAAAAAGAAATAACTGAGATCTTTCTTAGAGCCAATAGACACCTTACTAGTTTGTAATTAGTTTATCTTGTCCCCTGGAAGAAACACCCTCTGCTGTCAAGTGCAGAACGGCAGACACAAGAAGACAAAACACTGAGCAGGAATGAGATTTGATTTCACATAGATAATAATACAACTGTGCTGCCTCATGGTAATGTATACAAGAAAAAGAGAGAAAAGCGCTCCGTGGTAGGGGAGTATTAAAGTATAAAGGTATGTGTGTGAATCTGTATAAGATCTAATTATTGATATTTTAATGGTGGTGGTATTCTATGTGTGGTCTTTTATGTGGATAAGTGAATTGAAACAGGTGGGCAATAACTTGAGGCTGGAAGTTGAGGATGATCGGGGAATTACTCCAGAGGTGAAAACACACAATGACTTAAGTGAATGAAACCGTCAGTTCATCTGGCTATAGCAGGTGGGCAAAAACTGTCGGCTGGATGTTCTAAGACAAAAGGTGATGTGATGGTAGTCTTAATGTAGATCGGAAACTGGGACCAGGTATCCTAGTACCCTCGAATTAATGTCAGTATAACTGACCAATACAGGTGGACAAAAACTGTAGGCTGTAGGTGCCTCCTCCTCTGTAGGCAACTCCACCTCGAGAATAAGGAAACACAGTATCAGGATGTCTTGCGACTCTCTATTGTGGTGATAGGTAAGTGGAAACTTACTTACCCAACGTAGACGTCTGCTGGTCTGGCTCCTCCTTGCGTTCCGATCAGTTAGGTGCATGTGAGTGAGGGGCCCATAATCGTATAGCATACAAATCAGTCAATTATGACTAAAAATACTTCTTTTAATAGAAAATAAAGGAATGAAATAAAACAACTACCACACAATAGTATGGTGGCAAATAACATAAATCTATAAAAGTGTCAGTATTGTCCCAACGCGTTTCATCCCTATTTGGGACTTCTTCAAGGGCAAATGGTTGTTACTGTGTCCTTACCGTCTATTTATAGGTACTTGGTCCTTTCAACATTGACAAAAATGAGGTCAGAAGCCGCACTTCCGGGTTCCATGGTGCGCGCATGCGCACATGGCGCGTGTGGTCATATAGAGGTGAACATTCAACGGCAAGCTCATGTCCCCTCCTGTGTCAATAAACGGAGGCTGATGCACTTCCGGGTTCCGTAATGTGCGCATGCGCACATGGCGCGTGTATTCGTGCAAGGGTAGGGATTCTTAGGGTAGGCCAATGTTGAAAGGACCAAGTACCTATAAATAGACGGTAAGGACACAGTAACAACCATTTGCCCTTGAAGAAGTCCCAAATAGGGATGAAACGCGTTGGGACAATACTGACACTTTTATAGAATTATGTTATTTGCCACCATACTATTGTGTGGTAGTTGTTTTATTTCATTCCTTTATTTTCTATTAAAAGAAGTATTTTTAGTCATAATTGGCTGATTTGTACGCTATACGATTATGGGCCCCTCACTCACATGCACCTAACTGATCGGGACGCAAGGAGGAGTCAGACCAGCAGACATCTACATTGGGTAAGTAAGTTTCCACTTACCTATCACCACAATAGAGAGTCGCAAGACATCCTGATACTGCGTTTCCTTCTTCTCGAGGTGGAGTTGCCTACAGAGGAGGAGGCACCTACAGCATACAGTTCCACTGCAACACCCAGCCTACAGTTTTTGTCCACCTGTATTGGTCAGTTATACTGACATTAACTAATTCGAGGGTACTAGGATACCTGGTCCCAGTTTCCGATATACATTAAGACTACCATCACATCACTTTTTGTCTTAGAACATCCAGCCGACAGTTTTTGCCCACCTGCTATAGCCAGATGAACTGACGGTTTCATTCACTTAAGTCATTGTGTGTTTTCACCTCTGGACTAATTCCCCGATCATCCTCAACTTCCAGCCTCAAGTTATTGCCCACCTGTTTCAATTCACTTATCCACATAAAAGACCACACATAGAATACCACCACCATTAAAATATCAATAATTAGATCTTATACAGATTCACACACATACATTTATACTTTAATACTCCCCTACCACGGAGCGCTTTTCTCTCTTTTTCTTGTATTTATTGCTATTAGGGAAGGTTAGGACACTTCCCGAGTAAGCAGCTAGTGGTAACATTGCCCTTTTCTGTGAGCGCTGACTGCTATTTGTTGTGTGATTTACTCATGGTAATGTGCCCGAAGAGATCATCCTGGCAGGGACTGAGGATTGTTCTCCTGAACCTCGGAAGACAGGCCATCATTTTGGGAAATGCTAAAAATTGTGGGCAAAGGCAGGATTTCTAGAGAGGGGTTTCCAAATGCTTGCATATTTAAAAAGTATCACAAAAGCGGAATCGGTATGATATACCGCCGGACCCATGCCCGGCGGTTAGAATCCCGACAGTGGCATCCCGGCAGAGGAGGAAATCCTGATCGTCCATGGTAAGTATTGTCTAACCTAATTCTATCCCCTAACCATAACCCTCCCTTAGGGGTGCCTAACCCTAAACTTCCCCCCCAGTGCCTAACCCTAATCCCCCCCCTTCCCCGCCGCCTAAACCCAAGTCCCCCGGGGAAGGTGCCTAACCCTAAGCCCCCCCCTGGGGTGCCTAACCCTAAGCCCCCCTTTCCCCTAGCCTAACCCTAACCTCCCAGGGGGGTGCCTAACCCTAAGTCCCCTCCGGGAACCCTAAACCTAAAAGCGGCTATCCACACTCGGCGTCCCTTCGATCGGGATGCCGGGCACTGGTCTCCCAGCGTCGGTAAAATGACAGGAGTCTATATTTAGACGCCTGTCATTTAACCCTCGCCGGGATTAAGCAGTCGGGAAGCCGGCTGTCGGGATTAGGTCCGCCAGCGTCCCGACTGCATACCACAGAAGCACTTGTACTTCTGCAATCCCTAGGGGGGTTGAGGTAACTATTAATCCCCCCATTCCCAGGTTTGCCCCTACTGAGAAGGTAATGGCACTTAGGTCAATATGGCCATATTGACCTATCTTGCACACTACCATGTTTCACTGACAGCTTGGTTATTGTGGTCTTTGCCGACCAAGCTTGTGTCCATCACTGCTGTCCTCAATGAGGGGCAGCAAACTTTTTTATCGACATATGACCCCTATAGGCAGTGCGATATAACCACAACCATGAACCTACCCTTTTGGCTGATTTACAGTCACTAATCACCCAAAAAAAGCAATGACTTCAAAGTCTTCTTAGACTCTGTCTGCCTCGCAAGATTTGGGTCTTAGACATTAGCAAGCTGAAAATACTGAAGCTGAACATACAGTATGCAGTTATAACAAAGAGCAATGATCAAAACAGGATCAGTTATTTAAAACAAAGTCCTGAGAAATAAAATACTTTTAAGAATTACACTTAGGTACCCAACTAATTGGTTCATAAACATATGCAAGTTGAAATAGTATACGTAGGATTATGGCCGATTTGAAAATAAATATTTACGTATATACATATTCCTATTAATAACCACTCCCGAGAGCTACCTGGCTGATCCTGCAAGTACCATATACTTTTCTCAAAAATCAAGCAATGTATGTGTAAGTACACAAGGGCAGTACATTAAAATCGCAAATGGCTTATTAAATCAGTTACAGGTACAGATGTAGCCACGTTCATCATTGCTGCTCATCACATGCATCGTGGCATAGTGCAACACTCACCAAGCTGCAACTCGTTGCAGCCGGAGTTTAATCCATTGAAGTATATGGTATGCGCGTGCACACCATAGACGTGGGCACACTGGTCACACCACCCATGCCGCGATAGGAACGCATAGCGGGATAGATGAGCATGGCTACATCTGTATAGTTCTTTTGTAGAATGTTAAAGCCATAGAAAATATTAACTGGCACTGTTGTACCTGAATAGATTATTGGAGTCTTCTCTTGCCACATGTAAATATTTTGCTCCTGTGCTTTCATGGCTGAGCTTTACTGCTGTTAAAAACAATTCAGAAACAGGAGTAACCTGTAAGGGAATACAAACAGAACCAGGATATTAACATTGGGTTGGGCCTGGAATGTACCTCATGGGTAAGAATGCATTGCCATCAGCCTACTGCTAGTATCTAGATAATATTTCTCAGTGCTGTTAAAAAGGTCAATGGTCTGGTGTCTGTGCACATTAGGACATGGGCAAGGTGTAAAAACAGAGAGAGAGAGAGAGCGAGAAAGAGCAAGAAGAGAGAGCAGTGAGGGGGGGGGGGTGTTGTCATTTTTGGTGGAGAGAGATATTGAAAGAGTGTCTCTGTACATTATGATATATCATGCCTAACACCTGTTCTCCCCATGTGGTTATTTTAGTTTATTTTCCTCTCCTGTCTCTCATTCTGCTCAGGTCCTTCCCTGTCATCTGCTCCCCCCATTCCACTGGAGTCCATATGTCATATTATACAGACACCTGCCCCATGCCATAGCCATGATATACAGACACTCCTTCCATAATACATACACTGATAAGCCAAAACATTAACAGCACCTGTCTAGTATTGTGTAGTTCACCATCATGCCACCAAAACAGTTATGACCCGTCGAGACATGGACTCCACAAGACCTCTAAAGGTTCCTGCGGTATCTGGCACTAAGACATTAGCAGCAGATCCTTTAAGTCCTGTAAGTTGAGAAGCAGCACACCTTTCCTGTCATAATGTACAGTGACACCAGACAGAGAGAATACATAGATGGAAGGAGTGTTCTTGTATAATAAGACCTATAGAATGAGTTTCCCTGTATATCAGGGCATATTTTATTTTAAGTGGAGAATAAAAAATGTCACTGCGGTGATGAGTACGTGCCACAGCTAACTGACATAGCGCACATGTGCTATCAAAGGGGGTGATTTAATCCAGGATGATGCTCAATGTCACCGGGAGTGAGTTCATGGAGCTATTCAGTTGTCCCTATCACATCCTGCACTTATGTCGGGAGATGCAGGTTATGGCGCCTACAGCCGGGTGTTTAGTCACATTAACCTGCAGTCTACTAAAGTGCCGGCCACGATGCTGTTATCGCACACGTTAAGCCTGTAACCAGCATTGCAGCCCTAGTTTAGTCGGATTCAGCTAGCAGAAATCCTTTAGTTGGGGTTAACAGCGCGGCCAATTGAATAGGTCCAGGAACTCATTTCCAGCGCTATTCAACAGAGTGTTCAATTAAATTCTCCCCATTGAGAAGGAGTCTGCCAACTTTCCTCTCCTCCGAACGTCAGATCCATTTGTAGTGGCACCACCCCGCTGCTACACCCAGGCTGAAGGGAGAAAGTCCTAGGGTGGGGGTAGGGGAGAGAATAAATCAGAGGACAGAGAGACTTGGGGAGAGGAGAATGAAAGAGACAGGAAAGAAAAATAAACTAAAAAAAAAAAAAAAAAAAAACACAGACAACCACAGCTACTGCATACTAAAGCTTATATTTCCAAGTTGTTGCAAACCTAAGCAAAATCTACAGTGTTTGGCATTTTTTTTACTATTTTAAATAATTAACAGTATAATATTCTACCTTATGCATGATAATATTGGGTGTAGCTAACATTAAAACAAGAGATATGGTAAGAACTTACCTTTGTTATCTCTGTTTCTACGAAGTCCATAGGGTCCACAGGGTTGACCTTGGGGTATAGCTAGATCTGGATCCATGGGCACCACGCAGTTAAAGCTTTAGCTGCTCCCAGGATGCACTTGGGTCCGTCCTCCTCTATACCCCGCCCCCGGCCACAGCACCTCAGTTGGTAAGCAGCCAAGGCCGGAGGAGGAGACTAAACAGAGAGAAGGAAGACTGGAACACACAAGAAACCATACTCACAGAAATGGGAGACGGAAAACCGGTGACCAGCCACACAGCCCATTTGAAGCCAGGTGCGTCAGGGCGGGCGCCCTGTGGACCCTATGGACTTCGTAGAAACAGAGATAACAAAGGTAAGTTCTTACCATATCTCTTGTTTTCTACTTCAGGGTCCATAGGGGGTCCACAGGGTTGACCTTGGGGATGTCCCAAAGCAGTACAACTAAGGGCGGGGACGCTCCTGTGCTGAAAGGAGTACCCGGCGCCCAAAGGATGCATCCTGAGAGGCAAAGGTGTCAAACGCATAGAACCTCAAAAACGTTTGAATTGAAGACCAAGTGGCCGCCTTACACAGCTGAACAGCAGAAGCGCCACGTCTAGCAGCCCAAGAGGGACCCACAGAACGAGTGGAATGAGCCTTAACAGAGGCTGGCACAGGTAAGCCCTCCTGTGCATAAGCCTCACAAATAACGGAACGAAGCCAACGGGCTAACGGTTGTTTGTTGGCAGGCCAACCCCTCTTGTGAAAACCAAAGAGGATAAACAAGGAATCAGACTTCCTAACCGAAGCCGTCCGGTCTACATAAATTCTAAGCGCCCGGACCACATCTAAGGAAGTCTCACCAGCTGAAAGATCAGGGGACTGAAAAGCTGGCACAACAAGTTCCTGATTAATATGAAACTTCGAGACCACTTTGGGCAAAAACTCAGGACGAGTGCGGAGCACCGCTCTGTCCTGGTGAAAAATCAGGAAAGGAGGGCGACAGGAAAGCGCCCCCAATTCAGACACCCTCCTGGCCGAAGCAAATGCCAGGAGAAAAACCGTCTTAAATGTCAGCCACTTGAGCTCCACCGCCTCAAGAGGCTCAACCGGAGGACCCTGCAGGACCCGTAGCACCACCGCCAAGTCCCAAGGAGCCACAGGAGGCACAAAGGGAGGCTGGATCCTGAGAACACCTTGGAAAAAGGTGTGAACGTCTGGTAGTATTGCAATCCGCCGTTGAAACCACACGGACAAGGCGGACACATGAACCTTCAGAGATGCAAGGCGTAAGCCGAGATCCAATCCTGACTGAAGAAATTCCAAGATCCTAGAAACTCGGAACACCTGAGGATCATAATGTCTGGACTCACACCACTGAAAGTAAGTGTGCCACACTCTGTGATAAATCCGTGCTGAAGCAGGCTTGCGTGCCCTGAGCATGGTACCAATAACCGAACTGGAGAAGCCCAGAGACCTCAAGACGGCTGTCTCAAGAGCCACGCCGTCAAAGGCAGCCGACCCAGATCCGGGTAAAGGCAGGGCCCCTGAGACAACAGGTCCCGACGCTGAGGAAGAAGGTACGGAGCGTCGATGGAGAGGCTCCTGAGATCGGAGTACCAAGGACGTCTGGGCCACGCCGGAGCTACCAGCACGAGCATGCCGCCGTCCTGCTTGAATTTCCGCAGAACCCGAGGAAGCAGGGATATCGGAGGAAACAGATACGCCAGGTGAAACTTCCATTTCACCGACAGCGCGTCCACCAGACTTGCACCTGCGTCTCTTGTCCTTGACCCGTAAACGGGCAACTTGTGATTGTGACGGGAGGCCATCAAGTCCAGCTCCGGCAGTCCCCACCTGTCCACGAGTAGCTGAAACACCTCTGGGTGAAGCGACCATTCCCCGGGATGCACGTCGTGACGGCTGAGGAAGTCCGCCTCCCAATTGAGGACTCCGGGGATGAAGACCGCCGAGATCGCTGGAATGTGACCCTCCGCCCAAGTCAGGATACGAGACACCTCCGACATCGCTGCCTGACTGCGAGTTCCGCCTTGGTGGTCGATATACGCCACCGTGGTGGCGTTGTCGGACTGCACCTGTACCGCCCTTCCGTGAAGAGCGGGGCCGGACGACTGCAGGGCCCTGTATACTGCCCGCAGTTCCAGGATGTTGATGGGGAGAAGTGCTTCTTCCGCTGACCAACGACCCTGAAGCGACAAAGAGCCGGTCACTGCCCCCCAACCCCGGAGACAGGCATCCGTCGTGAGCAGGACCCAGTCCGGGATCCAAAATGGGCACCCCTCGACCAGATGAGCTGTCTGAAGCCACCAAGCCAAAGATAGCCGAACGTCCGGAGACAACACCAGCACCTGAGAGCGGATCCGGTGAGGTAACCCGTTCCATTCTGATAGAATCAGCCCCTGCAGGGGCCGGGAATGGAACTGGGCAAATTCCACCATGTCGAATGTCGACACCATGGACCCCAGAACTCTCATAGCCGAATGGACCGACAGGCGGCAACGGCTCAGGCAACTGCGTATCCGCAGCTGTAGGGAGGCGACCTTCTCCGGAGTCAGGAAGATCCTTTGCTGACGTGAATCCAGCAGGGCTCCCAAATGAACCATCCGCTGTGATGGAATCAGGGAGGACTTTTTCCAATTTATCAACCACCCGTGTGCTTGCAGGCAAGCGATCGTCAGGTGGAGATGTTGAAGCAGTACCTCCGGGGAGCTCGCCAGCAACAGGAGGTCGTCCAGGTACGGCAGCAGCCGTACATTCTGGTTCCGAAGATGTGCGGCCATGACCGCCATAATCTTCGTGAACACCCTCGGTGCCGTGGAGAGACCAAAGGGTAGCGCCCGGAACGGATAGTGGTGTTGAAGGATAGCGAACCTCAGATACCGCTGGTGTGAAGATGCTATCGGAACATGGAGGTAGGCGTCCTGGATGTCCAGGGACACCATGTAATCCCCCGGTTCCATCGCCTGAATGATGGAACGTAACGTTTCCATCCTGAACTTGGGAACTCTGAGGAATTTGTTCAGAGACTTCAAGTTGAGGATAGGGCGATGAGAACCATTGGGTTTCTGCACCAGAAACAGAGACGAATAATACCCCGTCCCTCGTTGTGATAGAGGAACGGGAACAATGACCCCTGCTTTCAGCAAGGACTCTATAGCCTCCTGAACCTGTAACGCCTTGGTCTTGTCCTGAGAAGGACTTGTGCAGAAAAACTGGTGGGGTGGTCTGTGCCGAAAAGACAAGGCGTACCCCTGGGAGACCACTTCTCGAACCCAGGCCTCCGTGGTGGTATTGTGCCAGCACTGGGCAAATAGAAGAAGTCGGCCTCCCACTCTGAGGTCCCCCAGAGGGAGGCCCGTCCCATCAGGCCGCAGGTTTATCTTCCTGCTTGGAAGAAGGGTGCCGAGCACTCCAGGCTTGCTTCTTGGGTTTAGAGGCCGTCTTACTCGCAGACTGTCTCGGGAAGGACTGACCTTTCGCCTTACCCTGAACCCGAAAGGAACGAAAAGCCGAACTCCGTACCTTAGCAGGCAGTGCCGCCGAAGGGAGGAAGGCCGACTTGGATTTAGCCAGGATGTCCACTATTTTGTCCAAGTCCGGACCAAATAGTAATTCCCCATTGAAAGGTAAGGCCTCCAGACCTTTCTTTGAATCAGAGTCCGCTCTCCAGGACCGCAACCATAATGATCGGCGGGCAGACACCGCTGCAGCCGATACCCGCGAGGTCAGCAGACTAGCATCTAAAGAAGCTTCTCCAATGTAAGAAGCAGCGTCCCTCATTTGTCCCAACAACGCCCGCTGGACATCCGGAGCGTCGTCCGGGAAGGTATCTTCCAATGCATTGGCCCACCCCTCAATGGCCTTGGCCACCCAGGAGATGGCCATGGACGGTCGGGCCACCGCCCCGGAGAGGGAGTAAATAGACTTTAAGCAAGTCTCAACTTTCCTGTCCGTGGGATCCTTCAGCGAGGATATCGACGGTAATGGTAAGGTGGCGCCCCGAGTTAAACGGGTGACATGGGAATCCACCGCCGGTGGAGTTTCCTACCTGAGCAGCCCGTGTCATGAGTGGGCGTTTTGAAATCCTAGAAGGCATGTCAGTCTGCAACATTGACTGAAAAGCCAAGGAAGCGGCCGCCAAATTTTGCACGGAGTTGGAGAGCACATCCACCCAGGGTGGAGGAGTCACCATAGGGGCCTGAAAAGGTACCACAGGCTGCTGCGGCACAGGGGAAGCCTGTATATACATAGGCAACCCCGCATAGGGACCCACCGACTGAGACCCAGGAGGACTCCGCAATAACTGCGGGACACCCGGGGAATGGGGGATGGTCGGCTGGGGCAACGCCCTAGTAGGGAGAGCAGTCGGGACCAACAGACGGTCCGCAATAGACACCAGCACTTGAGAAAACATCGCCCACGGTGGTTCCTGCGCCAGAGAAGGTCTGGATGGGCCAGGAGTCACCTGGCATCGACTACACAGGCCATCCTGTGACAAATCCTTCCTATCTACTCGTGCAGAACAGCGTTCGCAGGAGGCCAACACCGGAGCCACTGAGCGCTCAACCTCCTCGTCTGACATGACAGAATATATTATATAGTCAAAAAATATATCTGGCAACAGGGCAGAAGAAAACGCACTCACCGGTGTGCTAAACAACAGCCCACAATACGGCACTGTGTAGCACACAACTGTATGTGACGGACCTCACAAATACGTGATCTATATAAGTGAGGTCAGTAGAAACGCCCCTCCCCCACACACCTGTAGGGCTTGTAGGAGAAGTAAAGGGATAGGTATAAGCTGACAGTAAGCAGAAAATAAGCACAGACAGGCAGCACTAGCAAAAGTCACATACCATGCAGAGAAGTCACATACTCACTGCACCTTTCCACTACAATCAACCTCCCAGATTCAGTGTCTGGGAGGGCTATAGTGCTGTGTACGCTGTCCTTAATCAGGGGAGAGGTACACAGGGGGACCGGTCCGCGTGCTCCCTGAAGATCTGCGCTGCCACTGTGAGAAAATGGCCGCTGGAGACCTCAGAGGAGGAGTGGCCCAAGTAATCTGCAGCTCAGCGACGCCAGACTCCGTGCTGAAAGGCGCGCTGAGCTGAGGGGAGGAGCCGCTAAACAGGGAAGGCTTCCTCCCCTGGCTAGCATATTAACCCCAGGGCTTGCCGGCATCCCGCTTGCCATATATCCCTGGTGGTCTAGTGGTCCCACGGGTTATTCCTCCTCAGAGGGGGAGCCCGCCGCCACCGCTAGCGGCCCCCGGTCTGTCCCCTAGGACCGGGGGCAAAGGACTGCATTTGCAGGCAAAACCCGCGAGCCGCCGCTAATCGGCGACTCGCGGCTTACCTTGTCCCCGGCGACTCCGGCAGCAGTCCAGGGAGGGACCCAGAGTCCGGCTAGTACGGACTCTGGCCTCCCGCCGCGATCCCCAGTGCAGTACTGGCGTCGCGGCGCCAGCGGGGAAGGAGAGCGGCAGCGTGGGCGTCTGCATAGACAGCCCGTCGCTGCCACACTAGAGCCTCTGTTGTAAAATAAAAATCTAACAGGCTCTTTTTTTTTTTTTTAAATAAAAATAGAAAGCTTTTGGGGGCTGCTCCTGGAACCCCCCTGCGCAGGTGACCCGACTCCGGCCGGGCACCAACTCAAACTGAGGTGCTGTGGCCGGGGGCGGGGTATAGAGGAGGACGGACCCAAGTGCATCCTGGGAGCAGCTAAAGCTTTAACTGCGTGGTGCCCATGGATCCAGATCCAGCTATACCCCAAGGTCAACCCTGTGGACCCCCTATGGACCCTGAAGTAGAAATATTCAGCTTAAATACATACATTATCCAACAATAAAATACTACAAAACTTCCAGCACGCTGTTATAAGTTATTGCAATACCTCTTTAACTTTAAATCCATGAATAGTTTCGCCTGGTTTATACTGCAAGGCTCTTTCACTTGCTGAACTTGCTTGCCATCTCCATGAAGTCTTAGAAAGAGCACTATTTAAAAAGGAAAATACTTGAACAAATTACAATCTTGCGTCTCATGAGATTTAGCATATCTAGAAGAGCATTTGGGCCCATTGCATCTGATCGCTTAAGACAACTTAATCATTGCTACTCCAAACTCTGAAAATAGTTTCAGTCTAAATGAACAGACCGAAAGCTCATCCTAATTTGGTTATTTGGTTAGGAAGCAGATTGGTTGAGGCTGTACTGCATAATGTTAGTAGCCAAAATAAAATACCCATGATAAAGTTTATCAGGTACAGTGAACATTGAAAGGTGTATTTTAGAAAGCTTATACTTTTAGAACAAAGAGCTGATTCAGCAAGGAACGCAGTCGCTTATATGCACGCAATCAGTCGATTAATGCGCAGTGCGAGTGCGCAAGCCAGACACTGCAAAACTGTAATCGCTGAGGCTACACAGACACATAGCGGAGTGATCGACAGGAAGTGCCGTTGGTGGGTGTTGACGTGGGGTGGCCGGGCGAACGCAGGCGTGCCAGTGCGTTTGAACGCCATTGCAGGGGCGTGCATAAATTATCCACTGCAATACCAGCTGCCGTCTGAGGTGTCATAGCGTGCGCGAAAAATAAGCAATTCCTGAGTAAGGTCTGAGCTCCATTAACGGTCCGATGTTACCAATTCATTAGAATGTAAGCACTTATGAGCAGGGCCCTTTATCCTCTTGTGCTTCTCCCTACTTTACTTTCATCTTCATCTTACTCCCCACTAGGTCACCTAACACTTGGTTGCTTAAGCTCTGCTGCTTATGTGGGTGTCATGGTTGCTAATGTAGTAATTTATGATTCATGTCCTTGTCCTGTATTGTATTGTACTGTAAGTCTTTGGTCACGTAATTGTATATATATTTTGTAAGGCGCTGCGAAACACTTGTGGTGCCATATAAATAAATGATGATAATAATTATTATTATTATTGTTCTCTATCTATGTTGTTAAAGTATATGAATGAGTGTAAGGGGACGTGGGCGTCCTTATGTCAGGCTGCGATCGCAATGCCAATGCAAACATTTACATGTGACCAGTGATATTAGCAACTGCGTTGCATGCGTATAGGCAGAATAGCGACCCATGGTGAATCAGGCCCTGCGTCCTTTTGCTCTGCTAACCATTTACAAGGTCATTTTTGTTATTTCCAAAACCGCTTAGAAATCCTTTTTTTTTTTTTTTTTTACTCAATTCGGTTTAGAATATTCTTTAAAATGGATTTAAATATTTTAATTTTAAAATAATATGCAAAAGAGGAATCCACAGGCACCCATTGTAAAATTGCCTCCCACCCCCAATGTCTATAGATCCCCCATCAGCAACAGATCCCCAGTGGCATTACCCCCAACCACCCCAGTGATAGATCCCCACTGACTCATTCTCCCACCTTTCCTGCCTGGGGTGTCACTCTCTGCTCTGGTGCTTCCAACACACTCAGTTGAGCTACAGACCATAGTGTGCTAGAAGCACCAGAGCAGCGAGTGACACCCCAGGTAGAAAAGAGGAACTGCACGGGTTGTGAAAGGTGCTAGAATGAACACCATCACTGTATTAAATTTTTTAAATCCATTTTTTTTTAAACAGCCTTCAGACACTGGCCCCTATTTTAAGCTACACAGAATATATTTTTATAGAGCAGCTCCACATATACTGTCTCCACTTGCAGGTTACATAGAATATATATTTTTATACAGCTCCACAGATACTGGACCCACTTTCAGACTCCCAAATACTGTCCCCAATTGTAGACTCCCAAATGCGGTCCCCACAGATTTTTTTTTCCAGCTCCAATACAGAGAGAGTGGACATAGATCTACTCTCTTCAATCAGTTCAGGCGACTGTTCCCGCCTTAACAGTGCGCCTGTGCTTTTATACAGGGGGAGGGATCTTTGCCCTCCAGTCTGACACCACCCCTGCACTGTGATGGACAACGTCCCCCGGCAACGTTGCAGCATCCCCTGCCTAGCACTCTCACCCGTCCCAATGCCGCATCCCCTGCCCGGCCCCTTCATAAATGCCGCGTCCCCTGCCTGGCACCTCCCCCCGCCCCAATGCGCCACATGCCGGAACCCTCACTAACATCTTAATTGCTGGCGGACTCGGAGCCTCCGATGTAAACATGTGACGGCGGCGCTCGCCGTCACATCCGGCAACCGTGTCCGTGGCAACGAGGACACATTAAGGGTGACCAGGCAATGGGATGCAGCGCATGGGGGGGGGGTTAGATCAGGGCACATGGCACTGGGGCAGGGGGAAGTGCAAGGCGGCAGCTGTTTCTTGCCGGGCATTGAGCCCACAACAACCATGTTCTTAAGTTTTTTGTTATTTTTTTTACCTTTTTTTGACACAGTTTACCTTTGGAGGGCTGTCCTAAGGGTGCAGGGTGGTTCCCACACCCCAAAACCCCAATTCTGCCCTTTTTTTTCGCCAGCTTTCATATGCGAATCTTTTTTGCCTATTCCAATGCATTGACTTACCGCACCGGCGAAAAGTCTTTGGAATTGAATACGCCTGGCGAAATGACGTCACCGGGGAAGCTCATCCGCAGAAAACGGCTTTTCGCACCTAATTGAATATGCCCCTATGTTTGATTTCGGCACTGCATACGGGGCACTACTGTTGGGGGCACTGCATAATGGGCACAACTACAAGGGGCACTGCATGATGGGCACTACTACTGGGGGAATTGCATGAGGGGCACTACTACAATGGGCATTGCATAAGGGGCACTACTACAGTGGGCAATGTGAATAAGATTGTGCTGTTACGTGGCGTAATTTGAATTGGGGATACTATTACATTTCGGCAGGACAGACCCCACGGCCCTTGCAGCGAGGTCATGCCCCCTTTTTCGTGCTTGGTAGATCACGAAAAGGTTACCACCTTTAAAAGTAGATCACAGAGTCCAAAAGTCTGGCCACCCCTGCCGAGAATGGATAAGTATGCAGGTGCAGGGTGAATTTCCAATTCATCGAAGAATAAAAGTGAAAATTATTGGTCTGGTGATATGGTCATAAAAGGTGAAGTGGAGGTAGAACCTTACAACTATTGAAGGGCTATATTAACTAAGCAGTTTAACCCCAAAACTTAACGTGGCATGAATATTAAATGCAAAGCCTGGCAGAGAAGTGTTGGCTTGCAAAAGCTGCTGCTTTGTAAGTACAACCCAAAGGGTGGAATTCAATTGTTTCTACCCCCCTTTGCGCCCGACTGAGCTATTCAATTGTTGCTCCTGTCTGGCGCGATCAGCTGCCAGAGCTACCTGTTTGGGCGCCCAAGCATCACTTTTCGCGGTCGTGCCCAGCACTTTGGCCGGGGGTAGCTGCTTTACGCAGCTAAACTCGACCACTTTGGGCACGATCAGCACGAAAAACAGTAGCAATTGAATAGCAGCCCGCGATCTCCTGTCACTTTAGACGGGAGATCCGGACCGCGTAAACAATTGAATTCCGCCCAAAGTACAAGAAAAGGCTAAATTTACATTATTGCCGTTCATTGTCCATGCTAGTGTTATAAATGTGCGATTGAGCTTCTGGATTTCGAGTTTTACATTTAAATTTTATATATATATATATATATATATATACACATTTTATATACACACACACACACAACTTTTTATCTATAATGTGCACTAAATATTTTATACAAAACAATAATAATAGCACATAAAACAGTAAAAGAAGCATTAATAGTCTGACCAGAAGATGGGTGGCTCTAAATGACAGATGCACCAGTGACTTCTGATGAGAATAAAAATGCTCTCTCATTATGACCTAGTATAAAGCACTGCCAAAAATATACAATGGTTCATACATAAAATGCATTTCCCCCACTGTATTTTCATTGTAAACATTTGAATTAAAATAAGTATAGCTTTCTAAAGGAATACCGCACTATAACAAAGATCACACAAATACAGTAACTAGACTAAACTTCTCAGTCCATTATCAACAATTATATAGCTTCAACATAATTCATAGCAATAATTAATAAAATTATCCCTTAGCAAGTCCTTAACAGTGACAATTAGTCATTATCTTTTTTTTATATTAACACAGCAACATATTATGCAGCACTGTATGTGTAAAAGGTTTACGATACAAATAATTAACATAGCAAATCGGATCTGCAATAAAACATGACTGATGCTGATCATGGGGTGTATCTGAGCTAGAGAGACTGAGACGTTTCCTAGTACAGGCAACAACTCCACACATTGTATAATGCCCCATCAGAGAGCGGCAGCACATGCTGGGACTTCCAGGTCCCCTACAGCTGACGAATGGTAGGTTACATACACCATGATGCTATGCTAACAGCAATAACACAGAGCGCAGCACATAGCGCACACACAATGCGGCCTGATCTCACCGGCCCAGCAGGAGCCCCGCTCTGCCCGGTCTCAGCATGTCTCTCCCGCAGCAGCAGCCAGGGACACACTCCGAGCCTGACCGGCTTCACAAACACACACGCTGACCTCACAACTTCCTACCATCCCGCTTCGCCATTGGCTACATCGCCAGCTAGGCGACTGCTGATTGGATGGTAATAACATTATTCCCTCTTGCTGCATGTAGATGAATTTCTAGCCTGTGCGATGTAGTATTAGTGTAACCTGGCATCCGACTCACTGTCTGTTGTCATTCTGTTCTGCCTATGTGTGTTTCCTGTGATCATGTAATGGTTACAGGGGCACCCACTTCTCACCGGTGTGCATATATGAGTAAGAGGCTGACACAGGAGAACCAGGGAGTTGATGATGGAGATTATGGCTATAATATACAGTAGGTTACCTTAAGTGCTAGTGCTGTGTCTTTTTGTGTATAATGCGACAGTGGCAGATATGACGCCTGACTCGTTGCATACATGCCTACTTCTGAAAGTAGGCAGGGAGACTGTAAAAGTAACACCTATGAGTGCGCGGTATAGTGGGCGTGTACCGCTACATCTGAGAGGCGTGCCATAAAATTCATTTACATCCAGTGGCGGCTCCAGAGGTGGGGCTGCAGCACAGTTAAAAATTCAAACGGGAGTGACACCAACTGTCATTTCACACACTGCCAAAAATTACACTGGCTGGGACTCACTGGCAGTTGGTGTGACTCCCCTATTTCCCATATGGATCCCATTTGAATGTATATATCTCTGTTTTTTTTATATATATATATATATATATATATCAGGGTAAGGTGCAATCGGAGAGTGCTACTATTTCAGGGAGAGTTGGCAATTATGGACTCGTGATCACTGTATATCATACCTCCCAACATTTGTAAAATCTAAAGAGGGACAATGCGCTGCAGGGCGCCGAAGGGGTGTGGCTTACACTGTGGGTGTGGCTTATACTCCCAGTGGGCGTGTCTTGTTACACCCACCCAGGGCCTCATTCATCAACGAGTTTTTGCACTCAAAACGAGTGTATGATAATAGTGCTCCAGCCAATCAGCTCCCAACTGTCAACTGTTTGAAAAATGACAGTTGGGAGCTGATTGACTCATACACAGTGAGTTTTATCACTCGTTTTGAGTGCTAAAACTCGTTGATGAATGAGGCCCTGAGTGTCTTTAACACCCAGTGGGCAGTCTACTGTACTGTGTAACGTGCTGAGAAACTTTTTGCATTTCTGGTCATACTGTCAACTTTAGGCTGATTGGGTGGTTCCCGCACCCCAAAACCCCAATATGCAATAACACAAAAAAATACCACACTGATGGCCATCCCTACCACAGTGCAGCAGCAATCTCTGCTCTCTCCATGCTGGATGTACCGCTGCACTGCTATACAGTGGGCAGCGATAATAGGCAGGTGAGAAGTGGTACGGGGGGGTGGGAGAATGCCCTGAATACGATAACACCCTAAATCAAAATGTACACTATTCTCTTAATGACCACAAAATTGCCACTCAATGACTATATATATAGAAAATGAAAGAAAGTGCCCAGCATTAAAAATGTTGGGGAAAACAGCCACTGTCTATATTTATATTAAATTATATATATGATCATGAACATCCTTCATCTATTATTTTTATTCATTTCCAATACCTTCTTCCTATTAAATATATGGCTTGGCCCTTTTACATTAACAATTATTAAGCCAGATCTGTAATAAAAACTAAAATAATACTAGTACTACCTGCAATCTCAATCTAAAATGCCAGCTGAGCCCGGGAGTATACCGTATGGGATTTACAGCCAGCTTCGGGAAAGCAGAGAAGAAGACTCTGCCACTTGCAGTCAGGCAACAGTTGGTGGGTGTGGCCGAGCGGAACATCTTCTGCATTAATAGGTCCCCCACAGTGTTCAACCCTGCTCTGATAAGTACATCAGCTCTGCTGCTTGCTGTCAGGCAATGGTTGGGAGATGGGCGTGCCTGGTCCCTGCGTCATCACGCTGATGGGCGCGCCCAGCCTTGTCGGAGCTGCCAGGCCACCCACAGCATCTAATTGCAGGATTTGGTGCGTGCACAGCGCGGCAAAGTTTCACCACTGTGTGCCCTGATAAGCACAGCAGCGGTGACCGATCTCTCTCCCAACCTCCCCCCACCTGTGGGACACTGCGGCCAGCAGGTGGGACAGCAGAACAGCTCCCAGAAAAACTGGGACTGTCAAGCGAAAATCGGGACAGTTGGGAGGTATGGTATATACTGTAGGCCGAAATGCCTTCGTAATGCAATAAACTCAAATGATCAAATTCATCCTAAATATTGCAGATGGTAATGAGCTGGGTAAAGAAGAAACAGATATAAGGGCCCATCTATCATTTTATATTTGAGGGTATATCCCTGAAACACCTGTTTGTATGAAGGAGGGACTGTAGTAGATATCTCCAATACCTGCTGCGATCCCTCCATTCCCGCTGGCAGCCGCATCCCCCATAGGTTTCTATGGGGGATGCGATGCTGCCAAACTTACCAATATCCGGAATGCGATGCATTCTGGATATTGGCCCCCACAGCTAATGCCATCTAAAGATGGTGTTAGCTTCTGTAGCCTATGGGCTACACTGCACCTAATTAGCCGGTGGAGGGTTCTTCCTGAACCCTCCACGGCAATGGTGGACGTGCATGTACAGTCAGGAGGACTGCGCAGCAGCTCCTGCAGCTCTCCGGGCACTTTGCAGGGATGGGCTCCTTTCGAAATCCCTGTCCCTGCGGGTGCCGGATGATACATTCTGGCGATAGGCTTGCAACTTGCAATGCGATCATAGTCGGTAATGTCATGCCCATATCTCAATGCAATTGTGATCATTGATAAAGTACCAGTGATCGCACACTGCAAAGCTTTATTTTAACACTGTGTTAAATCACTGTCCCTAATTTCAAGGTGTTATGGGAGTGCAGAAATTGGTTGCTGAAAGCCATGTTGTGTGCAGTGATTTTATGAATGTATCAGGCTTTAGATAATGGTCAGACATTTGTCGAAGACTAATTTACATAATTCCATATTTACATTAGGGGTGAGCGGGTTCGGATTTCTGAAATCCGAACCCCCCCGATCCGAGTCAGGCTCGACTTTTCCCGCCTGACTCGGATCTGAAATCGAGGCAAAACGTCATCATCCCGCCTTCCGGGTCTCGCGGGTTTTGGATCTTATATAAGGTACCGCGTCGGCGCCATTTTCTCACTCGGCTGTGGACAGTGAAGAGGGAGGGTGGGAGTTAGGGCTGGCTGGGCTGTGTAGTGTAGTGTAGTGTAGTGCAGAGTAGTGCTGTGCTGTGCTGCTGTTGTCCATAGGGGCTGTGGCCACTACTTCAAAGTCCATAGGGGCTGGCTGTGTTGTGCTGTGCTGCTGTTGTTAATAGGGGCTGTGTCCACTACTTCAAAGTCCATAGGGGCTGGCTGGACTGTGTTGTGCAGTCAGTTCTCCATAGGGGCTGTGTCCACTCCAAAGTCCTGTGCAGTGTCCCAGTCCTAAAGGTGTGCTGTAGTGTTGTCCAGGGGGTGCTCTGTCCATCAGGGGTGCTCCCCCCAAGTGCTAAAAAAATAATATTTTTTCTGTGTTTGTGAATTGTGTGCGCAGTAGCCGCACGTGCATCAACAAAGTAGTGCCAAGCGTGCGCCTGTGTCATAAGTAAAGGGCCGGCTGGCTTGACCGTTAAAGGGTGCTGTAACCCCCAAAGTACACTCCAGTCCAAACCAAAAAAAAAAATATTTTCTGTGTTTGTGAATTATGTGCGCAGTAGCCGCACGTGCATCAACAAAGTAGTGCCAAGCGTGCGCCTGTGTCATAAGTAAAGGGCCGGCTGGCTTGACCGTTAAATGGTGCTGTAACCCCCAAAGTACACTCCAAACCAAATAACAAAATATTTTTTCTGTGTTTGTGAATTGTGTGCTCAGTAGCCGCACGTGCATCAACAAAGTAGTGCCAAGCGTGCGCCTGTGTCATAAGTAAAGGGCCGGCTGGCTTGACCGTTAAAGGGTGCTGTAACCCCCAAAGTACACTCCAGTCCAAACCAAAAAAATATATATTTTCTGTGTTTGTGAATTGTGTGCGCAGTAGCCGCACGTGCATCAACAAAGTAGTGCCAAGCATGCGCCTGTGTCATAAGTAAAGGGCCGGCTGGCTTGACCGTTAAAGGGTGCTGTAACCCCCAAAGTACACTCCAAACCAAATAACAAAATATTTTTTCTGTGTTTGTGAATTGTGTGCGCAGTAGCCGCACGTGCATCAACAAAGTATTGCCAAGCGTGCGCCTGTGTCATAAGTAAAGGGCCGGCTGGCTTAACCGTTAAAGGGTGCTGTAACCCCCAAAGTACTGTACACTCCAAACCAAATAACAAAATATTTTTTCTGTGTTTGTGAATTGTGTGCGCAGTAGCCGCACATGCATCAACAAAGTAGTGCCAAGCGTGCGCCTGTGTCATAAGTAAAGGGCCGGCTGGCTTGACCGTTAAAGGGTGCTGTAACCCCCAAAGTACACTCCAAACCAAAAAAATAAATATTTTCTGTGTTTGTGAATTGTGTGCGCAGTAGCCGCACGTGCATCAACAAAGTAGTGCCAAGCATGCGCCTGTGTCATAAGTAAAGGGCCGGCTGGCTTGACAATTAAAGGGTGCTGTAACCCCCAAAGTACACTCCAAACCAAATAAAAAAATATTTTCTGTGTTTGTGAATTGTGTGCGCAGTAGCCACACGTGCATCAACAAAGGAGCAGCGCCAAGCGTGCGCCTGTGTCCCATAAGTAAAGAGCCGGCTGGCTCATTTCTTAAAGGGTGGTGTAACCCACAAAGTGCACTACTCTCCAGCAAAAATAAAAAAATATTTTCTGTGTTTGTGTGCGCCTTAGCCGCACGTATATATCAAATCGATATAACATAAATGGAGGACCAAACTTTCTCCGATAAAAATAAAATAGAGAAAGATCAAGAACCACTTCCTCTTAGTGCTGAAGCTGCTGCCACTAGTCATGACATAGACGATAACATGCCATCAACGTCGTCTGCCAAGGCCGATGCCCAATGTCATAGTAGAAGCCACATACAATCCCAAATGACAAAGTTCAGGAAAATGACCTTAAAAAAAATATTTAAATCATCTGAAGAGAAACGTAAACTTGCCAATATGCCATTTATGAAACGGAGTGGCAAGGAACGGCTAAGGTCTTTCCCTATGTTCATGACTAGTGGTTCAGCTTCACATGACGATGGAAGCCCTCCTCCCACTAAAAAAATCAAACGAGTTAAGCTGGCAAAAGCACAGCGAAGTACTTGGCGTTCTAAGAAGATATCACAAATCCCCAAGGAGAGTCCAAGTGTGGTGGCGGTTGCGATGCCTGACCTTCCCAGCACTGGACGGGAAGAGGTGGCTCTTTCCACCATTTGCACGCCCCCTGCAAGTGCTGAAAGGAGCACCCACAGTCCACTTGCTGATATGCAAATTGAAGATGTCACTGTTGAAGTACAACAGGATGAGGATACTGGTGTAGCTGGCGCTGAGGAGGAAGTTGGCGAGGAGGATTCTGATGGTGATGTGGTTTGTTTAAATCAGGCTCCGGGGGAGACAGTTGTTGTCCGTGGGATGAAAAAGCCCATCACGGTCATGCCTGGGCAGAAGACCAAACATTCCACCTCTTTGGTCTGGCAATATTTCTATCCAAATCCGGACAACAACTGTCTTGCCATATGTACCTTATGTAAAGGTGGAATAAGTAGGGGTAGGGACGTTAACCACCTAGGAACATCCTCCCTTATACGGCACCTGCAGCGCGTTCATAATAAGTTACTGTCAAGTTCAGAAACTTTGGCTAAGACCGTAAGCAGTCCAGGGACACCTAAATCCCGTTGTCCTGTTGTATCCAATCGCCTGCAAACCACACCGTCAACTTCCTCCTCGTCAATTTCCTCCTTAGTCAGGATCTTTAGTAGTCCTGCAGGCCATGTCACTGGCATGACTGACTCACCTATCCGGGATTCCTCCGGAGGATCCTACATTGCTACGCCTCCTGCTGCCGCTGCTGCTGTTGCTGCTGCTGGGAGTCGTTCATCATCCCAGAGAGGAAGTAGGAACACCACTACTTTTACTAAACAATTGACCCTCCAACAGTCTTTAGCGAGGAGGATGAAGTACGACAGCAGTCATCCTGAAGCAAAACGTATAACTGAGGCCTTGACTGCTATGTTGGTGTTAGACGTGCGTCCGGTATCCGCCATTAGTGCAGTGGGATTTAGACAATTGATGGAGGTAGTGTGTCCCCGGTTCCAAATCCCGTCTAGATTCCACTTCACTAGGCAGGCGATACCGAGACTGTACAGAAACGTCAGAAAAAGTGTCCTCAGTGTCCTGAAAAATGCCGTTGTACCCAATGTCCACTTAACCACGGACATGTGGACAAGTGGAACAGGGCAGACTAAGGACTATATGACTGTGACAGCCCACTGGGTAGATGTATCACCTTACGCAGCAACAGCAGCAGCGTCACCAGTCGCAGCATCTCAGAAACGCCAGCTCGTTCCAAGGCAGGCTACGCTGTGTATCACCGGTTTCAGTAAGAGGCACACCGCCGACAACCTCTTAGAGAAACTGAGGGAAATCATCGCACAGTGGCTTACCCCACTTAGACTCTCCTGGGGATTTGTGATATCTGACAACGCCACCAATATTGTGCGGGCATTACATCTGGGCAAATTCCAGCACGTCCCATGTTTTGCTCACACAATAAGCTTGGTGGTGCAGAATTTTCTGAAAAGCGACAGGGGCCTGCAGGAGACGCTTTGGGTGGCCCGAAAAATTTCTGTCCACTTTCGCCATTTAGCGACTGCGTGCTGAAGACTGGAGCGCCAGCAAACACTCTTGAACCTGCCCCACCATCACCTGAAGCAAGAGGTTGTGACGCGGTGGAACTCAACCCTCTATATGCTTCAGAGGATGGAGGAGCAGCAAAAGGCCATTCAAGCCTATACATCCACCTATGACATAGGCAAAGGAGGGGGTATGCACCTGACTCAAGCGCAGTGGAGAATGATTTCCGTGTTGTGCAAGGTTCTCCAGCCCTTCGAACTTGCCACATGTGAAGTCAGTTCAGACACTGCCAGCTTGAGTCAGGTCATTCCCCTCATCAGGCTTTTGCAGAAGCAGCTGGAGAAAGTGAAGGAGGAGCTAAGACGGAGCGATTCCGCTCGGCATGTGGGACTTGTGGATGAAGCCCTTCATTCGCTTTGCCAGGATTCCAGGGTGGTCAATCTGTTGAAATCAGACCACTACATTTTGGCCACCGTGCTCGATCCTAGGTTTAAAGCCTATGTGGTGTCTCTCTTTCCGGCCGACACAAGCCTGCAGAGGTGCAAAGACCTGCTGGTGAACACACTGTCAGCTGAAGCGGAACGTGACACGTCAACAGCTCCTTCTTCATTTTCTCCCGCAACTGGGGCTGCCAGGAAAAAACGTAGGTATCCTAAGCAACCCACTGGCGGTGATGCAGGGCAGGCAGGACCAAGTTTGGACATCTGGTCCGGACTGAAGGACCTGGCAAAAATTTCTGACATGTCTACTGTCACTGCATATGATACTGTCACCATTGACAGAATGGTGGAGGATTACATCGGTGACAGCATCCAAGTAGGCATGTCAGACAGTCCATACCTGTACTGGCAGGAAAAAGAGGCAATTTGGAGGCCCCTGTACGAACTGCCTCTATTTTACCTGAGTTGCCCCCCCTCCAGTGTGTACTCCGAAAGAGTGTTTAGTGCAGCCGGGAACCTTGTCAGCGAAAGGCGTAGGAGGTTGCTTCCACAAAATGTGGAGAAGATGATGTTCATCAAAATGAATTATCAGCTCTTCCAGGGAGACCAGCCTCCAGAACGTACAGAGGGACCTGTGGTGGTGGATTCAAGTGGGGACGAGTTAATACTTTGTGAGGATGAGGATGTACACACTGAAAAGGGTGAGGAATCGGTGGATGAGGAGGATGAGGATGACATCTTGCCTCCGTAGAGCCAGTTTGTGCAGGGACAGATTAATTGCCAGCTTGTTTTGTGGGGGCCCAAACGAACCAATCATTTCAGCCACAGTTGTGTGGCAGACCCTGGCGCTGAAATGATTGGTTTGTTAAAGTGTGCATGTCCTGTTTATACAACATAAGGGTGGGTGGGAGGGCCCAAGGACAATTCCATCTTGCACCTCTTTTTTTTTCTTTGCATTATGTACAGTTTGGGGCCTAGTTTTTCAAACTGCCATCCTGTCTGCCACTGCAGTATCACGCCTAGATGGGTCACGTGTTTGTGCCGCCCACTCGTGTCGCTTAGCATAGTCATCCAGCTACCTCGGTGCAACCTTTTGGACATAAAAACACTATTGTGAGGTGTTCAGAATAGACTGGAAATGAGTGGAAATTAAGGTTATTGAGGTTAATAATAGCATAGGAGCAGAAAAACCTACAAATTCTGTGATTTTAGCTGTTTTTATGCTTTTTAAAAAAAAATACAGATCCAAAACACAAAACCCAGAACCCAAAACACGGAAGGGTGGTTTTGGCAAAACCAATCCAGATCCAAAACACGAAGAAAGATCCAGATCCAAAACCAAAACACAAAACACGAAAAGTGGCCGGTGCACACCCCTAATTTACATATGCTTTATGCTGTATAATGAAGCAGTACATGAGATTTAATAGGGCATTGGTACTTCCATTTTGTTTCTCTGTCCAAACTCAGATTTAAATGGAAACTAGTGTGATGTCTTTAAGGCCGCTCCCTAGGGAAACTGTTTATATAACAAAGTGAACGAGATCATGCCCATATATGTGTCCTTGTGCTGGGGAAACTATTCAGACTAAATATGGGATGCAGCACTCCATGAGTATCACTCAAAAGGAATTCATTTTCGAGTCTGATTGCTAAGGAGGAGTTAACAAAAATAAGCTTTGTCTATCTGATAATGTTAGTGGGTGTATGAAAGGGGCGTATAATCTGAATATTGTAATAATGTATAAGTACTGTGTGACAATGTCAATCATGGTTATTCCTGCATTATAACCCTGGGAGTATATGTCCCAGTTAAAAGGGCTTGATCTAATTATTTAATTAATTAATAAAATTACAAATTCTTAAGTATACTGGTTTGGAGAATATTACTTATTTTGGTACAACACCTGGTTAAAGGTAACTTAAACACATTGCATAAGGTGTTTTTGATAGAAAGAAGCTAAGAAAAGGTCGCTGTTTAGTTATGTGACCAGACATACTTTATCCTGAGTCAACATTGTCTTACCTTCAGTTTATCTGAAAACATACACCATAAAATAGTTATTGTTGAGATTTCCAACATTCATAATTGAGGCAACAGTGCCCCCTACTGTCTATTAATATTTATGTATATTTATAAACATGACCTTTATACTTGTTAAAATGCTTATATAGGAGTTTTTCTCCTATATAAGCTGTAATTTTAGTCAGTATAGAATCAGCCTGTTGTTCGATGTACGAGATTCCAGCTCCAAGGTGTTGGAGGGGTTCCTGGGATGGAAACCATTTATGTTCTGAGTAGATGATCTGACAAGCGTTAAGTGTTAATAATTTTCTTTTACTTTGTAATAAATGTCTTTTTATCTGATATTTGTTTGCGTGGCTTGATTAACATCTTTGTATTCAAGAATCTTATCTCGTTCCACTGAGAACACAAGGGATATTCCCAGGTTTTAGAAACGTTCTCGTATTTTTCAATATTGACTGCTAGCACAATAAAATCTGTCTATGATACCTCTTATTTGCACATACTTCCCAGCTGTCCTGAAGAGTCCTGAGGGCTCTGGGCCTGATTCAGACCCGCTCGGAAGTGGGGCGATGTTGGCCGAGTGCGCATGCGCACGAGGGAGCCAGCTCCATCATGCGCATGCGCGAGACCCACATAGCAACGGGCAAGCCGTCGCTGTGGGTCTTGCTACAAAGGGGGCGTGCTGTCGATGGTGAGTGACAGCACGCCCCCTTTGGTGGGCGTGCCGGGGGCGTGGCTGGCCAGACGGATGCGTTCCCATGGGAACGCCTACCGTCTGGGACCAGCCCCACTGACATCACAAGTGCCAAAAGCACTCCAGGGCTTGCGGCAACGAGACCCTACCACAAGGGTCTCATCGCAAGCCCGATGGTCGAGATGGTCTTGTCTATCGCGACCATCTTTTTGGCCGCTCGCTATAGCCGTGGGTGGTCACCCACAGCTATGCGAGCGGCCAGGAGGCCGCTCTAAAATTCAGAGGGAGGGCACTGATTCAGAGCGAGCGCTCTGAAAGAGCGTCCGGCTCTGAATCAGGCCCTCTGTCCCATCTGTGGACAAAGGGAAAGTTAGGCAGAATATCTGGGTAACTACTTACTACTTTACCGCAGCAGACAGATTCTGCCCACTTTCTAAAACTATGTTAAAATCAAATAGAGGAAACATGACACAATGGGGATTGTAGTCCTGCATGGTCCACCAAGATGATACTGTTGCTGACATTCTTATGTGCACCATCATTGTTAGCACAGTGTCCCTGTGAAATATTTTAAAATGTAGGCAACCATAATTGCACAACGTGCAGTAAGAAAATGTATACCTGAAATCTGGCATGTTCAAAAAAATGGCGTACCTAGCAAATTCTTAACTCTCCTAGTATGTAAACAATAATAGCATAAATATTTAGCAGGACCCTCCTCCTCTGCAGCGCCATCTTCCCATTGACCACTTCAGGAATATGGCACCGTGTAGTGAAAGCAAAGACTCTCCTTTGCTCTATTGTGTGCATGCGCCACCTTCCCGAATATCACTGATGGCATCGTGGAAGAGGAGGGACCCGCTTGCTGGCACAAGATAAGATGCAGGGCTGGGGAAGGGGGGGCACTGCTCAGAGGAGGGGACCCGCTGCACATGGGCTCCCTGGAGCATTAATACGCCACTGATGTTCAGAGTCATGCTGATTCAGTTGTATCTCCACTTGCCACTGAGTGGGTATTAGTTGGACGGAATGGGACGTTTGCACATAGAATAAGTTTGCCTTCGGCATGTTGACAGAATTGCAAACTATTGAGAAGTGAACGAATGCAGTGATCTGTCCAACTTCAACCAAGAATAAGACTGGTGTAAATACGTGCTGTGATGATGACCAGTGCATTAATAGGGGCAGTGCAATTGCTTAGATGCAGTCGTCTCTGAATTTAGGTGAAAATCCACATTTATTTCCAAACACAGAAAGCTTTATGTGCATCTCTGAATTAGGCCCTTAGTGTGCCAGTATGGAAAATCTGTAACAGCTGTGCACATTAGATCAAAATCACCCCTCTATGTCTTAATATAGCCTTGATGTAGCCGACTCTCCCAAAAGATTCACCACAGTCATTGGAAGCAAGGCTTCAATCTAGTGGCGTAGCCAGGGAGGTGCAAGGGGAGCGAATGCTCCTCCTGGCTGACAATCTGTTAAGGATCGTACCTATGGCCCCAGTCCCTCATACTGTTGTTATTTTTTTTTTAATAGCTTAATGGCTATGTTGGGACCATCGCTGCATATTTTCTTGATAAGCTGCAAGCAGTGTCTGATCAACAAATATGCTGATTAGGCTGCATCCGTGGACTGAATAATTTGTTTCTCCCCCAAGTACCCTCCCCATGTCTCCTCTGTTGACCACTGACACACCTAGCCAGGAAGAGAGGTAGACGGAAGACAGAGACTGACTCTGCAGTGCTGGTTGCCTGGAAGAAGTTTATGAATAATGCCGGGTGCACAGTGAGCAATGTGTACCTCGGGTACACATTAGAAAAAAGTAATAAACTACAGAACAATCCCTCTTTCCGTCCTTCATTACCTGCAACGGGGCCACATGCGATATCATCCGTTTGGCATGCAGCACAGCCGACAGATTATACCGCATGGGAGCACGCATATTGGCCGTACACACTGAGCAATGCGGCCGATAAGTCGTTCCGATTTGGCTGAAACGACTTATAATGCCGACATCGTCTCAGTGTGTACCAGCTTAAGTGTTATGTCACATCTTTATAAAGGACAGGACAATATATTTTAAGGTGGATTCCCTAAGGAAGGCTCTTCGCAAAACTGTTTTTATTGGGGGTTTGGGCACCAAGGGGTTAACAAGTGTATTACTGAACACAGATACCAGATTATCGTGAATCTGCATGTGCACAGGACTCATTCTGCGAATGTGCAGAACGGGTCCTGTGTAATCGCATGCAACCCCTTCTATGCCTCTGCCTGTTTGACAGGCAGAGGCATTTAAGCTGTGGTGCGGGTTCAGCCTGCATTCTTAGGAAACATAAACAAAAAAAAATCATTTTCTTTCACATTTCATTAACACTTTTTACACATCTATCCTTTACTCTTCACTATCACCTTTTTTCCCCTTTGTGGTGTGATGCCCTGGGGATGGTCCTTGGCTGGAAATTTTTGGGGGTACCTTCTCGGACGTGAACCCCTTAATGTTAGGGAAGCCAGTATACAGGAGCCTTGACGATGGCCTGGCGCTTATTCATATATTTGCAAATGTATGTAACTAATACCTCTGAATCTCTATTATCATGTAGGATTTAAGTATTTTTTTCTGTATTCCTAGGAAACATGTCTGTCCTGTTTTCCGGGAGTGGCAAGGCCAGGGGCTGCGTCCACGGACGCAGTTTCCTGGTCTCGCAAGCCAGCCAGCCTGAGTAAGCTGAGGATTACTCAACTGGCTAGCAGCCCAGCGCCGTCTTCCGGTCGCGATGGTTATCCCAGCCTGCGACCTTGGTCTCAGTTCTGGGATCGCAAACGCAGCAGGGGCTGTCATAAACCTCCTGCTGCATTTGCATATTTATGCTTGCGCGCAGCTTTGCAATTCTGTCCCAAGCTTAATCACCCCCCAAGTTTTTAAACTTAGCTCTCTCTTTTTTCAAATCAAATGATATTACATTGATATTGTTGAACATTCGGCCTAATCCAGATTTGGGAATAGAGTAAGAAATAAGTTACTGTGCATCTTTGTAAAACCATGCTGCACTGCAGGTGGGGTAGATGTAAAATTAATTTATTTTTATTTATTACCAGTTATTTATATAGCGCACAGATATTCCTCAATGCTTTACAGAGAATATTTGGCCATTCACATCCATCCCTGCCCCCAGTGGAGCTTACAATCAATATTCCCTATCACATGCTCACACACATACACACTAAGGGTAATTTTGTTAGGAGCCAATTAACCTACCAGTATATTTTTGGAGTGAGGGAGGAAACCGGATTACCCGGAGGAAACCCACGCAAGCACAGGGAGAATATACAAACTCCACACAGTTAGGGCCGTAGTAGGTATGGAACCAACAACCTCATGTGCAGGGAGATTTAGATTTGGGAGGGGTGTGTACAAACTGACCTCTAAATTGCATTGTAAAAAATAAAGCTTTCCAGGATATGTAAGCTACATTCAAAAGCAGCCAGTATTTACCCCACATGCAAAAATAATTTATGTATTTTCACCCCTTGTATTGCAACATGGTTTGTCCAGGTGCACAGTTACTTGCTCTGGACCTGATTCATTTCTGATCGCTATTGCGATTGCACCTGTGATTACGCACGGAGGTCCACTGCGAAAATATGCTCACTTCCCCTTACATCTGTAATACATTGCAATTCTGCGCAACCTTTGGTATCATCGAGTACCATTGGAGCCTCACGCACAATTGCACAAGGTCAGATCTTACTCAGAAATTGCTAACCTCATCGCACGCAGTGGGAGCTTAAGCTGCGTATGCCATCGCAGTGACTAATTTATGCACGCCCCTGTATTGGCGTTCAAACGCACTGACACCCATGTGTTTCGCCGAGCCCCTCCGTCAACACCCCCAAATGCTCACTTCCTGTCAATCACTCTGCAATGGTTCTGCGTAGTCTCTGCAATCACAGTGTGATTGCAGTGAAACCTTAGTACATGCACACTGCGATGCATGCGCAGAACGCAACAATCGGCCATCTGCGTGCGTAATCGCAGTTGCAATCTGTAATGAATCAGGCCCTCTATCTTGCTCTATTCTTAAATCTAATTCAGGCTCATTGCAATTGATATTATAGCATAGTAGAGGTCGGATGGGCATGTGGAGGGATCTGATGGCATAGAGTTTGCAGAAGGGTAATTCCGAGGGGTATTTAAGAGGCATATGGAGGATTCTGATGGCACATAAGGGTCATCTGGTGGATTTAGGGCACATAAGCGGTATGTGTAGTAATTTGCTTACACCAGACATGTGCATAGATTAGCACAGAAAACTGTTTTTCATTGTAGAAGCAGCATATTTTTGTTTCTTATGATGTGCAGAGTGTGCCGATTACTGGGCAATTCCAAGTAGACTTTAGTATAACAGTAAGGTGTTTGTTTCTGCATATAGTGTACTAAAGGCAGTTTGTTTTTAAAGTGGTGGAGACTAGTGATGTTTGGATATTTTCCTATCACAGAGCTTTATAGTCACAGGAAATAGCCAGGTTTTAACACCAGCTTATAAGTGTCAATAATCAAGCCACAGCTACTACATCTAATGGGATGTCATTGCAAAAGAGCATTCTTCTGTTCACTCAAATAAATGTGTATAAAAACTGAAAGTTGTGACTTGGTTTATGGTTGCTCTAATGATGATTTTGTGCTGCCCCCCTCCTCCCTCTTTTCACTTACAATGCTCTCCTTCCCTTCAAGTTCTGTCCTGTCCTAATCTTTTCTGCTGTTTCTTATCTTCTGGCAGTGGGCGTCTGAGCTCAGGCTGGCCATGGCAGCAGTTCGTCTTCTGGGAGATGTGTCATGCCCCAATATTGCTGACACACTGTTACTGGAGGAAGGACAGCCAAGCGCACCACTCATGTATTATCCATCTAAGCAAGCACCTGGCATCTTGTTGGACTGCATTTTGGCAGCCGTGCTGTCCACAGGACATCACTCCCTGGTGATGGCAGCACCCTTGCTATGGCCCTGCTGAGAATCTAGCAGCTAAACTCAGTACTCATGGTACAATAATGAAGAACTAGTCCAGGTTTGGCGCTGATCAAAATTACTAAAGAAAACAGGTGCAGCTGTTTAAAAGGAAAGGTTGTGTATTACCTTTCAAGAAACAAAGCAAACAGACATATAGACTGTGCACCTTACTGATGTAATTAAGGTCTCAAACTAATATAAATAAATATCCACATTTGTCATAGGAATTATACATAAGAAACTGAATGTTCCTCTTTGAATATTGAAGGATTCAATGTTCCAATTTAACTGCACCACAGGGATTAAGAAATGACAATGACTCGTAACACATAGGCGCCAATGTAAAACAATGTAACAGTCTTAGCAGTCAAGTGACATTTGCTTGTATAATTAGCGCTCGTAAAAGCAGGTATCTCTGGCTGTGCTGAAATATATACCAGCCAGTGCCGACTTAAGAGTCCAGGGTGGGCTTTAATAGCAGCAATGTTATCTGTGCTGCAGGTGAGCTGATGCTTGTGTAGACAAGCCTTTTTGTGAATGCAGTGCAAGGATCTCCCTGTGCGGCCACCAGTAAGGCGTGTGTAGGGGCTGTGAGCCAAACACGGCTGCTCAGCTGATGGAGCTCAGAGGCCTGACCAGGAAATACAAGGAACTCCTGTGCGGTCAGCGGTAAGCCGTGTGCAGGGGCTGTGAGCCAAACTCGGCTGATGGAGCTCCGGAGCTCAGAGGCAGACCAGGCAGTTCTCACAGGACACTGAGTGCTTGATTTGGCAACAGCTGCTCGACGCATTTCTGTGTCACATGACACTTCCTCAGGAGCAGTGGTAAAGACATTTTTTTTATAGCCAGCAATGTAGCAGATTGATAGCTTAATTGGCTTATTCACAGGTGTAACATTTGCTGATAATATTGTGCACGGTATATGTATCACTTTTAAAAGCACAATTGCAGTGTAAAAAGATGTGCACATAGATTCTTCATTGTAGAAAAATATACAAAACTACATATATTTAAATAACATTAATAGTTAAAAAAAAAAAGTTTGAGACCAATAATTACTCAGTAAAATCTGAGTAATATTCCTTTAGCCATAACATACTCAGATGCTTATATAAGCAAATATATAAAATTCTGAATAAAGCTACAATAAAAGAACAATCGATCACCATGGGATTAGTCAAATATAACTAATATAGTACTGAGCAATTCCGCGGTCACAGACTAACATTCAGAGCACACATTTCAACTATGATCTTTAATAATCTAGTCTTAAATTTTCAGGGACAAAACTGAAAGTGGTATGAGTTGATACTCCAAAAGATGTAGTGCAGTATGAAGCATAATGCATTGGTTCCAAATTAATATAGTGTATGTTCAGGACCTTTAGTTTTGGTGATGGACTAACACACAAAATACATCAACATTTATAGCGACGCAATTTAATCAAAAGTCTGTGAACTAAACATAATAATTGAAGCAATTTTAATTATATGATACACAGTACATGCTAGAGGTCATGTCAATATGTGTTTTTTATAAAATTAATTTGTTTACTTATTTCACAAAAAAGTATGGTCGCGGACTAACAAGGAAAGTGGTCGTGGACTAATAAATGAAAATCCATTTCCAAAGTATATTGAAACAGCATTTTAACATTGTAATGGCTGCCATGGAGGATTGAAAAGGAAATAAAATGATCTGCTGACACTGCAATTACAATCTTGAGTGAGCCACTATCTCAGAAAGGAAAAAAACATGTACACTTGAGTGGATCTAGCATTACAAGCAAATTTCTCCATGAGATTATGCAAATATTGTTGAAATATGGATTACTCTACTGTGCTGCCTCCATGAATGCCCCATAACTGTAGCATTCTCCTTTACTTATAGACAATACACAAAATGGCATGAAACCAGGTTCTTGCTAGAAGACCCGGAGCTGCATGCAAGTTCATGGCTGAAATTTATGGGCACATTAGCAGGCACTGGTGGCAAACTGTAGCAGCCAATACTGGTGGTCAAGCCACCTGAACCAAGGCAACCTCACAGAGCAAGGAAGGCCAGCTGTGGAGAGACCAGATAAGTAACATGGCACATGGGAACCTTGGCATCGCTTTAACCCCTGCCACTGAATCTATGTAGGTGCTGCTTGTGCCAGTCTCCAGGACCCCATACAAAAAAAACACTGCCTGGCCTATGCCTTAATCAGGGCCGGCCTGAGACAATTTTTTGAGGTAAGCAAAAAAAATGGCAGCGCCCCCAGAGGTACTAAGTGCGCACCCGAAAAATTTAAGGGGGCGTGGTCCCATGGGAAAAGCCATGCTTGGTGGTCACGCACTCAGTGCCACACTCCCAAGAGCCTCTGCTGTATCTACTGCGTGTGTGTGTGTGTACATATATATATATATATATATATGCATACAATCAGAGAGGCTCTGGGAGTGTGGTGCTGGCGCTGCCTGCACTTAATGAGTGACCAGCACCCAGGAGGGACTCCCACCTGCATATTTTACTTACAATACTATTGGAGCTGCCAATGGACGCGGCACCGCCCGCATTCTCCGAGTCCTCAGGTCTGGGACTCCTCTTCAATGATGGCTGCAGGTATCCAGGCTGGCCAGCCCCAGCCTTTTTTGCGCACTGTGAGTGCGACGTGACATCATGTCGCATTGCCAAACTGTCCAAAGATACCGTGGGAGTAGGAGCCACGACGTGGCTCCAGCTAGCCTCTAGTAATAGAATGACAGGCAGCTGTGTCACAGTCTGCCATTCTGACCTGCATGAAGCTGGCCGCAGCCGGGTCAGGATGCCCTCCTGTATGTGGCGTCCTACTCGGCTGCGTAACCAGCGTATGGGTAGAACCGGCCATGACTGTAGTCTCCGCTGTCACATTATGCCACACTGTACAACCCTCAGTATATAACATTATGCCACGCAGTAGTGCCCCCAGTAGGTCACATTATGCCATGGTCTAGTGACCAAAGTGTCATTATGCCATGTTGTAGTCTCTGCTGTAAGTCACATTATACCACACTGTAGAAACCCTAATTGGATCATCCCTGAATGTTAAGCACGAATAAGCATAAAACTAAAGGCAATAAAAAAAATTAAATGTCATAGAATAAAAAAAACTACACACATAAATAAAAACCTACACTAATGTCCTACTGAGTACAATAATATAACTAAAATGAACATATATAAGAAAAAAAAAAAACAAAACTTAATGACACTATAAAAACAATCCCCCTCCCAACCACAGGTAAGGGTACCACGGCTTTTCTGCGCCCTAAACCTTCCACGACCCTAGAGCCTCTTGACAGTACCAATACAGTGGTGTATACAGGGAGGGGGCGGGTCTCGAACCCGTGGACGTGGCCATCTCAGGCGGGGACTTACGCCCCGCGCCACCGTGACAGCCATTAAGCAGAGGCTGCTCTGTGCAACTTATCTCGAAGCCGAGGGGGTGACGTCATTGGTGGTGAGCAGCGGCGCCACCTGGTGGCAGCTGCTGAAAGTGCAGGAACATTATCGCGATTTCCTCACACTGCTCCGAGTCCCGGTGCGCAGCCCACCCCACACTAGTCTAGTGTTGCTGTCACACTCACCAGCATCACCGCCTGCCTCTGCGCACCCTGGCCGGGTTCGTCCCTTCAGAGACAGACACAACCAGTGCCTGCCCGCCTGTAGCGTCGGATACGCGGCCGTGCTGCCAATGTCCCACTACCATCGCCAGTGCAGGATCCCGCAGGTAAGTTTTCTACTGACGGGGAGAGAAGGGGGCTTTGCTGTCACTCTGTGCTGTTCTCTGTGTCTGCCCCTGTATAGCTGGTATGGGGACTGGCATGCAGGGGCGGGCTGGAAGAGCAGGGCGCTATGTGCTCCACGGGCTGCACTTTGAAGCTGTTTGGCCGGTAATAAACCAGCCTTATAGAGTTTGATGCCGCCATGACAGGGGAGCAGCAGATAGTGGGGCCAATCAGGAGCATTGCTGAGCAGATAGGGGTGGAGGAGGCGGAGTCGAGATGTCCTGACCTGAGCCAGTGTGACTGATTGTAATGCCGGCGGCTGTGGGGGAAAGCACAGCGGCGGGGACCGGGGATGACGCCCTTATAGCTTAGCGCCGTACGCAGCTGCGTACCTGGCGTAATGGGCCGGCCGCCCTGGCCTTAATAATGCCTCCTGTCCCTTTAACCAATCCAACTTTGTAACTGATGGACAGGGGGGGTGTTCTTGTGTTCTCCCCTATGTCCATGCGTGTGCCAGGGAGTGAGAGACAGCCAGGGGCAAACAGATTTGTAGAGGGGTTCCTTTACTTCGCATGGGGGTAGGCTCTGATCGTGAGTCCGTCGCCTATGCAGAGACACAGACAAAGCTGTCTCTGAAAAAAATGTGGTGCCTTGGAAGATATCCTCTTCAATTCCCAGGCGTCTTTCAGTCTAATGCTGGATACACACTGAAGTGATGTCGGCACAATATGTAGTTTCCGGGTGAATCGGAACGACATATTGACCGCATCATTCCGTGTGTACGGCCAATATGCGCGCTCCCGTGGACGATAGCGCAAGCAGCCCCATTGCAGGTAATGAAGGACCATCCTTCATTACCTTGTCGTTCCATCCTTCATTACCTTGTTCTGATGTGTACCCATGATCCAATATGTCGGCCCATCCTGCTGGGTACACATTGCTCAGTGTGTACCCAGCTTAAGGTAGAGACTTAATGGGAAATGTACGAAACTTTGTAAAGTGGTCAAGTGAAGAAATTTCCCATAGCAACCAATAAGCTTCCAGGTATCATTTATATAGTACATTCTATAAAATTACAATTAGGAGCTTATTTACTAAGTTCTAGTCATGTTCATTCCCAATATTTAAAAGGGCAGTGTTTTACTAATTATGTCTTGCTAGTAAAAGCACTGCCCTTTTAAATATCGGGCATACACACGAACAGAAATGTCTCATTTTACAACCAGGCTCTTAGTAAATAATCCCCACAGAATCTGTTTGGTTGCCATGAACAACTCCTCCACCTGTTCTCTATAGAAGGTTTGATACAGTGGGCATGATTTAGAAGTGTACACAGTACTGATGTCTGCGTAGTTAAGTGATTATTTGTTACTGCACGCAAAGTCTCAAATTTCCTTACTGTGCACATGCAAACCAATGGCGATGCCCGATTCATTTGCATATGACATTGCTATGACTTGAGATGGTGTCTGAGAAACGTGGGTCTTTCAGAGTGTGAACTGGAAGTTGACCAAAAGTGATCACAAAAAGAGAAGGTGGCATGGGCGTTTCTTGGCATGCATTTGTGTCTCCTCTCATGACTCCTCCCCCCCCACTTCCACTTACAGTAGGTGTTCCCCAACATTCTGTTTTTGGACCTCTCCTATTCTCCCTCTATATGTCCTCTCTAAGTAAACTCATCAGTTCCTTTGACCTCTAATATCATCTCTATGCTGATGGTACTCAGATCTACCTTTCCTCCCCTGACCTCTCCCGCTCTCTCCTCACTCATATCTCCAACTGTCTCTCTGCCATCTCTTCCTGGATGTCCCAGCGCTTTCTTAAACTTAATATGTCTAAGACTGAGCTGATCATCTTCCCACCATCTTGCACCCACAATTTGATTATCAATTGATGGCACAACTATCTCTAGCCCCAAAGTGCACTGTCTTGTAGTTATCCTGGACCGTCTCGTTCAAACCACACATTCAGCACCTCTTGCAGTCCTACCATTTCCATCTCAAAAATATTTCCAAGATCAGACCCTTTCTCACCCAGGATGCTACTAAAACCCTTATCCACTCACTGGTCATCTCCAGATTGGACTACTCTAACCTATCTGGCCTACCTGACTCCCACCTCTCTCCAATCCAATGTGTACTCAAAGTTGCTGCTCGGCTTATCTTCCTCTCCAAATGTTTTACATCTGCCTACCCTCTCCTACAAGCCCTCCACTGACTCTGTCACAAACCATGCTAGAGACCTCCGGCTGAGACCCCTGCATCTCCCCATGCGCTTATGTCATCGCGCCTCGCTGAGTCGCTGGCCGCTCCTGTCAGTGGAATCCAGAGTGGGGCCTATGCCTGAAGGTGGTTTACTGCATCCCCGCTGTTGCCTAGGTGTCCCAGCCACACTTCCATGCACTTCCTGCACTTCAGTGTGTCAGACCTCCGGATCATGGGCACGGCCATCTTGGATCACGTACAGTCAGCAGCACTCTCCAGCCACACTTCCATGCACTTCCTGCACTTCAGTGTGTCAGACCTCCGGATCATGGGCGTGGCCATCTTGGATCAAGTCCAGATCCATCCAGTCAGCAGCACTCTCCAGTTGCTCCAGCCAATCAGCATCAGACCAGGGGTATAAAAGCCCTTCCCTGACTCTGTCTCATTGCCAGTACAATAGTGCTCTTTGCTACAGCAAGACCTATGTTCCTGAGCTCCGCTGGTTTCCTTTCCAGTTTACCTGCCTCAAGTTCCTGTATACTCCAGTCGGGAGTACTCCTGCTTCCAGTCCAGCACACTCCAACCCGGAGTCCTATTCAAAGTGCTCACCCAATCCAGCACACTCCATCCCGGAGTCTTATTCAAAGTGCTCACCCAAACCAGCATACTCCATCCCGGAGTCCTATTCAAGTGTACTCTCCAATCCAGCATACTCCATCCCGGAGTCAGACTCAAGTTCTCACTCCAATCCAGCGTACTCCACCCAGGAGTCACATTCAAGTATCCAATTCTTATTCAGCAAACCTCAGCCTGGACTCTATTTCAAGTTTTAATGTTCCTTGTCTAATTCTACAGTTCCAAGTCTACAGTTCTTGTCGACACGTTACTTCGTGTACTCCAGAGACTTTTGTGTTATAGTTTTATTCAATATCTTTTGTTGCACATCTTTGCATAGAGGACATTATTCTCCATCTCATATTAAAGTCCTCATTCAGCTGTATGACCAAGAATTACATTAAACCATCTAGATTCCAACTACCCACTGGTCCAGGTGTCTCTGTTCATCAACCCAGTTCAGGTTCACCAATCCCAATTACCTGAGCCATGACAGTTTGTACTGGCCACATGGATCTGTCTGGTACACAGAGCCCTGGGCCTGGATCTGACCAGGATCTACTGAATCGCCTGGGTAGACAGGAGTCGGCTCAAGTACAGTTGATGCAATATGTTCAGGATATATCTACATGTCTGGATAATGTTCAAGTTCTCCTCTCAGGAATATCTAGAGCGGATCTCCAGTCCAGTAATCCTACTTCTGTAACCACTTCCCGCAGTGGCTTCTGCTCCAGTGCCTCATCTACAGCTACCCCTTCCCAATAAATTTGATGGGAATCCAAAGCTCTCATGGATTTTTAATCAATGTGAGATTCTTTTTGAGTTACAGGCAGCAAGCTTCCCTACTTCCAGAACTCGAGTAGCATACGTCATATCACTACTGACTGGTCAAGCCTTGGACTGGGTCTCTCCTCTCTGGGAGAAAGCTGACCCAATTGTTTCCAACTATACTGAGTTCATAACCACCTTCCAGAGAATCTTTGACAAACCAGGTAGAACGACCTCAGCCTCAAATGATGTGTTATGCCTCCATCAGGAAAGCAGGACTGTTAGCCAATATGTAATTCAGTTTTGCACCATAGCCTCAGAGCTGACCTGGAATGAGGAAGCCTTACTTGCAGCCTTTCGGAATGGGTTGACAGAGAGAATAAAGGATGACCTAGCTTCCCGTGAGCTGCCTTCATCATTGGACGCCTTGATTTCTTTATGTAATAAAGTTGACCTGCATCACAGAGAGCGAGCCATGGAAAGAAGTCAGTTCGACCGCCCTAAAAGTTGTTCTGCTGCTCAAGTTGCTTCGCCCTCTACTCCTCCTGATGAGCCTATGCAAGTGAATCGTTCCCGACTCTCTGTTGAAGAACGTCAAAGGAGAAGTCTAGAAAATCTTTGCCTGTACTGTGCTTCTTCGCACCACTACCTCAAGTCTTGTCCTTCCCGTCCGGGAAACGCTCCCTCCTAACCTATGACAGGGGTTAGGTTAGGAGCATCTATGGAATCACACAAGGAAACTGATCCTCCTCTCATTGCCTTGTTGGAAGTGAACCAACTCTACCTAAGTGTGCTCGCTTTGCTTGACTCAGGAGCTGCCGGGAATTTCCTCGCTTCGGACTTCGTTCACAGACATCGCATATCCACCGAGTGGCTACCACAACCAGTGTCGTTAACTGCTATAGATGATAGTGGAATCATCGGTGGGAGAATTACTCATCGCACCCAACCTTTGAAGCTCAAAGTTGGGGTGCTTCACGTGGAAACCATGTCCTTCCTTTTCATTCCTAAAGCCTATCATGAAATGATTCTGGGCCTCCCATGGCTTCAAAGACATAATCCTCGTATCGATTGGACGTGCTTGCAAATTGTCTCTTGGAGTCCATTTTGTTTTCAGAACGGTCTTCCTCAAATTGTTCCTATACGAAACTCCTGTGTGAAATCTCTAGAAGGTCTTCCTGAGACCTATCAGGACTTCTGTGACGGCTTCAGTAAACAAGGAGCTGACACTCTCACTCCACATCGTGAATGGGACTGTCCTATTGACTTGATGCCAGGGAAATTCCACCACGTGGACGAGTCTATCCCCTCTCATTGCCAGAGACCCAAGCTATGTCCGAGTATATAGCAGAGAATTTGGAGAAAGGGTTTATTTGTCCCTCCAGCTCGCCCACTGGAGCAGGTTTCTTTTTCGTAAAGAAGAAAGACAGTGGCCTTTCGTCCCTGCATCGACTATCGTGGACTCAACGACATTACCATCAAGAATTGTTATCCACTTCCATTCATTACAGAATTGTTCGATAGAGTGAAAGGTGCTTCTGTGTTTACCAAACTTGACTTAAGGGGTGCGTATAATCTGATCCGTATACATGAAGGAGATGAATGGAAGACTGCATTCAATACCAGGGACAGGCACTATGAATATCTAGTGATGCCCTTCAGCCTCAACAATGCCCCTGAAGTCTTCCAACATTTCATTAATGAGATCTTCCGAGACCTTTTATACAAGTCAGTCGTAGTTTGCTTTTATGATATTTTAATCTCCCAAGACCTTCAGACGCATCGATCCCAAGTCAAGGAAGTTTTGGTTCGCTTAAGGAAAAACCTGCTTTTCTGTAAGTTAGAGAAATGCACCTTCGAGACCTCAACCATTCCCTTCCTAGGATATATTATCTCTGGAACTGGTCTACAAATGGATCCACAGAAGTTGCAAGCCGTTCTCGACTGGTCTTTGCCTACCACATTGAAATCCATTCAGCGGTTCTTAGTATTCGCCAACTACTACCGCTAGTTCATCAAGGGGTTCTCCTCGTTGGTTGCCCCTATTACAGTTCTCACTCAAAAAGGTGCTAACCCCGGTGTATGGTCTCCTGAGGCTATTTCGGCTTTCCTCCAGCTGAAACAAGCTTTCATCTCAGCACCAGTTTTGAAACAGCCTGACGTGACCCGTCCCTTCATCCTTGAAGTAGATGCCTCTATGGAAGGGGTGGGAGCTGTTCTCTCGCAATGATCCGATGATGGCAAGTTACACCCCTGCTGCTTCTTCTCTCGAAGATTCCTACCTGCTGAGAGGAATTATCCCATTGGAGACCAAAAACTCCTGGCGATTAAGCTGGCACTAGAGGAATGGCGTTATTTGCTTGAAGGAGCCTCATACCCTATTTCAGTCTTCACTGGCCATAAAAACCTGCTTTACCTACAGACAGCCCGATGTTTAAATTCCAGACAGGCCAGATGGGTGCTGTTTTTCTCACGATTAGATTTTAAACTTTCCTACCATCCTGGTCCTCAGAATACTAAGGCTGATGCCTTATCTCGCTCCCTGGATTCTGAACAGGGAAATATACAAGAACCTCCTCCTCCAATTCTGGAGCCCACATCCTTTACCTCTACCAGACTCTTATCAGATCCTCCTCAGAGAAAGACATTAGTTTCCCCGGATCTTCATAAAAAGCTGTTGCATTGGGCTCACGCTTCCCGATTTTCTGGACATACTGGGGTAGAGAAGACTGTCAAATTCATTCAACGCTCATATTGGTGGCCTACGTTGAAGACTGATGTCAAAGATTTTGTTGCTTCCTGCGTCAAATGTGCTCAACATAAAATCTCTAGAAGAACATCTGCTGGTCTATTACATCCGTTGACTGTTTCTCGACAGCCCTGGTCCCATTTATCCATGGACTTTATTACGAATGCCCCCATCACAAGGCCACAATACCATATGGGTAATTGTCAACAGATTCTCTAAGATGTCTCATTTCGTGTCTTTAACAGGTTTGCCTTCAGCGTCCCAGCTTGCACAGCTCTTCATTAAGGAAATTTTCCGTTTGCACAGTCTGCCTCAAGATATTATCTCCGATAGAGGAGTCCAGTTCATGGCCAAGTTTTGGAGGTCGCTGTGTTCAGCCCTGCAAGTGAAACTTAAATACTCTACGGCCTATCACCCTCAGACCAATGGGCAGACAGAGAGGGTGAACCAAGACCTTGAACAGTTCCTGCGTCTCATCTTCACAAGACGATTGGTTGGAACTACTTCATTGGGCCAAGTTTGCTCATAATGATCGCTATCACTCCTCCACTGGGAACACACCCTTTTATACTGTGTATGGTCAACCTCCTCGCCTACCTGAGTTCCCACTGGTTCTGACTATTGATGTACCAGCTGTTAAAGATACACTCCAGCATCTGACGGCTATCTGGGACAAGGTCCATTCTTCATTGTTGAAGGCCTCCATATGCTACAAAAGGTTTGCTGACCATAAGAGATGAGCCGCCCCGAAGTTCCAACCTGGGGACAGAGTATGGTTGTCTACCCGAAATCTTAGACTTCACATGCCGTCTATGAAGTTTGCTCCTCGATTCATCAGTCCATTCTCAGTGGAAAAGGTTATCAACCCAGTGGCTGTTAAGTTGAAGTTACCTCCTGTCTTAGAAATCCCTATTTCGTTCCACGTGTCTCTCCTGAAACCTTTAGTTTTGAATACATTTCAAAGAGCTCTCCCTAAGACACCTAGTATCCACACTCAGCGTGGACAGGAAGTCGAGTTCCAAAAGATTCTGGATTCCTGCTGCCGCTATGGACGACTCCCATACCACATTGACTGGAAGGACTATGGCCCAGAAGAAAGAACTTGGATTTTCACTACTGATGTCCATGCCCCTGCTCTTCTGAAAGCCTTCCACGTCAAGTTTCCTCACAAGCCTAGGAAGTGTCTAGAGTCCACTTTTAAAAGGGGGGGTACTGTCACAAACCGTGCTAGAGACCTCCGGCTGAGACCCCTGCATCTCCCCATGCGCTTATGTCATTGCACCTTGCTGAGTTGCCGGCCACTCCTGTCAGTGGAATCCAGAGTGGGGCCTATGCCTGAAGGTGGTTCCCTGCATCCCCGCTGTTGCCTAGGTGTCCCAGCCACACTTCCATGCACTTCCTGCACTTCAGTGTGTCAGACCTCCGGATCATGGGCGCGGCCATCTTGGATCAAGTCAGGTGGTCAAGATCCATCCAGTCAGCAGCACTCTCCAGTTGCTCCAGCCAATCAGCATCTGACCAGGGGTATAAAAGCTCTTCCCTGACTCTCTCTCATTGCCAGTACAATAGTGCTCTTTGCTACAGCAAGACTTATGTTCCTGAGCTTTGCTGGTTTCCTTCCAGTTTGCCTGCCTCAAGTTCCTGTATACTCCAGTCGGGAGTACTCCTGCTTCCAGTCCAGCACACTCCATCCCGGAGTCCTATTCAAAGTGCTCACTCAATCCAGCACACTCCATCCCGGAGTCCTATTCAAAGTGCTCACCCAATCCAGCACACTCCATCCCGGAGTCTTATTTAAAGTGCTCACCCAATCCAGCACACTCCATCCCGGCGTCCTATTCAGGTGTTCTCTCCAATCCAACATACTTCATCCCAGAGTCAGACTGAAGTTCTCACTCCAATCCAGCATACTCCACCCAGGAGTCACATTCAAGTATCCAATTCTTATTCAGCAAACCTAAGCCTGGACTCTATTTCAAGTTTTAATATTCCTCATCTAATTCTACAGTTCCAAGTCTACAGTTCTTGTTGACACATTACTTTGTGTACTCCAGAGACTTTTGTGTTATAGTTTTATTCAGTATCTGTTGTTGCACATCTCCGCATAGAGGACATTATTCTCCATCTCATATTAAAGTCCTCATTCAGCTGTATGACCAAGAATTACATTAAACCATCTAGATTCCAACTACCCACTGGTCCAGGTGTCTCTGTTCATCAACTCAGTTCGGGTTCACCAATCCCAATTACCCGAGCCGTGACAGACTCCCTTTACGCTTCAGAGCCCAATTCAAGATTCTTATACTCACCTACAAAGCCCTCATCCATTCCTCTCCCATTTACATCTCTGACCTCAGATTCATTCACACTCCCATCTGCCCTCTTCACTCAACAAATGCACATCGCCTCTCTTGCCAACGAATTACTTCACAACACACCCGCCTCCAAGATTTTGCCTGTGCTGTTCCCTACCTCTGGAACTCTTTCCCTCAGACTCTCCACCTCTCTACAAATCTTCAAACAGGCACTTAAGACCCACTACTTCATCAAAGCCTTCCAGCTCTCATCCTAACTTGTGCTACTTGCTCCGACCTCCCTGTCTATCCAATCTGTGTCACATCTGTTTGTCTACACCATCCCTTTAGAAAGTAAGCTCTCACAAGCAGGGCCCTCTACCCTCTTGTGCTTCTCCTTATACTGTCATCTACTCCTCACTCGGACACCTAACACCTGGTTGCTTACGCCCTGTTGCTTATTTGAATTATGGTCACTAATGCAGCAATGTATATAATTCTTGTCTTGCATTATATTGTACTGTAAGTCACTTGTTGCTTGTTCACTTATTTGTGTGTGTACTTTGTAAGGTGCTGCAGAACACTTGTGGTGCCATATTACTAAAGAATAATAATAATTATACAATGATAGATGTTTTCTTTATATACAGTACTAAATATATGACAATATTACTAAATGATATCTGCAACATTAATGTAGTTACACATTTTAGTTGTATATTTACTATATAAATACATAAAAAGAGAATAATTGATCTACACAATTGTGCAAGCACCCTCACAAAGCAGCTTGTGAATACAGGGAACCTTCACTGTTATTCCAGTCAATATGCATATAAAGAAGGTGTATCACAATAGCTTACATTTCTAATCAATGAAGTCTGTTTTTAGACCACTTCTTATAATGTGTATTCAATCCAGCACATACACTCCTGCTTGAATATCCAAGGGGTACTAGGATCTATTTTTAACCATTTGATGTAGTATTTGTCACTTGAAAAAACATAAGCAGAAAAAATTGCCACAAACGTGTAATCTCACAAGAAAAAAGTAACAATTTATTTCCACATTGGAAGCCTTTCTTTGTAAGAACCATGATAGGCGCTACCACTGTGGAGAAATACAAGATAAATCTTCTATAATAATTTGAGAAGCCTAAGAATCGATGAATGGCCTTCAAGGAAGTCAGCTGGGGCCACTCTTGAATTGCTTTGAACTTGTCCGGATCCATCTTTAAAGAGCTTCCAGAAATGATGTGTCCAAGAAATGGCATGGAAGACTGCTCAAAAAGGCACTTGGATATCTTCCCATACAGACAGTGTTCTCGAAGTCGAGACAGAAGTCGGTGAGACTGTAAATTCTCAGAAAAAAAAAATATATCGTTGAGATATACCACCACAAATTTATAAAGAACATCTCTAAAATCTCATTTATATATCCCTGGAAGACTGCTGGAGCATTACATAAACCGAACGGCATCACCAAATATTCAAAATGACCATCACGCGTGTTGAACGCGGTCTTCCACTCATCACCAGATTTAATACAAATCAAACTGTAGGCTCTGCGGAGATCCAGTTTAGCAAATATATGGGCTCCACACACTTTATCGAAGAGTTCAGAGATGAGGGGCAATGGGTACTGGTTTTTGATGGTGATTGCATTGAGCCCCCGTAATCTATGCAAGGTCTGTGTCCTCCGTCCTTTTCAACAAAGAAAAACCTGCTCCTTCAGGAGAAGAAGGTCTAATGAATTCCTTGGAGAGATTCTCCTTAATGTATTCAGCCATAGCTGCCATCTCAGGCACAGAAAGAGGATAAGCTCGACCTCTAAGAGGCATTTTCCCTAGCACAAGATCAATGTTACAATCTCAAGGGTGGTGAGGAGGTAATCTATCTGCAGACTGCTCATTAAACACATCAGCAAAATCCAGGTATGCATCTGGTAAACGAGGATCTGGAAGAACTTTCTTTTGCTTCGTAACTGGAGAAGAACTCATAGAAAGGTACAACTCAAGACAGACGCTGGTGAAAACAGTTTTGACCCCATGCAAGGATTTGCATTGTAGACCAGTCCAACGTAGGATTGTGATTCCTGAGCCAGGGTAATCTTAGAACTAATTCATAGGAAGTTCTGGGAAGGACCAAGAGTTCCAATACTTCCTGATTAAGGCAGCCCACCTGGAGAGACACTGAGTGAGTAACAAACAAAATTGGATTACCCAGGATAATGCTGCTGTCCACACCAGAGAGATCTAACTTAGTGGAAAGAGAAGTAACAGATATATCCAAGGAGAGAAGAAGAAAAACCACGGTAATGTACAAATATATCAAATATTTGTTCAATGCTTGATTCTTGTAGAACATGGAAACATATCAAATATCAATATACACTTAAATCACAAGAAAAAATAAATAAAAACCACAATATGATAATAAAATCAAATGGTAGAAAAATAAAAAATTAATGATTGGAACAGTGTCAAAGAAAGGGGGACACTACTTATTAAATAGGTCCCGAGTATGTAGTATTCACTGTCGGTATATAGCAGATGATTGTGCTGAATCTTTGAAACATTAAATTGTGGTAACAGTAGCAAAAAGGCGAAAGTCAACACTCTGCCATTTGTAGATATTTAAATGCAACAGTTGCAAAAAAGTATTTCCATCAGTTACAAGGTACCTGTACTGATAAATGGTGTCCATTTATCCGTGTCTGTGCCAGAAGATAATGTAGTGCAGGGTTCGATCAGTTATTGTAAGCCGATGTAAGTACTGACAACGGAGAGTCCCGTTTGCTGCTTCAATCCCCAGCCGACAATTAGAAGGCAATGGAGAATTCAACGTGTAGTGCCCAGGCTGGCATTATGTCCGGTGGTCAGCTCTAGGATGCTCACTGATGTATGAAAGAGCCCCCGTAGGTGAGATGCCTGGAAGGACGTTGCAGGTGGAAGTCCCGAGTCTGGAAGGCACGGCCGCGACTTGTGGGTAATCCACTGCATGCACGTGGAAGAAAGCAGCAGGTGCACAAATTGAATGGTAATAGCTGATGACTACAAAGACAGTGGGCCTAATTCAGACCCACTCGCGAGCGCTGAGCGCTCGCAAGTGGGTCGATGTTGGCCAAGTGCGCATGCGCACGAGGGAGACCCGGCTCCGTCGTGCGCATGCGCGAGACCCGAATAACGACGGCCAAGCCATCGTTATGGGTCTCACACCAAAGGGGGCGTGTTGTCGATGGTGATTGACAGCATGCCCCCTTTGGTGGGCGTGCAGGGGGCGTGGCTGCCCAGATTGAGGCGTTCTCATGGGAATGCCTACCGTCTGGGGCCGGCCCCACTGACTTCACTAGTGATGTCAGTGGGAGTGCTTTTGGCTCTGATAGAGCCAAAAGCACTCCAGGGCTTGCGGCAATGAGACCCTACCGCAAGTGTCTCGTCGCAAGCCCGATGGTCGCGATGGTCTTGACCATTGCGACCATCATTTTGGCCGCTCGCTATAGCTGTGGGTGACCACCCACAGCTATGCGAGCGGCCAGGAGGCCACTCTTAAATTCAGAGGGACGGCCCTGATTCAGAGCGAGCGCTCTTTCAGAGCGTCCGGCTCTGAATCAGGGCCTGTGTCCGGACAAGGCAATGGGGAACAGCAACATGTTTCGTCCCAATCTAGGAACTTTTTCAAGCTGGGTTCCCATACTGAAATTTTCCCCTTTATATAGGGAGCTTCTGCAGATCTCATTAAATTGCAATCAAATATAGGTGTAAAGATTCTTAGAGTTTAAGACCACATCTTTAATGAGTCAACCAATCAATTTGGATTTCAAAAAAGAAAAATAATAATAGTACATATGTAATATGAATAAATGAATGAATAAATATAAACAAAAATATATATGAGAGGACACAGAAAATATAATAATAAATAAAAACATATGAGAGAGAAGATACATGAATTCTTCCCTTTACATCATAAGAGCCCGACGATCCAACTGTTTTATAAAAACACCTTAAGAGAATTTCAAACACTTTGTAATACAAACCCCACTCTGATCTAGGGAGGAAACACCTTTGATGAGAGGCATGCTCTGAGGGCTCTCTAGGATGACGACTCCATTGTCATCAAATCTGCTGACAAGGACGGTGGAGTAGTTATCCTGGATAGATCGGACTATATGAAAGAAGCTTTTAGACAGTTACATGATTGTACATATTATAAATTAATAACTAGTGACTCTACTACAGAATTCAAATTAGAACTACATGAGCTTCTTACTAATTCTTTAGCGGATGGTATGATAAATAAGCAAGAATGTAATTTTTTATTCACTCATCACCCTATCACTCCAATTTTTTATTATTTACCTAACATTCACATATCCCTCACTACACCCCCCGGTTGTCCTATTATTTCCGGTATTCCCTTACATCTAATTTATCACTTTATGTTGATCACTTTCTCCAGGTTACATTGTCTCTCTGAGGTCACACATTAGAGACACCATACATTTATTAAAACTAGAGAATCTACACTGGTGCCCAGGACTTGGATTTCTTACCCTGGACGTCCAGTCTCTTTATACCAACATCCCACATGAGGGAGGCATTTTAGCCATAAAAAATACACTTATTAAAGATGTGGGGATATCAGAATGACAACGTAACTTTATTTTGAATTCAATGCGATTTATATTAACACATAATTACTTTTTGTTTGATTCCACTTATTTTCTTCAGGTCCTCGGTACTGCAATGGGAACCAGGTTCGCCCCGAGCTTCACCAACCTATATATGGGCACCTTTGAAGAACAATACATTTGGAATGGAGCGTTTGTGGCGAGCCTGGCTTTGTATGGCAGGTATATTGACAACCTGATCTTTATTTGGGACGGGGATCACAATTCTGTTACCACGTTCACTGATTATCTTAACACTAACACTATGAATTTGCACTTCACTTCCACTTTTAGTCACATTTCAGTTGACTTCCTCGATGTCACCCTGTCTGTTGAAGAAAGTAAGATTATTTCTAGTTTATATACTAAGGCGGTTGATTGCTGCTCCTATCTGCATTATAGGAGTGGACATCACCGTCCTTGGGTCAACAATATACCCAAAATTCAGATGGGTTGCATCATTAGGAACTGTACTAAAGAGGCAGATTTTGAATTCCATGCCAAGAGGCTAGAAACCAGTTTCTTGAACAGAGGCTATCACTCAGCTCTCATTGAGGATGCTAAAACACATGCTTTAGAAAGAAGACAGATTATTATTGAATCCACTTCGGGCCCTAATGAGAGCCCAAGGGTAGCCAAAACTGGTGATGGGACACCATCTGTGAATACCAAAATAGACCCCTCTCTTTTGTTTATTTCACAATTCAATAACGAATCAAGACAGATTCGATCTATTATTAATAGAAATTACAGAATATTATTGAATGATTCTGTTCTATCAAAATGCATTAAAACATCACCTCCAATTGTGTTTAAGAAGAATCGTAATCTTGGTAGCTTTCTAGCCCCTAGTATGCTCAAACTGCTGCAACCGTTACAATGTTCCCAGGATGTTGGGTCTACCTGGTTAGAATAGACCGATCGGTTGTTTTCGGAGCAACCATTCAAGGTGTCTTACTTGTGGGTTTATTCGAGATAAAACTAAAATATTCGCCTCGGTAATTAATCACACCGGATATATAATAAAAGACTTTATCAATTGTCAATCAGAATATATAATCTATCTACTTTGTTGTACATGTCCAAAACAATATATTGGACGTACCACAAGAACACTTAAAGAGCGATTTAGAGAGCATCAAACCAACATAATCAAGGGCCTGATGACACATAGTGTCTCTAGCTATTTTTTAGAATGCCACCATAGTGATCCCAAAGAGATCTCAGTTTTAGAGATACAGACTGTAAAACACACTGCAAGAGGTGGTGATCGTTTTAGGCAACTTTGTCAAGCAGAATCTGAATGGATATTTAAAATCCAGACACTAGCTCCAGACGGGCTTAATGAAGCTCTGGAATTCTTGGACTGACATTAGGACGCTGCCAGTGGTCGCCGTCTGTCAAACGCATGTACTGTCCGGTCAGCAGATGGCACATGATGCCCATCGACTGCTTTTTTGCTTAACATTCTCCATCTCCTTTAACATGTCCCAAGCCTCAGTTTCAATCTGGATCCATTTATTTTTATACCTATCCATTCATCTCTTTATCTATTTTTGTTAGTAGTCAACATGAGGGGGGTTTACACTTTCTATATGTCCTTGTACAGACATTCAGGTTTTTTTCGGTTCCCTATAGATTATCTGTGTCTTATATGATACTGTCGAAATTCTCATAGAACTATTACATGTATTTGTATCTCTTCTTTTTTTATGGGTTTATAGTCTTATATGTTATGATAGAACTCTGTTTATGCATGCATATGTTTGCACATGCACACTTTCACGTAGTCACGTGGTATGTGTGTGTATGCATGTGTATATTTATGGGGATTACACTATTGTTATTCTATTTATCTATATGTATGTATTATATATCACACATACATATGCCCCTTACTAGATGGCTATATATTAATTCATTTATTGCTTTTTGCTTGTAGTGTGGTATTGATATTTAATACTTATGTTGTTTATCAACAATATTATTATTAATAATAATAATTATATATTTATTATTACATCTGATTTATTTATATTAATTTATTATCATGCCTCAATCTAAATAATTTTATTTGAATCTTAGTAATGTGTGTTTATATTTCTATTTATACTCCTATTTAATTTTAGATTAGTCCCACACTATATATTTGATATTTTTGTGTTTTTTTGTTTTTCTTAATAACATATTTGAGGTACCATTTTCTTCATGTATTAGATTGTAATACATTATATATTGGCTTATGGTACTATTCAGGCTCTTACTAACATAGTAATTGTGCAATGTATTGTTGTTGGCAATATTAATAATAATAATAATAATAATAATAATAATAATAATAATAATAATATTTATTGCATGGTAGTCTTGTCCAGTTATAGAGGACTTCGGTCATGCCAACTAATTAAATAATATAATTTGATATATGGGTTGAATTTCAAGACTTCATTATTCTCTCATGTATCTTCTCTCTCATATGTTTTTATTTATTTAATTATTTATTATATTTTCTGTGTCCTCTCTCATATATATTTTTGTTTATATTTATTCATTCATTTATTCATATTACATATGTACTATTATTATTTTTATTTTTTGAAATCCAAATTGATTGGTTGACTCATTAAAGATGCTGTCTTAAACTTTAACAGGGGTTTTCAATATGGGAGCGATAAGTCCGTTTTTGCGTTAATATCAGAGCTATGACGTCATTATCGGAGGTTTTACTATTACACCTTATTCAATATCAAAGACTTATCGCAGTTTTGAAAAGTCGAAGATAAAAAATGGGGATAAGTTTTCACCATTGAATAGGTGTCGAAAAAAAGTGCAGAATTGGAGTTTAGGGGTGCAGGCTTAAAAAAAATAGCCTGCACCCTTCAGAATTACCCCTTGAAACGATCTGTGTCAAAAAAAAAAAAAAAATCGGGACACCCCAAAAAAAGCACTTTGAATTTGGGGGCCAAAAAAAAAATGTTGGGGAACAAAGTTAAAAAATAGCGAACTTGACTCTGGGGGGGTCCCCAAGTTTGCCCCAGGTGTTTTTTTCATTGCAGCTCCTTGCGCAAGTGGGTTTTTCACGATTTTTTCAAGTCTGTTTAGCAACTTTAAAATATGCTGACCCCCATTTTCAAGTACCCCAAATTTGCTGGGCATAGATATTTTTCCCCCAAAAAAATTCTAAATGCTCTTCTGCACCACTTTCTTCAAAGTCGCATTTATGCACTTGCCGCAGCTATTAGAAAGCCCGACTTCCTTCAGGAGTTAAAAATGGGGGTACCCATAGTGATACCCCATGTCTAGACATTATTAGGGGGGTCCCTAGAATATGTCCCGAAAATTCCCGTTTTTGTTAACCTGTAAAATAAATGTGTAAAAATTTTGAAAAAAAATGACATAAGGTCCCCCCCCAAAAGCCAAACCAGCCCCACGCTTGCCAGCCAGTGGTGGTTTCTAAAAATACAGGGAACAAAATGTGTAGGGTTCCACCGTATTTTAGAAACCAACACCAGGCTGCAGGGACTAGTGCTGGTTTTAAATATAGGGGGCAAAAACGACGTGGGGTACCCCCTATATTTAAGACAAGCACCAGACCCAACCGACTGAGGTGTAATGCCACAGCCCGGAGACCCAATCACCGGGGCTCCAGGTCCAAAGCATTACACCCCAAGTCGGTGAAGCCTGGGGCTCTTCCCCATACCCCTTGCTTGGTGGGTATGGGGGTAATAGGGGGGCCAAATAATGTAACACTATTGTACTTTACAGTGGAACTACAAGTGCCAGCATGCCTGCCATTTTGCACTTGTGGAACTACAAGTGCCAGCAGACATGCGGCACCTGTAATTTCACTGTAAAATAAATAGTTAAAAAAAGACAAAACACACACACCGTGACTAGTATAAGTTTATTACATACACCTACCCATTCACACATACTTACCTATACCAGAAGTTTCTGGGGTATGGGGAAGAGCCCCAGGCTTCAGCGTAAGCCTGTGGTGCTCGGGAGAGGGGGGACCCTTTTTTGGGGGGTCCCAGACTCCCCTGAGATCACCGGCTTGCGCTGACCGACTTGGGGTGTAATGCTTTGGACCGGAGCCCCGGTGATTGGGTCTCCAGGCTGTGGCATTACACCCCGGTCGGTTGGGTCTGGTGCTGGTCTTAAATATAGGGCGTACCCCATGTCGTTTTTGCCCCCTATATTTAAAACCAGCACTAGTCCCTGCAGCCTGGTGTTGGTTTCTAAAATACGGTGGAACCCTACACATTTTGTTCCCCGTGTTTTTAGAAACCACCACTGGCTGGCAAGCGTGGGGCTGGTTTGGCTTTTGGGGGGGGGACCTTATGTCATTTTTTTTTACATTTTTTACTATTTTTTTTACAGGTTAACTAAAAGGGGAATTTTTGGGAAATGTTCTAGGGACCCCCCTAAAGATGTCTAGACATGGGGGATCACTATGGGTACCCCCATTTTTAACTCCTGAAGGAAGTCGGGGTTTCTAATAGCCGCGGCAGGAAAAAACACCTTGCAAAGCTATTTGAAAACCCGACTTTCTTTTGCAGGCAAAAACGGGGTTACCCATAGTGATCCCCCATGTCTGGACATCTTTAGGGGGGTCCCTGGCATATTTCCCGAAAATTCCCGTTTTTTCCTTAATTGGGGTCAAGGGTCATTTTTTAAAAAACAGGGATCATGTTTCACCATTGAATAGGTGTCGAAAAAAAGTGCAGAATTGGGGTTTAGGGGTGCAGGCTTAAAAAAATTGCCTGCACCCCTGGGAATGACATTTAGAAAAGAACTGTGTCAAAAAAAGTTTTTTAAAAAAATAGGGACACCCCAAAAAATTATTTTAAAAATTGGGGTGAAAAAAAAAGGGAAAAAAATTGTTTAACAATAGGGAAATAGGTTCAGGGCTATTCTGTATGTATGCGGCAGGTGTTTTGAAGAATAGATTTATAGCGGCAGGTGCACAAATGCAGAATTTTTAAAAACTTACTTTAGGGACTTAAAAATATCCTAGTACCCATTTTCATGTACCCCAAATTTGATGGGACCACTTAAAAAAATGAAAAAAATAACCTAAATGCTATTCTGCATCACTTCTTCAATGTCGGGAAAAAAACACCTGCTGCGGCTATTTAAATCCCCGACTTTCAATTAAAGGCTAAAACGGGGGTACCCATAGTGTTCCCCCATGTTTTTACAACTTTAGGGGGGTCTTACAATTATTTTAAGGAAAAATTCGTAACTTTACGCAAATCCAACTTCGGAGTTTCCCGTTTTCGTTAATTTTATATTGAATACGGGGATAAGCGGGAGCGCACCCGCTACTTTAACGCAGGTAAAGACTCTGATATGAAACGTTAACTTCGACAGTGAAGTTAACGTTTCATATTGAATACCCCTGTAAGAATCTTTACACCTGCTTTTGATTGCAATTTAATGAGATCTGCAGAAGCTCCCTATACAAAGGGGGAACTTTCACAATGGGGAACCCAGCTTGAAAAAGTTCCTAGATTGGGACGAAATGCGTCGCTGTTCCCCATTGCCTTGTCCGGACACTGTCTTTGTTGCCATCAGCTATTACCGTTCCATTTGTGCACCTGCTGCTTTCTTCCATGTGCATGCAATGGATTACACGCAAGTCACGGCCGCGCCTTCCACACTCGGGACTTCCACCTGCAACATCCTTCCAGGCATCTCACCTACGGGGGCTCTTTCATACATCAGTGAGCATCCTAGAGCTGACCACCGAACCTAACACCAGCCTGGGCACTACACGTTGGATTCTCCATTGCCTTCTAATTGTCGGCTAGGGATTGAAGCAGCAAACGGGACGCTCCATTGTCAGTACTTACAGCGGCTTACAATAACTGATCGAACCCTGCACTACATTATCTTCTGGCACAGACATGGATAAACGGACACCATTTATCAGTACAGGTACCTTGTAACTGATGGAAATACTTTTTTGCAACTGTTGCATTTAAATATCTACAAATGGCAGAGTGTTGACTTTCACCTTTTTGCTACTATTACCACAATTTAATGTATCAAAGATTCAGGACAATCATCTGCTATATACCGACAGTGAATACTACCAAATCGGTACCTATTTAATAAGTAGTGTCCCCCTTTCTTTGACACTGTTCCAATCATTCATTTTTATTTTTCTACCATTTTATTTTATTATCATATTATTGTTTTTTTTTTTCTTGCGATTTATGAATATTGATATTTGATGTGTTCATTTCCTACAAGAATCAAGCATTAAACTAATTTTTGATATATTTGATATATTTGTACATTAGCGTGGTTTTTCTTCCTCTTTATATTTATGGTTTGTGGGGTTGCAATTTTTCCCCTTTCTCATTACCGCTGCATGTACACTATTAACTTAGGCCCTCATTCAGAGCCACTCGCTAGCGGCAGTACGCTCGTTCCGAGCGATGTTCGCACATCTGCGCATGCGTACGGATCGTTATACATGCGCGAACCAGTCAGTGCGGCCGAAATTCATGTGCTCGCAATATAGCGAATGCCTGCTATTTTGAGTGACAGAATGAGGCGTATGTGGGTGGTAACAGGGGAAGGTGCTTGAAAATGGGGAGTGGAGATCCGAACACAGGCGTGCTTAAAGGTCAAAACGGGCGTTTTATGGGTGTGCATAATTAATACAGCAGCATCATTGACCACGTCACTGGGTTATTTTATAGCCAGAACTGCTCGCAAGATTGTGGTAGCAAAAACAAGAATAGCGAGCAGTTCATACGCTGGTCGATGTACCCGATTAATCTAATAAATAGCGGACATGACGTATGGTGCGAGCGGCCAGGGGGCGTTTTTAACAAATAAATGAGAGTATGTTTTGCTCGCTCGTTCAGACTTAGAGGTGTGAACAGACTGCAATTTGCGAACGGATCATTTGAATAGCCACCCCTTGTTTTTGAAAGAACGACCGCAAATAGCGAACGGCTCTGAATCAGGCCCTTAGTTTTTTAAGCGCTTGGGTATTTTTTCTTTTTTGCTTGGTCATATCCAAGGAGAGAGCCAAGGCTTCAGAAATAAAATGTCCCGCTGCTCCGGAATCTACTAAGGCCCTTAATTCTCTTGTCTTCTCCTTGTAGGAAAGCATCACTGTTAAGAAACTATCCATGACATGGGACAGTTTAATCAATACCCCCAACTGGAGGCTCCCAGAGCCAGTTAGGGTCTTGTGTTTCCCGAAAGGAGAGGACAATGCTTTAGAACATGATCTGGAGCGGCACAATAAAGGTTTGTTCTGGAACCAGCGGGTTCGTTCAGCAGAAGATAATCGAGACCTGTTGATCTGCATTGGCTCTTCTCTACCAGAAGTGGAGGAAGAAGGACAAACCGCTTGAGACGGCTGATTTTGGAAGCGATCCCATTTACCTCTAATAGCTGTACGCTCCCAGTGACATAAGTCATTTTTAATACAAAGAGAGATCTCTTCAGCAAATGACTCGGAAGATCGCGAGAGGCAAGTTTATCCTTCATCTTCTCAGAGTGCCCATGGAGAAAAGCTGCCTTTAGAGCTTCCTCGTTCCACTTTAACTCAGAGGAGATAGTCTGGAACTGAACCACATATTGCCCAACAGTATGGGCTCCTTGACGAACTCGAAGCAGTTGGGGAAAAGAGGATGGGGAAACTTCTGCACCAGTTAGTATACTATTTGTTTTTGCTCATGTATAGGCCCCAAATTATAAATTAACCGATTGTATTATTAATACAATGGTTGGGGGTGCTGCCTGAGGACAATAATGAATAAATGTTAAGAGAAGAAAGGGAAAGGAATTGTTGGCGCACTATTGAATCAATGTAAAATATAACTTTTAATGTTAATGTTTAAAATAGCAAAACTTACATAAAGTGAAATATGCTGCAAACAATAAAGTTGTGAATTAAAAATATACTAAATGAATAATGCTTGTGTCATGTGTCTCTATATGAATTGTTATGTCAGTAGATTTAATAATTGTCCATCTTATGTCCACCTTAACAGCTATCATATGGTCCACTTATCATTATTCAATATATTCTGCATTGCTTATATTCTCCATCTGAATGACCTTACTAACTTGATTAAGATCATATTTCGGTAATCATCTTACCAATAAATATATTTTTTTTCAGTATATACTGAAACTTCCTGCTGTCCGGGGCTGACTAAATACCCTGAAGTAGCAGATCATTGGTGGACAGCATCAGCTGACCACTACTATGCTACCATTGGGTAAAGGGCAGTCAGGTGAGCAGACTGTCATGGCTGCGTCCATGACAGCACTCGAGGAACTAAATCACAACACAGCTCATAGATGTCTACATGGCTCTTAGGTATAATATTCAGCGTGTCACTCTCCACTGCACCTGATGTCTAACCACTCGAGGGATCAGGGGAAGCCGGCACTGGGGTGAGTAATGGCTGATCCTAGGCTGCAACGTGACATAGGCATTTCAGGTGCCCCTAGGCATTTGCTTAAAATGCCTATGCCTAGGGCCGGCCCTGAAGTCCACAACAAAGTGCTAAATAACATGCGCTATATATAAAACATAATGACATCACTGTAAGTTGCAGCGCAGTGTGTTATTTTCTTATTCATAAAAAAATCTTGTGACACTGTAAGTGGCAGCGCAGTGTGTAATTCTTATTCATAAAAAAAACTTGTGACACTAAGTGCTAGTGCAGTGTGTTATTCTTATTCATAAATATTCTTGTGACACTGTAAGTGGTAGCGCAGTGTGTTATTCTTTTCTTATTCATAAAAAGTCTTGTGACACTGTTGGTCAGTGTAATATTTAAAAAAAAGTACAAATGTACTTGTGTTCTGTACCCCACTTCATTTGTGTTTGTTGATATGTAGAAGGATCAGTTGAGAGGAGAGCAGGAACCACATACTAGTGCTGGAGCTGCTGCCAGTGCCACCAGTCATGACTATACTGGTTCATCTACATCATCTACTAAAGCCGATGCCCAAGGGCATACAGGGCTTAAGTCAGGGCATCTAAAATCAAGAACCAATCTTTTACAGTGGTAATGAAAAAAACATCTCTGGGAAAGTTAGTTGCAGAAAGACAAAAAATTGGCAATATGCCATTCACCACATGAAGTGCAAGGAAAGGCCTTGGCCTTTATTTATGACTGGTGGTTCTGCCTCTTATGATGATGTAAGCACAAGTGAACATTCTGACATAGAAATCGAGGATGCTTCTGTGGAAGTGAACCAGGATGAGCAGGATATATGTGTAGCTGACGCTAATAAGGATATTGTTGATGAGGATGTTGTTTGTGTAAATCAGGCACCAGTGGAAGAAACAGTTATTGCCCATGATAAGGAAAATCCCATTGTCATGCCTATGCACAAGACAAAAAAATCCACTTCTTATGTGTAGAATTATTTCTACCCAAGTCCAGACAACAATTGTCAAGTACCCATTATAAAGTCAGAGTAGGTAGAGGTAGGAACCTTAACCATCTAGGAATCTCCTCCCTGTCATGTGATTTGCAGCGCATCCAGCCAAAAAGTTTTTTCAAACTTGAGAAACTGTGGCTGAAAAAAAGTACCAATAAGCAGTCCAGCGTCAGCTAGCTCCCTTCTCTCTGCTAGGTCCAAGCACCTGCCATCTTCACCACCAACACCTTATCAACAATATCGATCATGAAGCGATTGGTTTGTTTGGGCCCCCAAAATACAAGCTACCAGTTGGCACTTGACATTGCTGCCAATGATCTCTACATGCACAAACTGGCTTTACAGAGGCAAGATGTTGTTGCCATCATCATCCAATTCCTCACCTTCATCAATGTGTACATCATCTTCACACAATATTAATTCATCCCAGCTTGAATCCTCCATTATAGATGCCTCTGTAATTTTTGGATCTAATTGGCATAGAATTTGTAGTTCATTTTGATAGACATCATCTTTCCACACTTTGAGGAAGTAGCCTCCTACGCCGATAGCTGAAAAGGTTCCTGGCTGTGCTGAAAACTCTTTCTGAGTACACACTGGAGGGTGGGCAGCTCAAGAAAAGCAAAGCCAGTGTGTGCAAAGGCCTCCAAATTGCCTTTTTTTCTGCCAGTAGTCAAACATCTGACATGCCTATTTGCCATTGGATGCTGTCATTAAAAAATTTAAAACAGTCCTCAACCATTCTTTGAATGGTGACCGTATCAGATGGAGTCATGGTAGAGGTTTCATTGATTGTAGGCAATTCCTTTAGACTTAACCAGATGTGTTGACTCATCTGCATCACCAGTGGGTCTTTTAGGAAAGCTTAGTTTTTTTCTCAGCAGATACACTTGCTGCAGAAACTGAAGGAGAAGCTATCGCTGCATCACATACCACTTGAGTTGACAATTTGCTTACCAACAGCTCTTTGACCATTCTCTAAGTGTGCCCATTGGGAAGAAAGACACACTTAGAGAATGGTCAAATCCATGCACTGAGCTTTATGTAGATGGCGAGCCGCTAGACAATTGGATAGGCACCTTTACCTAACTATATAAACATACAATTTGAAAAATGGATATTGGTGGTGCTCAACCTATCTCCATGGAATTAAACTCGTGTTAGTTGGTAGACCCTTCAGGGGGTGATTGTACAATGTGGATAAAAAGAGGTAGTCACTATATGTGCCTTGATTATATTGTAATATTGTATCAATAATAATGAAATAAAGAATATATAGAACATATATAGCATACATACCTTTACTGATCATAGGAATGAACAAGTGTGCATCACATAACATATAAAAGCTGAATCAAAAAGGAACAAAAAGACAAAAAAACAAAAGGCAACAACAATAAATGTCCCTAGCTTGTAGTCAATGTGGACCTGCAAAATGTCCACTTTAAACACACTATTGGAGCTTGATGAGCAGCCTCCTATGCGAGCAATGTATAGCAATTGGCTTGTAGAGGGAAAAAAGGGAGTCTCCAAGCTGGTCAGAACACTGAAAGATTAAACAGACAGCGGCATCCCGCTTGTCTGTTGCTGTATTGTCATGTAGGAGGTAACGTTGGTTGAACTACTTTAAATGCTGCCCGGGGTGACCTTCTTGGGAATAAGGAGCTGGCATACTGGGACAGTGGAGAGTCTCTCATGGCTTGACGTCTTTCCCTTCAGACAGGACACCTGGCTGTATGTCTGTTACCAGACGCACACCGGGTCCCGTAACTCAGAGGGGGCTGGTCAGTGCCTTGGGAGGGGATGTTCCAGCTAAAGGCTCGTTAGAACCGATGACCGGGCACCCCCTCTGTGTCTCCTGACTTACCTCTTTATTGTATTCCAGATGTCTGCTCCCCTTCCTAGCTGGCTTGTCATCCACATCACGTCTTTCTGGTCCTCTGCTACTTCCGGGTTCGTTGTCACATGATCGCGGTCTCAGCAAGAAAAGAAAAACTGAGTTGCTTGGCCTCTGTGTAGATTTCTTGCAGTGTTCTCAATGCTTGGAGGTTTGTGCTATAACCTCAATGCGTTCGGCCGTCTCTGGCATTCTTCTAGGAGGTGTTGGGTGTATAGCAGTCCAGGATCTGTATTTATGTCTACAGGGGGGTAGCTAATCATGTAAATTATCTCTAATGTCCTTTTCAATTGGCTCTTCCTGGTTCGTAGTTTATTGGTCCATTCACATGTCAATCTTAATTCTGACAGTTACTTCACTTGTAACGTTTTCAAATAATATAACAGGTATTGCAACTTGTTGGTATAGACTCTATTCAACAAATCTGTTGAACAAATTTGGAATATATGGTCCTAGTATATAACTAGAGGGATCGACAAACATAAAAAACCTGTATATGATAAAATATCTGTGTCTTCACTTTATACAAAAAATGTCCTAAGAAAGACACAATGTATGACTTAAACCATAAATCTTAAATCTTGCGTTTACTCTGTTCAGCTTTTCCACATATCTGTGGTTAAGTGACCAGTGGGTACAACGGCATTTTGGAGGCCACTAAGTACGTTTTTTTTTAATGTCCCTGTAAAGGTTGGAATTGCTTTTCTAGGGAAGTGGAATCTTGATGGGATTTGGTAGCGGGGACACAGGACCTCAATTATAACTGTCTAAAACCCACTGCATTATTGGTTGATATTGGACAGACATCTAATACAAGCATAGATGTTATGGTGTAAGTGATCTGCTGTCCAACTGGGTGACTGCTGTCATATTTGCTCCTCCTTACAAAGTATTGTTTAACAGTCAATTGTTTTTTAAAGTACTACTACCTGGTCCCCTTCTGGGATGAAAATCCACTCCCAGCAGCAGACATAGCGCTCAAGGATTCTTCTGGGGCAAGGACTGATGTGAATGATTTAAATATTTTTTGTCAATGCCTCTCCTCCTCCCTCCCCTCCTCCCTCATAAATTTGCTTTGGATTCAAAAAATTTATTTAAATTTACTACTAGTCAAATTTTCCTTTCCCTGCCTTCAACTACATACATATTCCAACTCCCCCAGGCCTCTTGAATAATAAAAACATTTGTTTCCTGATGTGCCATGTTGGAAATTGAGCTGCCACTGCTGCTGCAATCTTTGACATTTGGTTGCTGAATGCCAAAAATTGCCAGAAATGTTTATGGCAACAGACAGCATCATCTGCACGTTCCTTTAATTTAAAAAAATATTCTGAACCACCAAGTTGATTTTGTGGCAAAAACATAGGACATATTGTTCACCCATGCTCTCCCCTCCCTCATAAATTTGGTTCGGAATCAAAAAATGTAATTAAATTTACTACCAATCAACCCTTCCTGTCCCTGCCATCAACTACATACATACTCCACCTTCTTCAGGCCTATTGATTATTTTTATATTTATGTGCCATGTTGGAAGTTAAACTGCCACGTGTTTGTGCCGCCCACTGCTGCCGTTTAGCTTAATCAACCAGCTTGGTGCAACTTTTGGGCCTAAACTCGGATGAGAACAATATGGTGAGCTGTGAGGTTGTCAAAATTGACTGGAAATGAGTGGAAATTAATCTTATTGGGGATAATAACATTTAATTTAAAAAAAGGCCAAATTTTGTGATTTTAGCTGTTTTTATGATTTTTTTAGAACAAATAGAGATCCAAAACCAAAACACACAAGGGACAGTTTTGACAAAACCAAATCCAGATCCAAAACAGGAGGAGATTCAGATCCAAAACCAAAACACAGGGGTCTGTGCACATCCCTAGTAATATTTAAATGAAAATAAGCTTACTTTATATGGTAAGATGTTAATCACCAGATAGAGCTAATAACTTAGCTATATGCCAAGCAATGAACAGTATGCAACTCTGAGTAACATCATAAAGGCTTTTTATAATATTAGCCCATAATATGATCAGAAAACATACTGTATATCTACAAATATCTGCATTTTACCATTGATATCTATGTATCAATATATATTTCTATATATATTAATCCATCTAACATTATTTCATATAATATTTAGATAAAAATAACCTTACCTTATATTGTGAGATTTCATATCTGCAAATACAGCTTTTAACTGACAGTTGTAAACCAAGCAGTCACATGGATCCCAAAACTATCTATCTATCTATCTATCTATCTATCTATCTATCTATCTATCTATCTATCTATATTAATCTATCTAACATTATTTCATATAATATTTAAATAAATAACTTTTATAATGAAAGATGTCATATCTGCAGATACAGCTTTAACTGACAGTTGTTTACCTATCAGTCACGTGGATTCCAAAGGTCAGTGACATCACAAAGGCCATTTATGATGTTAGCCAGTCGCATGATCAGCCTACGCAGATCATTAAGAGGCATGTATCTGCATTTCATCTCATCTATTTAACTATCTATCCTTCTGTATAAGTGTCGGTCTGTCTCCATCTAACCTAGTTTTCCTAAATCACTTACGTAAAAACCACTTACCTGAACTGTGAGATGTCATATCAGCAAAGCAGCTTCAATTGACAGTTGTTTATCAAGCAGTGACATCTATTCCAAAAGAAAGTGACATGACAAAGGCTGTTTATGATGTAAGCCAGTCACATGATCAGCCGACTGAGAAAATAAATGTATACCTATCTACATTTCACTACACTTATTTATCTGTCTTTATATCTGGATCGATCCATCTAACAGTCACATGGATTCCAAAGGTCAGTGACATCACAAAGGCTATTTATGATGTTAGTCAGTCACATGATCAGCCTACTCGGATAATAAATTTACACCTATCTGCATTTTACTATACCTAGTATTTATCCATCTTTAAATTTGTATGTCCTTCTGTCTCCATCTAACCTAGGTTTCATATACTATTTAGGTTAAAACCAGCTTACCTGAAACTGTGAGATGTCATATCAGCAAAAAACACTTTAACTGGCAGTTGTTTATCAAGCAGTGGCTTCTATTCCAAAGGTGAGTTACATCACTGGCTGCTTATGTTAGTTAGTTACATGATTAGCCTATTGAGATACTAAATCTACTGATATTTGCATAGTACCACTTCTACCTATGCATTTTTCAATGTTAATCCATCTACCATTATTTTCATAAAATATTTAGATGAAAATATGTTTACCTTAAATTGTGAGATGTCATTTCACCAGATACAGCTAATAACATAGTTTTATGACAAGAAATACTATACAGAAGCTAAGTCAAATCATGAAGGTTTTTTTATGATGTTTGGCAGTCACATGATCAGTCTACAGAGATACAAAATCTCCAACAATCATTATTTCACAACTTATATCTATCTGTTTATGTTTTTTTGTATAACAGTTTCATGTAATAATTAAATGAAAATAAGCTTACTTTATATTGTAAGATGTCATATCACCAAATACAGCTAATAACTTTGCTATATGCCAACCAATGAACACTATGCAAATCTGAGTAACATCATAAAGGCTTTTTATGATATTGGCCCATAATATGATCAGCCTACAGAAAACATACTGTATATCTACAAATATCTGCATTTTAGCATTGATATCTATCTATCTATTTATATTTCTATATATTAATTCATCTAGCATTATTTAATATAATATTTAGATAAAAATAAGCTTACCCTATATTGCGAGATTTCATATCTGCAAATACAGCTTTAACTGACAGTTGTATTCCAAGCAGTTACATGGATTTCAAAGGTCAGTGAGATCACAAAGGCCATTTATGATATTAGTTAGTCATATGACCAGCCTACTAAGATAATAAATGTACACCTATCTGAATTTCACTCCACCTATTTATCTATCAATCTCTATATATTTGTCAGTCTGTCTCCATCTAACCTAGGTTTCATATAACATTTCAATTAAAACTAGCTTACCATAAAGTGTGAGATGTCATATCAGCAAAAAATAGCTTTAACGACAGTTGTTTATCAAGCAATGGCTTCTAGTACAAAGATGCGTGACATCACAATGGCTCTTTATAATGTTAGTCACATGATCATTGAGATACTAAATCTAATCTTATCTGCATTTTACCAATTCTATCTATGTATTTAACAATGTTAATTCATCTAACATTAGTTGTATATAATATTTAAAGGAAATGAAGTTTACCTTAAATTGTGAGATGTGATATCACCAGATACAGATAATAACATAGTTATATGAGAAGCAATGAATACTATACCAATCTGAGTAACATCATAAAGGCTTTTTATGATGTCAGCCAGTTACATGATCACCCTACAGAAAACATAAATCTACAACTATCTGCATTCACCATTAATATCTATCTATATTAATCTATCGAACATTATTTCATATATTTAAATAAATAACCTTACCTTTATAATGAAAGATGTCATAACTGCAGATACAGCTTTAACTGACAGTTGTTTACCTAACAGTCATGTGGATTCCAAAGGTCAGTGACATCAGAAGGCCATTTATATTAGCCAGTCACATGACTAGCCTACTAAGATAATAAATGTACACCTATCTGCATTTCACTCCACCCATGTATCTATCAACTCTATTTTTATTGTTAGTCTATCTCCATCTAACCTAGGTTTCATATAACATTTCAATTAAAACCAGCTTACCTTAAACTGTAGATGTCATATCATCAAAAAATAGCTTTAACTGACAGTTGTTTATCAAGCAGTGGATTCTATTCCAAGGATGAGTGATATCACAATGGCTGTTTATGATGTTAGTTAGTCACATGATCAGACTATTGAGATACTAAATCTACTCATCTACATATTTAGAGGAAAATAAGTTTACCTTAAATTGTGAGATGTGATATCACCAAATACAGCTAATAACATAGTTATATGAGAAGCAATGAATCCTATACCAATCTGAGTAACATCATTTAGGCTTTTTAAGGTGTCAGCCAGTTACATGATCACCCTACAGAAAACATAAATCTACAAATATCTGCATTTCACCATTGATATCTATCTATCTATCTATCTATCTATCTATCTATCTATCTATCTATCTATCTATCTATCTATCTATATTAATCTATCTAACATTATTTCATATAATATTTAAATAAATAACTTTTATAATGAAAGATGTCATATCTGCAGATACAGCTTTAACTGACAGTTGTTTACCTATCAGTCATGTGGATTCCAAAGGTCAGTGACATCACAAAGGCTATTTATGATGTTAGCCAGTCACATGATCAGCCTACTTGGATAATAAATTTGCACCTATCTGTATTTTACTATACCTAGTATTTATCCATATTCATATTTGTATGTCCTTCTGTCTCCATCTAACCTATGTTTCATATACTATTTAGGTTAAAACCAGCTTGCCTGAAACTGTGAGATGTCATATCAGCAAAAAACACTTTAAATGGCAATTGTTTATCAAGCAGTGGCTTCTATTCCAAAGGTGAGTTACATCACTGGCTGCTTATGTTAGTTAGTTACATGATTAGCCTTTTAGATACTAAATCTACTCATATCTGAATAGTACCACTTCTACCTATGCATTTATCAATGTTAATCCATCACCATTATTTCGATATAACATTTAGATGAAAATACGTTTACCTTAAATTGTGAGATGTCATATCACCAGATACAGCTAATAAAAAATAAATCATATACAGAAGCTGAGTCAAATCTGCAAATTCAGCTTTAACTGACAGTTGTAAACCAAGCAGTCACATGGATTCCAAAGGTCAGTGACATCACAAAGGCCATTTATGATGTTAGCCAGTCACATGACCAGCCTACTAAGATAATAAATGTACACCCATCTGCATTTCACTCCACCCATTTATCTATCGATATCTATATTTATTGTTAGTCTGTCTCCATTTTACCTAAGTTTCATATAACATTTAGGTTAAAACCAGCTTACCTTAAACTGTGAGATGTCATATCAGAAAAAAATAGCTTTAACTGACAGTTGTTTATCAAGCAGTGGCTTCTATTACAAAGGTGAGTTACATCACTGGCTGTTTATGTTGATTAGTCACATGATTTGCCTATTGAGATACTAAATCTACTCATATCTGCATGGCACCACTTCTACCTCAGCATTTATCTATGTCAATTATCTACCATTATTTTCATATAATATTTAGATGAAAATATGTTTACCTTAAATCGTGAGATGTCATATAACCAGATACAGCTAATAACATAGTTTTGTGACAAGAAATAAATACTATACAGAAGTTGAGTAAAATCTTGAAGGCTTTTTATCATGTTTGGCAGTCACATGATCAGTCTATAGAGATACTAAGGGGTATATTTATCAAAGTTCAATTTTACATTCAATTTGATGTTCGATTTAGCTCACCTCAAATCGAATCAAATCGAATGTACAAACCCCTCATCAAATCCCACATTTACTAAAATTCTATTTTAAGTTCGATTTTCAAATCGAATTCGATTTTGGTCGATTTTGACAAGTGATTTCTTGTTTGGTTTTGAATGTAGAAAGCCAAATCGTTTATCAAATCGAACTTAAAATCGAATTTTTAACTTCATCACTGATTACTATTGCTCACAATAGGCTACTAATCATATAAATGGTAATTAACAATGTATAAAGACCCTGGCACCCATCCTTTAAAAGTGAAACAGAACGGGAGTTTTGTGTCTGCTTCTCAAGACTCACAGCACAGAGAGGGTTTTGCAAGTAATAGTGAAATCACTTTGTAAGTATCACAGTATTTCACTATACTTTGCAAAAGTAGATTATGGAGGCTGGGAGGAGAAGGCAAAGAGGAGGAGGTAGTGGCGGAGAGAGTGGAGGTTGAGAGAGGGGTAAATGGTAAATTGGCTGCACAAGCTAGTTATAATTAATTAATAAACATATATGTATGAAAAACATTTATTGACAAGTTAAACAAATGAAATAGCAATGTAATATCACAAGTAGTTAATAAAAACTTAATGTATTAAATAATAGAATTAAATGTCCCGCATAAAAATATAGAAAAGTTGCCTTTGAATTATGAGGTAAATATTTACCAAATCCCGATAATATCACCTTAGATAGCCGGTGCTGCTGAATATTGCTCCGAGATAATGTCTAGATAGCTTAGATGGTAATATCCGCAAATCATGCAGTGAGACAAGTGTCCCACCTGTATATCTCAGGGGGTGTCGTCCTACCTATATGCGGTCTGCCCAGTTCCCTGTGCTGTGATCGGGATATAACAGCTGGTGTATTCCGGGTGTATGGGCAATTGAATGTGGACTCTCGGCTGCTGCGATGAAAAGAAGATCAAGTCTGGAACTCTATTAGATGGTAATGTGCACTGCCGTATGTATTGTTGAACTCGGTGCAAAAAGCAGTGTGATGGAAGTCCACGACTGCTGCGGTACATGAAAGATCCAGCCGCGAGCTCCGTAAACAAAAGGATGTAAGCTGGTGCATAGGCTAATGAACCCAATAAAATTGTATCAGCATCAAAGTCTCATTGTTCAGTAAAGCATCAATAGGCATCCGACGTGGGGGTAATGTATAGCTTCCAACTATACTAGACTAGAGGTTGAGAGAGGTCCTTCTGGAGAGGAAATTTAAGCATCATTTGCTGAAAGAGATCCAGAGGATGCTGGGAGCCAGGAGTCTGATGCTATGGCTGAAACTCAACCTGGAAAACCAAATCTGGCCGGAATATTAGCTTTAGTTTTTCAGAAAATTGTGCTTTAGTTGAAGCTTTGCTGCCTAATTATGATGATTTATTTGGGAGGAGGGCAAAAAAATCATCAGCTGCACATAAGCATGCCATGTGGCAAGTGGTTGTAGATGCCGTCAATTCTCGACGATTATGAGGAGCAAGTTAAAGCAATTCTACCAAATCTCTCTGCATACACCAATACTAACATATGTGACACATAATTTTTGTGTTAGGAACATATGTATTTGTAATGTTAATCTATCTTACAAGTACACACATATGTATAATTGTATGTTATGTGGCTGTAATTAAGTTAATGTTACTGTTTGTTTGCAGTACAAAGGAAAAGTGCAGCTGTACCTTCCCAAGACCCACAACTTGATGAGGAAGCTGCTGGTAATTGAGGGGGTCATTCAGACCCGGTCGTTAGCGCCGATGCGCTCGGACCGGGTCGATGGCCCCCCACAGAGCATGCGCATGACTGCGCCGGCCCCGTTGTTGGCATGCGTGAGACCCGCTACGACCGACAGCGCCGGTCGTAGCGGGTCTCGATCCAAAGGGGGCGAGCTGTCGATGTTGATTGACAGCTTGCCCCATTTGGAAGGCGGGCCGGGGGGGTGGCAGCCCAAACGGAGGCGTTCCCATGGGAACACCTACCGTTTGGGGGAGGCCCCACTGACATCACTAGTGATGTCAGTGGAGAGCTTCCGGCTCAGACAGAACCAGAAGCTCTCCGGGGCTTACGACAAGGGAGACCCTACCCTAGGGTCTCGTCGTAAGCCCCGATGGTCGCGATCGTCTCTGACCATCGCGACCACCACCGGAGCGGTCGATAGAGCTGTGGGTGTTAACCCACAGCCTAACGACCGCAACAGAGGTGGGCGGTCAGGATGCAAGCGGCCGCCCAGTTTCTGAGCGACCGCTTGCATCCTCCGACCGCTTCTGAATGAGGCCCTGAGTGCTGGTAATTGAGTGACTAATTTTTTGAATACTGAAACCAAATAAACTAACATTTCCTTTTTGCACAGCTAGATTCCTATTTGTCAGTAAGTTGTTTCAAAATAGTTGTGTAATTAGACACTATATGACATTGTTATTCAAAATGCATGTATGTTTTTCTCTGACTACTGCAAAATAATATTTAAATTACAGGAATATGTGTTTTGGGGATTATTTTAATGCACACCTTATTTAGGATTACAAAGTACTAAATATCTGCAATGTTGATGTTTCAAAGGTCTAAATTACAAATAAAATTTTGTTATCCCTTAAAAAAAGGGCCATCTGGTGCGTGGAGTCTACAGCGCTCTGGTGAGGTATCTGACCAAAATTAGCATAGTGATGATGTTATGTTTACACCACCACATTTGTCATCAGCTCCAGATCCTGGACTTGATTCTGGTAAGGGACATGCAACCTAGAAATTAGATACTAACATTAACCATGGTTTTTTGTTTATAATGCTGTATATCAGGAATCGTTATGATATCCTGGCTGCCGCATGGCCGGGAGTTCTAATCTCGGCAGCGGCAGCCCGACAAAACAGCAGAGCCCGGCAGCGGAAGCCTGACGGCGCTGGAAATCCTGATCGTGGTAAGGTAAGTATCAACTAATCTAACCTAACCCCCCTAAACCTAACCCTCTTTAGGGGTGCCTAACCCTAACTTCCCCCCCTGTGCCTAACCCTAATCCCCCCTCTAAGTGCCTAACCCAAACCCCCCCCTTCCCCGCTGCCTAAACCCTGGCAGTGCCTAACCCTAAGTCCCCCCCGGGGGTGCCTAGCCCTAACCCTCCCTCCCCCTAACCTAACCCTCCCGGGGGGTACCTAACCCTAAGTCCCCCCCAGGGTGCCCTAAACCTAACCCTCCCCCCCGTGGCTGTCCGCTTGCGGTGCCCGGCATCCCTTCGATCGGGATGCCAGGCGCCGGTCTCCCGGCGTCGGGGAAATGACAGGCGTCTAGATATAGACGCCGGTCATTTATCCCACGCTGGGATAAAGCAGTCAGGAAGCCGGCTGCCGGGATTCCGGCAGCCTTCTTCCTGATTGTATACCGTATGTCATGTTTTATGTTGTTCTTTTTAGATTTCTAGCAGAAAATATTTGAAGAATGTTTTTTTGTTTGTTGAAATCATTGTTTAAATAAATTTTTTAAATCTATGTAATTTTTTACCTTAATTTCTTATATGCAGATTTTGATCTTTCTATGTTGAACGACTGTCCCATGCCCCAGGCAAGTCTAAAAAATGTGGATAACAAAACGTTCTATTACAAGTCACGGCCACGACTTGTCTCTTCCTGGCAGGTTACCTTCTCATGACGCCTTTGTTCCTGTTCCCTCAGTTGCTAGGTGATCTGCACGCCTCTGGAGGTCACATGTTATCGATAGCACAGCCTTATTGGTTTGTCTTCCTATTTGAACACACTGACCCTTTGCCGCCTCGCCGACTATAGCGTTCCTGTAGGTTCTCTCGGCTTAGACGCAATGACAGCATTCTGTATCACCTCGTGGAAGGGTATTCCAGTGGTATTACCTTGCTATCAGCTCTCCAGCCTCACCAACAGCTCCTTAGCTGCATCAGCAGCGTCCGTGCTGTCACCGGCTCTCCAGCCTCTCAAATGGCTCCTTAGCTGCATCCATGCTGCCACCGGCTCTCCAGCCTCTCCAATGGCTCCTTAGCCACATCCATGCTGCCATCGGCTCTCCAGCCTCTCCAATGGCTCCTTAGCCGCATCAGCAGCGTCCGTGCTGCCACCAGCTCTCCAACCTCTCCAAAGGCTCCTTAGCTGCATCAGCAGCGTCCATGCTGCCACTGGCTCTGCAGCCTCTCCAATGGCTTCTTAGCCACATCAGCAGTGTCCATGCTGCCACCGGTTCTCCAGCCTCTCCAATGGCTCCTTAGCCGCATCAGTAGCGTCCGTGCTGCCACCAGCTCTCCAGCCTCTCCAAAGGCTCCTTAGCTGCATCAGCAGCGTCTGTGCTGCCACCGGCTCTCCAGCCTCTCCAATGGCTCCTTAGCCACATCCATGCTGCCACCAGCTCTCCAGCCTCTCCAATGGCTCCTTAGCCACATCCATGCTGCCACTGGCTCTCCTGCCTCTCCAAAGGCTCTTTAGCCGCATCAGCAGCATCCGTGCTGCCACTGGCTCTGCAGCCTCTCCTATGGCTCCCTAGCCGCACCAGCAGCTTCCGTGCTGCCACTGGCTCTCCAGCCTCTCCTACGTCTCCCTAGCCGCATCAGCAGCATCTGTGCTGCCACTAGCTCTCAAAGCTGAACCATTGTACACTAACTTGTACACAAACTTGTACACCAACTTGAGTACAAACTCTCAAGGATGCAGTACACTAACTTGTACACCAACTTGAGTACCAACTCTTAAGGATGCAGTACACTAACTTGTACATCAACTTGAGTACCAACTCTTAAGGACGCAGTACACTAACTTGTACACAAACTTGTACAACAACTTGAGTACCAACTCTTAAGGATGCAGTACACTAACTTGTACACAAACTTGTACAACAACTTGAGTACCAACTCTTAATGATGCAGTACACTAATTTGTACACTTACTAGTACTCCAACTTGTGTACTGGCTCTAAGAGCCAAATCAATTACTAATCGTTTCTGCATCTGGCTCCAAGCCACACCATTGGCTCTCTAAGCCGCATCAATTTTGTACACACTTCTGTAACCGGCTCCAAGCCGCACCATCAGCTCTCATAGCTGCATTACTCCTTCTGCATCTCGCTCCAAGCTGCACCATCGGCTCTCAAAGCTGCATTGATTGTTACTCACTTATGCATCCGTCTTCAAGCCACACCATTGGCTTTCAAAGCCGCATCTATTGTATACTTTCATCTACTATTGGCTCCAAAGCCGCACCATCAGCTCACAAAGCCGCATCGATTATTATTGACTTCTGCATCCGGCTCCGAGCCGCACCATCGGTTATCAAAGCCACATCAATTGTATGCCATCTTCTGTTCCTGTTGATTCTCTCACTACTGAAACCCATTGTACCTTCGTGTGAACCTCTACTACCCCAAGTGATAAGACTAGGCGGCCACCTAAGTACCGGTGAATGTCACCTAGTATTAAGGGAACAACAGGCGGTTGTTACTGGTGGAAGACCTTGCTAGCCTGGGTTCTAGGGAGTTCACACAAAGCAGGCTTTGAGTATCATAACACGATCATGCTGTAGTTACGGCTAATATCACCCACACCACAAGATGTCCCCGAACCACCAGAAGGCGAGCAAACATCACCACCTGAAAGAAAAAGTGGTTCAGATTTTGTGGCTGCCATTTATGTATTTAAACATATGCAGGTGGAGTTTATGAGCACACAGATTAAACAAAATGCAGTTCAAAATAGGCTACTTGGACGGTTAACTAGTGGTTTAAACAGTATGAAATCCATATTAGAAACAATAAACTGCAATATGCAGAATATGGCAACAGCCATTCAAATGCAAAGTGCAGAAATCAGCATACAGCAACAGGCACTAGTGAGTGGGTTCCTCTCAACTTAACAAGCTATGATAACTAATATTAGCCAAATACAGCAGACACACACAAATGCTATTATTCATTTGAATCGTAATATTACTTCACTAGGAACACAACTTTTACAAAGAACAATATGGTTCAATTTCCATTAACACTACCCCGGCACCAAGTTTAGAACCAGCAACACCACCAAGGCGTGTGATAAGAACTCGTGGGGGTTTAACATGCAGGAATGTTAAACCTCCTCCCCCTGCAAAATATCCTAAAAGGAAAAGATAAATAATGTTATTACTGTATTTGTTATTGTTTAAAGTATAATTATATAACAATTGTAGTTTGTACATTACATTTGTTTACTAATTTTTTGTTTGTTGCTTTAGAGAGCTAAATAAATTTTGTTAACAATAACAATCCCATAAATTATTTTCTTCTTCTTAGTTACATTTGGAAATGGCAATAAGAAGTTATGTATTGATGTATGTAGATGGTTAAATGTTTAATAATCTTATCTATCTGGAGTCTGGCAATAGTATTCCTAAATGTAAGTGGCGTATTCAATTAATGTAAATGCGAAAAGCCAAAATCAGCAAAAAAGTTTTGCCTATTGACATCTTGGGCCAAATGTAATAAGGTGAGAGTTTAGAAAATGTGAGAGTTTAGCAGTAAACTCTCACATTGGTTGAGTTTTATCTTCAAAATGGGAAAACATCTGAATGAGATTTTAAATCGTGAGAGTTTTTTAAGTCTAAAAAACATGCAAGTTCGCTCTGTTACTTTGTTTTTGGACTCTATTACATTGGCAAAGTTTAAAAAGTGTCAGAAACTCTCACTTTTCTAAACTCTTACCCTATTACATTTGGCCCCTTGTCTCCAAAATACATCCAGCTCCTTTTCGCTTAAGCGAAGAAAAAAAAAAGGTTTCGCCAATGAATGGCAGGCGTAAAAAAATGCTAAATTTCTACTTTGGGGTGCAAATGTGGGTATTTGATTCTGAACCCTTTGGACCCCCCCCCCAAAAAAATAAAAATAAATACAAATTAGCAAAAAAAATAATAAAAGAAAACCTCAGAACACCATAAAAAAGACATGTCATTTTTACATCAGAACTGAAATAAGTGGGTGTTCAGTGATAAAAACAAGCAAAATAGGTTTGTTGGGTGGCTCTATGGATGGCGCAGGTGTTTTGGGGATTGCAGGTGCATGCTGCAGGTTTTTTTTTTTAACATTTATGAATACTGTACTTTATAGATGCCTAAATGTAGTAACACACATTTTAATGTACTCCCAATGTAACTGAAGAAATTATTTTCTCCAAATAAGTGTGAATGTGATAAAGAAAATTTACACTTGTGCAAAGATGCATATAATAGCCATTTGACACATGTTAATTAAACCATAAATTTTAGGGAAGGGCTAATAATAAACTTTAAAAATGAGTTCCTATGTCAGTTATGCTTTTTATGGGGTACAGACTGATTGTCCTGCTTGCTCACTGCCTTTTGCATAATCTGTGGGTAGTGGTTGATTTAATGCCAGATTATGCAATAGGCAACAGCAGAGCACAATATCGGACACTTTGGCAGGATGATATAACAATATGCCTCCCGATTTATCAAGACACCTGAACTTAGTTTTTAATAGACCAAAGGTGCGTTCATTGACCGATCGAGAGGCTATATGTGCCTCATTATACTTATGCTCAGCAGGAGTATGCGGATACGACAATGGAGTCAGAAGCCACGAAGTACTGTACAGCCATAGCCTAAATCACTATCCAGAGAAAAAAGAAAAAAAAATTCTAAACAATATCAATGACCTGATGAGTTAACAGATAAAACACACATCACTTACCCAGCAACCATCCCTCTGGCATTTGCCCCGTCTCAAATTTTAAAAGAGGGATACATTTCTGAGGATGTAGGCATCATGACAGGAACCAGGATAGCCAGTTACAACAACACTCATGATTTTCTGTTTTGCATCACAGACCACCTACACATTCATAGAAAATACATGATGTCGATTTATGTAGAGGTGTGCATTATTCCTGGGTGGTCTTAGCCCAATTTGTGTGCAATCTATAGCTCCCAGGACATTAGGCATGCCTGCAAGACTATAGAAGGGTACCCTAACTTCATGCTACTGTGATTCATGGCTGGGAAAAAAGATGTGGGTGGTGCAGAGGGGGGTCAGTGCAGCCATGACTACTCCAAGGTGCCTACTAAATGTAGGCTGAGATATACTTAGCACTCTTCCAGACACTGACTGAAAGGAGCCAGTCGCAAAAAAATGCAGAGCACACAGCAGCTTGTGCAGGCCTGATATGGCACGTGAGCGTGCAGTGGCTGGCTCAAGCTGAGTCTTGACGAGGTCATACAGCAATATAAGGTTGGACCGTGTGAGGCGGAACATCTGTATAACCTCGCCAGCAGACAATGCATTGAGATTTAACCGTCCATGGAAGAAAATAGGCCTGCATAGGATTTGCAGTACATCAAGAAGCTGCTGTTGTTCCAGGCTCCTGGGTCCTCTGAGTCAGGTGGTGATTGGTATAATGCAGGTAAACTCCCAACATTGCATAGCCTGGATTAGCCACTATTCCTACATACACAGTGCAGCAGATGCTTGCGTCCACTTTTATAAGGATCCCAATGAAGTTTCAACAAATACAATGAGGTTTCCAAGGTCAAATCACCTGTATGTAGTGAGTCTATTAACTGGGTGTTTTGAAGTTCGATTTTGTGTTCGATTTCAAATCACATATTAGTAAATAAGGGATTTGTGTGTTGATCTATGTAAAAGTGCCAATGTCTTTCTGATGTTTGAGTTTGAGTGGAATTTGAGTGAAATTCGGTTTTATGTTCGATTTGACATTCAATCTTGCCTTTAGTTAATCTCCAAATGCAAAATCGAATGAAAATCAATTGTCAAATCACACTAAAATCAAAATCAAACAATAGTAAATATACCTCTTAATCTCCACCTATCATTTTTTTCACAATTTATATCCATCTGTTTATGTTTATTTGTGTAACATTTTCATGTAATGATTACATTTAAAAAAATAAGATTACTTTATATTGTAAGATGTCATATCATCAGATACAGCAAATAATTTAGCTATATGCCAAGCAATGAACACTATGCAAATCTGAGTAACATCATAAAGGCTTTTTGTGATATTAGCCCATAATATGATCAGCTTACAGAAAACATACTGTACTGTATATCTACAAATATCTGCATTTCACCATTGATATCTATCTATCTATTTATGTTTTTATCTATATTAATCCATCTAACATAATTTCATGTAATATTTAGATAAAATAAGATTACCTTATATTGTGAGATGTCATATCACCAAATACACCTAATAACTTAGCTATATGCCGAGCAATGAACACTATTCAAATCTGAGTAACATCATAAAGGCTTTTTATATTAGCCCATAATATGATCAGCCTACAGAAAACATACTGTATATCTGCATTTCACCGTTGATATCCATCTATCAATCTATCTATTTTTCTATCTATATTAATCCAGCTAACATTATTTCATATAATATTTAGATAAAAATAAGCTTAATTGCGAGATTTCATATCTGGAAATACAGCTTTAACTGACAGTTGTAAACCAAGCAGTCAAATGGATTCCAAAGGTCAGTGACATCACAAACGCCATTTATGATGTTAGCCAGTCACATTACTAGCCTACTAAGATAATATATGTACATCTGTCTGCATTTCACTCCACCTATTTATCTATCAATCTCTATATATATGCCAGTCTGTCTCCATCTAACCTAGGTTTCATATAACATTTGGTTAAAAACCAGCTTACCTTAAACTGTGAGATGTCATATTAGGAAAAAAATGCTTTAACTGACAGTTGTTTATCAAGCAATGGTTTCAATTCCAAATATAAGTGACATCACAATGTCTGTTTACGATGTTAGTCACATGATCAGCCTATTGAGAAACTAAATCTACTCATATCTGCATTTTACCAATTCTATCTATGTATTTAACAATGTTAATCCATCTAACATTATTTTTATATAATATTTAGAGGAAAATTAGTTAACCTTAAATTGTGAGATGTGAATTCATCAGATACAGCTAATAACGTAGTTATATGAGAAGCAATGAATACTATACCAATCTGAGTAACATCATTAAGGCTTTTTATGATGTCAGCCAGTTACATTATCACCCTACAGAAAACATAAATCTACAACTATCTGCATTTCACTGTTGATATCTATCTATATTAATCTATCTAACATTATTTCATATAATATTTAATTAAATAACCTTACCTTTATAATGAAAGATGTCATATCTGCAGATACAGCTTTAACTGACAGTTGTTTACCTAGCAGTCACGTGGATTCCAAAGGTCAGTGACATCACAAAGGATATTTATAATGTTAGCCAGTCACATGGTCAGCCTACTTGGATAATAAATTTACACCTATCTGCATTTTACTATACCTAGTATTTATCCATCTTCATATTTGTATGTCCTTCTGTCTCCATCTAACCTAGGTATCAGATACCATTTAGGTTAAAACCAGCTTACCTGAAACTGTGAGATGTCATATCAGCAAAAAACACTTTAACTGGCAGTTGTTTATCAAGCAGTGGCTTCTATTCCAAAGGTGAGTTACATCACTGGCTGCTTATGTTAGTTAGTCACATGATTAGCCTATTGAGATACAAAATCTACTCATATCTGCATAGTACCACTTCTGCCTATGCATCTATCAATGTGAATCCATCTACCTTTATTTTCATAGAATATTTAGATGAAAATAAGTTTACCTTAAATTGTGAAATGTCATATCAAAAAATACAGCTAATAACATAGTTTTATGCAAGAAATAAATACTATACAGAAGCTGAGTCAAATCATGAAGACTTTTTATGTTTGGCAGTCACATGATCAGTCTACAGAGATACTAAGTCTCCACCAATCATTATATCACAACTTATATCTATTTGTTTATGTTTATTTGTGTAACATTTTCATGTAATAATTAAATGAAAATAAGCTTACTTTATATTGTAAGATGTCATATCACCAAATACAAAACAGATGACCGCGCTAATCTAGGTTTTAGAAATCTTTATAGTTGTTTTACTGTGTAACCAAATCTAAAGAAAAAAACATTTAATTACCATATCAGCTGCAAGTCCACAATTACAGGATGTGTGTACACCCAGAAGAAGACAAATTATATATAATAAGAATGGGACTGCGGCTGCGCTCATTTATTAGAACCAAGTTGTGAAATGGCAGAAAAATTATATAGCAGTCAGGTTTCCCAATAATAATAATTTAATCACATATAAGAATAAAATACAAATATGTAACAATACACTTCAATATATATTATTAGGAATAGTTATAATTCTTGGATCACGAAATAAATAAAATGATCTGTATAGTTTCAACATTCAATACATTGGATAAAATTGTCCCATAAGAACACCTATTACCGCAACAAAGAGAGTATCTAATGTTCATCAATGGTTAAGTAGTGCTCCACTTGCATGTGCAACAATAGAATAATCCGTGAGGAATGTTCTGTAAGGATCACATATGGTCTAATGGTCCCAAAAAGGAAAACACCTTGATGGTAATGTTTGCAAAGCTTAATTGGTGTCCCAAGCTTTGACCACACTAGGTATACCTGAACCGCGGAGTTGCTTTAGAGAATAGCTTGATTTGGGCAGCCCTGCTCCAGCAGTCTTGTTTAGCTCCCGTGTGTTCCAGCTCAATTTAGCCGCATACATCCACCGGGGTCCGCTGCATACACCGTGATGTTATCGTGTGCGCTGGATCTAAGAGATCAAGAATGTACACCTATTTTCATTTCACTACATCGATCTATGAATTTAGCTATTATATGTCAATCCACCTAACATCAAGTAATATTTAGATGAATATAAGCTTAAATTATTGTGAGATGTCATATCAGCAAATACAGCTTTTAACTGAAAGATTTTTACCTAGCAGCTACTTGGATTCCAAAGGTCAGTAACAAGACTATTTAAGATGTTAGCCAGTCACATTATCAGACTATTGTACTCAGTTAATAAATATACACCTATCTCTATTTCACTACACCTATTTATCTATCCATCTCTATCTATTTGTCTGTCTCCATCTAACCTAGGTTTCATATAACATTTAGGTGAAAACCAGCTTACCTTAAACTGTGAGATGTCATATCAACAAAAAACAGCTTTAACTGATAGTTGTTTATCAAGCAGTAGCTTCTATTCTAAAGGGGAGTGACATCACAATGACTGTTTATGATGTTAGATAATCACATGATCAGCCTAATGAGATACTAAATCTACTCCTATCTGTATTTACCACTTCTATTTATCTATTTATCAATGTCAATCCATATGACATTATTTTCATATACTATATAGAATTTTTTTTAATTAAACTTTATTTTCTTATAATACTTAGATGAAAAAAGTTTACCTTAAATTGCGAGATGTCATATCAGCAGATACAGCTAATAACATAGTTATTTGATAAGCAATAAATATTAAGCTGAGTCACATTATAAATGCTTTTTATGCCGTTAGGCAGTCACATGAGCAGCCAATTAAGATTATAATAGTTAAATAAAATAAGCTTGCCATATATGTCCCATCATAAATCTCCACCTATCAGCATTTTACAACTTATTTCTATCTATTTATGTATCTATCTAAATCAATCCCTGTCAAATTAGCAAATACAGCTTTTAACTGACTGTTGTTTACCAAACAGTCACTTATATTCCTAAGGTCAGTGAGATCACAGTCACTGTTTATGATGTTAACCAGTCACATGATCAACTTATTGAGATAATAAATATACACCTGTAGCTTAATTTCACCACATAACATAATTTTTGTAAAACATATAACCAACTTACCTTACACTATGAGATGTCATATCAGCAAATACAGCTTTAATTCACAATTGATTACCAAGCAGTGACTTTAAATTCAAAGTAATAAATATACTCCTACCTGCATTTTACATATTTAGATGAAAATAAGTTTACTTTTTCATTTTAGACATATCAGCAAAGACAACTATTAACTGAGATTTTTTTTTGCCAAGCATTCTTTTGTCACAGGTTTTTTTTTACCAGTCATATGATCGGCCTACAGAGATTAAAAGTACCCACCTATCTGCATTTCACCACATCTAATCATTTATCTATTTAATTCCACCCAACATTATTTTCATATAATATTTAGAAAAACTAAGAGATCTCATATTATTAGGTACAGTTAATATGTTAGTTTTATTCCAAGTAATTACTTCTATACTAAAACTGAGAGACAGCACATCCCTTGCTGCAGACTTGCTAGCACATGTGATGTGGTTAACGCCCAGGTGGTCTCAGACCACAGAAGAGTGACTATCCCACCTATCTTTCACCCCCTGTGTTGATGTGTTTTTGAACTGGATAAAAAGAGCGCCTGCAAGTCCTGAATGTGCGAATCCTCTGACCATCCAGAAAGGATTGTAGCTCTGTGACATCTTTGATTGTCCTAAGCACCTTTAGCAGGGAACTTGTATTTTTAAGACATTGAGCAATCTTGCCTTACGATGTCTGCATATGTCTGTATCCTCTGACTATCAGACTAGTGCCAAACACTGAGTCCAGTGACCAAGCTGAAACCCTTTTCCAGATAATCAGTGCAGATTTGGTTCATAGTGAGGGACCATTGGGAATTAGCCAATACTATCCAGGAGGTAGTGCAGCACCATGTCCACACATACCCAGAAGTAGGTGGTTACAGGTACTGGTGGTGGCAACAAGTTAACTGCCCACTACACAGTGGGAGGAGTCAATAACAAGAGGTTTCAATGAAAAGTAAGCCCACTCAGGGACGAGTAACCACCCTCAATTCTATAAGTGACAAAAATCTGTGATTGCCTGGTGAAGTGAGGTCATCCGGTCACAATATTTATTTATCTAACAATATCAATTCACCTAAAATAATTTCCATCTAATACTTAGATGAAAATAAGATTAGCTTATATTGTGAGACGTCATATCACCAGATACAGTTAATATATTAGAAGATGCGCGCACATTTATAAACATATATATCAGCACTATGCTGCTACCAACAATGCAGAAAACTTTTGTAGTTAGGGTAAGCATTAGGGAGAGGGTTAGGGATACTGACCACCACAACTGCTGCAGGATGAGCCGGAAGTCACATGATGTCACAGCCGGATCCTGAAGACACCACTAGAGCCACTATACCAGGTAAGTTACTGCTATCCACCAGGAACGGTTTGACGACATTTAATCAATGTCGACAGAATGAATGTCAATATTATGACCATGTCATCCATATGAATGTCGACATGATGAATATCAAAAAATATACCACGCAGCTCAAACACTCTCCAGTCAATGTTGAAATAGAGAAACTGTGATAGTTGTATGTGTATTTTATATTGAATTCTGTGCATCACTCCAGTAGTTGATCTACTATTATCTCTTTAATATCCCTCCCGATCAATATTAAAAGGGTTTAGAAATTGCAGTGTTTATTTACAACAGTTGCAATTATATACTGAGTATATAATAAACATGTTATGGTAAGTTTTTGTTAGGCATGTCTTGATTTATTGCCACATTTTGGGGCTAATTTTGAGTTAAGAGCAAAGTAAAAAAGAGCAAGTATCTTTGCACCTTGGCAAAACTATACTTTTGAAGTATAGATTTGGCAGGGGAGTGTCCAGACTCTTACATTAAGTAAAAGAAACCAGTTCTGGTGCCCGTATCTTCTTATTAGAATATAATATAGGGTTGCAGCAAACTAAACAAACTCTGGGCCATATTCAATTTGGATGCGAAAAGTCGGAATTTTCAGTTATCTCCATATTCAATTACAAAGACTTTTCGCAAGTTCGAAAAGTCTTTGTAAAAAAACGGGGATAAGTTTTCATCATGTTTTACAGGGCGAAAAAAAGTGCAGAATTGGAGTTTAGGGGTGCTGGCTTAAAAAAAGAAGCCTGCACCCCTGGGAATAGCCCCTAAAAATGAACTGTGTCAAAAAAAGTAAAAGAAAAAAATAGAGACATCCCAAAAAAATTATTTACATTTTTGGGCACAAAAAAAAAAAGGGAACAGTGTTTAAAAATAGTGAAATAGGTTCAGGGGTATTCTGTAAGTATGTGGCAGGTGTTTTCTAGAATAAGCTATTAGCGGCAGGTGGATTTTTTCAGAATTTAAAAAAAAATAGTTTAGGGACTTAAAAATATGCTAGTACCCATTTTCATGAACCCCAAATTTGATGGGAACACTTTTAAAAATGAAAAACATAACCTAAGTGCTCTCCTGCATCACTTCTTCAATGTCGGGAAAAACACACCTGCCGCAGCTATTTAAAAATGCAGAACACATTCTGCAGGGCTAAATGGGGGTACCCACAGTGATCCCCCATGTCTGGACATCATTAGGGGGGTCCCAGGATGAATTCCTGAAAATTCCCCTATTTTTCCCGATACTTACCTTTCCGCAGGCTCCTGTTTTCGCAGGCTCCTAATTGAATACATGGATAAAGCGGGCGCGCACCCGATACTTTATCCCCAGAAAAGCTCCGATGTGGAGCGAAAAAAGTCCAGCACAGACTTTTCGCTCCAACATTGAATACGGGCCTTTGTGTATGTTTGTATTGAAGAGACAACAACAACAAAAAAACTGATAATATTATATCTTTATGATAAAGTGCAACAGTGTGATATAATATTTAACTGATGGTGTTTATATTGATTTTTAATATAACTCATGGTTTATTTCTTATGACAACTTGGGTTCCTCTTAGTGGTTAATAAACATATTTTGATTATATTCACAATCTATATATTTATTTATATCAAATTACTTGGTTCTAATTGAGATCATATATAGAGGTAGCGCAAATGATCAGTTTTTGTTTTTTTGAGTGTCCAGACTCAAAGCTAAATTGCAGTGTAAAAATAAAGCTGGACAGTATTTGTGGGCTACAGTATATTCAAACGCAGCCAGCCAAGTAATATTGAAAGTCTCTTGCTTTTTTGCTTTGCTCCCAAATCAAAAACAGCTCCTTTATAAATAGTAAGCAGTTTATTATTGTAACAATACAGAGATACAAGAAATGTATGCAGTACCCTTCATCTGCCATTTTCAGGCAGGATTTAATTAATTCTGTATTTCATTTACTTGATTAAATAAATCCTTGAATTTTATTTAATAGCTTATTAGATGACTGAATTATTTCAGTCAAGTTGTAGAAATATGGTGCATCACATATTTTTTGTCTCTTTAATCCAGGAACACAACACCCTTGCATAAGTACATCCACTTTCTATACCCAGGACTCTAGTCGTCAAGCGGTAACTCTGTGGAAGGACTCCTACTTCCTCATTGCTATACAGTACTCATCCAGATAAGCCTGCAAGGTTTTTCCTTATGTATTAGGTTTAAACATACTTACCTACCCTCCCAGAAGTTGTGGGAGAATCCCAATTTTTTGGGGAGCCCCCTGCACCCACGGAAGAGTATCTAGATCTCCCGCATTCTGCCCACTTCCTAGTGAAATGGGCAGGATAGGGAGATAAATGCTGGGAATCACGGCATAAATGCTAGGGATCACGGCATAATTGCCATGAATTGCGGCTCTGTATGGAGAGGGCAGGGCTAAATGACGCAAAACCGCATCATTTAGCCCTGTCATGGCAAACTGTCGTGAATCACGGGAGCGTAAATGTAATAGGCTGCGGCTTTGACACATCGGCGAGTACAATGCAAGACTGCCTGATGTTTTAAAGTAGCAGCCTTTTAGTAGGCAAAACCAGGTTGATTTTGCCTATTAAAAGACAGCTACTTTAAAACATCAGGCAGCCTCGCACAGGACTCGCCGATGTCCCAAAGCCGCAGCCTATTACATTTACCCCCTTGTCTTTTTTCTATAACTAGAAGATGAATCACTCTCTGGTTAGATCCTGGAGGGGAATCGTATTTTGAAAGGAAAGATTTTGATGCTTTATTTGAAGCATTTATGGCCACTCAGAATGGCTGCGGTAACTGAGACACTGGAGCGTCGTTCTCTGCGTGCACATTCGCAGATACTGGCTAGTACACGCCTAGGAAATGGCCCCAACTGGCTGGAACTCCCTGTAACCACCCACAAAACGCTCTCTTCCTGTCAATCAATTGCGAGTGAATCCTCACAGTCAGCTCAAACTCAATTCATTCGCCACGTGGGTGCAGTGCAGCTGTGGCACAAGCACAGCAGACCACCGATAATCACTCAACTGCGTGAAAATCGCTATAGCATTCAACTCTGAATCAGGCCCTAAGTACTTAGGATTAATATTTTTGTCTTTGTCAAAAATGTATTGGTTTTAAATAACAGAATAAGACGCATATTTAAGAAAAAATAGTTTGGAGTGGCTAAGTCGCAAAGTCTGTGACGCTCCAAACGGGGCTATTTGGCATGATTTGAGGATAGGTGTATTATTTATCAACATTTACTTATATAGCACCAGCGCACTTTATATTTGTGTATGTAAACACATCTGTAGTTTATTCACTGTACTATAAATTGTATTCTTAATTATAGCTTTGCCCAGCTCTGATAGACATGGCAACGGCTTATACATTTCTGTTTTCAAAATTGATACATGTAAATGAAAATGACCAAAATAAAAATAAAGAAAAAAATATACTGCCATCTTACTCAGTGGCACTAGATGGCGGTAGAGATTCATGTTTAGCACTACATAGAATCTGACAATTGCTTAAATAACTAGTTTTGGCTTGACAGTTCTCTCATGTAAACTATCCATGCATTTTTTTTAATAGACGCTTGCAAAACTCCTTGACATGCCGACTTTGCACTTGAAAAGCCCAGAGGGAATAAAAAGCATTGATGTAGCATTTTACTAATATCAGAGAGTTAATGGCTCCTGGTAATATATGTTATTCATGGACTTCACTATGTTGTAACATTGTATTTGTCAAGAGTTGGAACTTCATGTTCTGCACCGAAAGACTTATTGTCTCGTGATGTTTGCCAAGAGCAGAATACCTATGAGCACCTTTCCTTTATTCTGTTCCTCTCATGTGCACCGTTACACTTACAGTATGTGCTCTGTTCAGGGCTATTTAATTTGAATCGCATTTGACCTTTTTAGGTCTATAAAAATGATGACCTCACAACTGTATAAATTGGTACTATACATAGATAGAAGTTAACACTTATATCAGCAGTTTTCATGAGCTACAGTAACAAAATACATTTCTAGGTGCACTTTGACAAATGCATAAGAAAGCTCTAAATACACAAAAATGCCCCAATTGATAAACAGGGTCCAGATGTCATCTCATTCTTATAATTCCTTTAGGCCATAAATGGGACAGAGCAGTATTTAGAATTCAATGAAAGGTGGGTTATAATTAGGGGTGTGCACCGGCCACTTTTCGTGTTTTGGTTTTGGATCTGGATTGGTTTTGCCAAAACCACCCTTCGGTGTTTTGGGTTCTGAGTTTTGTGTTTTGGATCTGTATTTTTTTTTTAAAAAGCATAAAAACAGCTAAAATCACAGAATGTGTTGATTTTTCTGCTCCTATGCTATTATTAACCTCAAAAAACTTAATTTCCACTAATTTCCAGTTTATTCTGAACACCTCACACCTCACAATAGTGTTTTTATGTCCAAAAGGTTGCACCGAGGTAGATGGATGACTATGCTAAGCGACACGAGTGGGCGGCACAAACACGTGGCCCATCTAGGAGTGACACTGCAGTGGCAGACAGGATGGCAGTTTGAAAAACTAGGCCCCAAACAGTACATAATGCAAAGAAAAAAAAGAGGTGCAAGATGGAATTGTCCTTGGGCCCTCCCACCTACCCTTATGTTGTATAAACAGGACATGCACACTTTAACAAACCAATCATTTCAGCGCCAGGGTCTGCCACACGACTGTGGCTGAAATGATTGGTTCGTTTGGGCCCCCACAAAACAAGCTGGCAAATAATCTGGCCCTGCACAAACTGGCTCTACGGAGGCAAGATGTCGTCCTCATCCTCCTCATTCACCGATTCCTCACCCTCTTCAGTGTTGTGTACATCCTCATCCTCACAGAGTATTAATTCGTCCCCGCTGGAATCCACCACCACAGGTCCCTCTGTACGTTCTGGAGGCTGGTCTCCCTAGAAAAGTTGATAATTCATTTTTATGAACATCATCTCCTCCACATTTTGTGGAAGCAACCTCCTACGCCTTTTGCTGACAAGGTTCCCGGCTGCACTAAACACTCTTTCGGAGTGCACACTGGAGGCAACTCAGGTAAAATAGAGCCAGTTTGTACAGGGGCCTCCAAATTGCCTCTTTTTCCTGCCAGTACATGTACGGACTGTCTGACATGCCTACTTGGATGCTGTCACCGATGTAATCCTTTAACAGACAGACACACGCTTGTCGCTGCTGCTTTGAGGATGCAGGTGCGGCTACAGCCCACACAATTCACAAAGACAGGAAAAAAAAGAAGAATTTTTTTATTGTTTGTGGAGCACACTTTGAGGGTTACACCACCCTTTAACAGACAGACGCACGCTTGTCGCTGCTGCTTTAAGGATGCAGGTGCGGTTACAGCCCACACATTTCACAAAGACAGAAAAAAAAAGAAGAATTTTTTTATTGTTTGTGGAGCACACTTTGAGGGTTACACCACCCTTTAACAGACAGACACACGCTTGTCGCTGCTGCTTTAAGGATGCAGGTGCGGCTACAGCCCACACATTTCACAAAGACAGAAAAAAAAAAGAAGAATTTTTTTATTGTTTGTGGAGCGCACTTTGAGGGTTACACCACCCTTTAACAGACAGAAGCACGCTTGTCGCTGCTGCTTTAAGGATGCAGGTGCGGCTACAGCCCACACATTTCACAAAGAGGAAAAAAAAAGAAGAATTTTTTTATTGTTTGTGGAGCGCACTTTGAGGGTTACATCACCCTTTAACAGACAGACGCACGCTTGTCGCTGCTGCTTTGAGGATGCAGGTGGAATCTAGACGGGATTTGGAACCGGGGACACACTACCTCCATCAATTGTCTAAATCCCACTGCACTAATGGCGGATACCGGACGCACGTCTAACACCAACATAGCAGCCAAAGCCTCAGTTATATGTTTTGCTTCAGGATGACTGCTGTCGTACTTCATCCTCCTCGCTAAGGACTGTTGGAGGGTCAATTGTTTAGTAAAAGTAGTGGTGTTCCTACTTCCTCTCTGGGATGATGAACAACTCCCAGCAGCAGCAGCAGCAGCACTAGGAGGAAGTGGTTCTTGATCTTTCCCTATTTTATTTTTATCAGAGAAAGTTTGGTCCTCCATTTATGTTATATTGATATATACGTACGGCTAAGGCGCACACAAACACAGAAAATATTTTTTTCTTTTTGCTGGAGAGTAGTGCACTTTGTGGGTTAGACCACCCTTTAAGAAATGAGCCAGCCGGCTCTTTACTTATGGGACACAGGCGCACGCTTGGCGCTGCTCCTTTGTTGATGCACGTGCGGCTACAGTGCACACAATTCACAAACACAGAAAATATTTTATTATTTTGTTTGGAGAGCCCTTTGGGGGTTACAGCACCCTTTAGCGGTCAATCCAGCCGGCCCTTTATTTATGGGACACAGGCGCACGCTTGGCACTACTTTGTTGATGCACGTGCGGCTACTGCGCACACAATTCACAAACACAAAAAAATATATTTTTTTATTTTGTTTGGAGTGCCCTTTGGGGGTTACAGCACCCTTTAGCGGTCAATCCAGCCGGCCCTTTATTTATGGGACACAGGCGCACGCTTGGCACTACTTTGTTGATGCACGTGTGGCTACTGCACACACAATTCACAAACACAAAAAAATATATTTTTTTATTTTGTTTGGAGTGCCCTTTGGGGTTACAGCACCCTTTAACGGACAAGCCAGCCGGCCTTTTACTTATGGGACACAGGCGCACGCTTGGCGCTGCTCCTTCGTTGATGCACGTGCAGCCACAGTGCACACAATTCACAAACACAGAAAAAATATATTTTTTTTTAGCACTTGGGGGGAGCACCCCTGATGGACAGAGCACCCCCTGGACAACACTACAGCACCCCTTTAGGACTGGGACACTGCACAGGACTTTGGAGTGGACACAGCCCCTATGGACAACTGACTGCACAACACAGTCCAGCCAGCCCCTATGGACTTTGAAGTAGTGGACACAGCCCCTATGGACAACAGCAGCACAGCACAACACTACACTGCACTACAACACTACACTACACAGCCCAGCCAGCCCTAACTCCCACCCTCCCTCTTCACTGTCCACAGCCGAGTGAGAAAATGGCGCCGACGCGGGTACCTTATATAGGATCCAAAACCTGCGAGAACCGGAAGGCGGGATGATGACGTTTTGCCTCGATTTCAGATCCGAGTCAGGCGGGAAAAGTCGAGCCTGACTCGGATCGGCCTCGGATCGGGGGGGCTCGGAGGGGTTCGGATTTCAGAAATCCGAACCCGCTCACCCCTAGTTATAATGTGATAGGAGGCTGGACTGCATGTGATGTTGCTCCTCTTCAGTTTTTCCTGCCTATCTGCAAGTGCCTAGGCACACTTGTAGCTTCCTGGGAGTGGAGAGTAGGTGGACACCATAGAGTGGCGTAACTAGGGTATTTGGAGCCCAGGACAAGTTAAAAATATGGAGCCCCATCCCCCAAGTATGTGCATGTGACTAAAAAGTGGGTGTGGTCACATGCCACAAGGGGCATGGCCACTGGAAATGGGAGTGTGTCAACATGACACACCAGTTTCTCATCACTCTGGGAATATTCCTTTCCATTCTATATGCACCTTAATGCCCCCAGTAGTAGTGCCCCTCTTGCAATACCCACTGTAGTAGTGCTCCTTATGCAATGTCCCCAGTAGCAGTGCCCCTTATGCAGTGCTACCTGTAGTAGTGCCCCTCATACAGTGTCCCCAGTAGTGCCCCTTATACAGTGCCCCCAGTAATGGACCCTTATACAGTGCCCCCAGTAGTGCCCCTTATGCAGTGACCCCAGTAGTGATACTTATACAGTGCCCCCTGTAGTGACACTTATACAGTGCCCCAGTAATGCTCCTTATACAGTGCCACTAGTAGTGGTCCCCCTAGGCAGTGCCCCCAGTAGTGCCCCTTATACAGTTCCCCCAGTAGTGGTCCCCACTATTCATTGCCCCCAGTAGTGCCCCTTATACAGTGCCCCCAGTAGTAGTCCCCCTATGCAGTGCCCCTCATACAGTGCCCCAGTAGTGGTCCACCTTATACAGTGCCCCCAGTAGTGGTCCCCCCTATGCAGTGCCCCTTATATAGTGCTACCAGTAGTAGTGCCCCCTATGCAGTGCCTCTTATATAGTGCCCCCAGTAGTAGTCCCACCTATGCAGTGCCCCCAATAGTGGTCCCCCATATGCAGTGCCCCTTATATAGTGCCTCCAGTAGTCCCACCTATGCAGTGCCCCGGGACCCATAGCTGCCGCCTCCAACCCCAGCTCCGCCCCCAGTCCTTTGTAGACTGGCCCGGGCAGCACTGGGCTCTTCCCGGTGGCTCAGCTGTGGCCCAGGCCGGGCAGGACCTCCAAGAGAGCAATGTGACGGTGTGACATGATAGGTCACGTCCCCGCACGTCTTCCGCCGCTGCGCTGGTGAGGGGGCCATAAATAAGCGGAGGCCGAGGAAGTTAATAGGCACTGGGTACAAAAGAAGATCAGGGGTAAGCTGTTAGGGGCTGCGGGCAGAGGAAGGTTAAGAGGGCTGGGGACAGAAGAAGGTGATAGGGGATGGAGGAAGGTGAAGTGGCAGAGCAAGATTAAGGGGGCTGGTGGCACAGGAAGGTGATGTGGGCTGGGGTTCCAGGAAGGTGTTGGGAACACAAGAAAGTGATGTGGGATGGGGGCAAGGGAAGGTGATGGGCGCTGGGGGCACAGGTAGGTGATGGGGGCTGGGGGCACAGGAAGGTTTTGGGGGCTGGGACAGAAGGTGATAGGGGGCTTCTGGGCTGAGGAAGGTGATAAGGGACTGAGGATGGCTGGCTGCATACATCATCCCTCTTGCCCTTGACAGCACTGTCATCAAGAAGACCTTGGAAGAGATGGCAGATAAGAACTACAGCCTGCATCATCAGTGACAGAGAGACGGTGTTGTAAGTCAGTGTATTTTTACTTTATTTAAAGGCTGGCATATCATTCAGTTAACATATACTTCACATATCACACATGCAGGGGAGGGATGTGTGGGATTGGGGGTGGTGGTGAGAAGGTGGGGCCCCTAGAGACATCAGTGTACCGGGCCCTGAGATTTATGTTGCCGGCCCAGGCCCCAAGTAGTAGTCCCCCTATGCAGTGCTCCCAGTTGTGGACCCCATGCAGTGCCAGTGCCCCTTACATATACTGTATAGGACAAAGACACACACAAAAAAAACCCACAACACTTACCTGTATCCCCGCTCTTGCTGCTCCTGCCGCTGTCCGCTCCTCAGTCCTCCTGGCCCACTCTGCGCTATAGGAGAGACGTCATGACATCTCTCCCATTCACCCACTGCGGGAGCTGGAAGTTGAAGCTCATGACTGAGCTCCAGTCCTGCTCTGGCCGTGGGTGCAGCAGCCAATGAGAGTCTGCCTGACTCTCATTGGCTACCAAATCAAACACACCGCTGCCGGGTAGTATGAGTGTGTTTGTACAGCACATGTTTGTTACTGTGTAGTGCGTTCCACACTACACCAACGTGAACCCAGTGTCCTAGCCTGTGGCCGGGGGCGCCTCCTCATGCTGCGGTGCCCAGGGCATGTGCCCTGTTCGACCCCCTAGATATGCCACTGGCACCATGAGTGGTAAATTTAGTCATACCAATGCAACACCAAGGCAAAACCAAGGAGCATTTAGTGCACTTTCATAATTGAGGTCCTTTGCCAAATAAAAAATAAACTTCTTCCATTCATATTTAATGTAACAAGTAGTTTGGTAGGTAAAGTGTATCTACAGTTCACCTTTTAGTGCTGGGCACCCGATATACAATGCATCTAGCAGTTCCTATTATTGCATTTAATTGTGGAAGATCTATGCTCTCTCTGTACTCCATGCTGCTAGTTAGAAACAGATAATGAAACAAAAAAATGACTAATCTAAATCGCACAAGTTGTCTGGAATTTGCCTATAATAACAATATAGTTATGTATGAGATAAAGTAATTGTCACTGATGTGATTAAAATATTAAAAACCCAGATCAATACATAGCAACTGCACTAAAAATTTATAATTCCAGTAAAAACATAAAATAAAATTAATGACACTTTGTTGCAAAAAATCAAAACAAAAACATTTTATTTTTATGCAGATATAAGAGTGCAAAATATATTTTTAAACAGTGGTAGGAAAGAAAAACATGTGAAAAAATTCAGTAACAAGTCCTTTACTGCTTTCCCTATTTGAATGGGAGAATGGGTCCCTAGAGCCTTGTTGAAAAACAGTGCATTTGTCAGGCTGCTGAATATGGACACAGGGAGTACTGTAGCTTGATCAGCATATGGAACCCACTTTGCAAATGCTGATTCAGTTTATGGGAGTGTGTAAGGCTTCATAAAATCTAAATGTCAAACTTTACTTGACACCAATAGTGTAATGCAGAATTCAACGCGTTTCATCCGAGTCTCAGAGAATTTCTCAAAGATAAGTGTGTGTAGTACAGTAAATGGCCATTTTATTATATGGGGTTCTTTATTAAAAATGTAGAAAATTCTTTATAAAGGTATCTTTCTAAATAAGTAAGTATGGTATCTTGGCAGCTATGATAATCTTGTGTAAAAAAAAATGGTTTCAGAAATAAAGGCTATGGTTATGAAATGGTAAAGACAATGTATACTAATATAATAAGAAAGTTGTGTCTGTCTGTTTGTTCCACGTTGGCGCAAAAATGGCTGAACCAATTTTCATGAGAACTGTATGATTCTGTAGTGGAAACTCCTAGAAATCACCTGCACTTTGTTTCATCTCAATCTGTCCAGTTAAAGCTGAGCAATAACAAAAACAATATGTATTGACCTCATCAATGCAAGAGATAGGTGTGGCACCATGTGCACGGCTAGTAAGGGGTGGGGGAGAGGTGCTTTGGGCCAGCGTTCACTTGAATAGAATAAGCTACATAGCAGTCTGTGCACAGAGCACACAGTGACATTGGTGTGAGTGGTGGGTGAAGGCGCTGCTGGCACCAGTCTGTATAGCCCTGCTGGTCACATGGGCCACTCCCGCGATAGGGCCCCTATGCAAAGCAATACAACTATAACACCTCAAATAAAAAAAATATTGGCAGAAGCGATTTCATTGTGGGGAAGCCGCAGGCAACAGCTAATATTGTATATATAAAAATAATAATTAGCACAAATATTTATGAATACAGAGCTTGTTAATTTACTTGTGTTACTGATTATTCAAAACGTCCTGGATATCCTGTATAGTACCTGAATAACCAAAAATATTTCTATTGATATGTGTCAAAGGGCCTGATTCAGACTTGTGCGCAACCCCGATGGTTTGTGTACAAGTCCGATGTTTACTGATGTTTAGCCATCCTAAGCCGCAGCATGACTGACATGCTATGGTCGTTTGGAGGCAGGTAGGGGAGCGGCGCAGTAGCCACCCCCTACCTGCCTCCAAATGACCACAGCATGTCAGGTGTATCGGCCCGTTTTCAAAGCGTTCCAAGGCCAGTGGTCGCGTCTTTTGACGCAGCTTCACTGGCCTCAACACCAGACAAACTGCATAACCTGAGGAATACTCAGATGGCCAATGTTTTTGCAGATGATCCGATGGATCACAGAAGCTTGCAGGAGGCGTCTATTTACACAAGATGCCTCCTGCAACATTAGCGTATTTTAGCTGTTAGTGTACAACCCTGAATCAGCCCAAACTTAATAACACCTACTGTAACAACCTGTGCTGAGAACAATGTATCTTGACGGCAGTTTTTCTTTTCTAATACCTTCCAATACAGTTGAGATAATTTACTTTTAACCTTTGTAAAGACCATACTTGCCTACCTTTGTTTTTCCTGGGGAGGAGAAGCAGGAGGGTGGTGACAATTCATGAAGAATGGTGTCATTAAGCCCCGCACCCCTATACGGAGACCAGCGTTCGCTGTGGATATTCTCCCCATTCTGCTCCCTTCACTAGGAAGTGGGCAGGAATGCGGAAGAAATATCTATTCTTCCTGGGGTGCGGGGTGTTACCCGAAAATCGGGAGCCTCCTGCGACTTCCGGGAGAGTAGGTATGCATGGCACAGAAGAAATGTCCTAGTTTATTATTATCATGGTAAAATCAGTCCTCCCAACATGAATACCAATTATTTTGCAATTTCAATAACCAACTTCCTGTGAGCCTAAAGCTGGCCACACATCTAAAGATTATCTGTCCAACCATCCAACTAGTTGATTGGTTGGAATGAAAATCTGTTAAGGTATGAAAGCAAATGACAATCAGCAATTTGCTCCCAAACGCCGGAAAATGGACAAAAACTGTTGTTTGAACAAATTGTTTAGATCAAACATTTAACAAACTTGTCTGAACGACCATTTTCATTTGTTTTCTGGTATTTAGGAGCAAATTGCTGATCATCATGTACTCCCATACGTTACCAGAATTTCATTCCAACCAATCAACTAGTTGGCTGGTTGGACAGATAATCTTTAGATGTGTGGCCAGTTTAACAGTACAGTCCACGTTCCAGTAGACGCTGGCTTAGCAGGATAATTAGAATTTGTACATAATATAGATTTTGCTGCACTTATCACATATAACAAGAAAACTGAGGCACAGTACTAGTAATGTTTACTGTTACTTTCTCAATATGAGCAAAAGACAAAATTGCCTTTCAAATGGCATTTCTAACAATGGCGGTTACAGTTCCCACATAATTTAACTGAGCTGTAAAAGCTGAATCAGCTGGTGTGTAAAGTGCTGCAGAAGTGTCGTTCCACAGCCAGAAATGGTCATATTGGAACACTGAAGCAATAACATTGCATTGCGAAGCGAGCCCTCCAGTCAAAATGATGCCGTTTCATTGCAAATTAACAGATGGGCAGATATTTTATATTATCAAAAATGGCCTAATTTGAATATAAATGTTAACCATGTTATTTCTCCCTTGGTATTCCTGCTACTTAAATTAATTGCCGCTAGAGCAGAAAATCATATGTAATCAGTCACTGCATAATGAACAAACTGTTCCGCTACACAGCACATACTTTTTTTATTACACTTCTTCTCCTTGTACGTTTTAAATATGTTTTTACCTTTCCGGGTAACTTATTTGTCCTTCTCGGAGTTCTCTGGCATTGATCATGTGATCGCTCAGATCTGAAATCTGACAGTTTTATTTTCCTTATTTGTAATTCTGGTCAAAGTTGGATTTAAACAATTCAGATCCTGGGCTGCATTTTATTTTAATTCTGCTGTTCCTATTTTGTACCATGTTTTTTCTGAATTACATTCTTCTGTACTTTTCTGATATAATGATTCTTGCTCCATCCTGCTCCCCTGGCTTCAAGGTAATTATTAAAAATGAAAGTAAATTGGTAAATTCCACGTTTCTGTTAAGGTCAGTGAATGCAGATATCACACTATACTGTTTTGGAATACGTTAGAGGAGGGGGCCCCTGTGCAGTCTCCGTCTGGTCCCCTCCTCTCTAGACTCTGCTACTGTGCCAGAGTTTACTGTGCATGTGCAGTGCTGGGTGCAGGGTGTGCGATTTGGGCCCCCCTGGACCAGGGGCCTGCATCCATTATACAGTATATGCCACTGATTGGGGGTCATGTAGAGGTATTTTCTATAAAAACAGGTATAAAATGCTGCCTATGTATATAAATCATGTGTATGCTGAGGATGTAAAGATTCATCCATCTTTGCATCATGTCCCAGATTTATACCAGGATCAGTCTGCACCCTGTACACAAAGAACTATTTTTAGCTCAGTGTGATTTCTTCAAAGGGATCGGGCGGTCGAGCTTTGCAATTTTTAAGCAGGTCATAAAATCCCGACCTCCTGATCTGCCCATTACAGCAGTTTGAAGCCATTAATGTGCTTACAGTCCTGCGTACACACTATACTATTTTCGGACCAATCTTACATTTTTCTGATGATCTGCCCAATAATAGTATAGTGTTTACCCAATTTGGGAAGTAAATGCTAAAGTTATATCACCCAATTTTTACACAATAAAATACTGTAATGAATTTTCATATACTGTATATAAGATAAAATAGTGTCTGGACAGTGTTATTAATAAATGAGAAAGTCCATGTAAACTACAACAGACACAAACACAAAAGTAAAAGAACAACATAAATTAAATTAAAACAATTGCTATCCTCCTATAGATAAAGTAATGCAAATAGATGGCCGCAACTTCATATAACATAGCAGCATCACTAATGAATTATGAGTCCATAAGTTTGAGCCAAAGTGACAATTCTGTCCGTTAATGGACAGAAACCTGCACAGTTGCAGGTTGTGTGAGGCTCCAACACTACCTCACTCTGAAATGTATCAGCCTTTAATAGTGTCGAGCTGGAAGCGTAAGATGCAGCCAAAAATTACTCATGTCTTTAAAGAATAGTTTTGGTCAATATTTATTTTACATTTTGTTTTTAACTAACTCCTTAAAAATAACAACAAATATGCAATGTGACTTTTTGTGCTCTTGCAATGTAAATTTATGTCATTTAATTGAGATGTTGGTGTAATACCATTAAACCTTTTCATTTGGTAAAGGCATTTCGATCTTAGTATAACCCTACTTAATATAACATGCGTCTCTACCCCATACGAGCCTACTCTCCTGGAAAGGCCGAGAGGCTCCCGAAAATCAGGTGGCGTTCCCGGCCACCTGGAACACTGGGCAGCTCTCCCATACCAACCGCCAACACCAGCGGCCAGGGTTCACTTTCACCCTACAGTCATTCACTTATACAATACAAGTGGGCGGTCTAGGGGGATCCGATGACGTGATTCGCACTAAATCATGTAATTGTGGCCCCGCCCCCTGCTGCACAGTACCAGTAATCTTGGCAGTGTGTAGTGGGGCAGGGCTGCGATGACACAAGCGCACAGTCACGACCCCGCTCCTACCCCAAACATGCATCACACCCCCTGCTATGCAGATCTGGCGGGGGCAGCTAGATTGTCGGCAACTATGCTCTCCCCATCTATTAAATTCTGTTAAACAGGAGTTTGGATATCTGATTGTTTCACAGCTCACATCTCTGTAGGACTCAATGTGCCCAGTCCTCCATAGAGCTTTTTGTGAAAACAGTACATGAATGGTTATACTTGACTGTTAGTTGTAGCAAAAATGAGCCAGTCTGAATCGTGATAAGTTCACAAGGAGTGTTTCCTATTTGCTATATGATGGGGGTGGGGGAAGGGAGTAGTTGTGCTATATGTGGTGTCCTGCAATTTTTAGTACATTTAAAGGAGAATTTTTAAATTGTACTAATATAACGCCATGGATATTAAGAAGATTTGCATAATATTGTATAGACTTTTCTAATGCATATGTATTTCTAATCTATCTACTCATGGAGATGCGGTCAAAATCCTGGCAAGTGGGATGCCGGCGCTTAGAATACCAGCGCCAGAATCCCAACACCTGTCAGAATCCTGGCGCCAGCATCCCGAAATAAGTAGTGGGGTTAGGGGGAGGGTTAGGGTTATGCGCTGGGGCATACTTGCCTACAGTACACTCCCGGAAATCGCTCCCCGGAAGTGTAGGCAGATCTCCCGCATCCTGTCCACTTTCTAGTGAAGCGAGCAGGATGGGGAGATTTGATGGGGAATTTGCGGGTCCACGAGGAGGGGGCAGGGCTAAACAATGCAATTTTCATCATTTAGCCCTGCCCCCTCCTCGTGAATCCGCAAATTGTGGACTTTTCCGGGGACAGGGCTGGGGGCTAATTAAGTCACCAGTCTAGCCCCACCCCCTGAACCAGCCTATAGCAGCAGCTGTCCATGTTGCTCCCGGAAAAATAATATCTACAAGTCGGTAAGTATGTGCTGGGGGAGGGTTAGGTTTAGGGTGCGGGGGGAGTTTATGTTTAGGCACTAAGAGGGGAGAGTTAGGTTTAGGCATCAGGGAGGGAGGGTTATGGGTAGGAGAAGGGTTGGAATACCTACCGACAGGTATGCTAGCCCTGTCGGGATGCCAGCATACCATACTCATTACCTGCTCATGAGCTGGATATTTCAGGTGACTTTTATTGAGTCAGTTTGAAAGTACTAGTTAAAGCTCACAAACCCCTTTTCTACTGCTTCTCTACAATAAATTTCCACAGGCAGCAAAGATTATTTTTAGTTTTTTTTTTCTTCTGTTTAACAGCGCCATGGATTGTTTATTAAAATAAGACCATATTGTTCTTCCACGTCTCATGTTTTATTTTTCTGCATACAGTACATTACATTTAAATTTGTATGCAATTAATGTAATCTACTTTCATGCTTTTGGTTCCCAGATATGCATATCTCAGTATTATTTATTAACTGTTACTTATATAGTATACATATATTCCTCAATGCTTTACATAGACTATTTAATTCCTCATATAGGTCCCTGCCCCCAGTGAAATTTACAATCTATAGTCTCTACTACAAGTACAAACACACATATAAGGATTATTTTGTCAGAATAATAATATAAAAAGTGGTGCTTGTGTTGCTGCTAAATAAAAATGAAGGAATTGTAAAAAAACTAGGTAAATGATGGAAAATGTAACAGACTATAAATTAGACCAAATAAAATAAATAAATAATAATAAAAAAAGACACCACACTCCCAATTACATGTAATAAGATGCACATACATCCTCTATATGGAATAAGATGCACACGTGTCCGCAGAACATGATCTGAAATAAGACGCATTGCAAATCACCATACACTATAGTCATGTTCATTTTGATTATTATTTTTATTTATTTTTATTCTATTTTATATTTTATTTTATTATTTTTTTATTATTTTTTTATTATTTTTTTATTATTTTTAATTATTTTATTTTTAGAATTTTATTCTTTAAAATGTCTCTAATTCCTTTATCCTATTTTTACCTTCTTCTCAATGCAATAACTGTTTTGGATTTTAACTTTTACCTGTGAATTTTTTTTTTGTAAAGAAATGCTCGTTTTTAACATGGAACGACAAATCACCACTCATGACTTTCATCTGCTTTATAGCAGCAGGTGATTGGTATTATCCCAATTAACCAATTATTCAATAAAGTTTTACCAATAAAAAGGACACCATTAGACAGAGACACAATCCCTGACAAAGGACGCAAGCCTGAAATGCGTTGGAAGCCACACTGTGCAATTACTTTGGGAATAACGTCATACTGCACCACTGAGCAAAAGACCAAGACACTCACGGAGCGAACCTGCTGAGAACAGTGAAATAAACACATATGGAGGGAGCCAGTCAGCACATGGCAAATAACAGCAGAAAGGGTAAGCAGATATAGGGACAGCTAGTTAATTCCAAAGCTGAAGCTTTTCATGCAAGGCCAGTACTGACACCATTGGAACCCCTGTACTTCCCAACATGGACTATATACACAATAAAGGCTATAAACATTTTTATACTAACCTTTTTTTCCCTTTACAGGTATTGCATACTCTTCTTATTTTAATAATATTATTACATTTAATTTTTTAATTTATATCTCATTATTTAAATTTTTACTTTTTCATTTAAATTTATTTTTATGCTTTATTTTTATAATTTTTATTTATTTATTTTATTTGGTCTGATTTATAGTCTTTTACATTTCCCATCATTTACCTAGTTTTTTACAATTCCTTCATTTTTATTTAGCACCAACACAAGAACCCCTTTTTTATATTATTATCTTAATACTTTTGTAAGTGGAGCTGCTATTTAATAACAAACCATTAGCGCAGTGTAATTTCCAGCTTTCATTGCACCATTGATATTGTTTCACTGCTGCTTACAAAATGGCGAGTTAAATCATTCATACACATCGAAATAACATTGGAGACATATTCTGCATTAATACACCAACACCAGAACCCAAGAAAGATGACGAAAGATTTTGCTGCCTATTCTTGACACTAGAAAAAAACTACAACCAAGAGATCAAACAATGGTGGGAAATAACTAGAACAATAGGCAAATATCTAGAACAAGAGTTAATCCCAAAAGGACTGAGAATTAAAAAAACAACAACATTTAAACCCGTTCAAGCAGATTTCTTTACAAAATAGAACTCAATCCTCGTCACATGTTCAAGAAACTTGATAAATCTTATTATCGAGGACAGAAAAGCATCACTTGCACTGATCAATGATAAAATCAAATCCCTAGAAGACAAATTTGAACCACTTAAGACAATGTCTGAATATATCAATTTAATGAAAATGACAAACATAAAATTGGAAAAACTAGAAGAAAATATAACACACCAGAAACTGAGAAAATTCCCCAGAGACCACATAGAGAATAAACATATCCCAAAAGATGAAAGAAGAAAAATGGGGAATCCACTACAAAAAATAAACACTAGCACTTGGAACAAGAATCAAGTTATACAATACAAATATAAGGAGAACAACCCACAAAGATTTAATCAACAGACAAGTTATAATAAAGAACCACCAAAACAAAGAGAGCCCTTGATTAAAGGACAAGCACCAACCCCAGCACGGAGAAAAAGATACCCTACAATCCTATCCATTTTGAATATGGTAAAGAAACAACAAACAATAAGAAACTCCTTCAGATTAGGACGAGAGACAGCACAGGATGAAGAAAGACAAGAATATGGGCTGCACCCACTCTATGGAATGCCCTATCTCACACAATAAGACTTTCCTCTAGTCTCCAATCCTTCAAGCATTCCCTGAAAAATCACCTCTTCAGGCAAGCTTATCAGATTCCAGAACTTCCCACATAACCTTCATAGCTTCCATATCTAATTACATCTCCTTTTACAGTCAACACACAATCTCACACATTGTCTTTCTCTCACATCTTCATGACATTTGGTTGACATTCCTATGTGATTGGATCATGCAGCCAACCAAGAAACTGTGCATTCTGGCTGGACCAAAATGCAATATATAGCATCTATCCTTGTGTATCCATACCTATTTCCCTATAGATTGTAAGCTTGTGAGCAGGGCCTTCTTACCTATATATCTGTATGTTATTACCCAGTTTTGTTCTATTAATGTTTACAATTGTAAAGCGCAACGGAATATGCTGCGCTATATAAGAAACTGTTCATAAATAAAAATAAATAAATAAGAATATCAAACACTAATCAAAAATATATAAGCAAAGGACTGGAATGAAAAGATGGAACCCATACAAAGAAAATGGGCATTAGTAATAGAAGAAGATGAAGAATATTCAGCAGAGGAAGATTTTTTAGAAATACTTCTACAAGCAGAAAAACCACCAGAAAAAGAAAAGAATGTCTATCTTCAACAAAGAAAAACATGGCTGACCCTGTCACCAGGAGAAGGGGTGTTGGGGGGGGAAAGAGGAAGGAAACCTGAAATCACCACCCCAACGACTGAAGGCATTTATAATCTCAGTAAGAAACCATTAACAAACAAGCAGATATGCCTACCCAATAAAGAACTAAAATTTTCACTGCACTCAAAAGTAAATCAGTTTGACCTTTACATAAGCACCCAGAAGTTCATCAGAAAACGTTGCATCAAAAAATTATTTGCTAATAATAACACTGAAGATATAAATGGAACCAAAGACCAATAGGAACATGGCACATTCAAACTCACATCAACATTTTATCCATCACACATTAAGGGACCCCACACCCACATCGAAACTTTTCAAAGACTGGTAGAAAAAGACATAAGGAAGATTACTGGGGAAGAGAAAAAGAAATATAACTTGACAAAAGAAGAGCAACAAGCACTACAGGAATTAAAAAAAGATAAATCAATAATCCTAAAACCAGCAGACAAAGGTGGGGGCCTCGTCATTATGGACAGGGATTAATATGAGGCTGAAGTGATAAATCTATCAGATAAAGAGACATATAAAATTCTGGATGGAGATTCCACAAAAGAGTACCAAAGAGTTTTAAATGATCTGCTACAGAATATTTAGAATTGGGAATTTTAAATAAAAAATAATTTGACAACACAGAACACCCAAAGATTCCCACTTTCTATCAACTTCCTAAACTACACAAAGACCCCATCAATCCACCTGGCTGCCCAATCGTGTCAGGGATAGGATCCCTATCTTAAAATGTATCCGAATATATCGATTTCTACCTACAGAAACTGGTGCAACACCAGAGAAGTTACTTAAAAGACACTTTACATATTCTACAGAACTTAGCGACTATAGAATGGAAAGAAACATATGCCCTATGCACAAGTGATGTCTGTTCCCTATATACATGCATAGCACATGACATTAGATGTGATGCCACAACATTTTTTCTTACAAGTCAAACCTCTCTCTCCAACAAACAAATTAACTTCGTCATGAACTGCATCGACTACATCCTGCACCACAATTATTTTTGGAAGCAAGGGCTGTTCTACAACCAGAAAAAAGGAACTGCTATGGGTTCTTCTTTTGCACCAAGTTATGCGAATCTATTCGTGGCGAGATGGGAAGAAGAAAACATCTGGCACAACAGTCCATACCAGCAACATCTAATTATGTGGAAAAGATACATAGAAGATCTCTTTTTAATATGGGATGGTCCAAAGAACATCTTAAATGACTTCCTCACATACCTTGGGAAGAATAATTTTGGATTAGAGTTCACTTCTACATACAGCGAACAAATGGTCATATATCTCGATTTGGAAATTTTCATACAAGACAACTCAATAAATACAAGAACTCACACAAAAGAAGTCAGTGGAAATAACACCCTTTGAAAAAACAGCAATCACTACAAAAACTGGATACAAAACATCCCAAGTGGCCAGTTTAGGAGGATAAAAAGGAACTGCACCTAACATGAAATATACCTCCAACAGAGTGAGGAAATGAAAAGCAAATTTACACAGACAGGTTATGATGAAGCAGAACTCGAAAAAGAAATAGAGAAAGTTGGTTTACTTGGCAGAAAAGACTTGATACAATATAAACAGAAGAACAATCAAGAACATCCAGAAACAGCTTTCATAACACAATTTAACAGCCAACATCTTGTCTTTGAAAACAATATTTACAAACATTGGCACATTCTACAACTAGATAGTAAACTTCAAACAATCATTAAAGAAAAACAAAAGCTCATTTACAAAAAAGTACAAAACTTAAAACAGAAACTTGTAAAAAACTATGTTACATAAGATGCAGATGGAGAAACAAAAGTACAAAGAAATGGGAACTTCTTCTGTTTAAACTGTCTGCCTTGCAAGACTACAAGAGTAAGAACCACAAAACCAGAAACAAAATTCCAATCAAATATCACAATAGACGAATACAAAATTAGAGAGAGAATATCCAGTGAAACAGAGGAACTAATCTATTTATTGGAATGCCCATGCAGTCTCCAATATATAGGACAAACAAAAAGGAAACTAAAGATATGAATTGCTGAGCACATCTTTAACATCAGAAAGGGTCTACAAACCCACAGTTTGTCAAAACACTTTGCAGAGCATCATAACAAAGATCCCTCTGGACTTAAATTTATGAGGATCCAAAAAGTTAGCAGGAATTGGAGAGGAGACATTTCCCAAGAACTAAGAAAGAAAGAAGCAAAGTGGATTTATTTAATGCAAACCCTACAACCAACAGGATTAAATATAAATATGGAATTCAATGAATTCTTATTATTTTCAAAAAAATTTCACACAAGAATTATGAAGTGAATAAGAAACCACTAGCCCTGGACTAAGACACCCAATTACATGTAATAAGATGCACATACATCCTCTATATGGAATAAGATGCACACGTGTCCACAGAACGTGATCTGAAATAAGACACATTGCAAATCATCATACACTATAGTCATGTTCATTTTGGTTATTTTTATTCTATTTTATTGTATATTTTATTTTATTGTTTTTTTATTATTATTATTATTATTTTTTAATTTTATTCTCTAAAATTTCTCTAATTCCTTTATCCAATTTTTTTTACCTTTTTCTTCTCAATGCAATACCTGTTTCGGATTTTAACTTTTACCTGTAAATTTTTTTTAAAGAAATACTTGTTTTTAACATGGAGCGACAAATCACCACTCATGACTTTCATCTGCTTCATAGCAGCTGGTGATTTGTATTATCCCAATTAACCAATTATTCAATAATGTTTTACCAATAAAAAGGACACCATTAGACATTGACACTATCCTTGACAAAGGGCGCAAGTCTGAAACACATTGGAAGCCACAGACCATGCAATTACTTTGGGAACAACGTAATCATACCACACCACTGAGCAAAAGACCAAGACACTCACGGAGCGAACCTGCCGAGAACAGCAAACTAGACACATACGGAGGGAACCAGTCAGCACATGGGGAATAACAGCAGAAAAGGTAGATAATTCCAAATCTGCAGCTTTTCATGCAAGGCCAGTACTGACACCATTGGAACCCTTGTACTTCCCAGCATGGACTATATACACAATAAAGGCTATAAACATTTTTATACTAACCTTTTTTCCCTTTACAGGTATTGCATACTCTTCTGATTTTAATAATATTATTATATTTAATTTTTTAATTTATATCTCATTTTAATTTTTACATTTTAATTTAAATTTTATTTTTTTTACATTTATTTATTTTTTTGAATTTGGTCTAATTTATAGTCTTTTACATTTCCCATCATTTACCTAGTTTTTTACAATTCCTTCATTTTTATTTAGCACCAACACAAGCCCCCTTTTTTATATTATTATCTTAATACTTTTCTAAGTGGAGCTGCTATTCAATAACAAACCATTAGCGCGGTGTAATTTCCAACTTTTATTTTATCAGAAGCCAATTAACCTACCAGTATGTTTATGGATTCTTGGAGGCAACTGGAGTAAAGCCACACAATCACGAGGAAAACATACAAACTGCAAAATGATAGGCCTTGGTGGGAATGAAACCCAAGACCTCAGTGCTGTGAGGTAGCAAACTAACCAATACACCACAGTGCTTCAACATATACAGCAGCAGCAGTATACCAAAAAAACAGTGAAATTAATTGTACTGGTTTTCCCCAATATAATTCTGCAAAAATTATACAACCTTAGCTACAATATAAATCTATTTGAGCAGTTACAAAACATGTCACTAGGTGTCAGCATTTTATTAACTAAAGTCACTGTATTAAGAGCTACACTAAATAATAGCCCCTATAATATGGTGTTTCAGCCTACATTTCTAACACTTCAGCTATATGTATAATACACTACCACTGACCAGGTTGCAAACTCGAAATACATATACAGTGCATTTTTTTGAAATTTTTAAATACTGACTGCTTTCAGGTGCAGGAAGCTCGTTATATTGAAGAAGAATAGGCATGTAATTGTTTCCTCTCAAACCTGCTTTTTGCCAAACTAAAGATTCCATATGTGATTTCAGATTTGTTTTGTTGACAATCTATATCTACAGTATCTTGGAGTTTTATAAATAATAATGAAACTATGCAAATGCATTGTAACTCCCAGTGCTATATAAGCTCAGGGCAGCTACTGCTGCTCAGGCTCCTAGACAGATGCCTGTAACTATTCCCCTGGCAATTTTTATTTAACCCTATGCTTTTGAAGTTATTGTTTGGAATAGATTGTATTCTTGAGCATAGGCACAAAACACCCAATTTATATGTGCAAGCTAAATACCATCATTTTTGTGCATCTGTAATACCAGTAGTTAATAAGTGGTAACAAGTACATGACACAACTCATTTTCTTCATAGAAAGATAGCTATATATATATATATATATATATATATATATATATATATATATATATATACACACACATCGGGAAATCTGGGAAATCCTTCAAGTTAAAAATCCCCGATTTGCTGTTCCATATTTTGGTCTGGATCGACAAATCAGGGAAATCCTGTTGGATTTTACCGATGCTCCACAATTGCTGGTGTTAAGGATTACCTGACCTACCCCTTTCACTTTAAACTTCAATTTGTGTTACCAGGGGATCTCATCATCTAATGTGTACCCAGATTAAGGGACAGATATGTCAAACCTTCTAAAGAGGACAAATGAAAAAGTTGCCTATAGCAACCAATCAGATACTACCTACTATAATATTGAATGTACTAGATGAATGATAACTAGAAGCTGATTGGTTGCTATGGGAATCCTCTCCACTTGTACTTATTAGAATGTTTGATACATCTCTCCATTAAAATAAAGACTAGGTAAATAAAAATAAAGTGATTTTATAGCATTGATATTGTGCATTAAAAAAAATACATATAATCACTTTAACATGTACTTCTGAATAGAGATGTGGTGTTCGGGTCTCCAAATATCCAAATCCCTCTGAATTTCATGATTCTGCACAAGTCCGAGTCACAATTTTGATCTTCCCGCGGTTCGGAATTTGGATTTTAAATCTATATTTTGGGTTTTGGATTGCAAAAATTACATGATTTTATCCAAAACCAAAACACTTGCGGGTGGTTTTGCAAAACAAAAACATGAAGATGAATCCAGATCCAAAACCAAAACACGGGGGTCAGCGCACATCTCTATTTCTGAATATGGCATGTGATGTGTATAGAGGGAAACTATCTTGTTGTCCTGTAGATTTAAAGTCAGGGTTACAAGCATTCACAATTACTGGTGATGTTCCAATTGTAAGAGACTTTTTGTAAAAGACAGCGGCCAAATGGCAATTGTCCAGTCACTTTTACTAGCAGCATACTTAGAATGGTTTCCAGCTATAATAAATAGGCTTTTGTTTATTGTAGCATCTATTGCTGACCAAATTAGTCCTGCAACTTTACATTTTTTTTTACTGGAGATGAAGGGGTTGCGAGTACTAACCGAGACTATTGCTGAGTGTATTCATGTTTAGCAGAGCACTAAATTGATGTTCTGTAGCCAGTCTCTTCAGCATAACATCTTAGTTACCATGGAAACAGCAGTGCTCCATGTTTCACTGTCATTGGTGGTACTTAGACTGGTCTTTAAGTGCAAGTCCTCATCATACAAGTGAACTAAGGACAGTAGCATGTTGTTAGTAGGCTAATTGTCACAAACAAATGATGTGGCTGTCTAGTAATTATGTTACTATGTGGTTAGAACTCAATGAGCTGATACAGATATAACAGATTGTGTTGTAAACCTATATAACTACTGTATGCATGTCATCATATAGAATTACATAGTGTACAGATGTGTCCTCATTCACCTAGTGTTTTTGCAACATATGGCGCAAACCGCTTTTGAGACTTACAAGCTCCACCATGGGTAGCGATATGTACTTATGAATTGTGCATCATACAAAGATGCTCACAGTGTACAGTACCAGAGACACTACATTACTTTAGTTGCACAGGAATTGGTATAAAGTGTGTATAAAGTCACAGATTAAGCATAGCAATGCAAGGCGGAAGGCATAGCCTTTTTACCCAGATTTGCTAATTAGTTGCACACAGAAGTACAGGTAATGTTTGTCCCAGTAGTCTGTGCATTTGCATTTTACAAAAGATGCTTTGTGCGGCTAAATTGCAAATTCTACTGCACACAAAACGGGGTAATTTTGGGCCTGATTCAGACCCACTCGCGAGCGGCTGTCCGCTCGCAAGTGGGTCGATGTTATGGACTGAGCATGCGCACGACGGAGGGAGCTCCGTCGTGCGCATGCGCCAGACGCGACGAGCGAAGGAAAGTCCTTTGCTCGTTGTGTCCGATCAAAGGGGGCGTGCTGTCAATGTTGATTGACAGCATGCCCCCTTTGGTGGGCGTGCCTCCCTGACGGGGGCGTTCCCACGGGAACGCCTCCCGTCAAAGGCCGGCCCACTGACATCACTAGTGATGTCAGTGGGAGTGATTTTGGCTCTGATAGAGCCAAAATCACTCCGGAGCTTGCGGTTGAAAACCTCAACCGCAGGCTCCGGCTCGCAATTTCGATGGTCGCGATGGACACGACCATTGCGGCCATCACGATGCACGCTCGTATAGCCTGTGGGTGGTTACCCACAGCTATACGAGCGTCCAGGAGGACGCTCCATTTTCATGGAGCCCGGCCCTTATTCAGAGCGTGCGCTCTGCTCAGAGCGTACGGCTCTGAATGAGGGCCTTTGTACGGTATGCAATCGGGAAGCCGACGTACGTAAGCCCGACACCCGGCATTCCCGACTGCTTTATCCCGGCAAGGGTTAAATGACAGGCATCTAATTCTAGACGCCTGTCATTTTACAGACGCTGGGAGACTGGCACCCGGCATCCCGATCTAAGTGATGGCGGGCGCCGCTGCGGACAGCCGCGGGGGGGGACGGTTAGGTTTAGGGCTCCCGGGGGGGACTTAGGGTTAGGCACCCCCCTGGGAGGTTAGGGTTAGGCTAGGGGGAGGGAGGGTTAGGGTTAGGCACCCCCGGTGGGGACTTAGGGTTAGGCACCCCCCCAGGTTTAGGAGGCGGGGAAGGGGGGGTTAGGTTTAGGCACTTAGAAGGGGAATTAGGGTTAGGCACTGGGGGGAAGGTTAGGGTTAGGCACCCCTAAGGAGGGTTAGGGTTAGAGGGGTTAGGTTAGAACATACTTACCTGCGGATGATCGGAATTTTCACCCTTGCCGGCCTGCCGCTGCCGGGATTTGTAATTCGTATGTATTCCATTTTGTACAATTTGAGCAAAGGTGTATATGTACACATCTGTAAATACAACAGGATATAATATACAGTATGTATATTAGACAGCAACAACATTTTACCTGTGCAGCTTCCTCTTTAGTTCTTACCAGGCTGGAATTATTTCCGGCTACAGAACTGGCAAACACGGCATAGTCAGAGTGAGAGTCATTGCAGGCTGCTGACCGGCATATGTAGCATGCCAAAATAGTCACCTCTCCCTCCCTTCTTCTGATGAGATGCTTGTGCCATATGATTCTCTCATTGTAGTTCATTTGTGCAGGGGGCATGCCCTGCAGGAGACAGTTGAATTTTGTGGAGTTCTCCTGGACTCCCAGAAGAGCTGGCCATCTTTCCCCATCTCAACCACTTCTTTAGTAAATTAAGTGAGGGTGGAGCTTGTTGAAGAATCTTGTCATCATGACCTGCTACATGATTCCATGAATTATAATAACACGCCCTTCACTTGCCGCCTGGACCTTCCCTCTAGGATCTCCTAGTGAGGAGATCAGAATTGTCAACAAACAAGGTAGAAAGAAGCATTTCCTTATAAAAAAAATGGCCTTACATAGGGATTTGATCATTTGTCATGGCTGTTTTATGCCATTAATTATAACAGCTGGGGATTATGAAAATTGTAGTTTCTTTGCACTTGCTTCCATGGCTCTTCCTTTAGGGATTTCCTGAGACCTTATAAACTCATTTGACTGGAGGGTAATAAGAGAACATACATTTTTATATCATTAAAGATAGCTATTGAGATGTTGGTGTCACAGTCCCAGAACATTGCATCAGGAACCAAGCAGGTCCAATTTGTAGCAGGATAGTGGTATATCTATATAGCTATATATTGTGTGCGTACCATTCTGTGTATTAAATTATATTTCAAGTACAACAGCATTTATGACACTGATTTTTGCTGTGTCTGGATAGCATTGAGCAATGTGGTCAGAGGGAGCTTAGATTTACACTGACTGCTGATTAACAAGAGCTCTGCTTTTCTGTTTGACAGCTATCTCCCTTTTCATGAAGAATTTTATTAAAACCAGCCATTAAAAACAACATCAAGGCAAAATAATATGGCTGAACAGATATTCAACATCCAATAAGTACATCATCAATTCACCCAAATAAATATGGCCAGTCATAAACTTAGATCTGGAACATACGTTATTGACTAATTCATCATTACTTCCTTGCTATAAAAGAGGAAAGAATGTTAAAGACTTAGGGCCGTATTATTATTACCAGGTATTTATATATAGCGCACACATATTCCGCAGCGCTTTACAGAGAATATTTGACCATTCACATCAGTCCCTGCCCCAGTGGAGCTTACAATCTATATTCCCTAACACATGCTCACACACTAGGGTTAATTTTTGCTGGGAGCCAATTCACCTACCAGTATATTTTTGGAGTGTGGGAGGAAACCGGAGTACCCGTGGAAACGCACGCAAGCACAGGGAGAATATACAAACTCCAATTGCCGACGGTGAAAACTCGCATGCTGGAGTTTTCACCGTCATCGCTAGTTTTGCCTCCGGAAAAGTATCGCGCTCGTCACCGCTTTTCGCCCTATTCAATTGCAAAGGATGCGAGAAACTCAAATCGGCAAAAAGTCCTGTCAGATTTGGGGAAATCACCCTGACACCCCCCAAAAGATGCACTGACATGGGAGATTACTATGGATACCCCCGAATAGCCCTTCTGGAGGTATTTAGGGTGCTTAAATGCTCTCAGTTGGTGCTATTTTGCGTCTTTGCACAAGTGGTGAAGAATAGCATTTAGCAGGTTTTTTTTGCAAAAATAAGTAGTCCCAGCAAATTTGGGGTACATAAAAATAGGTGCAAGCATGGTTAAAAATCAGTAACGCACCTTCAGCATGCACCTGCAATAAGCTTGGGCATTCTTGGGGGACCCCCTGGAGTCTATTTTGCTAGTTTTTAAGTTTGTCCCCCAACTTTGTTTTTTTTCACCCCCAAAACAAAAGTACTTTTTTGGGGTGCTCTAAAGTATTTTGTAAACTTTTTTGGACGCAGTTTACCTTTGGGGGACTGTACCAAGGCTGCAGGAGTGTTCCCGCAACTTTGGACCCCTAATCCCCAATTCTGCACTTTTTTCCGCCTCCATTCACAGGCGAATCTTTTACACTGGTTACAAAGCGCAGACTTTTCGCACTGGCGAAAAGTATTTGGAGTTGAATACGGGGAAAAATTCTCGCCTGGCTAAATGACGTTACCGGCGAGAACTTTTCGCCGGCAATTGAATACGACCCTTAGAGGGGTATTCAATTAGGTGCGAGAATATCAAAAATCCTGCACCTGCTGGGTTTTTCCTGCAAGTGCTGGATTTTTGCTATTCAATTAGGTGCAGGGTTTTCATTTTTTGAGCAGGAGGGGGGTTTCATGCACCTCCAGAGCACAATAATTTTTTCCTAAAATCCATATTTTTAGCAAAAAATAGTCTGGAATTGCTCTGGGACCCCTGAACCCCAATGACTATGACTGATTAAGCAATTAGCTTAATTAGTCAGTAATTACTCACTTTCTGAAGTGCTATCTACTTCTTCCAGGCTGTCGGGACCCGATCTTCTGCAGCAGCGTGTGTGGTAAGTGTAAGTATGTGTAACTCTCTGTGTGACCCCTGTGGGTGTGTGAGCCTCCCCGGAGGCAGCAGCAGGGAGAACTACATCTCGCAGCAGCCCCCTGGCTACCCAGGAGCCCTCTAGCCTCCCAACAGTCCCCTCCTGGAGGGGAGATGTCTGGTAGCCATGAAGACCACCGGACCAGTAAGTAGGGTTTTTTTAATCTTTTTTTTCTCGCAGCGTTGGGTTTTCAGTGCTGAAAACCCCAAGTGGATTTTTTTAAAATTTTATATAGCGGGTATAGGGAGCGAGCTGCGTGCATACCCGCGGTACTCAAAAAATTCGGCGCGAGGTCCATGTGATTTTTTGTTGAGAAAACCTGCACCCAATTGAATACTCCTCTAAAGGTTCATTCATTTTTTTGCTAGACAACTGTGGAAATATCAGTGTGCTGGTTGCACTACTATTTAAAAACTGGAAACCAATTTGTACACCCCCATTCTGAGAAGTTCAAAATCTCCTACACCCTAACATGTTCCGTTAACTTTGAAACTTATTTTATTCAATGTTCATGTGATATTCGCTGCATAGGGATACCTGATTTATTGTTCTCTGTACCTGTATCCTCACTACCAGAATAATTAGACGTCTATTTTATACCCAGCACTTCCTTCTGTGCCTGAAAAGTTTTACTTTGTGAAAACTCTAATGATTTGTGCCTTGTCTTGCTCATAGTTGCTCCGTTTATGACTCTTATGTGACTTTCTCTGCCTATTCCTGCATTATGAGGTAATATTCCCAGATGGGACTCAGACCCTGATTCAGAGCCGGACGCTCTGACAGAGCGCTCGCTCTTAATCAGGGCCGTCCCTCCTCCTTTTTGGAGTGGCCTTCTGGCCGCTCGCATAGCTATAGCGAGCGGCCAAAATGATGGTCGCGATGGTCAAGACCATCGCGACCATCGGGCTTGCGATGAGACCCTGCGGTAGGGTCTCGCTGCCGCAAGCCCTGGAGTGCTTTTGGCTCTATCAGAGCCAAAAGCACTCCCACTGACATCACTAGTGATGTCAGTGGGGCCGGACCCAGACGGTAGGCGTTCCCATGGGAATGCCTCCGTCTGGGCAGCCACGCCCCCGGCTTGCCCATCAAAGGGGGCGTGCTGTCAATCACCATCGACAGCACGCCCCCTTTGGTGCGAGACCCATAACGACGGCTTGGCCATCGTTATTCGGGTCTCGCGCATGCGCACGACGGTGGCGCCTCCGTTGTGTGCATGCACACTTGGGCAACATCGACCTGTCTGAATCAGGCCCTCAGTCTGCGCAAAATACTGTATGGTCACTAAATCCACCTGAGAACAGAGTACTTGAATAGGTATGTGTTTTGGTTTGGGATCTGGATTGGTTTTGCCAAAACCTCACCTCCGTGTTTTGTTTTCGGGTTTTGGTTTTGGATCTGGATTTTTTTCTTAATTTTTTTTTAAAAACACTGCTAAAATCACATAAAATTGCCCTTTTTTTGTTCCTACAGTATTAATAACCTCAATAACATTTATTTCCAGTCATTTCCAATCAATTTTGACCACCTCACAATATTATTTTTTTCATCTAGTTAAGGCCAAAAGGTTGCATCCAGCTAGCTGGCTGACTAAGCTAAGTGACACAGTGGGCGCCACTAACATGTGGCAGTTCAGCTTCCAATTTCCAACATAGATACAGTGTATTATACAGTGTGGGTTGGATACACCAATAGTGCACTTACTGTGACAGCAGTGTCGGCAGAGCGGTATTGCTGACAGTGTCTTCAGTACATGGAATGGCAGTGTCCTCAGTGCAGGTTATTGGCAGTGTAGGCAGAGTGGGGGTGCCAGAGGTGTCTTCAGTGCAGGTTTGCTGGCTGTGTTACGGCAGTGCAGGGATTGCTGACAGTGTCCTCAGTACACGGAATGGTAGTGCTGCGGTGCTGGCAGTGTCCTCAGTGAAGTGTCGGCTGTGTCGGCAGTGCAGGGGTGTCTCAATGCAGTGTGTCAGCAGAGCGGGGTTTGCCTGCGGTGTCCTCAGTGCATGTGCTCTGACAGTGTCGGCAGTGCAGGGGTGCTGGTGGTGTCCTCAGTGTGGGAGTGCCAGCAGTGTGAGGGTCGCTGACGGTGTCCTCAGCACATGGGGCAGGGGTGCCGGCAGTGTCAGTGTTGGCAGTGGGGAATGCTGCCAGTGGGGGTGCCAGCAGTGTCGGCAGCGGGGGTTGCCGGCGGTGTCAGGCAGCGGGCGCCATCTTCTTTTGCAACTGTGCATATTAAATGGGCTTAACGCTGATTGGCTGATCAATCAGCCAGCCAATCAGCGTTAAGCCCGCTCAATACAAAACCTCATGACCCGACAGCGGGATCGTGAGGTTTTGCCTCGGGTGAGGGATCCGGTGCAGGCAGGGAGATCCGAGATTGTCTCGGATCGCCCCGGATTCCCGAAATCTGAACCCACTCATCTCTAATCTCAAGGCACTTCCATGCACTAATTGAGCTGATTCATTCCATGTTGGACACATATGCATCTAAAAAAACCTCTAAGAAAAGATGTAACTACAATAGCGCAAAAATTATGCCATACAGTATGCTGAGCTAGAGGCATCTCCAGATGCATTCATCTCTGTATGTATTGGTAGAATATGCAACAGGCTTACATCAGGTGTTCATCAGATGCATTTACACCCAACTTGGTCATACTGTATACACAGGAAAATGTTTTTAACATATTTGAAAGTTTTTATTATTAAGTTTGAATTAAATGAAAAATGCTCTATAATACTGAATGTATAACCTTTCTTCTAGAAGATGAAAGAGTAAAATAATAATAATAATAATTCCACTATGCACCTATGACGATGAATGGAGAAAACAATAGCTTCAGAAATCTATCCATAATCATACATGCTAGCTAGTGCTGGCAACCATCATCTTCATCATGCACAAGCCCTGGCATTAGGGGATACAAGTGTCAGATCTAGGCACACACTTTATTGCAGGCATGCACAGTACAAATTCTGTATTCTACAATAAGGAAACAGGTATACGCCCAACTCAGTACGAGTCCCAATGTCCTTTCAGGATAAGGGAAGATAGGATTCTTCATACAAGGGCATTCACTGTATGGTTGAATAATTGAGGAGGAAGGATTTGAGTTTGCAGGATGTACAGTAGTAGTTATGCTTGTTACATATGGGTATATATATATATATATATATATATATATATATATATACAGTCAGGTCCATAAATATTGGGACATTGACAGAATTTTCAGATTTTGGCCTCTATTCACCACCACAATGGTTTTGAAATGAAGCAAACAAGATGTGCTTTAACTGTAGACTTTCAGATTTAATTTGAGGGTAATTACATCCAAATCGGGTGAACGGTGTAGGAATTACAACAGTTTCAATATGTGCCTCCCACTTTTTAAGGGACCAAAAGTAATGGGAAAATCAACTCAAAAGCTATTTCATGGACAGGTGTGAGCTATTCCCTCGTTATTTCATTATCAATTAAGCAGGTAAAAGGTCTGCAGTTGATTCTAGGTGTGACATTTGCATTTGGAATCAGTTGCTATCAACTCTCAATATGAGATCCAAAGAGCTGTCACTATCAGTGAAGCAAGCCATCATTAGGCTGAAAAATCAAAACAAACCCATCAGAGAGATAGCAAAAACATTAGGTGTGGCCAAATCAACTGTTTGGAACATTCTTAAAAAGAAAGAATGCATCGGAGAGCTCAGCAACACCAAAAGATCCGGAAGACCACGGAAAACAACTGTGGTGGATGACAAAATAATTATTTCCCTGGTGAAGAAAAACTCCTTCACAACAGTTGGCTAAATCAAGGACACTCTCCAGGAGGTAGGTGTATATGTGTCAAAGTCAACAATCAAGAGAAGACTTCACAAGAGTGAATATAGAGGGCTCACAACAAGATGCAAACCATTGGTGAGCCACAAAAACAGGAAGACCAGATTAGTTTGCCAAACAACATCTAAAAAAGCCATTACAGTTCTGGAACAACATCCTATGGACCGATGAGACAAAGATTAACTTGTACCAGAGTGATGGGAAGAGAAGAGAAGGAAAGGAACTGCTCATGATCCAAAACATAGCACTTCATCAGTGAAGCATGGTGGTGGTAGTGTCATGGCGTGGGCATGTATGGCTGCCAATGGAACTGGTTCCCTTGTATTTATTGATGATGTGACTGCTGACAAAAGCAGCAGAATGAATTCTGAAGTGTTTCGTGCAATATTATATGCTCATATTCAGTCAAATACTTCAGAACTCATTGGACGGCGCTTCACAGTGCAGATGGACAATGACCCGAAGCATACTGCAAAAGCAAACAAAGAGTTTTTTAAGGCTAAAAAGTGGAATGTTATGCAATGGCCAAGTCAATTCCCTGTCCTGAATCTGTTTGAGCATGCATTTCACTTGATGAAGACAAAACTGAAGGGAAAATGCCCCAAGAACAAGCAGGAACTGAAGACATTTGCAGTAGAGGCCTGGCAGAGCATCACCAGGGATGAAACCCAGCGTCTGGTGATGTCTATGTGTTCCAGACTTCAGGCTGTAATTGCCTGCAAAGGATTTGCAAGAAAGTATTAACAAGTGAAAGTTAGATTTAGGATTATTTAGTTTGTCCCATTACTTTTGGCCCCTTATAAAGTGGGAGGCACATATAGAAACCATTGTAATTTCTACACCGTTCACCTGATTTGGATGTAATTACCCTCAAATTAAATCTGAAAGTCTGCAGTTAAATCACATCTTGTTTATTTCATTTCAAAGTCATTGTGGTGGTGAATAGAGGCCAAAATATGAAAATTCTGTCAATGTCCCAATATTTATGGACCTGACTGTATGTGTATATATATATATATATATATATATATATATATACATATGTATATACAGTACCATTCAAAAGTTTGGACACACATTCTCATTCAATGGTTTTTGTTTATTTTAATTATTTTCAACATAGTAGATTAATACTGAAGACATCAAAACTATGAACGAACAACACATATGGAATTATGTTGTAAACAAATAAGTGTTAAAGAAATCAAAATATGTTTTATATTTTGGATTCCACAAAGGAGACCCCTTTTGCTTGGATGACCGCTTTGCACACTCTTGGCATTCTCTCAGTCAGCTTCATGAGGTAGTCTCCTGGAATGGATTTCCACAGTCTTGAAGGAGTTCCCAGAGGTGCTGAGCACTTGTTGGCTGCTTTTCCTTCACTATGCGGTCCACCTCATCCTAAACTGGCTCAATTGGGTCTAGGTCTGGTGATTGTGGAGGCCAGGTCATCTGACGCAGCACTCCATCACTTTCCATCTTGGTCAAGTAGCCCTTACATAGCCTGGAGGTGTGTTTGGGGTCATTGTCTTGTTGAAAAACAAATTATGGTCCCCGTAAGCGCAAACCAGATGGGATGGCATGGCGCTGCAGAATGCTGTGGTAGCCATGCTGGTTAAGTGTGCCTTGAATTTTGAATAAATCTCCAACAGTGTCAACAGGAAAGCACCCCCGCACCATCACACCTCCTCTTCCATGCTTCACAGTGGGCGATGTCGCTGAATACGTGCAGGAGCGCACATTGTCAGCGACATCGCGTGTACTCACTGTCCGATGTGCCCGATATGTTGTCTGCTCTGCCGGATCGGACGACATACTGTAATGTCTAGTGTGTAACCCGGCTTTATAGGTGGATTTTTTTACATTTCATATGATTGTATATTGAGTACTGGTCACAATGAAGTCAGTGATCTGACCACTTCGCCCGGGAGCTGATCAGCTAAATGTTGTCCAATTTGACCACCCAAATGCATGGCTAAATTGAACAATGGTCCGTCACTTTGCTTTTGGGAAGAACATCAGGGTTGGCCTCTGTATGGCACCCTAGACGAGTATTATGTTTTTGTCCTTTTCAGTTAACCTCCCCCTCAGGATTTTATCAATACATTTTGTATCACCATCCAACCATTGAAATACTTATTATATCAGTTTTTCTTCCCTCTTTGCTAACTCACATAATTTATGGCACTTATGAATGAAAGCTGAAGAAACAGATTGTCTTGATTTACCACGCAGCTTTACTTGATCGTAGAAACCAATTTAAACTTGTATCTTAACAACCTCATTAAATGGTGCTTGATTTACTGTGTCCTCTTAATCATTGCTCTGGCAACATCTCAAAACCACTTGAGTTTTGTATTATTTTGCATATATTTAGAGAGCTCTCAATGCATTGTCTCACAGTACACAAATACAACAATTTTCACAACTTAATTAACTGTATTTATTTCTATTCTTGCTTAAATTAAGTAGACTTCTGTTTGTTTACATATAATTATATCTGAATTGAAAATAATTAAAGTTACAGTGCATGTCTTCATTTCAAATCTTGTGATATACAGTACCTATGGTCAATCACAACTAGAGATGTCTGGTTCAGTTTCCGTGGAAACCAAACACACCCGAATTTAGGGGTTATGAGTTGAACGAGCCGGAGCTCAGGTCTTCCTACCATGTTCGGATGTCAAAACGAGGCAAAACATCATCTTCCTTTTGTCGGATCTCACGTGTTTTGTTCAGCATACTAATGTCCATCCCATTAGACACCATTTCACACTGGACACCGGAGGGAGAGGGTGTGGGTAATATAGGGGCATTTTATATACTAGAACACTTGAAGCCAGGGGCACTGTGTACTGTGGGCTGGCAGGAACACTGTGTTTTTTACTAAATAAAACCTACTGGGGCACTTTTTTTCTAAAAAAAAAAAAAAGACTAGGAGCACTGTAGAGGCATTGTGTGCACCGAGTAGTCAGCCAAAGCCAGGGAGTAAGATCCAGAGGAGTAGTCAGCCAAAGCCAGGGAGTAGGGGCCACAGGAGTAGTTAGCCAAAGTAGGGAATAAGAGCCAGAGGACTAGTAAGCCAACACCAGAGAGTATGAGCCAGAGGAGTAGTCAGTCAAAGCCAGGGAGCAAGAGCCAGAGGACTAGTAAGCCAACGCCAGAGAGTAAGACCCAGAGGAATAGTCAGCCAAAGCCAGGGACTAAGATCCAGAGGAATTGTCAGCCAAAGCCAGGAAGTAAGAGCCAGAGGAGTAGTCAGCCAAAGCTTAGGGAGTAAGAGCCAGAGGAGTAGTCAGCCAAAGTTAGGAATTAAGAGCCAGAGGAGTAGCCAGCCAAAGCTTAGGGACTAAGAGCCAGAGGAGTAGTCAGCCAAAGCCAGGAAGTAAGAGCCAGAGGAGTAGTCAGCCAAAGCTTAAAGAGTAAGATCCAGAGGAGCAGTCAGCCAAAGTCAGGAAGTAAGAGCCAGAGGGGTAGTCAGTCAAAGCCAGGGAGTAAGAGCCAGAGGAATAGTCAGCCAATGCCAGAGAATAAGAGCCAGAGGAGTAGTCAGCCAAAGCCAGGGACTAAGAGCCAGAGGAGTAGTCAGCCAAAGCCAGGAAGTAAGAGCCAGAGGAGTAGTCAGCCAAAGCTTAGGGAGTAAGAGCCAGAGGAGTAGTCAGCCAAAGTCCGGAAGTAAGAGCCAGAAAAGTAGTCAGGCAAAGCTTAGGGAGTAAGAGCCAGAGGAGTAGTTAGCCAAAGTTTAGGGAGTAAAAGCCAGAGAAGTAGTCAGACAATGCTATGATATAATCATGATATGCAGTTAGGAAAAAACACGAGAGGTGCTGAGAAACAATTATCTGTCACAGAGTACCTGCTAAATACTTGCATATGTAGCCCAGTGAGAATCTGTCTCAGCTGGAAACAGGTGGATTGAGAGACTCTACTGAGGTTGTACTGAGCAGGCTTGGGTTCCTAAGTCAGATTTTCACATGTTCCCAGGATTCTGACAGAAACTGATGATTTTCAGATAACAACTGTGATTGTGCTTCTCAGATGTGATTGGTGGAATGGGCAGTTACCTTTACTTTTCCATGTTCTTCCTGAATGTCAGCTGCAATAGTCGTGGGACAGTTTGCACTGTAAAAAGGAATACATCTCATCCTGTGTGTGAACTGAAACATATCGCCCTGCTGCACCTTTTGTAGAATAGGAGCGAGGGGGAATATGTAAGGGTCTGTTAACATGTCTACAGTTAGGGCCTGGTAACATGTCTACATCATATGCAGAGGGAATGCAGCTGCATGTATGCCTGTTATGAAATGTATCTATCCTGGTGCAAGATCATTGATTGTATTGTTGAAAAAAAATATATAAAAAGAAATGTAAAGTTTAAAAAAGTTTAAAAGGACCAATACCTTCGCACAACCCTAGTTATTCAATGTATTGCTTACCTAACATAAGAGTCAGGGGAGAGCCCTCTTCTGTCCATGTAGGCATCCACAGTTTGCCAAAATTAAAAACCATTAACACACCAACATATATAAGAACAAGGGGTCTATTTATCAAGCAGTGAAAAGTGAGGAGAAGTGAACCAGTGGAGAAGTTGCCCATAGCAACCAATCAGCTATGAAGTAGCATTTATCAAGTGCAGTCTATAAAATAATAGGTAGGAGCTGATTGGTTAATAAGGGCAAGTTCTACATTGGTACTATTGATACCCCTTAATCGCTATACCTAAATGTCGCTATTTAGTGCTACAAGTCGCATAAGAAATAATTGCTCTCCAATCCAATTGTGGTTCCAAAGCACAAAAAGTTATATTATTCAATGAAAAGTATAACACACTGTGATCTAGACAATTAGCGCAAAAAGCAAGTAAATACAAAATTACAAGCCGATACATACGCGTGCGCACTGGTCCCAGTATACAGTCATCAATCCAGAAGCCTGCGGTCATCCAAGGAGAATGGCTGTACACTATAATCAGTACTCAGGTTATATACCTTACAGGACAAATAAACTAGTTGACAGATTTCCATTGGGTCTTGCTCCTGGACATTCTGGTACAATGCAGGTCATAGGTCAGTTCATACAGTGTCACTAGGGGTATGTCCCAGTTCCTCATAAGTTTCTTTGTGTGGTTTTCCTGCCGAAGAACTGGTTTAAACTAGCCAAAGACACTACATACAGAGGTATACATTCTAATCACCTATAATTAATAACCTGCGGACACATGATGCAATCTCCTTGCCGACAGAACCGGAGATCTGCAAATAAACAGGGATTTAGAATGGTACCAAACATGACTTGTCTACTAGTTTCTGCACCTTAAATATCATATATTACATTGTATTGTATTGTATTTATTGTTGTCATCAGCAAAACAAGTTTGACAGACGAAATTACATTGCACTTTTTTAAAACAGTGAATAGCAATCCATGGTAAAGGTTATCACAAACAATTACATTTCACAACATAAGCGTTTGCCAATAAAACCTCTAATATTAAGCTTAATGTGAAGGAACCTTTTTATAAGTGCATGCATGTGTGAGTGTGAGAATATTGTGTACTTTCGCTAGTATGCGTTGTGCGTCTTGTGTTTTGTGCTTATCTGTAGGCTTTGATATACAGCGCAACTGTGCGTTGTGTGTTTTGCATATTTTATACGTATTATCTAATGTGCGCATAGGTTTTGTTGGGACTTTCAACAATATGCAGTAGTTAAGCAGGCGCACGATGCTAATAACCAAGTATAGTGTCGCACACAATGGTATCGTGCTGACGACGCAAAATGGCGTCATCAGAGGCGACACAAAAAGGCGTCACCAGATATTAATGTCAAAGATTTGGTCTCAGACAATCATCCGGCTTCAACAGTCCACCCTTTGATAGCAACCAAAGCGCTATCACACTCTAGTCTTAATCTATTCAGTCATACACTATAAAATATTATTTAATGTTATTTAATGGGATTGCACAATTCGGTCATTAAACCATCAATAATGAGCCCCTGGGAGGGACTTAAAACTACCGCAGATCTCTGAAGATCATGGGAAAGATGTGGGGATGCACCTAACCTATAAAGGAAGTCTTGAATGGGATAGGGACTTCATTATTTAAGATGTTTAAAGTAACATTTTAATAACACATTTCATGCATGGCTGAATCTATCCACCTTTCATCATCTGATGGTACATTCTAGTTCAGGATTGTAATGCAGTTCTTCATTTACCTTGATATCCATACTATTACTACTAACCACCATCATAATTTCATTCTCCCTGTTTGCCTTAGCAGTACACTTTTTACACTTCAAGACAGTAGGAACACATCTGACACATAAGCCAATTACTAAGATGACAACCAATATGAGGATCAGGAGCTTACCTACACTATTAACTATTTCCTGGACCCACTCTCCTAGATCGGAGAACCATTTTACAGGGTTCAACCATGTGAACCACTCTTCTACCTTTTCCTCCACCTCAGTCAATGAGGTATTATGGTTCTTTCGAAATTCCCATTTCAGCTGCAGAATCTCATCCATCTTCCAGTCTATCACCTCCTTGGGGTCACTAGTATTATTTGTGATGTATGTGCAACACTTGACACCAATTTGGGTGGCCAGAGTCACACAGTATCCACCAGTAACAGCTGTTAAATAGTTTAACACTAGTCTATGTTGCACAAGTTCTATCTTATAGGCCTATAGCTCCTTACCTGTGTACCTGAACGTGTCATCATACATCTCGGTGATATTATCTATTAATTTAGCAAGGTCTTGGATGTATCTAAAATTTAAAGTACCCCGAGTGATCCTGGTGGGATCTAATGCTACCAAAATTTGGAAACCAGTTGTTTCACTAATCAACTATGTGGCTGTATGTACATCACCAGGTATCATGTTTCTTTTGTCTCTGTGTTCATACTGTGTATGAGGATATGGGGATGGTGTGTTTTTATGAATACCCAGCATTTCACCATGTGTAAGGGTCATAACCTCTGGAAGTACCCTTCCTAGATAACATAAACCTTCAGAACTCGGAGTGAGCCACTTGTACGCTTTCCTTCCACATATAAAATACTCATCGTCTGGGAGTACATAAGGAATAGAATGCATAATTACCATTAAACACATTTCTCTGACAAAGGATCCTCTCCCAGGTTCTCCCATTTGACTGGTACATGTCTCCGGTTGTATAATATCTGCACAGTACCCTACTGGTACTCTGCCAACCATTTCCTTGATGGGACTACGAGTGTACCTATACCAGAAACATCTCCCACTGGTAGTAAAGTCACGTACAAGTGTATCATCTAGTGGTTCGTTATCTGCTCTATATGAAAAGGTCATTGCCTGGTTGTTCCCGGTCACCTCCCACCACCACCTGGTTTGTTGAAATTGGTGATGTTTAAACATAAGAGAGATCTATCTACTTGATACTGGTGGAGCTTAAAATTTGGAGGTTTGGACCTAATGAATTTCCCGTACAGCGTTTTCCCTTTCTGTAATCCATGAACCTCCGAGACATTTAATGGGAATGGTACTAAACCTACATTATGTTGTCCCTGAGGCACGTGAGTGCACACCCAACATTCAGTCTGGTTTAAGACCTTACCCACTAAAGAATGGTAATCCTCTAAAGGATGCTTGCCCAAATACAGATTATTCTTGGACTGGCATCGTTGGATGCCCTTTTCATCAATTAGGGATCCACAGTTCACACACATACAGCATTCCTCAGACAATAGCCCTTCACACTGACTCCGAGTTTCTAGGATAACATATCTCTTAACAATTACTGTACTGAGTTTTGCCATATACCACCCTGATTGTTTTATTGTTCCTTCTCCTGACCCCACTCCATCGATATCACCATAAACCTCCCTCTCTGTCATCTGTCCTCAGTCACAGAAACAGAAAATCCTGAAACAAATGAGTATGATGAGAACCCTGGAAGGAAACACAAACACAAACCCAGCCCGCCACTCCATTGCTGGAATAGTGGTCTGGAAATTTCCCTAGCTCAGGTGTTCCACTGCAGTCTCTAACACTCCCGGACCAGGCTCGCAGTCGACAGGTCCACGTTATCAGTCTCGACTCTGCCTTGTATCTCCTCCAGGTGGTTGACTTTTCTGCAGTGAGTGGAATGGACACAGGTATCTCTCTCTGCTACTTTCAACGATGTTGTACTTGTCAATAACACTTGATACGGACCTTCCCACTGATCTGTCAAACAACCTGAACATAAGAAATTGCGGATCATAACATATTCTCCAGGTTCAACATCATGACAGGTTGTTTCAGGCATGTCAAGTAACAACATTTTCAATTTCTGTTGCTGCTGTTTCAACTGTTTACTCATTGTTATAAGATATTTCACAGTAACCTCATTATTGCTCTTCAAATCATCCTGTGGACTTATAATCAAGTGAGGTTGTCTACCAAACAGTATCTCAAAGGGGGACAGATTAAGAGGAGGTTTAGGAGTGGTCCTAATGCTATGGAGGACTAGCGGTAAGGCTTCTGGCCATCCTAATTCAGTTTCAGCCATGATTTTGCTCAGTTTGTTCTTAATAGTACCGTTCACTCTCTCCAGCTTCGTGCTGGCTTGCGGTCGGTAGGGGGTGTGAAGTCTACTATTAATACCCATTAACTTACACATGTTCTGGAAAACATCTCCTGTGAAATAAGTACCCCTATCACTTTCTATGATTCTAGGGATTCTTTTTAGCAGTAAAAACAGCAGTATTAGGGGCAGCTGGATATGCCTCTACAAAATTAGAAAACACATCGGTACAAACTAATACATACTTGAGATTCCTGCAGGGTGGTAATTGGATGAAATCAATTTGTATTACCTGAAAAGGACCGTCTGTCAGAGATATATGAGATTGTTCAGTTGGTATTGTCTTCCCAATGTTTTTCCTCAAGCAGGTTAGGCAGGACATTGCCCTTTTTTCAGCTGGGGAAGAAAAGCCTGGGGCACACCAATATGCTCTGACCAATTTGCACATACCTTGTTTTCCCAGATGAGTCAGACCATGCGCTGCCTCAGCCAGGCTTGGGTAATATGTCCTGGGAGCAATGGGCTTACCTTGTCCATCTCTCCAGAGTCCAGAGGACTCCTGACCACATCCCTTTGATCTTCAGACTGCCTTTATCTGTATGGAACATAAATTTTGCATCTCAATTAATTTCTGGGTGTCAATCATTTGGAAAACCATCATTTTATCAATTTGCATGTCTACTTTTAACCCTGCTGCCCATTTGGCAGCTTCATCTGCACTGTTATTGCCCAGTGACACCAGGTCTTTTTCACATGTATGGGCTTTACATTTGATGACAGCTACTGCCTTTGGTAGCTGGATCGCTGTCAAGAGTCCTTTTATGTGGTGTGAGTGTGCAACTGGTGTGCCTGCTGCTGTGATAAAATTTCTCAGATGCCAAAGAGCCCCAAAATCGTGTAGTACCCCAAAGGCATACCTAGAGTCAGTGTAGATATTAGCTGACTTACCTTCTGCCAGCTCACACGCTCTCCTTAATGCCACCAGTTCAGCCACCTGTGCTGAGTGAGGTAGACCAAGTGGTTCGGCTTCTACAACATCCTCATCATCTACAACAGCATAACCTGTGCATAATACTCCTGTGTCATTTTGTCTATGACAACTCCCATCCGTGTAAAATGTCACATCTACATTTTCTAATGGTGTATCACATATGTCAGGTCTTGCAGTAAAGGTCTGATTCAAATATTCCATACAATCATGTGTATCAGTATACCTGCAAAACTCACCTTCAACCAGCAAATCACCTCTCTCCACCCTTTGTGCATCCTGAGGCACATATGGTAAGTACGTTGCTGGGTTTAACGTACTGCACCATTTAATGGTGATATTTGCAGGTGCCATTAGAGCTAGTTCCCATTTTGTGAGCCTAGCTGAAGAAACATGTCTAGTTTGGGCAGAATTCAGCAACACAGATACAGCATGTGGTGTATAAACAATCATATCATGACCTAATACTACATCCTCACTCTTACTGACCAGAAGAGCGGTTGCTGCTAAACTTCTTAAACACGTTGGGAGTGATCTTGCCACAGTGTCCAATTGTGCACTGTAGTATGCTACAGGTCTACTAGCATCACCATGCTTTTGTGTGAGGACACCTGCTGCGCAGCCATCAGCCTCCATACAATATAAATCAAAAGGTTTTTCATAATCTGGTATTCTCAATGCAGGTGCTTTCATCAGACTGTCCTTATGGTTAAGGAAAGCCTGCTCTGTTTCCTCAGTGTGTGTGACACGGTTGGGTTTTGAGGATGACACCAATTCCTGCAAAGGTAATGCCAAAATAGAAAAACCTGGGATCCACATCCTGCAGTATCCACACATGCCCAAGAAGGTACGGATTTGCTGCTGGTTTTGCGGTAGTGTCGTGGTCTGTATGGTCTGTATTCTGTCATTTGTCAAATGTCATAGCCCCTGGGTTAGACAGTGTCCCAAGTATTTAACCTTAGTCTGGCATGGCTGTAATTTGTCCTTAGCAACCTTGTGTCCTGTCTGTGAGAGATGAAGCAACAATAGTTTAGTATCATTTAAACATGACATAAATGAATCAGAACACAACAACAAATCATCTACATATTGAATTAGAACAGATCCATTGCCTGGTTGAAAAGATTGCAAACAGTCGTGTAAGGCCTGAGAGAAAATACTGGGGCTATCTATTAAACCCTGGGGTAATTGTGTCCATGTATATTGTACCCCTCTGTAGGTGAATGCAAAGAGATATTGATAATCAGGGTGAAGAGGGACAGAGAAGAAGGCAGAACATAGGTCAATGACAGTGAAATGGGTTGCAGATGGTGGAATTTGCATGAGGATGACAGCTGGATTGGGCACTATGGGGATTGGCTCTCAACTACTTTGATTACACCCCTAAGGTCCTGTACTAACCTATAACCCCTCCCCCCAGCCTTCTTCACTGGAAAAATGGGACTATTAGCTGGGCTAGCTGTACGAATTAAAATCCCCTGTTGTAACAACCTCTCCATTATTGGATAAACCCCTAGCTCTACCTCTGGATTTAATGGGTATTGAGAGATTTTTGGAGCTTGCCTATTACTTTTTAAATTTACCACTACAGGAGATACACTTGCCATCAATCCAGTGTCCTGTCCATCCTTGGTCCAAAGTGAACCTGGCTTTGTTCTAAAATGGTAGAGTGAAGCATTAACCTTTGTGGAGTGTCCAATATATCCCTTACCTCATGCGCAACCTTCTCTGGGATATCTAGGGGTACAGTAAATGACACATCCCATTTTACACAACAAATCCCTTCCCAGTAGGTTAGTAGGAGCCACTGCCGCCAGAAGACAGGAATGCTTGGTTTGCAGTGGCCTGATAGTAACCTCTGCAGATTTGTTTAAAGGATAATGCTGCACTTTACCCGTTACTCCCATTGCTGGTACTGTCTTGTTGGTCACCTGTAAATTTGATGGAGAATTTAACACGGATCTTGTCACCCCTGTGTGTACAAGAAAAGAGTGTTTAGTACCAGCTATATTTACTATCTACTGTTATTGTAGGTTCTTCCCTAGTACTCTCAGTTAACCTGACTGGCTGTAGACTACAGGTATGACCTGACCCCTAGAGCTGGCTATCATTCTCCAGTAAAGCATTCACGGCCACTATGTGAGCCGGCAACTGCTGATATCCTTTTGGTGTGAACCTATGTGTTTTTTTATTATTTGTCCCCCAATTTTTCTCTTGACAGTTTCTACCTATGTGTCTGGTTACATTTGTAACATCTTATGTTGAAAGGTTTGTCGCTGTGTAGGTTGTTGTGCCTGGAGAGTTTATGATTGTGTGTGGTATGTGGTTTGTGGCTGGGTATGTTGATATGTGTTTTGTTGTTATGTGTGGTATGGGTTTTGTGGCTGTGTGTACATTCCTTCTAAATGTTTAATGCTAACAGCCATTAGCTTCTCACTTTGTGTTTCTCTCTTCCTGAGGATGTTTTTTTATCATGTTCTATAGCTGACTCCCTGAGGGCATCTACAGTAATTCCTCTCCAGTTAGGCTGAGAGGTTTGAACCCTGATCTTTAGATTATCTTTAAGACCATCCATAAGTACTGTGATAGCTACTTCCCTGTGGTGTGTGTTGTCTTTTATATTCTCTATACCAGTATATTGGGTGATTATCTGCAGTGCTTGGGTAAAATAATCTGCTGCAGACTTACTTTCCTTCTTCTTATGGTGAAAATTTTACTCCAGTTCACTACCACTGGAAAATATACGGCCAACTGGGTGACTTTGCATTTAATGTTATCTTGGTTATTCTCATCAGTTAAGGGACCAGCGCCATCCAATACACAATCCATGTTAAACTTTTTCACATTGGTATTGGATGGAAGACATGCCCGTAATACCACTCGCCAATCTTTGTTGGTTGGCTCATGAGCATTACCTAAATCTTTTACAAATTTTTGGCACTCAGCTAATTCTTTTCTAGGGTCGGGAAAATCTGTCATTAATGAATGTAATTCTGCTCTAGTCCATGGACAATGCATTGCTACATCCCTTGTGGGTACTACACCATTTCCGTCTGGATTCCCATTGGGAACTGTTATTGTCTGGACAGGATGGACACCTACCACTTTGCTGTTTTTAAGGTTACCTATGGGAACTTTTGCCTTAATAGTCTGGGGGTTCAATCTGTTACTACAACACACTGTACTACCTTCATCAATTTCCACTGCTGATACAACTGATGGGATCCCTTCTACTGATACAGCTGATGGGATCACTTCCCTCTCTGGGTTCAGTGCTGTTTCTAACAGATTTACTGCATATGCAATGGCTGACATTTGAACAGGTTCATCATCTACACACACATGTTCCTTATGATTACTCAGGATAGGGTACAAATTACTTGTTACATTTATATAATTTTTGATATCGGCTAGACCGTCACCTTCAGCCGCATAGGGCGGCGGAGGTGTGCATGCACTAATACCTATACCTTTGGCACCGCTACCTTGCAGTGAGTGTATGCTATTTTGCGGCGCACACCCGACGCTAGCTAGCGTTGTGTGTGCGCTCCCTTGTGGTGCGTGCGCAACGCTGTTTTGCATCACGTGCACTCTTTTGCATAGTGCTCGCGACGCTACTTAGCGCTGCGAGCACGCCACTCAACCACGTGTTCCCCTCATGGTGCCATCATTTCAAACAATCATTATACTTTACTCATTTCTTTAGATATTTCACCACACAGATGCTATCTCTAACATTATTTAACACCTCCACATCAAAACTGCCAATTTTAGGAAAAGGTTTCACACATCTCTTGGTCATCTTAACCCATACATTACAGTACGCAGTTGCATACGCACCATACTTTGTATACATTATATGCCTTGCCAAACCTGTCGGCCTTTCCACAAGCAGCGCATCGTCGACCATTCCCAGCATTTGCTTAGCATCCATCTGAGAAAACGCTAAGCAGCTTGTCACTAGAAAATGTGGACCAGTGAACATTCCCGTAGAGCTACGTTCACACACTCCTTTCCCATTGTGCACAACCGGCCCGCTAAGCATTGTGGACAGCGTGTACAACGAGGAGCAGAATAGCGCCGATGCGATTATACTGTCTTTCCGGACACCATTGACATAAGCTTTGTCCGCTAACTTATCCCTTTTTGAGTACTCTCCCATGGTAGAATTTAAGTGTTCCAATTACACTTACCCTTTCCAGTGATTTCCTCCACTACACCCCAAGTCACAAGCACAGTCTACCCAACTGTGCAGTCCAGTCGCAGTGTCCAGAGAACCTAACTGATCAATGGGCTCTGCGACTACTATTGGGGGCTGAATTTTGAAAACCCCTTGTTTTCTTCGAGGTACAAAATCCCTGTCCTCGCTGCAATACACCTGCTATGTGTACACACTCAGTAGCTTTCTGCCTCATCAGACACCTACCGAGTCTTTAGGTCCGACACACGGTACCTAGTATAGGCCTGACACACAGTACCTATTCACAATACAAACACACGTTTGCTTTCATACACCTTTAGTTTTCTGCGCAGAAAATAGACTTTTCGGTATTATGGCAGTATGACTCAGAGGTTTTAAACAATGTAATCATGCTATCAATACAACAATACTATCAAAACGATTGTTTGAACATGTGGCAGCAATACAGGAAACATGCATACACTATTGTGCGACTCACACTCTAGCGCCAAGACAGACAATGAAAGAAATTAACTTTTCTCTCCCATCCCCAGGTCCTAGTCAGCACTCCTTGAAATCACACAATAACGGATATCAGTTTCACAACACTAGATGGTACTGGTTTTGAACAGAGTGCGTTATTTCCTGTGTATGGCGCCTTATTCCACCCTTTGTTGAGAAATCGAGATCCGTACGCTATCGTGCGAACTCTTGGTAGCATGACCTCCAAAACTACGAGCCCCCAACTATTGATACCCCTTAATCGATATACCTAAATGTCGCTATTTAGTGCTACAAGTCGCATAAGAAATAATTGCTCTCCAATCCAATTGTGGTTCCAAATCACAAAAAGTTATATTATTCAATGAGAAGTATAACGCGCTGTGATCTAGACAATTAGCGCAAAAAGCAAGTAAATACAAAGGTACAAGCCGATACATATGCATGTGCACTGGTCCCAGTATACAGTCATCAATCCAGAAGCCTGCGGTCATCCAAGGACAATGGCTGTATACTATAATCAGTACTCAGGTTATATACCTTACAGAACAAAGAAACTAGTTGACAGATTTCCATTGGGTCTTGCTCCTGGACATTCTGGTACGATGCAGGTCATAGGTCAGTTCATACAGTGTCACTAGGGGTATGTCCAAGTTCCTCAGAAGTTTCTTTGTGTGGTATTCCCACCGAAGAACTGGTTTAAACTAGCCAAAGACACTACATACAGAGGTATACATTCTAATCACTAATTCCCTATAATTCATAACTTGCGGACGCATGTTGCGATCTCCTTGTCGATAGAACCGGAGATCTGCGAATAAACAGGGATTTAGAATGGTACCAAACATGACTTGTCTACTAGTTTCTGCACCTTAAATATCATATATTACATTTCACAACATAAGCGTTTGCCAATAAAACCTCTAATATTAAGCTTAATGTGAAGGAACCTTTTTATAAGTGCGTGCATGTGTGAGTGTGAGAATATTGTGTACTTTCGCTAGTATGCGTTGTGCGTCTGATGTTTTGTGCTTATCTGTAGGCTTTGATATACAGCGCAACTGTGCGTTGTGCGTTTTGTATATTTTATACGTATTATCTAATGTGCGTATAGGTTTTGTTGGGACTTTAAACAATATGCAGTAGTTAAGCAAACGCATGACGCAAAATGGCGTCGTCAGAGGTGACGCAAAATGGCGTCGCCAGATATTAATTTAAAAGATTTGGTCTCAGCCAATCATCCGGCTTCGACAGTCCACTTCTCCATGCTTTTTATTGCTTGATAAATAGACCCCCCAAGTGTCATAACACTTTCTTTTATAAAGGGCAGTCTTTTCCACAGTATAAATCAAACCATGGGGATTCTCCATTGTAATACACTGAAGAGATACATCCATATCATAAGATACACCAATAGTGTATCTTACTCTATTGGTGCATTTTACACAATTTGGCCATCTTACACTGTCTGTGTACAATATGAGATGCCTGCAGCTCTGCTTATTGTGCAAATTGCCTCTATTTTTAATAGACATAATTTATGCTTACATTAAATTTAGTACAACTGTACATCAGTCCCAGATTGTCTAATGTGATTACATTTTACTAAGGCTACATATTTTTATTATTGTCACTTGTCACTCCTCATTGACCACCTTTGAGCAGTAGACAACAGTAGAAGATTAATCCACAACATCCCTCTGAGGATGACTATCACATTGCAATACCATTGTCTCATCATGCTCGTACTAACAGTGAATAGTCTCGAGCACTTATAGTTTCAGTTGTTCTTTGTTTTCACCACTACCAGATACAGTATATTGGGCCTGATTCAGAGCCGCTCGTAAGCGCTCCGAGCGATGTTTGCCCAACTGCGCATGCGTACGGATCGTTATACGCATGCGCAAACTAGTCAGTGCGGGCGAAATTCATGTGCTCGCAAAATAGCGAATGCCTGATAATATGAGTGACAGGAGTAGGCGTATGTGGGTGGTAACGGGGGAAGGTGCTTGAAAACAGGGAGTGGAGATCCGAACGCAGGCGTGCTTAAAGGTCAAAACGGGCATTTTATGGGTGTGCATAATTAAAACAGCAGCGTCATTGACCACGTCACTGGGTTATTTTAGAGCCAGAACTGCTCGCAAAATTGTGGTAGCAAAAACCAACCCCAAGAATAGCGAGCAGTTCATACCCTGGTCGATGTACTCGATTAATCTAATAAATAGCGGACATGACGTAGGATGCGAGCGGCCAGGGGGCGTATTTTTTACAAAAATGACCGCAAGTTTTGTTCGCTCGTTCAGACCTAGAGGCGTGAACAGACCGCAAAGAGCGAATGGTTGATTTGAATAGCCACCCCTATTTTCTGGACGAGCGAGCGCTAATTGCGTCCGGCTCTGAATCAGGCCCATTGTCCATAAAGATGTGATTAAATAAAGAAGTTTCTATACCACAATCGGACAATGAAATGACAGAAATCTATATGTTTTAGTATCATCCGAACTGCCAACATGTGTCAGCCAGTCAATCATTTCATGTGGTTGAAAAATACTGTAACTACAAAAACACTGCTATGGATTAGGTCAATGGTTTACCAAACTCTGCCATTACAGTCCAGGTTTTAAGCCTATGCCTGCTTGAGCACAGGTGACTTAATTAGTACATCAGTCAATTTGATTTAACCATCTGGACTCGAGCATGGATATCCTTAGAAATTGGACTGTAATGGCAGAGTTTGGGAAACTCTGGATTAGGTGAAGGTTGTTGGGGTACTAAAAATAACACAATAAAAATGTAAATAGAGGGGATGTACAGACGGATTAGTTACAATAGAAATGCAAAATAGGGCTTTTGTATCAGTCATTGTAAAAAAAAAAAATAGACCACTCAATAGAAATCCATTTGTTGCTTGGACATTTGGCCACCTCACATAAGTTACAATCAGAAATAGTGTTCACAGATGTTTTCCCCTGAAAGAATCCAGGAAAGAGTGGCAGAGGGGCCTTGTGCTCTATTTATAAGACTATAGACCAATTATTTTGGTATGCCAATATATATTTCAGTACCCTACAGTGTACTTTTGTGCGAGCCAAAGGCACACATCTCAAAATATTAAGGGGGCGTGGACTTGTGGTAGAAGCCGTACCCACGGACCGCACTCTATTTTTGTCACTCTGGAGGCATATCCATCACCTCAGGAGTGAGAATGAAGCCAAAGGGGGCCAAGAACAAAAGGGAGAGAGACCATAGACAGGTGCAAGATCTTTAAGAAGAGAGTGCAAGAGCGGCAAAGAGAAAGAGGGGGGCTGAGATATGAGAAAGAGGCAGCAGAGAGGGGAGGCAGAGAGAGAAGAGAAAGAGAGAGGCACAGAGAGGAGAAAGGGAGGGGCAGAGAGAGAGAGACAGATAGAGGAGAAAGGGGAGAGACGTAGACCCACCTGTCCTAATGGTGCGGCTGTCTATCTCTGTCCCTACGATACAGAGGCAGCGCAGAGTGTGCCTCAACAAGCCGGCAACATGCGCTGACAGCCTGCAGGGGCCTGAAAGTTTTCAGTAAGCCCAGCACGCTGCTGTCACACATGCGGATGCCTTCATAATACAGCCTATCGGCAGGCCCCCTGGGTTCCGCCGTGCCTTAAATGGCTGCTTTGGTAAGAATTTTCTAATCAGCGTGTCTCTGGTGCGGCTGAGCCAGAGCGCCCTCCTCTATGTGGCCCCCTACTCGGCCGTGTAACCAATGTATAGGTAAAACTGGCCCTGTATAGATGTGACATTTTATGATCCCAGCTTTCTATATAAGTACAGTATGGTTTGAGTATTTTGTGAGGTGTAAAATATAAAACAAATTAAAATTCAATTTAGAAACCTCTTAAATTAAATTAATTAAATTAAATATTTTTTTAAAAGTTAGCAACAAACAGAGTGGCAAATTTTTAAAGAAATATTTTGGGTTTCCTTGGAGGATACTGAGCATAGTATTACTATGGGAGTGTGTTGGTTATCTTATTTTTATAATTGAGCTATCTACTTACTGTTAGAAATATGTAATGCTTTATGCTGACATAAACATAGAAACCTAATTGGATGCCAGATCTACTTCATTAGTTTTCCTGGAGATGCTAGTGTAGATTACATATATATTTTTTAGAAAATTTCACACTTGGCAAACAACAATCCCAGCTGATAATTATCACATTAGCCCATTACAGATGGCAAATCTCTTGTCGTTAGTTTTACGAAGTGTTAATTAAATTTAGTTTTCGAGAAAAATTCAAGACACTAAATTGAAAAAAAAAATAAAAATAAACAGCTTTGCATAGTTTTTTTTGCATTGGGGAGCAGCATGTAATTAATGAGACATATTAATGAGCTAAAAATAAAGTCAGCATAACTGTTCTCCCCATGATATCGTTGGACATTATGAAGTTAAAATACCGTATACTGTCTTTTGTGTTATATGTCCTGGAGAAATTGACTTTTTGTTTGCAGTAATTACTACATATTCTCATTTTTAAAACAGAAGAGTGGGACCTCTATGTTACATTATCTTTGAACAAAATATGGAAAGTACCTTGTGTTTTCAGTTGGGTGCCAAATATATCAAAATAGATATTAGATTATGGAGCTGATACAGAGTTGAATGCAAAGTCAATGTTAATTACTCCTGCATTGTGTACACTGAACTTAATGCACATTTTTACCTATATGCAGAGTTCTACGCTTGTTTGTGAATGGATTGCCCCTATCTGTATGTTTAGTATCATACCGGTCTTAATCATTAATGATCTACTCAAAGAGCTCTCATCCATTTGGAGCCACTTCAATGCGTTCCTAGCCAGAAAAGCAGACACATTCCTTAAAATGACACCAAAAATGGTTCTATTACAGGTCAAACAAAGCAGACTCATTCCTGGCTAGAAAGCTACAGCAGAGGCAGTGTTATGTTATGTCTTTGTTATCAGCAGCATGTAGTTGAATTTCAGTAGTTTTGTCTGTTGTGTACTGAGGTTGCTAGACAACCATATTTCACCTTGGCTGCCTGAGCTGATAGGAATTCTTCTGCAGCTGATTCATTAGGCTTGCTAGGCTCATTACTGCACAGTAATCACAGCTGGTCAGCAGCATTTGAAAGTCATGTGTTGCTGATTGGCCAGTACTCACATAAATACAATCAGTGCCATTCTCACCTTGCTGGTGTTGGGTTCTACCTTGTCAGTCCTGTGCTTGTTCCTGTATTTTGGAATTCATTATTGGACCTTCTGTGTATGATCTCTGCTTGTGTTTTGACTTAACTCTTTGACCACTGCTTACCTTTTTGAACCGTGTCTGTATTTTTGACTAGTGCTACAGTCTTCGTCTGCCCAGACCTGTGTCTGCCGTATGAACATTCTCCATCCTAATTTCCTTTTGACCTCAGCCTGTCCATGGCTATTCTCATTGTGTTTTGTTCTGTTTCATTGTCTGTGTGTTTCCATTTGTGCTTTGACTCCTGCTACTCTCTGCACTTGTACTGTTAGCAACGCTACACTACTGAAATCAAGTCCAGGGGACATCAGAGTACCAAGGAGTTCTGTAGTTCCAGGAGAGGCGGCTGCTATTGGTGAAGCATATCCTGCACCATAAATTCTATAGCAGTCATGATCAGCTACTGTGCAGTAGAAACCCTAACAGGCAGTCTTACAGTACTATTCACTTTATCTGCAGCTCTTCAAATCTTCAAATTTATAACCCAGAAGTAATCCTGAAGAAATTTCAGTCCTGTGATTTCTACAATTCAGGCCCATCACTTCCTGTCTGATCTAGAGCAGAGGATTGATGATTACCTGCAACTTCCTTGTGCCAATTGTAATGTTAAACTCTACAATCACAGATGAAGAAATCACTACATCTACAAAAGTGGCCTCAGCCCCTGGCCTTGATTGTTTCCCAGCCTCCTGCTATGAGAAGTTTTCAGGCACTTGTTCCCCAATAATTTTCTGTCTTTACCTTAATCTTGAATGGTGGATCCTTTGATCCTGAAACCAAAATAACAGTCATTCCTAAAAGGAGTTAAGACCCCTCTTTATCATTTACAACTACATCTCATTATTGAATGTAGAGGGTACATTTACTAAAGGGAGAGTTTGGGAGAGTTTGCAAACTCTGGAGAGTTTAGGCATTTTTTCCCATTCTCAAAATTACTAATGTCAAACTCTAGAGAGATCTCCTTTGCTACAGAAAAATACTGGAGAGTTAGCAAACTCTCTTCAATTCACCATTGGCAAAACTTGAGAATCTTTTCACTAGTGAAGATAGGATTCAGGAATTTACCAAGAGGAGAGTTTCTAAACTCTCATGAGATGGGAAAACTCTCCTGTAAAAACTCTTGAAATATATACACCTGCCTGTGATCTGCGAGATTGGCAGAAACATACACAGATCACTATGATCCATGCATGTTTCTGCCTATAAATATATGAAAAATGTTAAATATCATAAAAAAATGACATAGGGTCCCTTCCCTAAAGCTTAACCAGCCCCGGACTTGCCAGCCAGTCCTGGTTTCTAAAATTATGGAGAGCAAAATGTGTAGGGTTCCACCGTAATTTAGAAACCAACACCAGGCTGCAGAGCCAGTCCTGGTATTAAATATAGGGGGAAAAAATTGCATAGAGTACCTCCTATACTTAAAACCAGCACCGGACCCAAAATGGCCTGGCTGTAATGCCACAGCCCGGAGACTCTTTTACCGGGGCTCTGGGGCCAAAGCATTATCAGGCCAAGCTGGGGATCTCAGGGGAAGTGAGGGCCCCACAAGATTCGCAGGGACATAGCTTTCTCACAAACTCTGTCCTGGGATGCAAATTATAATACATTCAATTATAATGCAGATTGTGACAAATATGCCTGTTACAGACAAATTAGTAGAGAGTCTCCAGGATGCCAGAAGAGATATAGCATGTTCTGACAGTCACAGGTCCCGCAGATGGTGAGGAAGGTGACCCTTTCCCATGAATGGTATCTCATCATACTATTTTCAGATCTAATTATCAGAATTAAAAATTATACAAAAAAGACAAAGGAACGAGGAATATTTATGTGACATTGAAAATAGTAATGGGAGATTGGGCCCAACATTTTCATAAAAAAATGACATATTTACCCCATAACATGCAAGTGATAGATCACTTGTAATCTCAAATTAACAGTCTGTTGATGTACCTGTATTGCCAGATCAAAAATGTACGCTAGATCTATTTGCTTGTAGTTAAATTACTAATAATGGAAAATAGGTGAGAAAGTCCAATTACTGTCTTCTCTAATCTATCTAATGATCACATTATTAAATAAGAGAAGTACAAATACAAATATAAATGTACAAAATAAAATAATTGAAAAAATGACTTTGTTTTGATAGCCGGTTCACGGATAACAGAACAAAAAGCATAAAGGAAAAATGATCAGTTTAATAAATGAAGCAGAACACATTGAATTTGTCACATCTGCCACGTGCCATCTCCTGAAATGACACCTCCATACTCACCTTGGCATTATTAATTAAGAAACAAAGCGTATGTGACAAATTCATTGTGTCCCATTTAATAGAATAATGCTTACAAGCTACATCTATTGTGTTTTATTGATGTAAAGGACAAGGCATAATAAATGACAGAACAGAATGTTTTTGGCATATCTGCTGTGTTTCATGCTACATCATTTACTTACTGTAAGTTCTTACACCCATAATTCTTCTGTTACACATCATTCCCGCAAAAGGAAATTTTAAGACTTTTGATGACTACACAGATATCTAAATGAATCTCTGATAAGTAACATATTTTAATCATCATCAATAATGCTCTCTTTAGATATCTTTAATCAACAGTTTATATTGTCCATATAGGAAATTTCCTCTGGGTGGCACAATTCCCCTGACGACACTCAGGTGAGAATATTACATGTATTATATTATATTTTTCAAAGCTTTTTATTTACAATGAACTAGAATGGTCTCCAATTCTGTACATAAACGGATGAACAACAATACAAAAAAGAGAGACTTCCATTTATAGAGGTAATAAGTTGTGACAACACTTCCCATGAGATTTTACCATCAAAGAGGTACAGTGTTTGGGAGTGAACAGTGAGGTTGAACAGTAATAACAATAATTGGTCACAACATGACACAACATGACAAAAAAATAAGGCAGCTAATATCAAAACCTTATATCACCAAACTAATTAAAGAAGTGTATACTTATAAGGTGTATACTACATGGTGTTTCACTTGTAGGAGTCCCCGAGGCACTGCCCACCACAGACACAATATACAAACAAGACGATTGCAGCTTCGGGTCTCCTATGAGTGAGACATGCTGTTGTCAAAAGCCGCCGTCGCGGCTTGTTACTCTCTCACGTCCCTGCATCTGCTACTCTTCCGGGATGCCCTACTCTCCGGCCGCAGCCCCAGACTACTCCGTCTGTTGCCAGGCAACCTAAACAATGAACTGGGATTGTGCCTGCACTTGCTAGGAGATCTAGACGCCGGGCTGGTGCACGTACTCCTGGAAATGTTGGCTAACGTGCTTTACCTCAGCTGCTGGCTAAACAGCTCATCTTAAGCCTTGCACGTCATTGGTGGTTTATCTTTTATAGTTCAGCAGATTCAGCGCCTGGCTTGGCACAAAATCTTGCGGAGAGTTTTTCATCTTTCCAGTCAAAAGCCCCTCCAGGAAAACCTGCAGGATTGCTCTTTGTCCCCAAAAATTTCAGAGGAGCAATTTTATCAGACTTTGATTCCAGCAGGGCTTGTCTTATTGTCTTATTAGATATGGTGGCCATCTGTAACTCAGGATGTCTGAGAGTTCATTCTGGCTTGTGACAACTGTCCCAGGAATAAGGTTCCCTGTGTCGCTCCTACTGGACAACTGCTTCCTCTTTCTGTGTCCTCAAAACCTTGGACCCATATTGCCACAGATTTTGTGGTGTATCTTACTCCTTCTTCACGTTGTACCATAATTTGAAAAGTGATGGACAATTCATCAAAATGGCGCATTTTTATTCCTATAGCCAAATTCCCCACTGCAAAGGAGTTATCCACTCTATTTATCCAGCACATCCTCCGTCTCCATGGTTTACCAAAGGACATCATTTCTGACCAGGGAAAGCAATTCATATACCATTTTTGGAAGTTGCTCTGTTCAGCCTTAGATATCAATCTCAGTCTCTTCTCTGGATACCATCCCCAATCTAACGGGCAAACTGAGCGAGTCAACCAGTCTTTGGAGCAATATCTCTGGTGTTTTGTCTCCAAGTGTCATAATGACTGGGTTGGTCATCTTCCTATGCTTCCTCCTCAATGTCGCATTTCATGTGTGTCTCCGGGCTGCATCCTAGAGCAAATTCCTTTGAACCCAATGCCAGGAGTTCTCAATCACCCTAGACCCTCAAGTCTGCACCTTAGCCCTCAAGGCCACACCTCAGCACCAGTGTCGCACCTTGACCCTCAAAGCCTCACCTCAGCACAGTGTCACACCTCGGCCCTCAAGGTCGCATCTTGGCTCTCAAAGCTGCACCTCGGTCTTCAAGGCGGCACCCCGACTCTCAAAGCCGCATCTCGGCAGTCATAGCCACACCTCAGCCCTCAAAGCACCATCTTGAAAATAGTGTCGCACCCAAGCTCTCAAAGCTGCACCTCGGCTCTCAAAGCCACAACTCGGCTTCCTAAGCTGCATCCTGCCACCAAAGCTGTACCTTTGCACATCTAGCCTTGCCATCTGGACCATCATTAGCCGCATAACATCTTGTGGTTATCAGTTTCACTGTGTAAGCCTCTACTGTCCCAAATGTAAGACCAGGTGGGCACCTAAGTAACAGTGAGCTTGTACTTAGAGAACATTGGGTGGCTGTTATTGGCAGAAGACTTCACCATCGTGACTCGATGGGGTCTTACACGGTGATTCCTAGGAGACCATAACAGCTGTACGTGATAACTAGTGCCAACCGGACTACAAAAAATGTACCCATCTACCTCTGCTGGCAACAATGGAATCAATTATGTGTGTTCGTTATATATGGTAGGCATGTCTTCAAATTTCAGCCTATCATTAAGAGGTTAAACAATTACTTGCAGACATGTTACAAATGAGAGTAAGGCTGAACCATTGGACAGCCCTTTTGGATATGCCTATAGTTGCAGGGGTGTATCTACAATGGGTGCAGGTTATGTGGGGCAGAGACTGGTGCCCAGTCTGTGACACAGACTGGTGCCCAGAGTCTACTGCTGTGGCGCTGCGCTTAGTACCCAGTCAGCCACCGGAAAGAGAGTAGGGGGCCCTGGACAAAGACTGCACATGGGCTCCCTACTCTCTTAATATGCCCCTGTATAGTTGGCTTTATTAAAATACAAAATCCAATAAAATGTCAATACATATCATTACTGATACCTATGTTTTGGGAGCAACCGTTTCTGCCCTGTTACCTTTTCCTTATGCAGAAAGTAATAGACCGGAGTTTGTATCAGAAATAGAAAAGATACCCACTTTCTACAAGACAAAGGAGATTATTGTAACAATCCAAAATCAATGGGTTTCATACAGTGGGGCAGTGTCACGGGCTGTGTATTCTGTAGATCCGGTTTGAGACTCTTGGACTGAATGGAGGTGCAAATGAAACGAGGAGTCTTAATGTAACTCTTGCTCATGAGTATAACCAGGAGTACAAGTACACTAGTGACAGCGTGTGACCACACAATGCTTGTTGCCAAAACCACAACAGAGTATTTATTTCTCTTAAATATAGAAAGATTGGTGGCAACCTTTAGACTATCAAAATTATGAGATTAGCAATAGAACAGTAATAGAATTTGATAAAATGTTGAAGATCGATGGATGGCAATATCATAAATCAAGGATGCATAATATAAATTTACAGCTCATATAATTACAATAAAACATTAATGTCTAGCTTAGAATCTAAAGCAATGACAATGTTATACAATGTAGAATGTAAATGCAGACAAACAAGGCACAAATTGAAAAAATAGCACAGAATCGAAAGAATCATTTCAGATATGGATACGCTATTCACTCCAATCGATCTTTTGACTCTAGAGAACACAATGCAATGCCTCTAGGTACAAATTACTAACAGTATAGTAATTATCCCATTTCTAGGACTTAAACCTCCTTAAGCTCCAATAACCTCTTTGCTCACTAATAACCACAGTCACACACCACTGTCACACTCAATATTTCAGCATAGAAATAAACAGTACAAAATAAAATTGTTGCTAGCTCGATCTGTCAGAGGTTACCATAGGCGTTGGTGCGCATACAATAAAGAAGTCTAGCTGTAGACTTTAGAAATCAATGTGCCTAATTCAGAGGTGGATGTAAATTCTAAATTTATGTACAGCTAGGATGTTTTCAGATCTGTACCTGCATAGGCATAACGGAATCGGTGTGATGTATACTGCCAGCCGCCCCTCCTTAGGGGTGCCTAACCCTAACCTCCCCCCCAAGTGCCTAACCCTAATCCCCCTTGTAAGTGCCTAACCCTAACACCCCCTCCCCAGCAAATTTTTTAATTTTTGTGGGCTTGTCAAATTTCCACATGTGTATTTGATGGACACAGACACACACTGACACAGATACACAAAGACTGACACAGATACAAATACAGACCACAAACAAATACACACATACTGACACAGATACACACACTGACACAGATACTGTACACACACAGACCACAGATACACACTAACACATATACACACACAGACCACAGATGCACACTCACTGACAGTTACACACACACTGACATAGATACACACACACTGACACAGATACTGTACACACACAGGGGGTCATTCAGACCCGCTCGCGAGCGCAGGACGCTCGCAAGCGGGTCGATGTTCCCCCACTGCGCATGCGCACGACGGAGGGAGCTCCGTCATGCGCATGCGCGAGACCCGGCGAGCGACGGGCTCTCCATCGCTCCGGGTCTCGCACCAAAGGGGGCGTGCTGTCGATGTTGATTGACAGCACGCCCCCTTTGGTGGGCGTGCCGGGGGCATGCCTGCAAGACGGAGGTGTTCCCATGGGAACGCCTACCGTCTGAAGCCGGCCCCACTGACATGACTAGTGATGTCAGTGGGAGTGATTTTGGCTCTGATAGAACCAAAATCACTCAAGGGCTTGCGGCAGCGAGATCCTACTGCAGGGTCTCCGTCGCAAGCCCGATGGTCGCGATGGTCAAGACCATCGCGACCATCATCATGGACGCTCGCATATGCTGTGGGTGGTCACCCACAGCTATACGAGCGGCCAGGAGGCCGCTCCATTTTCATGGAGGAGGGCACTGATTCAGAGCGAGCGGCTCTGAATCAGGCCCACAGACCACAGAAAAACACTGACACAGATACACACTGACATAGATACACACTGACACAGATAAACACAGACCACAGATGCGCACACACTGACAGTTACAAACACAGACCACAGATACACACATACACTGACATAGATACACACACAGTGACACAGATACACACTGATACAGAAACATTCAAAGTGACACAGATACACACACACTGACACACATACACACTGACACAGATACACACACACTGACATACATACACACTGACACAGATACACACACACTGACACACATACACACTGACACAGATACACACACTGAGAAAGCCTACACAGACACACAATACAAACACACACACCTCTTTCACACAAAAGCAGCCAGCACCCCCCTCCTCCCTCTCCGGCACCACAAGTGAAATATCTAGCACACGCTTGCGGTGAGTGGAGGTCTACCCCCATTCCTCCCCCATGGCAGCTTAGCCATCACCCTCCCCCCCAATAAACACCTGCGGCTCCTCCTACAGGCTGCTCAGCCAGCACCAGCAGGCACAGCAAACATGACTGCTCGTTAAAGCCAGTCAGGACGCAATGGTGGCGGGGGGAGGTGGCAGACGGTGCGGGTACGATACTATGGCCCTTGGCACCCCCTCTGCTAGGTCTTCCACGGCGCTCAGGGCACGTGCCCCGCTTGACGCTCACTAGTATGTGCAGATCTGTTTCTGTGCTGTCACCTGCATTGCCTCAGAAGCCGCAGCATGATTGATGAGCAGCGTTCCAGAAAACTAGGGCTAGTCGGCTGGGTGTGGGAAAGCCAGTGGCTGCATCCTTTGATGCAGTTTCACTGGCCCCAGAAACATAAATAAACTTAGAGTTACTCAGATGTCCGATGTTCATGCAGTAGTTGATGCGATGCTGCGCCTTCAGACGCAGCAGGGGATCACAGAAGTCTCCTGTGGCTTTTGCATAATTTTGCAGAGCTGCCACATACAAAGATGCAGTAACTGTGCTATAGTGTCTATCCCTGAATCTGTCCCGATGTCTCTTAAAGAAAGAAAAGGTTCCCTGACTCTGCATCACCCACATTGTGTTTTCATTTAACAGAGCCGTAACTAGACTTTTTGGTGCCCTGTGTCAGAAAGAGCATTGGCGCCCCCCTCATTTTTTAAAGGGACATAATGCACCCAAAAAGGGCCACGTCTTCATGGGGAAGGGCCATGGAAGAGATAGGAGAGGCCAGGAGATGTTGTGGATGAAATAAGAGGAAGCTACAAGCAAGAATGATAATTAACAGAAATTTGACAGGCCCAAACAATGCCCCATGACCTGTGGTGCCCTGTGCGATGGCATCGGCCGCACTACCCTAGCTGTCATTTAATACCCTTCATTTTGCTTTTACCCAAAAGTTGCTGCAAAATACTGCAAAGTACTCTGTGGAAGGTCAATACTGGGGCAGGTAGTTTTAAAAAAACACATTTAAGGAATAGTGTCACCCTATGATCAATATGTAGGAGTAAATAATTTAAAAATAAATAAATAATTACAACTGAAACATTTTTATTACTATGATACTCCTCTTAGTAAGGCTGTATTCTTAGGAGTTTTCAGTCAATAAAAATGACCGTTTATAGGTGATGGATGCACTCTATAAGTCTAAGAGGTAAATTTACTAAAGGTTAAATTTAATCGATTAAAAATTGATCTAATTCAAACATTATCTTACAGACAATTTTTTTATATAAATTTTTAAATGTTAGTAATTGTGTGATTTAGCGCCTAAAGCACAACATCGATATTGATCGAATAAGATTGATTTTTAATAGATTAAATTATATCTTTAGTAAATTTACAACCTAAGGGCTTGATAGACTTGCGTGCACTGCTGAACGCAAATTCCTGATTATTGTGAATCTGCGCTTGCACAGGACCCATTCTGCGAGTTTGCAGAAAGGTTCCTGCTCAATCGCATGCAAGCCCTTGAATGCCTCTGCCTGATTGACAGGCAGAGGCATTTAAGGGGTGAGGGTGGCCGGCGCTCCCGGAAACGGGGCTTGTCCACCCCATTTTCCAGGAGTGGCCAGCCCAGAGACTGCGTGGACGTACACAGTCTTCTGGGCTCGCAAGTCGGCCAGCCTGAGTATGCTGTGGCTTATTCAGCTGACCGGCCACACGGCCCTGCCCACCATCACGACCATTGCCCAACCTCCGTCACAGTGCTGGGATCCAGGGCCGGCCTGAGCCAAATTTTTTGGTAAGCAAATATATATTTCGGCACCCCCTGTAGTTCTTTTGCGCTATAAAGGTGAAAAAACCCTACATTTAAAAAAAGAAATGAATAACACAATACTGCATTGCATATAAAAGAACACAAGGACTATAACTTATGCAGAAGACAAAAAATTATTTTCATACATGGGAATTCAAGTAGACTACCAAAATTACACTCATCACATGCCAGTTCCATAAGGCAAGTCATTTGGCTTATGCTAGTAGGCAGATCACAGCTGTTGTTCTGTGGCTGGTATTTTTATAGGCTACATTTGCATCAATGTACATGCTCTTTATTGTGCAGAATAAGAGAAAATATTTTAGTGGCATACAGAAAAATATAAAATCATTTAAGGTATAAGGCTGTCTCTGGAAGGTTAACTTGTTTTGTTATTTTTTGGTTGTGAGAATATATTATTGTTGGTAATGATAATATACACTCATCAAGAAAAAATAACAAAACTAGCTAACCTGGCTGAAGCAAAAGGCCATCTAATTCATAAGAACAGACAGTGAATAGACTCTGTCCATCTTTTTTTTGTTTTTGGAAGAGTTAGAAGGACTAGGAGGGTGTCTTGCGATAGCTGTCAGCGCCACCCCTAGTAGAAGAGGTCTCCTTCAGACTGGACCCAGGACCCCATGGCCGCATTTTTATTTTCAAAGTTCAGACTCACTCAAGAATCAGGACTTACTTGCTTTTCTTTTTTCGGACCCTGCTGCCTGTTGCAGCTAGCAGATCTCCAAGTCATCTGGTTCGGTGTTGGTGTCCTTTCCAATGCCCACTGGCCACCGCAGGGGTCGAGTCAGTGTTAGGTCCCGTCCAGCCAGCGGCCAGACCCAGCCTTCATTGTGATGAGTGTGACGTGACGTCATGACGTCACGTCGCCCAGCCTATCCGCCCACCAATACAAAGCAAAGGAGCCAAGGCCTGCCCCCAATAACAGAATAGCATGGTGGAATCAGCTGTGTCACAGTGACCTGCCTTCAATATGCATGTTGCTGGCCACGGCCAGGTGAGGGCGCCCTCTTTTATGTGGCGCCCTACATGGCTGCGTAACCAGCGTATATGTAGAACTGATCCTGCTGGGTATCGCAAATGCAGCAGGGAGTCTACCACTGCATTTGCATTATTGCAAGGATCGCAGTTGCAAAGCTGCCTGCGTACATAAATCATATATCTATAGCCTGTGTGCAGTTTTGCAGTTGTGATCCTTGCTGAATCAGGCCCTAAGTCTATTATGCATTGTCCATGCTTACCTACTCTCCTATAATATCCGGGAGACTCCACAGAGTTTCAGGGAGTATTCCCGACACCCAGAAAAAAAGGTCATCCACAGGCATCCGGACGGTTTTCTAGTAAAATGGGTAGGATGATGGTCGTCATGACACAATTCTCAGTCCCCTAGTTTGTGACCCATAATGAAGCAGTCTCAGATAGAGCATCTTCCCTCCAGATACTGTCCTAGAGGGGACAAAAAAGAGAAAGTATGTAATAGGCAACAACATATGAAAGATGAGTGCCATAACAAACACATAAAGTGAATGTGCTTTTTTTTGTACTGATACAGAAAATGACAACGTTTAATTACTTTCTCCCTTTTTCTCAGTGACAATGGTTTTCCAGTAAGATTAGATCAGAGCTTTATTACCTTATATATGTAGCCAAGCTAGGGTTATCGGAAACGTCTGTGAGATATTAAGGTCAGGGGATTATTTTCTTTTTACTATGAATAATTGTCCTAATTTGTTTAGGGTTTTTATATTGATACTTTCGGGAACAAACACTGCTTTTTGGAACAACATGCAGACTGTGGGGTAGTCTTTTTTTCCTACTGTGTGTACTATAGCAGGATATTATTTTGGCATAACATTGGCCAGGACTACACAGGAAAAGATGATTCATTTTGCTTGTAATGTTTCATCTCCACCCTTGGCTGCTCTCCTGATGCTTGAACATATTCTGTCCTGGATGAATAATATCAGGATTCATGTCTCTAACATATATAAAATGAAACTCCCAAAATACAAAGAGCTGAATAAAATACATGAAAGCTATTGAACAGCAGAGACTATAACAATAAGATATATCATTCTCAAATGAAACATACGGAAAATAAATTTGGAGGTTGTTGGAAAGATGTCCTCCCTGTACACATATACATTACACAGCTGTTTTATCACATCACAAAGACAAGAGGCGTTTCTTCTGTCTGTGGTACAGAAAAGGATCAGTTTTACACACTAAGGGGTCTATTTACTAAGCAGTGTTAGGAGACAGAGTAAAAAGTGATAAGGTGCCAGCCAATCAGCTCCCAACTGTCATTTTTCAAACACAGCCTGTGAGATGGCAGTTGGGAGCTGATTGGCTGGCACCTTATCACTTTTCACTCTGTCTCCTAACACTGCTTAGTAAATAGACCCCTAAGGGATTATAAATAAGCTTTTTTTTAAAGAAGGGCAAATACCACTTTGCATTTTTCTTGTCCTCCTTGTACTTGGATAATGCACCTCCTTGTTGAGGTCTGGAGGGAACCCTGGTAAATAGAACTTCCACAAAGGAAGACCTGATTCAGAGGTGGATGCCGATATGCACCCAGTTGGCCTATGTCAACTACTGCGCATGCGTTCCAATGGTTACCGCCGGGAGATGCAGAACAAATTTATGACTTGATTCAGAGATGAAGGAGATGCATAATCGCACACAAGCGACTGTGCAATTCCATTCACCTAAATGCAAATGCAACAGGAGGTGACTGTAGGAAACAGACACCTCCTTGCTGCATCTGCGATCCTAGTGCTGCGACCGAGGTCGCAGCCTGGGATCACCATTGCAGCCATCGGTCATGATGGTTGCCCCTTTGGCCAGGCTGCAGTAGCAGAAGCTTACCACAGCCTGACCCGGTCCTGGCAGCTTGCATGGCCAGGTAATCTGTGTCCACCGATGCAGACTCTGGCCTTGTCCCTCCCGGAAAAGAGGGACAACACCCCTGTTTCTGGAAATGTTGCTAAGGAACGCCACAGCCTGTCAATCAGGCTGCGGCTGGGAGGCACTGCGAGCAGACTTGCAGATTGAGGGATGCACATGCGTAGTTCTCTAACAATTGGACATCTATACTAACCATTGGGTTAGCGTACATCTCTGAATCAGGCCCATCACTGGGCATTCTTAAGTTGGAAACATGGGGGTAGCTATCCAGGCATGGGCATGTCGCTGACAGCGGCTGCGTCTGAAGCAGGGGTCTTCGAACTTGGCCCTCCAGATGCTGTGGAACTACACATCCCAGCATGCACTGCACATAGTTTTAGCATGCTGTTATATCAAAAAGGTAGCAGTGCATGATGGGATGTGTAGTTCCACAGCAGCTGGAGGGCCAAGTTTGAAGACCCCTGGTCTAAAGACACAGAAGTGCTGATTGAACGCTATGTTCAAATGGAGAAATTGCACCTACCATAGTGCAAGCTTAGTTTGTGCAACTGATGGCGTATCTAAAGATGCACCGAGACGGACTAACGCCGCAGCAAGTGGTCGTCTTAATAATCTGAATCAGTCACTGCATTATGTGGCTGCAGCAAAAGATGTGGCCGCTCTGCGTTCATCTGTGAATCAGGCCACTGATGTGCAGATCCAAACTGATGCAGGGTTGAATGTGTCCATTTGTGGAGCATATCTTGCTCCTTATTGTTCTGCACAGGAACAAAGGGCCTGATTCAGAGGCGCTTGCTAATTGTAAGCGCTCGCTCTGAATCAGGGCAGATTTTTTGAATAAAAAAATCCGCCTCCAGGCCGCTCGCATAGCTGTAGGTGACCACCCACAGCTTGTGCAGGCGGCCTGGCGATGGTCACGATTATCATGACCATTGGGCTTGCGATGAGACCCTTGTGGTAGGGTCTCGTCCACCGTAAGCCCCAGTGAACTTCCTGCTCTAATAGAGCAGGAAGTTCACTACTGACATCACTACTGACATCACGACCCGCCTACAAAATGCTCCAGGGCTCGCACGTGCGCACTTCCCGACCATCGACTTACTGGCGAGCACTATGCACGCGCTGAATCAGGCCCAAAGTACGGACAATGCAGAGTCGTGTTCAAATAAGTCTAACCTCTTTGCAAATGAAGGTTAACTGGGTTAATGCAGCAATGGTTTGTTGGCTAAATTCAGTGATGTTGTGTCTACAGAATAGCAGACTATGCAGAGTTGTTCCCTGTTTTCAGACGTATGTTTTGCACTGATAGGGTTATTGTAAGTGCATACTGATGTAGATGATAGCTATTAAAGAAAGCACATGGATAGTGACAGTTTGGTCATAGAGAGGCATACAACTCAGCATACAGGTGAATAGCATTTAGGGCCTGATTAATTACCAATCGCAACTGCGAATATGCACGCAATTGGCCGATTGTTGTGTACTGCGCATGCGTATGCATTGCAGTGTGTGTGCACAAGGCTCCACTGTGATCGCACTGTGATCACTGGGCCTGATTCAGACCTGCTCGTGAGCACTCGTAAGCGGGTCGATGTTGGGCCAGTGCGCATGCGCACGACGGACCCGGCTCCATCGTGCGCATGCGCGAGACCCGGATAGCGACGGGCAAGCTGTCGCTATGGGTCTCACTACAAAGGGGGCGTGCTGTCGATGGTGAGTGACAGCATGCCCCCTTTGGTGCACGTGCCGGGGGCGTGGCTGGCCAGACGGAGCCAAAAGCACTCCAGGGCTTGCGGCAGATGAGACCCTACCACAAGGGTCTCGTTGCAAGCCCGATGGTCGCGATGGTCTTGACCATCGCGACCATCTTTTTGGCTGCTCGCTATAGCTGTGGGTGGTCACCCACAGCTATGTGAGCGGCCAGGAGGCCGCTCTAAAAATAGAGAGGGAGAGCACTGATTCAGAGCGAGCGCTCTGAAAGAGCGTCCATCTCTGAATCAGGCCCACGGTGTCCATGCTGACCCATCACAGAGTGATTGACAGGAAGTGAGTGTTTGGGTGAGGTGATGGGGGATGTGGTCGGTGAAATACAGGTGTGCCTGACTGTTTGAACACCGTTACAGGTGCGTGCTCAAATTAGCCACTGTGATGCCATACGCAGCTTGGGCTTTCACTGCGTGCGACAAGGATAGCAATTCCTGAGTAAGGTCAGAGCTTGTGCAAGTGTGCGTGAGGCTCCGATGGTACTCGATGTTACTGATGGTTTTGCAGACTTGCAAAATCTTACAGATATGTGTAAGGTAAAGTAGGTATCCTTATGTTAGGCTGTGACGGCATTGCGATAGCATTCATTTTCATTGGCATATTTTCACAGTGGGACTGTGTGCATAATTGCAGCTGCAATCACAATAGCAATCTGTACTAAATCAGGCCCTTAGTTCTGTGCATACAATGTGGAGCAGTTTCAGCAACTTGCATTCAATTTGCATTCAGAAAGGGGTCACAGGAGAAGTATCCTTTATTATTATCCTTTATTATTTCTAAAGTGGATATGTTCTTTAAAAGACATATGTTAATGATGACGGCTATGAAACCAATCATAATGCCCAATCAAGGTTGATTGAAACAACGCGAGTGCATAGGAGCGAGCTAGCTCTGTGGTTGCTGCAACACCCCAAAGTATTGTGCTTCCTGCTGCCATGTCTATGCATAGTATATGTCAGTAACATGATGGATGTAATGTGCGCACCCCCAATCATTTTAAAAAGTTGAACATATGATTATTGAACCAGAAGACAGCAGAAAAGTTAATAACAATACATAGTAAATCCTCCTACCACTTTGATTGATGTGCTTGTGTGAGACCCCAGAGTGATGTGGCATGGATGGAAACAGACTAGTGAATAGTGACAGGACCAGAGCATTTAAATGTGCCTCTCTTACCCAGGAAAAACTCCTCATCTGCTGTCTGAGTTATGCTGGGTACACATCAGAACGATGTACTAAAGATACTGTCGAAGCTGGATAATTGGCTGAGACAGAAGCAGTGTAAAATTAGCTTGGAGCGACGCCATCTTGCGAATGGCAACCAGACTCCATCTTAAAAAAATAAGAATCTACACGACGCCATTTTGCGAATGGCCGTCCAGCACCATTTTAGAGAAACTCACACTTAAGTACATACAGCGATGCTATTATTAGCATCATGCGATTGCATATTATTAGCATTATGCAAACGCATATCTCCCCATATCCCATATACACATTAAAGTGAATGGATAATATCCTGCATGTGAACGCTGTTTATTAGCTGCATGCGTACACATCTGCCCCAAGTTAAAAGTCCTCACTACATAAATCAGCGTCTTTTCCCAAACCCCTAATACTTACACACTACACACTGAAGTAAAAGGTTCCATAGCTTCAAAGTATAATATTCAAAGTTTATTCAGTTATTACTAATGTTGTGAAATAAAGATTATTTGAAATGTAAGGTTTAGTACATGATAAGCCAGCCATGTTTGGTAGCGTACTGATCTACTCTGTCTCAACAGCTTTCCGGTGTCATCGGTGAGAAGATCGCAACATGCATTCTCAACTTATGGAATGTAGAGCGTTAAAACACCAAAATGTACTTTGTAATGTTAGCAGCTTAGATCTGCATGCGGCGGGAAAAAGGAGGCAAAAGGCTGTTGGAGGCTGATCTGTGTCCATTAGAATCGTCCTGTAACAGATGCACCTGCACTGGGAACCAATGGAACCATGCCAAACTTTTCTATTGTATTGCTTATCCCTGTAAGGGTATAAATGTGGGTACCGACTCCAATCTGGAGTCTTCTTGCTGATGCTGATGATGGAGGTTTCTTGTTGATGCCGGTAACTAGTCCCAGTGCGCGTGCGTATGTATAACTGTACCTTGGGTCTGTATGATTTATTTGCACTAAATTGTCTTTAGATCACAGCATGTAACCTGCTGTTTTTATGTTGAATAATAACCTTTGTGCATTTGGAAACACATTTCTCAAAGTCTGAAGGCATTTATTTACTGTATGACTGCGTACGCAAACAGCGTCAATTCTGGAAGGTATACGCAGGATCTAGAAGGTATAGGCAGGATTTAGAAGGTATAGGCAGGAGCTTATAGAGGTTTAAATCCAGTATCCTTAGTTGGGGGCTCATCGAGTGAAGTCATGATACCAATTCACACGATAAACATACGGTTATCGATCTCTCACCAAAGGGTGGAGTGGCCACACGCAGGGTTTACCTGCAACCACTTTATGCTGAGAGATTGCTATCCATTATCGGGTGAGTCAAGGTACGCTGACTAGAATCCAGGGACAAGAAAAGAAAACGTTTGTTTTCCTTTGTTGATAGAATTGCATGCTAAAAGGGGTGCCGCAGTATCTGGGTCGCATTTTTGCGTACGCAGCAGAGACGCATTTTTGCGTACGCAGCTAAGGGTAAGACTTAGTAGTTTAGTACTCGCATTATTGTGTATGTGACTAGTCGCACAATAGCGTATACATATTTCGGTCTTGCTGCCACATGTTTTAAACAAAACCGTTGAGATTACTTTATCAATTGTTGCCAATAAATGGGTTAACATGTATTTTTCTGCGCAGGAAAAGAGTGTGTGACTGTGAGTATTTGTTTAGGGTGTAACACGGGTCCTAAATGTTAAGGGTATTGTATGATCCTTAAGGGCTAGGTGCAGGAGTTAGCCTAGCTGCTCGGTAGTAGCTACCATTCTATACACATCAGCAGGTGTACATGTTGTCTTTGTTGTAGGGACTGGCTCTCAGTGTGATTGCAGTGTTTAGTAATTAGGTTGGGTTACTTGAGCATTGTAATTGATCTGCACTGGAAACTTGTGATTGTAAACTGAGAGATAATAGGTGAATGGGAGCATCTAGAAATAACTTCCATAGGTGAGTGGGAGCATCTAGAAATTTATTCCATAGGTGAGTGGGAGCATCTAGAAATAACTTCCATAGGTGAGTGGAGGCATTTAGAAATTTCTTCCATAGGTAAGTGAGAGTATCTAGACTGTCCTTCACCAGTTTAAATCTTTATTGAAAAATTTAGGGTTCTCCCAGGATGAGGGCCAAGCAAACGGTAGAGATGTTAAATGATTTGCTGCTGTTGGAAGTGCTGCTTGGGTCAGCACGACATATTATGCATATTAAGTACGGTGCCAATGCAACCAGGTATTGTGATTTATGGTTTAATATGACGAGGAAGAGTGTTAGGCCATTTCCTAGAATTGGTAGCTTTGATAAGGAGATATTGAACAATGTCTGAGCTCACATCTGTTTGGTGCGTTCTCGAGTGAAAAAGTTAAAATATAACGAATGTTTAAAATTGTGGCAGCATGAAGGGGATGTGTGGCTTAAAGGTGTGCAAACGACGCAAACTAGCATTGCAAATGCATTACCAGAAAGTACACCCGCAGCGTTAAATTGCAATGTTTGCGAGCCGTAAAATAGCACGCACGTGCAGCAATGTAGCATTGTGAAAGGTATTGCCAGTGGTTCACGCGCACCACCACTGCCTTATGTTGATGGTGGTGCAGGTACAGTTATTGAAAAAACCCATAAAAATGTAACAAGTAATTTGTACCCTCTCTTAAGTAACCATAAGGAAAATGTTCATGATGCGGATGATGAGCCTATTGTCATGTCTGCCATTTCAAACCTCCAGCCAGGTAATAAGGTCAAAAGTAGCAGTGCGGCCGGTCTGCATCCCATCCAGACAATAACTGTTCCAAATGGGAATGCGGATGCGAACGGAGTAGTGCCCACAAGGGAAGTAGTAATGCATTGTCCTTGGATAAGAGCAGAGCTAAATTCCATAATAAATGATTTCCCTGATCCCAAAAAGGAATTAGCCAAATGTCAAAGATTTTTGAGAAATTTGGGTAGTTCTCACGAACCAACCAACAAAGATTGGTGATTGGTGTTAAGGGCCTGTCTACCATGCAATATCAATGTGACAAAATTTATCACGGATTGTGTATTGGATGGAGATGTTCCCTTAACAGACCAAATTAATCAAGGTAACATTTCCCGCATTGTAACTCAATTGGGTGTATATTTTCCAGTAGTAGTTAACTGGAACAAAATCTTCACCATAAAACAAAAAGAGAGTGAATCTGCAGAAGATTATTGTGACCGGGCTCTGCAGGCTATCACCCAGTACTCTGGGTTAGAAGATATTAAAGATAGCACTCACCACAGGGGAATGATTGTCACTGTACTCATGGATGGTCTTAAAGAGAACCTAAAGACCCGGGTTCAGACCTCACAGCCTGGCTGGAGGGTAGTCACAATAGACACCCTCATAGAATCCGCAATTGAACATGACAAGAACATCTGTAAAAAGAGAGAGACCCTGAGCGAGAAACTAATGGCTGTCAGTATTCAAGCTCTAGAAGGAATAATGGTAACATCACAGCCAGCAGACACACCTGCACCCACACCTACACCTGAACAGTTACACATCCTCACTAATCCCACACCACCGCAAACGCAGCCCTACCCCACTTATCACACACAGCCACAATTCCCATACTATCCACAAACCCCATATCTCCCACAATATCCTCTCCCTCAGTATCCTTACCCATACCCTCACCCTTTCCCCACTGCTCAACCCACACAACAACTTTATCACCCACCCCGCTCACAAAATTGCTTTAACTGCAACCAAGTGTGATACCGAAGTAAGCACTGCAAAGTGAAGAATGTAGGACCCCCTAACCAGGAAAGTACCTAGATATCCCCATAAAGGATCTAGGGGTTGGGTCATATCTGTAGTCTACAGATAGTCAGGTTAACTGGAAGTACTACACATGGACACGAGTGCCCCAAGGTTTCATAGACAACCCCAGTATCTTCTTCCAGGCCTTATACGACTGTTTACAATCTTTTGCAACCTGCCAATGGATCTGTTCTGATACAATATGTGGACGATTTATTGTTGTGCCCTGTTTCATTCATGCCATGTTTAATTTATACTAAACTGTTGTGCTTCATATCTCAAACACAGGACACAAGGGTGCTAAGGACCAATTGCAGCCATTCCAGGCTAAGGTCAAGTACTTGGGAAACTGTCCTAACCCAGGGGCTAAGACACTACCTAGAGCAGTAGCTATTAATAACAGGGTTTAATTGTACAGAAGGTTGTATGCAGATATGGTATCTCTAGAGTATAGGGATACTCATTTCACAGGTGATGTCTTTAAAAACAAACAGGTGTAAGTTGGTATGTATTAATAATATCAAGATCACCCCAGACTGTCTCCTTTTTCTTTTTTTTATCTGTCCCTGTTTGAGATACTGTTTGACAGGCAGCCTCATGTGGAAATATGATAATGAGGTTACTGTGCAGTATCTTACGAAGATGAGTAAGAACAACTGAAATTGAAAATGTTATTTTCTAACATGTCTGATGCAAACTGTCATGAAAGGGTGGAAATGTCAAACCTAGAGAATTTGTTATGTTCTGAATTTCTTTATGCTCAGCTTGTTTGACTGATTGTTGGGAAGGTCCATACCAGGTGTTGCTGACGAATACCACATCTTTGAAGGTGGCCAAGAGAGATACTTGGGTCCATTCCACTCACTGAAAAAAAAAAGGTCAAGCAACCGGTGGAGAAACAAGGCGGAGGCAAGACTGATAACGTGGACCTGTCGATCGCAAGCTTGTTTTGGGAGGATTAAAAGGTTGTAGTGAGATACCTGAGCTAAAGAAATTTGCATGTCCATACTGCGGCGATGGACTAGTCTGCTGTGTTCATTTCATATTCTCTTCCAGAGTTTCCATCATCCTGGTTTGTTCAGGGATATCTGGTTTCGGTGACGGGGGACCGATAGAGGAGATGGGAGCTGATGGCATTACTGATGGAGTGGAGTCAGGAGGAGGAGTGCTATGCCAATCAGGGGAGTGTCTGACCAATCTTAGTACTGTAACTGTTAAGAGATATGACCGTCACACATGTTGAAATGCTTGGTATTCATAAAAACACACCATCACCATATCTTCACACGCAGTATGAACACAGAGGCAAAATAAATATGAAACCTGGTGATGTGCATAAAGCCACTCAGTTAATTAGTGAGACAACTGGCTTTCAAGTTTTAGTAGCATTGGATCCCACCAGGATCGCTCAGGATACACTAAATTTTAGATATATCCAGGATCTTGCTAAGTTGATAGATAATATTACCGAGATGTATGATGACACCTTCAGGTATACAGGTAGGGAAATGCAAGCGTACATGATAAACTCCTGATCCTCATACTGGTTGTCTTCATAGTAATTGGCATATGTATCAGGTGTGTTCCTACTGTGTTGAAGTGTGGAAAATGTAAAAATAAGGTAAACCGGAAGAACAAAATTATGATGGTGGTTAGCAATGACAATATGAATACTGAGGTAAATGTAGAACTGCATTACAACCCTGAACTAGGAAATACCATCATATAATGTATTATATTTAGACATGCACAAAATGTATTATTAAAATGTTATTTTAAAACACCTCAAATAATGTAAGTCCCTAATCCCCCTCAAAACTTCCTTTATAGGATAGGTGCATCCCCACACCTTTCCCATGATCTTTCAAGATCTGTGGTGTGCGTACAATGGTAGTTTTATATCCCCTCCTAGAGACACATTATTGATGGATTAAGAACCACCGTGTACCATCCCATAAAATAACATTAAAATGATATGTCCTAATGTAAGCCTAAATTAAATATAAGATCAGTGTATGATAGCATGTTGGTTGCTATCAAAGGGTGGACTGTCGAAGCTGGATAATTGGCAGAGACAGAAGCAGTGTAAAATTAGCTTGGAGCGACACCATCTTGCGAATGGCAACCAGACTCCATCTTAAAAAAATAAGAATCTGCACGACGCCATTTTGCGAATGGCCGTCCAGCGCCATTTTAGAGAAACTCACACTTAAGTACATATGGCGATGCTATTATTAGCATCATGCGATCGCATATTATTAGCATTATGCATCGCATATCTCCCCATATCCCATATACACATTAAAGCGAATGGATAATATCCTGCATGTGAACGCTGTTTATTAGCTGCATGCATACACATCTGCCCCAAGTTAAAAGTCCTCACTACATAAATCAGCGTCTTTTCCCAAACCCCTAATACTTACACACTGCACACTAAAGTAAAAAGTTCCATAGCTTCAAAGTATAATATTCAAAGTTTATTCAGTTATTACTAATGTTGTGAAATAAAGATTATTTGATATCTAAGGTTTAGTACATGACAAGCCAACCATGTTTGGTAACGTACTGATCTACTCTGTCTCAACAGCTTTCCGGTGTCATCGGTGAGAAGATCGCAACATGCATTCTCAACTTATGGACTGTAGAGAGTTAAAACACCAAAATGTACTTTGTAATGTTAGCAGCTTAGATTTGCATGCGGCGGGAAAAAGGAGACAAAAGGCTGTTGGAGGCTGATCTGTGTCCATTTGAATCGACCTGTTAAATGTCCTGTAACAGATGCACCCGCACTGGGAACCAATGGAACCATGCCAAACTTTTCTATTGTATTGCTTATCCCTGTAAGGGTATAAATGTGCGTACCGACTCCAATCTGGAGTCTTCTTGCTGATGCTGATGATGGAGGTTTCTTGTTGATGCCGGTAACTAGTCCCAGTGCGCGTGCGTATGTATAACTGTACCTTGGGTCTGTATGATTTCTTTGCGCTAAATTGTCTTTAGATCACAGCATGTAACCTGCTGTTTTTATGTTGAATAATAACCTTTGTGCATTTGGAAACACATTTCTCAAAGTCTGAAGGCATTTATTTACTGTATGACTGCGTACGCAAATACCGTCAATTCTAGAAGGTATAGACAGGATCTAGAAGGTATAGGCAGGATTTAGAAGGTATAGGGAGGATTCAGAAGGTATAGGCAGGAGCATATAGAGATTTAAATCTAGTATCCTTAATACAATGGTCGTTCCAATTTCCCTTCATCCCAGAACACACGATATAGAGTGTACACACTATGCAATCTTCCAAATGATGGAACAATATATCATGTCTTAGCATTTTATCTAATTACTCAATTCCCCTGTACACACTATGCAATCATCGTTTAGATCACTGGCAGCTCAGGTGATGTCTTCAGAAGGAAGATTGGACCAGTATATCCTTTGGCTTCCTATTGAGCATACACACTGCACCATGTGCACCATCATTCATGACATCTTCCTATCTAACGTGCAGCACATCAGATGTGAAGATACAATGAAGGACACACATGAATGAGTGATTGAGCATACATACTATGCAATGTGGACCCTATGACGTTCCAATTTGCCTCAAAATTACATATTGTCCAATATATGGCCTAATGTGTACCCAGCCTTATAATTTTAGGCTAAGACTTCAAGAATTACTTTTATTTAACCTTTGAACTCAGCCCCCTAATTCTGGCTTCAGAACTACTGGTCAGGCTAGTGTCTGTCATTTCCAGTACCCTACAGATTAAGCAGCGACATCCAAATTGTTTCCTTGGAGTAACACATTAAAATAATTACTTTTAATGGAGGGCTCTCACAATGAGTCTCCCAGCATTTAAGAAAGGATTCATACTATGGATTCAGCCAAACTCTAACTCTAAAGGCATCACATCTACTTACTATAGCCATGTTCCAAGGGCGTAACTAGGTATTTGCAAGCCCCATAGCAAAAGTTTGTAAGAGGCCCTATGTACCACCCAATGTTGAAAAATGTATATAACTTTGACAAGGAAGATGGGCTCCCTCAGTTCTGGGCCAATAGAAGCTGCACCCCTTGCACCTATGGTAGTTAAGGGCCCCTATGTACCATCCAATGGTGAAAAATGTATATAACACATGTAACTTTGACAAAGAAGCTGCTGCACCCCTCGCACCTATTGCATCAGGATCACCGGAGCTGTTACCCATCACTATTCAGCGTCTAGATTCACAGTACAGCTACTTGTGACACACAGTATCTGGGTCTCTGAAGTTGTCTCCATCGCTAATCAGTATCTGATTCATTGTAGTAGATATTCCTCAAGTACATTCCTAGTTCTGTCCCTTGTCTTCTCGCTTCTCTCAGATACCTACTCTGGGGGCCACGACCTGTTCACTTGGTGCAGCGAAACCCATATTCCACTTGGAGGGGTCACTGGTGAATACAATCAAGTGGATTAGACTCCGTGCCTCAGAGTCGTTCTCATCAACATCTGAGAGTAGCCTATGAGGAAGACTTACATATTGCCTCCTTCGTCTGTTACCATCTACTCACCCAAGCCCACCGGCCACTGTACCCGCAAACAAGGTCAATCAACACCAGGGCTTGACAGGAAATTACACATAAGTAATCCATTATATCAGGTGATTATGTGTGTCGTCAATCCCCAGAGATCGCATAAGTAGAAATAAGAGAAATCCCATAGAACAAAGAAGCCCGTAATTCCAATCACGTGATATATTGGAATGAAACTTAATAGCATCTCAGAATACAATCTATCAATCTAAACTAAACAATATGCACTCAGGGCCTGATTCAAAGCCGGACGCTATTTGCGCTCGCTCGTTCAGAAAAAGGGGCTGGCTATTTAAATTGAGCGCTCGCTCTTTGCGGTCTGTTGACGCCTCTATGTCTGAGCGAGCGAACAAAATATGCGCTCGCTATTTTGTAAAGACGCCCCCTGGCCGCTCGCATCCTACGTCATCTCCGCTATTTATTAGATTAATCGAGTACATCGAAAGGCGTCTGAACTGCTCGCAGTGCTTGTGGTTGGATTTTCCTACCACAATCATGCGAACAGTTCAGGCTAAGAAACAACCAAGTGACGTGGTCGATGATGCTGCTTTGTTAATTATGCACATCCTTAAAACGCCTGTTTTGACCTTTTGGCACGCCTGCGTTCGGCTCACCACTCCCCGTTTTCAAGCACCTTCCCCTGTTACCACCCACAAACGCCTCATTCTGTCACTCAAATTAGCAGGCATTCGCTATTTTGCGAGCACACAATTTCCGACCGCAATGACTGGTTCGCGCATGCGTATTACAACCCATACGTATGCGCAGTTGTGCGAACATCGCTCGGAGCGAACGAGCGGCCGCTTGCGAGCGGCTCTGAATCAGGCCCTCAGTTCTGAGTGCATACATAGAGAGTACCATATATGTGATGTGTATAAATTACAATCATATAATATAATCTAATACATCAGCGATGATAAGCATCTACTGATATCCCAAATATGGAGTGCATGGATGATTAATCGATGTTTATGTATCAGCAAATAATAAGTTATGTTACTAGGCAATATATGCCAATAACAAAATGTAGCATTCTCCCTCCACATTTACTTACTAACAATTCTAAAGATGGCCCTAAATGACATATATTAAAAAATCTAGTGTCACGTGACCTCTAGTAATCCTTTAAAGAGCACAACCTCAAAGAGTATTATTTATATGGCTTTTTTAGAACAATTATATATGTTCTTAAAGAGACATTGATGGTAAAACAAACAGGCGTGCTTAAAGGTCAAAACGGGCGTTTTATGGGTGTGCATAATTAATACAGCAGCGTCATTGACCATGTCACCTGGTTGTTTTATAGTCAGAACTGCTCGCAATATAGTGGTAGCAAAAACCAACCACAAGAATAGCGAGCAGTTCATACGCTGTTCGATGTACTCGATTAATCTAATAAATAGCGGACATGACGTATGATGCGAGCGGCCAGGGGGCGTATTTTTCAAATAAACGTCCGCATGTTTTGTTCGCTCGTTCAGACATAGAGGCGGCAACAGACCGCAAAGAGCGAACGGTTCATTTGAATAGCCACCCCCTTTTTCTGAACGAGCGAGCGCTAATTGCGTCCGGCTCTGAATCAGGCCCTAAGAACCAAAAAAACAGGAAACTAAAACTAAAAACCAGGGAGTTTCCCTACTTTTCCAAATCTAACAGTTGGCATGTCTATACTCATTATAGCTTGCAATGTTGTGATGTCATGATAGATTGTAATTTAAGCAATTATTTGATGTGCTTTTGGAACAATTGTGCCTATATTTACTATTATATAGAATAATTGATATTGGGCCTGATTCAGATTTGTACAAAAAACCTGATTGTTTGTGTATAACTCTGATGGTTGCTGATCGGTGCATGCGTAGGATCTGTACTGCAATGTGCCGATCAGTGTCTGCAACAACGGTCGCAGTGTCCCCTAAGCAGGGCCGGCTCTTGGGGTGTTCGACCAGTGCGGTCAAACAGAGGCGCCACCCCATAGAGGGCACACCCCTCCCCAACATCCCGATTTCAGCAGGACAGTACTGTCCTGCTGTTCCATCCGTGTGCCTAACTGGCCCGCGGGTGGTCAAATCGGGAGGTTGGGGACCCCCACTGCCGCAGCTGTGCGGCGGTGCCGGACGCCGGAGTAGCTGAATGGATGCTGCGCGCATTCGTGCGGCATCCATTCAGTGCCGGGAGTGGGCTGGGGGAAGCCCAGCTAGTGACGGGGTACTGGGCTTACCTCCAGCCTGACATTATTTGGAGATGTGCCATGTAGGCATGCCTTCAAATAATGTCACATAGGGGCATGGCCTATGGTAATTATTTCCCACCCCCATTTTCAAGTTGCATATTGGGCGCTATTAACTGAGCCGACACAGGGTGCTCCGACCCCTGGAGCCGGCCCTGCCCCTAGGCCACAGCATGATTGGCATGCTGTGGCTGTTTGGGGGTGGGGAAGGGGCGGTGATGGCCAGCATACCAGAAAATGAGGACATGCTTGCCCCATTTTCTGGGCATGCACAGTCAATGTCTGCGTCTTCCAGTGCAGCTTCATTGACCCTTATCATTACGCCTGCACCCACCACCATCAGGAGTGCAGGGTGGTTGTCCCTGGGGAGAGGGAATCCCATTTTTTTGGGGGGAGTTCTTACTTTCTAGGGATTCCAGCCCTGGGCTGACCAGTTTGGGGCTGATTAACGGGATGGCAGGGGGTCCCCATGCTGTTTGTCTCCCTGCTATAGTATTTTCCCCCAGGTAGGTTCAGCCTGGTGCTGGTTTTTGGAAAATAAGGGGATCCCCGCACAGTCTGTACCACCCTATTTCCCCAAACCAGCCCTGGCTGAGAGGACAAGGGCTGTTTATTGATTTGGGGGGAGAGCCCCTCGCATTTTTTTTTTAAATTGTACACTTTTTTTACCATTTATAGACTACACTGCACTATGATCTGTGGAGTGCTTTGGCCAAACACACCTGCCACAGGCAGGCCAAATTGTTCTGTTAGGCTGTGAGGGGAGGGCTAGGGTTAGGCTGCAGGGGGGATGGTTAGGGTATGGCTGTGGGGTAGAGGGTTAGAGTACTTACCTAGTTAAGTCAGTATTCTAACTGTCAGAATGCCGCTGTCTGTATTGTGACTGCAGGCATCCCAACCTCCGGGATCGCGTACCCAACCCTTTTTGAGATTCTTTGTACAAACTTTACTTACCATTTAAAAACTGGTCATAATGTTACACAATCTGTTAGGGACTTGCTTATGCTATTCCAGAACATCTCTCAAAGTCTCAGTTAGCCTTTTCTGTCTATAATGCAGTAAGTTTGTTCGTTACAGTTGAGATTGGTTTGGAAACTGAGATGCTGGGAATGAATGTTGAATGAAAGCCTGTGTTTGCATATAAAGGATTCTGTGCAGTTGAGCCGTGTCCCAAGTTATTATATGCAAACCCGGCATGGATAAAACTTTCATCCAATCATCTTGGATGTAACTAATGACTCACCATAATACTGCTAAAGAATTTGATCTGTTCTTTACGTTTGACCATATGAGTAAAGGTGGGTACACACTACATGATGTGTACAGCATGGCATCAGTAGCAACAGCCCTGCAGCATATCATGGGTACACACTAGACTATGTACCCGGTATATCGCTCTGATTTGCGGGATCGGATGACATATCATCTAGTGTGTACCCAGCTTAAGGATGCAAAGAGGAAATCACTTTAAAATTCACTCCACGGGCAGTGAGGATATCCCTTGTGTAGGGAATATATGTAAAGGGGCCAATCCATTAGCAGATGTATTTCTGAGCGATGAAAAACAAAAGATATCCCTTGAAAATTCCGGTGGCTGTGCTGAACGATATCTGTCATGTACATGACAGATTTTGGCAAACGACGAACGATGAACGATATCGCATGACATCATTCAGGGAGTGGATTTTTTCTCTGCAGCGCTCTGTAGCTGCTGCTAATATCTTTTGTCATTATTCGTTTACCGCATATAAACTGCACGATATTGCTAATATTGTACAGCTATATGCGATAATTGACCAACATGTTGGAGAGATGATAGATGCGATTTATCGGCCGAGGGAGTGCGCATCTGTCATCGTTCAAGGCCTATCCATTAGCAGATATAATGAACGATTGAACGATATATCGTTCAATCGTACATTTTATCTGCTAATGGATAGGCCTCTTTAGATTGACTACTACAATCAAGATTATTATCATCACTTTAAAGCTTGATGGGCAATAGGAGACCAAAAAAATTTTGTAGTCAGTAATAATTCTGCACAGAAGACATTTGGCAAGAAAAATAACCACAAAGATGCAATAACATCTTCTCACCCATAAGCTGAGAAAGGATCACTCCAATAGCAGAGTCAGAGACATCAAATTCCACAATAAAAGTAGGTTCATATTATTATTATTATTATTATTATTATTATTATTATTATTAACATTTATTTACATAGCATCAGCATATTCTGTTGCACTTTACAATTAAGAACAATACAGTCATCAAATAAGATTGGGTAATACTAATAACATACAGACAAAGAAGAAAGAAGGCCTGGCTCACAAGCTTGTAAGGAACAGTATGGGGTAAATTTACTAAAGTGAGAGTTTTTATAAGTGGAGATGTTGCCCATAGAAACCAATCACATTCTAGCTATTATCTTCTAGAATGTTTGAAATGGTCCTAAGAGGAAGGGAAAAAGGGACTCTTGTAAGTCCCTTACTACAAGTCTAAAAGAGAAACACACCAATTTTTGTTTTCCTTATGTGAATTTGAGCTTTTCTATGCCCAAAAACCTGTGCGGTCAGTCATTCTTTCCTTTATATGTTCTAAAAGGTGCTAGTTAAATGTAAGAATAAAATTAAAATCTGCTATGGGCAACATCTCCACCTCTAAAAACACTCACTTTAGTAAATATACCCCTATAAGTCAATAGTGTGCTGAAGTTAATAGAGCTTTCAGCCAAATAAAACCTTCTTGAGCCTCTGGTGACCATTTTAATACAAGTTACATTGTAGGTGAAATTATTTCTGAAAACTTTCTGATTCATTTTCGATTTAAATTTGCAAAGCCAATGAATGTCCTTTTTTCTCATTCACATCAGCCTTAAACTTTCTAGTATCTATAGAATTTGCACCTGCCTGAACTTATATTTCTTCACTTTAGTGTTGATAAACAGTTGATGCTTTGAGAGTTGTTCAAGCATGGTGCAGACATGTTTGCAAGGTTCTTCCAGGACATTTGAAATAAAAAAGGCTATCATCTAAATAGGCAGCCACGTCTTTCTATAGTAAAACCTTACTGATAAAATGCTCAGAATTCACTGATGTATTGTGCTGGCAAAATGTCATGAAGTATTTAAAAAGTCCGTAACTGGTCCCAAAGACAGCTTTTTATTCTTTTGCTGTCCCTCAAGCAATTTAGGAATTAAAAGGAGTGGGTAGCAGTTTTTAGCTGTAACCTTATTTAACTCCCTGCAGTGAAAGCAAGGACATAAAGTACCATCCTTTCAAAAAAAGACTAGGCACCAGCAGGAGAAGTTAAATTACAAATAAAACCCTTCTTTAGATTCTAACTGCATTACACTACGTCCAGTGCAAGTGGATTGCAGCAACCTACATTACAGGCAGAAGCACAATAATCTGACAAAGAGGACCTGGGAAGAAGATTGTCAGTCATAATGAGCTAAACACAGGGTTTAAAGACGGAGCTGTCCAGCTGCTAAGATTACCCATTCACTAGAGCATGAGTCTGTGGCAGCAGCAGCTTTGAGTTTAAATCCTTACAAAGTAGCACGCATTTCAAATGTCATCTTAGCTTCCTATACACTGATATTATTAAAGACGAGGAAGCTGTGGTTATTAATATATGCTGAATTTAAAAGGGTTTAATGAGACTTCCAAATTATCAAAGACTGGAAAGCCACAGGATTCCTAAACCTAATAATAGCAATGCATGCCCTGTTTACTGCCACAAACGCAGACTCATTTGAATCAATGAAGAATTAGATAATTTTCTTTACATACTGTACCTTTTTTAAAAATTTTTTTCAAGGTGAGCAGAGATAGTGTAATAAAATTGCATACTTTGGCCAAATGTTGTCTGCGAGTTGCGAGCAGCAGCAAGGTTATGGCAGTTTAAAGGGTTGAGTTACAGCAACAATTCAGTGGCAGTCTGCTAGGATCCACGACAGCGGATCATCTTGGTGGCAGGTCTCAGCTATACTTGTCACTGGGACACTGCATCTTGTCCTGATCCATGTTCTGGCTGTTGCAGGCAGCCGGATTCCTGTCTTGTCTGTGTTTAGCTCATAGCCTGTCTTTCCTGTCTGTCTGTGTGTTTGTCTCAGGTGCTCACTAATCACCATCTGTCTGTGTGCAGTTCAGGTGCACACTAGCCTGTGATTAGCAATAGCTCTCTGCAGGAAATGGCTTTGATTGGACCCTGTATTCCTTAAGTTACAGCCAGCCCTTCACTCCATGCCAGTGATATTGTCTGACATGCTATGTTTGTTGGTCTGTTCTCAGAAGCCTGTACATCTATTGACTCTCAAGCCACATCTCAGCTGTCATAGCCACACCATGACCCACAAGGCCGCATCACAGCTTTTACATCAATCGACTCTCTAGCCACATCTCGGTTGTCATAGCCGCACCTCGGCCTGCAAGGCTACATCACAGCCTGTACATCAATCGGCTCTCAAGCCGCATCTCGAGGGTCATGGCCGCACCTCGGCCCGCAAGGCCACATCACAGCTTCTACATCTATTAGCTCTCCAGCCGCAGTTCAGCTCTCAAAGCCGCACCGCGGCCCTCAAGGCTGCTCCATGTTGTTTCTGTCATACCTCGGCCCTCAAAGCCACATCTTGTACCTAGTCCTTGTTTGTTTTTGTATGTCTATTTTATGTCTGTTATTGGCCTGTCTTGTCCTTGTCAGTTATCTTGCCTGTTTAGTCTATGTTTCTTATTTGCCAGTGTTGTCTGGTCTAGTCCAGTCTAGTTCCTGCAATTACACAGTTCAGGTCACTCCTGCTGCGCAGCCTGTATTGTTTGTCATCTCGCTCCTTGTCTAAACAACCCAGCTGCACCATAGTCCCTAGAAATTCCTGAGATCTTGTCATCTATCGCTGCTTAAGTACTGAATCCATATCATCAGTTTTTGTACCATTCACCCGCAGTAGCACTCCTGTTAGTACCAGCAGTGGAAGGACTGCCACACCTTATCCCTGTCGAGTTCTTGGTCAACAGCAGTGTCGGATTATGCCTAGGGGTTGCGAGGCTGCAGCCCCCAGTAAATTCCACCACCTCTGTGTAGTCAGTTCAGTCCGTGACTGCACTGGCTACATTGTGTGACTGGCAGTGGCTTCCTATTGGAAGCTCTACCTGCCAGTCACATACAACACAGGCATCCCTAGGGGGAGCTGTCTCCTCCCCTTCAGACTGCCAGTCCGGGCTGCTACTAGCAGAGAGCGGCTTCTAGGAGGAAGATGCTACTGGCTATTCTCCAGCCCTAATTGGCTCCTAGGGGCTGCAGACAATGCAGTCCTTTAGATGCCGATGGCATGCGCATGCGCGGTTCCCTGCCGCTAGTACTAGTACGCATGCGCTGGTCCTGGTGCCTGACAGAACGATTATGCAGGCGCTGGGACCTGGCCAGGAGGAACAGCAGCGGGTGAGTGATTGCACCCTCCCTGCTCCCTCTTATTTTCAGCGGCGGCAGACCCCCTCATCTAAGAGGGTAGGAGCCGCCGCTGGTTAGCAGTCCTGTGGTCTCTCGTTGGTTGTGTAAGCCTCTACTGCTGGAGGTGTAAATCCAGGCGGCCACCTAAGTACCGGTGTGTAAATAAATCAGAACAGCGGGTGGCTGTTATTGGTGGAAGGTCCTCTCCCTGGCTCTAGAGGTCTTACACAACCGTGCGAGAACCGTAACACAGCCCACCCTGCCAGAGACTAGGCGGATATCAATCTCTTCTCATGTAGCATGGAGTGCCTTCTCTCCATTCTACCTTCATCCTGAAACTCCAGCATCAAACACTGACATGACAGATAACCCACATGACGTGGCTGTAGGGACACAGCACATTTGGGAATCAGTCAACAGAATTGACTTCTGAAATAAAAATAGTTGTTACTTGATATTGAGCCAATATTGGGAGAGGTAAATAGGACTAAAATGAGCTTACACCGGACTGCTATGATTGATTGATATTTTATTATTTTGTGTATTAATTCCATTTGTTGAAAGCTTTTATTTTTCTTTCATAGGAGATTATGAATGTAGAATGTTTTATATTTATTTTAGAGGACATTTTGAATGTAGAAAGTTTTATATTAATTTAATTTGAAAGTGTACTGGCGAATGCGCAGAAAAGGCCACCACTCTCTTCTCGAAAGAGTGGGCCTCAGGAGTGACAGGGTGCATTTGGGGGAAGGGGATTCCAGAATTGCTAACCCTCCTAGTGGTGCTGTGCCAGAGGTGTCACTAGGGTTGGTGTCACCCGGTGCTGTAATGCACTGTGACACCCCCCTCCACAAAAAAAAGTCGGGACAAAGGTGCGCAGCTCCGCGTACTCTGCCCCCTTATCAGTCTAGCAGTCACACTGTGCTCCTCCCAGAATACAAGGCACACCCGACGGGCATGATGATGCCACACCCGATATTCTGGGTAGCAGTGCTTAAATTGGTCCTTGAGACGTGGTGGAATGACCCCCTCCCCCCTCTCCCCCGACGATTTATCAAAAAAAGGACAGCGTGCGCCTAAGGCCTGTGCCACAATAAAGGGGCGTGATCTCGAAAGAAAGGGGCATGGTCACACAATACTATTCCCAATTCAAATTATGTCACACTGTAGTGTCCCTTATTTATGTTCTGCCACACAGTAGTGCCCATTTTACACAACACCCACATTATTGACCCTTATACACAATGCCAACAGTAGTAGTGCCCCTTATACAATGCCCACAGTAGTAGTGCCCCTTATTCAATGCCACCTGTAGTAGTGCCCCTTATGCAATGCCCCCTGTAGCTGTGCCCATTATGCAGTTCCCCCTTTAGTAGTGCCCCCTGTAGTTGTGCCCAATATGCAATGCCCCCTGTATTAGAGCCCATTATGCAATGCCCCCTGTATTATAGCCCTTTATGCAATGCCTCCTATATTAAAGCCCATTTTACAATGCCTCCTGTATTAGAGCCCCTTATGCTGTGCCCCCAATACTGCCCCCTTATGCAGTGCCCTTATACAGTACCCCCAGTAGTGCTCTTATGCAATACCTCCAGTAATGCCTCCAGACAGTAGTGCTCCCTTATACAGTACCCACAGTAGTGCCCTTATGCAATACCTCCAGTAGTGCCCCCTTATACAGTACCCCTAGTAGTGCTCTTATGCAGTGCCCCTTATACAATACTCCCAGTAGTGCCCCTTATAGACTATCCCAGGAGCTCCCCTTATGCAGTGTCCCCAGTAGTGCCCTTTTACTGTGCCCCCTATACATTACCCTCAGTAGTGCCCCATATGCTGTGCCCCCAGTAGTGCCATTATACTGTGCCCTCTATACAGTACCCCCAGTAGTGCCCCTATGCAGTGGCCCCAGAATGCCCCCAATAATGCCCCTTATGCTGTGCCCCCTCCACTGTGCATTACTACTTACCTTTCTTGATGATGTCCAGGCTGGTTTGCAGTTTTGCACTAGAGGTGTCCGGGCGCGCTCCTCGTCTTCTCGGCGTGCCGCATGCTTGATGACGTCACCGCGGCCGGCGTCCGGAGCCACACACAGGCACAGAGAGATGCTCTGTGCTTTGTGCCTATGTGTGGCTCTGGACGCCGGCTGCAGTGAGGGAATGAAGTGATCCCCGGCAGCGGCGGCGTTCAGGGCCATGATCGGCGGTGGTGCCGGGGAAGGGGGCAGACGTCTCTGTGGATGGGGTGCGGCCCACGGGTGTGTGTGCTGCTGTTTTTGGTGTCACCCCCTTGAAGGGTGACACCCGTTGCGGTCCGCACCCCCCGCACCAGCCTTGTGACGCCACTGTGCTGTGCAAGTAGATAAAATGTCTTAGTGGTACTCTATGTGAAAGCATATGCAAAAATATGGACATGGGCATGTGTCATGAGGGGCATAGCCATCTAAATAGGGCATGTCAGCATGACATGCTACTCATTTGTTGTCACTCTGGGAGCATTCCTCTCTCTTCGATTACAAATACACCTTACCTATATGGTGGTTTCTCTGCAATAGCAAATCTCTGAAGAAACTGATGCTCTTTGGGCAGACAGTGACCTCAGTCGGTATTCACTATTCATGTGGGAGATCACATGGTTGGGAAGATGCCTGCTTGTGTATGGATATAACCAATGTCATCATACAACAGAGGTTCAACCAGACTCATGTATCCTGTGTCACCTCCTGCCCCCTGTATCCCCTCCTGTTTCCTGTCTTTGCAGGCTCCTGCCCGCTCCTGACTTTCCAGCTTCCAGCCCCCTGCCCCATCACTCCAGCCTCCTGCACCATCACTTCAACCTCCTGTTCTGTCACTCTAGCCTCCTACCTCGTCACTGCAGTCTCCTGTGTTTCCAGTCTCCTGCCCTGTGTCTCTCAGCCTCAACCCCCTCCCCTGTGTCTCTTAGCTTCCGCCTTTGTGTTTCTCACCCAGTGTCTCTCAGGCTCACCCTCACCCTGTGTCTCTCTGCTTCCCCCTCAATCTGTGTCTCCCAGTCTCCACCTTACCCTGTGTCACTCATCCTCCCCCTCACCCTGTGTCTCTCACCCTCTCCCTGTGTTTCTCAGCTTCCCCCTCTGCCTGTGTCTCAGCCTCCCTCTCCCCCTGTATCTCTCAGCCTCCCCTTCTCCCTGTGTCTCTCTGCCTCCCCCTGTCTATCAGCCTCCCCCACTGTGTCTCTCAGCATCATTGCCCTCTGTGTCTCTCAGCCGGGCCCCATCATCCCCAGTCTCCCCAACTCATGCCTTCATCTCTTTTTTCTACTAACATTAGTTATGTTCTCAGGCCCTGATTCAGAGCCGGACCCTCTGATAGAGCGCTTGCTCTGAATCAGGGCCGTCCTTCTTGATTTTTAGAGCGGCCTCCTGGCCGCTCGTATAGCTGTGAGTGACCACCCACGGCTACAGCGAGCGGCCAGGAAGATGGTCACGATGGTCAAGACCATCGCGACCATCGGGCTTGCAACGGGACCCTTGTGGCAGGGTCTCGTTGCTGCAAGCCCTGGAGTGCTTTCGGCTCAAACAGAGCCAAAAGCACTCCCACTGACATCACTTGTGATGTCAGTGGGGCCGGCCCCAGACAGTAGGCGTTCCAATGGGAACGCCTCCATCTGGGCAGCTACGCCCGCGCCATGCCCACCAAAGGGGGCGTGCTGTCACTCAACATCGACAGCACGCCCCCTTTGATACGAGACCCGGAGCGACGGTTTGCCTGTCGCTATCCGGGTCTCGTGCATGCGAGCGCTCAGCGCTCGTGAGCGGGTCTGAATCAGGCCCTCTGTACAGTAACAGTGCAAATACAGATATCCTGTCTACTTATGTCAGTTATGCTCGATGTACAGTAACAAGCAGATATTTTGTCTACATAATATGTATGTCAGTTATGCTCTCATTACAGTAACAGTGCTATACAGTAACTAACAGATATTCGGTTTACTTATGTCTGCTATGCTCTTTGGTCCTAATTCAGCTTGAATCGCAGGTCTGCGTTCGCATGCACCCGGTCAATGTTTGCAGTCTGCGCAAGCCTATGCACCGCAGTGCGTGTGCGCAAACCAGCAATGCGATCACAACTGTGAGAGCAGCGGATACGCAGTGGCATGGAGAAATGATTGACAGCAAGTGCCTTTTGGGGGTGGAGAGAGGGGGTGGTCGAAGGAAAGCAGGCGTGCCTGTGCGTTTGAACGCCGTTACAGGGGCATGCATAATTAAGCCCCAGCAACAGCATACGCAGCCAGAGCTCTACATGGCGACAGGGAGCTTCGCAGGTTGTAAATCATGTCAAGCTCAACCACAAATCTGCGTATGGGTCCGATGTTACTCGATGTTATCGATGTTTTTGCTGACTTGCGGATGTAAGTAATAGGAAGTGGGCGGCTTTATAAGCTGGTGGGCATCTTGGTATAGTACTGCGATCGCGATGCAATCACATTAATTTGCATATTTTCACAACATGTGGGTGCGTGGGACTGCAGACTTGCAATCCAAGCTGAATGATGCCATTTATATAGTAAAAGTGCTATACAGTAATGAACAGATATCCTGTCTAGTTACATCAGTTATGCTATAACGGATAGATACTGTGCATACATCAATTATGCCCTCTGTACAGTAACATTGCTATGCAGTAATAGACAGATATTTACAACAGTTGTTTTGTGAAAAATGTAAAATTTCCACAGTAAGCTCATTTGCAATTAAAGCTATTAGCACACATATCATTCTTGAATAAATCAACTGTAAAACTGTTTTTTTCCTCATCTCAGTACTTACTGTTACAATGCCCAAGGTGTTATTTAAATGAGCTGTTTGCGTAATATCTTATTACACTAATCTCATGTGATCACTAAAAAAGGCTCATCTATGAAAGCTCTTCTGTAGTTATGTTGCCTACAGGTTCCAGTGTAAGAGATGGAGCAGTAGGTACTGTAAGACATTGGGGGTGATTCAGCAGTGCATGAAGCCAGTAACCTACGTATGCATGGGACAGAGGACCTCATTCAGAGCTGCTTGGAAAAATGCGAGCGCTCGCTTTGAATGAGGGTGGCCGCTTCTCTGTAAAGCGCCGGCCTCCTGGCCGCTCGCTAAGCTGTGGATGACCACCCACAGCTTTAGCGAGCGGCCAGGTTGATGATCGCGATGGTCAAGACCATCGCGACCATCGGGGCTTGCGACGAGACCCTTGTGGTAGGGTCTTGTCTTCCGCAAGCCCCAGTGATCACCATCGACAGCCGACCCTTTTGTAGTGAGCCCAGGAGCGAGAGAATTTCTCTCTCACTCCAGGGCTTGCACACGCACAGTGCGGCCGCTGCGTGTGTGCAGGGCCTCAGCATCGACCCGCTTGCGAGCGCTCAGCGCTTGCGTGCAGGTCTGAATGAGGCCCAGTATGTATAACGTAAGGCCTGATTCAGCAAGGAACGCACGCTAGCTGACGCATGCACCTGGCCATTGCGAGAATATGCTAATCAATGCATATGCAAAGAGACCGCAGTACAAGATGCAGACGCCCAGCCCCATATTAAGCTGCCCATCTCCCTTGACTCACAGCCTGATCAGTATGCAAGATAGTGTAAACATCTGTAACATCGAGAACCATCGGACCCATACGCATAATAGTGGTTGACCTGACCTGCCGTAGGATTTTGGCCGCTTCCTGTGTACAGTTTACGGTATGGCTGCGTATGCCGCCGCACTGCATTAATTATGCACGCCCCTATAATGGCGTCCCAACGCACAGGCACATCTGCATTCGCCTGACCACACCCCGTCACCACCCACAAACGGTAATTCCTGTCAATCAATAATGGAAGGGTCTGTGCACTGGCTAGTTCGAGCATGCGCAGTGCGATGCATGCGCAGTGCAGAAACATCGGCCAAGTGCGTGCGTTCTCTCCTTTGCATTCCTTGCTGAATTAGGCCCTTAGGGCCTGATTCAGAGCCGGACGCAAGTGGCTGCTCATTCGCTCCGAGCGATGTTTGCCCAACTGCGCATGCGTACGGATCATAATACGCATGCGTGAACCAGTCATTGCGGCTGAAAATCGTTTGTTCGCTAAATTGCGAATGCCTGCTATTTTGAGTGACAGAATGAGGCGTTTGTGGGTGGTAACAGGGGAAGGTGCTTGAAAATGGGGAGTGGAGATCCGAACGCAGGCGTGCTTAAAGGTCAAAACGGGCGTTTTAAGGGTGTGCATAATTAATACAGCAGCGTCATTGACCACGTCACTGGGTTATTTTATAGCCAGAACTGCTCGCAAAATTATGGTAGCAAAAACCAACCCCAAGAATAGTGAGCAGTTCATACCCTGGTCGATGTACTCGATTAATCTAATAAATAGCGGACATGACGTAGGATGCGAGCGGCCAGGGGGCGTTTTTTTCTAAATTACGTTCTCATGTTTTGTTCGCTCGTTCAGACATAGAGGCGTGAACAGACCGCTAAGAGCGAACGGTTCATTTAAATAGCCAGCCCCTTTTCCTGAACGAACGTCCGCAAATTGCGAACGGCTCTGAATCAAGCCCTTAGTATCTTCTTTCTTCCTCAAACTCTGTCTTCAATTTTAAAAAATTAAGCAATCTTCCTCAGCACAGTGAGCATTATTCCTCAGCATTATTGCTTCACAGTGCTGGAGTCATGGATTCATTATCAACCAGGGCTCTATCTGGGTGGAGTTTGCTTTCCTTTAAATCTAGATCAGTATCATGGAACAAAAGTCAAAGACACTCCAACTATGTAAGCCGCATGGGTCTTCAACCTTTGGCCCTCCAGCTGCTGTGGAACTACAGATCCCAGGATGCCCTGCCACAGTTTTAGCATGCTGTTATATCAAAACGGTGGCAGGGCATGCTGGGATGTCTAGTTCCACAGCAGCTGGAGGGCCAAAGGTTGAAGACCCCAGAGGGTATACAATCGGGAAGCTGACTGCCTTAATATCCATGAAAATGGAGCGGCCTCCTGGCCGCTCGTATAGCTGTGGGTGACCACCCACAGCATATGCGAGCGGCCAAAAAGATGGTCGCGATGGTCTTGACCATCACGACCATCGGACTTGCGCTGACTCCCTGCCACAAGCCCTTGAGTGATTTTGGCTCTATCAGAGCCAAAATCACTCCCACTGACATCACTAGTGTTGTCAGTGGGGCCGGCTTCAGACGGTAGGCGTTCCCATGGGAACGCCTCCGTCTGGCAGGCACGCCCTCGGCACGCCTACCAAAGGGGGTGTGCTGTCAATCAACATTGACAGCACGCCCCCTTTGGTGCGAGACCCGGAGCGATGTAAAGCCCATCGCTCCCCGGGTCTCGCGCATGCGCACGACGGAGCTCCCTCCGTCGTGCGCATGCGCAGTGGGGAACATCGACCCGCTTGCGAGCGTACTGCTGCTCGCGAGCGGGTCTGAATGACCCCCTCTGTTTCTATGGTAGATCTGTGACATTTTTCCTCATGTTTGCAAGTGTTTCCTCTTCATGTTAATGTCTCATCCTTGTCACTGCCTAATAATGACACAGCTTTATTTGTTCTGTAATACATACCTGCTCTTTATCCCTCATTGGATTCTTTACCAGACAGTTTGCTTCATTTCAGGTAATTATATCTCAATTTTTTCCAAATATTATTATCTTTTAATTTTATCCTCCCTTTCCAGTCAGAAATTCTTCTTCTATCCAGAGGCAAAACTAGGTATTTGAAGGCCCCATAGCAAACGTTTGTAAGGGCCCCTATGTACTATCAATGGTGAAATATGTATATAACACATGTAAATGTGACAAGGAAGATGGGCCCCATTACAGCTGCACCCCTTGCACCTATGGTAGTTATGCCCATGCTCCTATCGATTTCTGACCTATATAGCTGACTACCTTTATTTATAATCAACCTAATATCCTTTCTTTTTCCTTGTTATGGCAAACTTACACTGTCTTTGGTTCTCTTCAGTTATCCTACTAACCTTTCTGTCTCCTCAGCCTTCCTCATCTGAGTTCTCCTAAGAATCACTACAAATGTCATTAAAAAGCAACATGTCCCCCTTTACCATTGTGATCTGCCGCTATGTATAAAACATTAGGAGTCACACTCCAAATTTTGTACGGGTAAGCATGTGTGTCACAATATGGTCTGAATGTTGGCATTCACAATATTAACAATTACAGAATGATGATATCCGAATTTTACACATTGGTAATGTTATGGTTAGCCTGCGATTAGAGTTATGGTTAGGCTGTGGTTAGGGTTAGATTTAGGGTTAGGCAGTGGTTAGGGTTAAGGTGCCCACACACATAGCAATATTTTACACGATCTGGCCGATTCCGACGCATTGGAACGACAGATCGTGTAAATTATGGCCAAATAGTGAGGTAATCGTGAGTCCCTACTCACGATCACGATGCGATGCGGGTCCCCGCTGGTCGCACATCGCATCGTCAGATCTGCCGTGCAGTAGGGCAGATCTGACAATCTAGGACACGATGCACTGTGAAAGTCTGGATGCAGGAGAGATCGTATGAAGATTGGACACCAAATCGTGTGCAAATCGTGTGGAGATCGTGTGCAAAGCTGTAGAGTTTCAAGGGAAATCGTACACAAATCGTACACATCGGCTGATCGTGGGCAGATCGGTATGTGTGTGGGCACCTTTAGAGTTAAGCTGTGGTTAGAGTTAGGGCTAGGCTGTGGTTATGGTTAGCTGTAGTATGATAACGGTGCTACAGCCAATCAGCTCCCAACTGTCATCTGTTTGAAAAATGACAGTTGGGAGCTGATTGGCTGGAGCATCATCTATCATAAACAATGAGTTTTATCACTCTCTGTGAGTGATAAAACTCTTTGATAAATGAGGCCCCAAAAGAGCTGATGAGCTTATGTAAAAAGGAGTCCAAAAACAGAACCTTGGGAGACACCAACCGGTGTAGGAAGTGGAATCATGAGAGGAAACAGAGAAAGGATAGTCAGAGAGGTAGGAGAAAAGCCATGTCACGCAGAAAGAGGGAGTGAAGGAATTGCAGGAGGAGAGGGTGGTCCACAGTGACAAACACAGCAGAGAGGTCAAGGAGAATGAGCAGAGAATAGTGGTGGATTGGGCAGCATGATGTAATTAGTGACTCTAGTGAGGGCAGTTTCTATGGAGTGGAGAGTACGAAAGCCAGACTGAAAGGTGGCAAGGCAGATGTAAACAATGTGCTCAAGGAGCTTGGAGGCAAAAGGCGGGAGAGTGATGGGGCAGTAATTAGAAATAGTGTCAGGTTCAAGGGTGAGATTTTTAAGAATAGGGGAGGCAAGGGCATACTTGAATTCAGAGAGGACAGTGCCTGATGAGAATTAAAGATTGAATAAATGGCAAATGGGAAAAGGCAATAGGAGAGAGGAAGCAGAGGAGGCAGGAGGGGTTAAGGTCAAAAGTGTGGGGGGGGGGCATATTAGGGCCATGACTTCCTCTCATGATACTGGTTTGAATGAAGTCAGGCTGAGTAAAATCTATGGGGCAAATGGGGAGAGGCAGGCTGGGGGAGAATAGGATGAGATGACTGGGGTCTGTTGGGATGTAATATACTGATGAATGGATTAAATTTTAGTTGTGAAGTTGGTGGCAAAATCAAGGACAGAGAGTGAAGAGAGGAAGCGAGGGGGGGATTGCAAGTGGCAAAGAGGTTATGGGGATTGGGAAACTGGGAAGAGACACAAGAGTTATTTACATTACATTGTTATGGGTTTTGAAATAACACTGTTTAGAGAGGGAAAGGGCAGCACTGCTATTTGTGTTATTAGGCTACATTCGACTGATCTCAGGCACAGTTTGTGACCAAATACAGAATAAGGAGAATATTTCTGAGAGCAGTTTTGAAAATGTTGTTGATCTCTAATGAAGACTATTTTTAGCACAAATTCTAATATAGCAGAGATTATTTATATTGTGCAAACTCCCACTTAATTTACATTACAATGTGTTAAAAGATGTACATTTTTACTCTTCCACTGTGATAAGAGTACCAACTTGCACATACATTATCTCCTCTTTACCTGTAGCTAAACAAAAGTTTGAAAGTTGTACCAATTAGCACATATATGTGTCTCATTTGGTGTCAATACTATCTTCAAAATAGGCACCAGATATGTTAAAGTTGAGATGTATTACATTTTTATATTACATTCCCAACCCTAATCCCTAAACCTAACCCTAACCCTCCCCCCAACCCCGCTACTTACCTTTGGTATCCTGTCGGTCGGGATGCTGGCGACGTGATTGTGACCGGCAGTGCCAGATTAAGGTCCACATGGGCCTGGAGCTGAAATTTATGAAGGGCCTACCGTGTGCCACCGCAGGGGGTGTCACCAGCGCCGTGGTAGTTTGACTAGTGATATGGGGTGTGTGACTGGTGTTGTGGGGGTGTGTTCTGCACAGGTGGTGTGGACTGTGCCGAGGGGGGTGATTAGCGTCTCCCTTCAAAACCTCAATCTCCCTCTGTTCTTTGCTTACTGAACAAAGGGATACACCCCTTGTTAACATGACTGTAATATGGAAAAAAAAGGCACTTAATGATTATGTAAATGTGTAACCCCTGTACTAAATAGCATATGGGTAACTTAGTGATGTCATGAATGGGAAATCTCTCTATATAAAATGAGAGACCTTACCTTACTAATAGCTATAGGGGTATCTATTAAAATATGTGGTCTTTCCCTGAAAATGAAGAATCATAATCGCCATAAATCACAGCAATAGGGATTCTTCTTCTTCTCGGATGTATCCATTTTAATAGCTGGGACGAGGTATCTCATAAGAGCCTGTCCTGGCGATAAGGAAGAAGTAAAGTGAACGTATCTGTGAACAGCGCTGCTAAAAAGGGCAGGGCTCATTTTTCCCTTTAAAAATTGGGCAGGGCGTGGCGTCCTGCTAAAACAGCCTAGCGTGAACACTAATACATATATATATATATATATATATATGTGTGTACTTATATATTATATACACACACATATGTACATTTATATATATATAGTCTATAAAAGGTATGTCTTTGTATGTTTTCGTGTGGAATTGGTATGTAATGCCGGCTGTCAGGATGCCTCCTGTCAAAATACCGACAGCGGCACCCCGATGGTTGGTATCCCGATGGGTCGGGTAAGTATACTTACCCTCCCCCCTTCTCCCCCTAACCTTAACCCTCCCTTCTTGTAGCCTAACCGTCCCCGTTAATGCCCAAACCTAAGTCTTCCCCCTTCGTGCCTAAATCTAACCCTCCCCCCTTAGTGCCTAACACTAATCCCCCCTCCCCCCTCCAGTGACTCCATGACGTCTCTCCCATCATGCAGAGCGGGCCGGCGCGAGAGGACGCTGGTTGGAGCAGCGGACGCCGGAGCGGGGAATAAGGTAAGTAAGTGGAATTTTTTTTTCCTTTCCGTGTGTGTGTCTGTTGGGCACTGCTGGAAGGGGGGGGACTACTACTAGGGGCACTGCTGGAGAAGGGACTACTACTAGGGGCACTGTTAGCGGGAGGACTACTACCAGGGGCACTGCTGGGGAGGGACTACTACTAGGGGCACTGCTGGAAGGGGGGATGACTGGGGGCACTGCTGGAAGGGGGGGACTACTACTACTAGGGGCACTGCTGGAGGGAGGACTACTACTAGGGGCACTGCTGGAGGGGGGGACTACTACTAGGGGCACTGTTAGGGGGGACTACTACCAGGGGCACTGCTGGGGAGGGACTACTACTAGGGGCACTGCTGGATGGGGGTACTACTACTACTGGGGGCACTGCTGGAGGGGGGACTACTACTAGGGGCACTGTTAGGGGGGGACTACTACCAGGGACTACTACTAGGTACTACTACTAGGGGCACTGCTGGTGGGGGGACTACTACTAGGGGCACTGTTAGGGGGGAACTACTACCAGGGGCACTGCTGGGGAGGGACTACTACTAGGGGCACTGCTGGGGGGGACTATATCTACATACACACACATAAATATATATATATATATATATAGTGTGTGTGTATATACATATATATGTGTGTATGTATGTGTATGTATATATATATATATATATATTAGGGGTGTGCACCGGCCACTTTTCGTGTTTTGTGTTTTGGTTTTGGATCTGGATCTTTCTTCGTGTTTTGGATCTGGATTGGTTTTGCCAAAACCACCCTTCCGTGTTTTGGGTTCTGGGTTTTGTGTTTTGGATCTGTATTTTTTTGAAAAAAAGCATAAAAACAGCTAAAATCACAGAATTTGTAGGTTTTTCTGCTCCTATGCTATTATTAACCTCAATAACCTTAATTTCCACTCATTTCCAGTCTATTCTGAACACCTCACACCTCACAATAGTGTTTTTATGTCCAAAAGGTTGCACCGAGGTAGCTGGATGACTATGCTAAGCGACACGAGTGGGCGGCACAAACACGTGACCCATCTAGGAGTGACACTGCAGTGGCAGACAGGATGGCAGTTAGAAAAACTAGGCCCCAAACTGTACATAATGCAAAGAAAAAAAGAGGTGCAAGATGGAATTGTCCTTGGGCCCTCCCACCCACCCTTATGTTGTATAAACAGGACATGCACACTTTAACAAATCAATCATTTCAGCGCCAGGGTCTGCCACACAACTGTGGCTGAAATGATTGGTTCGTTTGGGCCCCCACAAAACAAGCTGGCAATTAATGTGTCCCTGCACAAACTGGCTCTACGGAGGCAAGATGTCATCCTCATCCTCCTCATCCACCGATTCCTCACCCTCTTCAGTGTGTACATCCTCATCCTCACAAAGTATTAACTCGTCCCCACTTGAATCCACCACCACAGGTCCCTCTGTACCTTCTGGAGGCTGGTCTCCCTGGAAGAGCTGATAATTCATTTTGATGAACATCATCTTCTCCACATTCTGTGGAAGCAACCTCCTACGCCTTTCGCTGACAAGGTTCCCGGCTGCACTAAACACTCTTTCGGAGTACACACTGGAGGGGGGGCAACTCAGGTAAAATAGAGCCAGTTTGTACAGGGACCTCCAAATTGCCTCTTTTTCCTGCCAGTACAGGTATGGACTGTCTGACATGCCTACTTGGATGCTGTCACCGATGTAATCCTCCACCATTCTGTCAATGGTGACAGTATCATATGCAGTGACAGTAGACATGTCAGAAATTGTTGCCAGGTCCTTCAGTCCGGACCAGATGTCCAAACTTGGTCCTGCCTGCCCTGCATCACCGCCAGCGGGTTGCTTAGGATACCTAAGTTTTTTCCTGGCAGCCCCAGTTGCGGGAGAAAATGAAGAAGGAGCCGTTGACGTGTCACGTTCCGCTGCAGCTGACAGTGTGTTCACCAGCAGGTCTTTGCACCTCTGCAGGCTTGTGTCGGCCGGAAAGAGAGACACCACATAGGCTTTAAACCTAGGATCGAGCACGGTGGCCAAAATGTAGTGGTCTGATTTCAACAGATTGACCACCCTGGAATCCTGGCAAAGCGAATGAAGGGCTTCATCCACAAGTCCCACATGCCGAGCGGAATCGCTCCGTCTTAGCTCCTCCTTCACTTTCTCCAGCTGCTTCTGCAAAAGCCTGATGAGGGGAATGACCTGACTCAAGCTGGCAGTGTCTGAACTGACTTCACGTCTGGCAAGTTCGAAGGGCTGAAGAACCTTGCACAACACGGAAATCATTCTCCACTGCGCTTGAGTCAGGTGCATACCCCCTCCTTTGCCTATGTCATAGGTGGATGTATAGGCTTGTATGGCCTTTTGCTGCTCCTCCATCCTCTGAAGCATATAGAGGGTTGAGTTCCACCGCGTCACAACCTCTTGCTTCAGGTGATGGCGGGGCAGGTTCAAGAGTGTTTGCTGGCGCTCCAGTCTTCGGCACGCAGTCGCTGAATGGCGAAAGTGGCCAGACATTTTTCGGGCCACCCAAAGCGTCTCCTGCACGCCCCTGTCGCTTTTCAGAAAATTCTGCACCACCAAGTTTATTGTGTGAGCAAAACATGGGACGTGCTGGAATTTGCCCAGATGTAATGCCCGCACAATATTGGTGGCGTTGTCAGATATCACAAATCCCCAGGAGAGTCTAAGTGGGGTAAGCCACTGGGCGATGATTTCCCTCAGTTTCTCTAAGAGGTTGTCGGCGGTGTGCCTCTTACTGAAACAGGTGATACACAGCGTAGCCTGCCTTGTAACGAGCTGGCGTTTCTGAGATGCTGCTACTGGTGACGCTGCTGCTGTTGCTGCGTAAGGTGATACATCTACCCAGTGGGCTGTCACAGTCATATAGTCCTTAGTCTGCCCTGTTCCACTTGTCCACATGTCTGTCGTTAAGTGGACATTGTGTACAACGGCATTTTTCAGGACACTGAGGACACTTTTTCTGACGTTTCTGTACAGTCTCGGTATCGCCTGCCTAGTGAAGTGGAATCTAGACGGGATTTGGAACCGGGGACACACTACCTCCATCAATTGTCTAAATCCCACTGCACTAATGGCGGATACCGGACGCACGTCTAACACCAACATAGCAGTCAAGGCCTCAGTTATACGTTTTGCTTCAGGATGACTGCTGTCGTACTTCATCCTCCTCGCTAAGGACTGTTGGAGGGTCAATTGTTTAGTAAAAGTAGTGGTGTTCCTACTTCCTCTCTGGGATGATGAACGACTCCCAGCAGCAGCAACAGCAGCAGCGGCAGCAGTAGGCGTAGCAATGCAGGATCCTCCGGAGGAATCCCGGATAGGAGAGTCAGTCATGCCAGTGATATGGCCTGCAGGACTACTTCCGATCCTGACTAAGGAGGAAATTGACGAGGAGGGAGTTGACGGTGTGGTTTGCAGGCGCTTGGATACAACAGGACAACGGGATTTAGGTGTCCCTGGACTGCTTACGGTCTGAGCCAAAGTTTCTGAACTTGACAGTAACTTTTTATGAACGCGCTGCAGGTGCCGTATAAGGGAGGATGTTCCTAGGTGGTTGACGTCCCTACCCCTACTTATTTCACCTTTACATATGGTACATATGGCAAGACAGTTGTTGTCCGGATTTGGATAGAAATATTGCCAGACCAAAGAGGTGGAATGTTTGGTCTTCTGCCCAGGCATGACCGTGATGGGCTTTTTCATCCCACGGACAACAACTGTCTCCCCCGGAGCCTGATTTAAGCAAACCACATCACCATCAGAATCCTCCTCGCCAACTTCCTCCTCAGCGCCAGCTACACCAGAGTCCTCATCCTGTTGTACTTCAACAGTGACATCTTCAATTTGCATATCAGCAAGTGGACTGTGGGTGCTCCTTTCAGCACTTGCAGGGGGCGTGCAAATGGTGGAAAGAGCCACCTCTTCCCGTCCAGTGCTGGGAAGGTCAGGCATCGCAACCACCACCACACTTGGACTCTCCTTGGGGATTTGTGATATCTTCTTAGAAAGCACAGTTCTTCGCTGTGCTTTTGCCAGCTTAACTCTTTTGATTTTTTTAGTGGGAGGAGTGCTTCCATCGTCATGTGAAGCTGAACCACTAGTCATGAACATACTAGGGATCGACCTTAGCCGTTCCTTGCCACTCCGTGTCGTAAATGGCATATTGGCAAGTTTACGTTTCTCTTCACCTGATTTAAATGTCTTTTTCAAGGTCATTTTCCTGAACTTTGCCATTTGGGATTGTATGTGCCCTCTACTATGACATTGGGCATCGGCCTTGGCAGACGACGTTGATGGCATGTTATCGTCTATGTCATGACTAGTGGCAGCAGCTTCAGCACTAGGAGGAAGTGGTTCTTGATCTTTCTCTATTTTATTTTTATCGGAGAAAGTTTGGTCCTCCATTTATGTTATATCGATTTGATATATACCTGCGGCTAAACACAGAAAATAATTTTTTTTTTGGTTTGGACTGGAGTGTACTTTGTGGGTTACAGCACCCTTTAACGGTCAAGCCAGCCGGCCCTTTACTTATGACACAGGCGCACTCTTGGCACTACTTTGTTGATGCACGTGCGGCTACTGCGCACACAATTCACAAACACAGAAAATAATTTTTTTTTGGTTTGGACTGGAGTGTACTTTCGGGGGTTACAGCACCCTTAACGGTCAAGCCAGCCGGCCCTTTACTTATGACACAGGCGCACGCTTGGCACTACTTTGTTGATGCACGTGCGGCTACTGCGCACACAATTCACAAACACAGAAAATAATTTTTTTTTTGGTTTGGACTGGAGTGTACTTTCGGGGGTTACAGCACCCTTAACGGTCAAGCCAGCCGGCCCTTTACTTATGACACAGGCGCACGCTTGGCACTACTTTGTTGATGCACGTGCGGCTACTGCGCACACAATTCACAAACACAGAAAATAATTTTTTTTTTGGTTTGGACTGGAGTGTACTTTCGGGGGTTACAGCACCCTTAACGGTCAAGCCAGCCGGCCCTTTACTTATGACACAGGCGCACGCTTGGCACTACTTTGTTGATGCACGTGCGGCTACTGCGCACACAATTCACAAACACAGAAAATAATTTTTTTTTGGTTTGGACTGGAGTGTACTTTCGGGGGTTACAGCACCCTTTAACGGTCAAGCCAGTCGGCCCTTTACTTATGACACAGGCGCACGCTTGGCACTACTTTGTTGATGCACGTGCGGCTACTGCGCACACAATTCACAAACACAGAAAATAATTTTTTTTTGGTTTGGACTGGAGTGTACTTTCGGGGGTTACAGCACCCTTTAACGGTCAAGCCAGCCGGCCCTTTACTTATGACACAGGCGCACGCTTGGCACTACTTTGTTGATGCACGTGCGGCTACTGCGCACACAATTCACAAACACAGAAAATAATTTTTTTTTTGGTTTGGACTGGAGTGTACTTTCGGGGGTTACAGCACCCTTAAAGGTCAAGCCAGCCGGCCCTTTACTTATGACACAGGCGCACGCTTGGCACTACTTTGTTGATGCACGTGCGGCTACTGCGCACACAATTCACAAACACAGAAAATAATTTTTTTTTTGGTTTGGACTGGAGTGTACTTTCGGGGGTTACAGCACCCTTAACAGTCAAGCCAGCCGGCCCTTTACTTATGACACAGGCGCACGCTTGGCACTACTTTGTTGATGCACGTGCGGCTACTGCGCACACAATTCACAAACACAGAAAATAATTTTTTTTTGGTTTGGACTGGAGTGTACTTTCGGGGGTTACAGCACCCTTTAACGGTCAAGCCAGCCGGCCCTTTACTTATGACACAGGCGCACGCTTGGCACTACTTTGTTGATGCACGTGCGGCTACTGCGCACACAATTCACAAACACAGAAAATATATTATTTTTTTAGCACTTGGGGGGAGCACCCCTGATGGACAGAGCACCCCCTGGACAACACTACAGCACCTCTTTAGGACTGGGACACTGCACAGGACTTTGGAGTGGACACAGCCCCTATGGAGAACTGACTGCACAACACAGTCCAGCCAGCCCCTATGGACTTTGAAGTAGTGGACACAGCCCCTATTAACAACAGCAGCACAGCACAACACAGCCAGCCCCTATGGACTTTGAAGTAGTGGACAACAGCAGCACTACACTACACTACACTACACTACACAGCCCTAACTCCCACCCTCCCTCTTCACTGTCCACAGCCGAGTGAGAAAATGGCGCCGACGTGGGTACCTTATATAGGATCCAAAACCCGCGAGACTCGGAAGGCGGGAAGATGACGTTTTGCCTCGATTTCAGAATCCGAGTCAGGCGGGAAAAGTCGAGCCTGACTCGGATCGGACTCGGATCGGGGGGGCTCGGGGGGGTTCGGATTTCAGAAATCCGAACCCGCTCACCCCTAATATATATACACATACATACATACATTCAGCCCGACACTCTGGATACATTTACTGGTTATCTCGAGGGTGCCCTCCTAGCATAATAAACAAATTCCTATACCGCACAAATGGAGGTATACTGCGCACTGGACTTATGTTAAGGTACGAGGTATGGCTGCACTTTTAAAAGGGTGTCTTTGTTAAATTCCTATACCGAGCTGAACAGCCCCTCAGGAAAAATAACATGCTGCACTCCTCAGTAGTTGTAACAAAGTGATATTTTGTCACAAATCACATAGGTTCTGTTGATGTTTCAAGACCCATTGGTTTTTTCATCATGACATGTCCTGATGAAAACACAAGATGGGTCTTAAAACGTCGACAGCACCTACTGAGGAGGGCCACCTGTTTTTATCCTGAGAGGCTGTTCAGCTCAGTATGGGAAGTTGTTAGGGGGCACCAGTCAAAATTTTGCCTAGTGCACCAAATGGGCTAGGGCAAAGGGTTCCTAATGTGTGCATGCATCATAGATTATTAAGATTCAAAACATGATGGACTATTGGTTATGTAGTCTTAGTAGGTTTTTCAGTGGTCAGTTAGCTTTATAAGAAATATTGTTTCACTGTCTTTTAACTTGCTTTGGGTGGGATGTACTAAGGTTGCGGTGAACATTCCGCCAGTCACCGCAACCTTACTAATCGCATATGTACTAACATATGCGATTAGTATTGCAAAGGACAGCTCTTGCAAGAAGAGCTGCCCTTTGCGAAGCAGCCGAAGCCAGGTGAGGGGGTCTCCGTGGGATCACACCCCCTCCGAGCCCTGGGAACTTCCTGCTGGTGACCTGTGCAGGAAGTCCCGGGCTACTCCTCCTCCCTGCACCCGGAAGAAGATTAGGAGGAGGAGGCGGAGGACCCAGAAGGAGCACGACTGGCGAACATGGAGAGTCAGGTGAGTGGGGGCCATTGCTGGGCAACTGTGGGGTGGCAAAGCGTCGGGTGCGGGGTGTGGTAAGAAGCCCATAGGCTTCTGTAGGGTAATGCCAGGTTTTTCTGGTGTTACCCTCTGCACCAATAATAGGGTGGCCGGGGTTTAGTACATATGGAAATGTGGTAAAACCCCCCCAAAACTGTGTTTTTACCGCATTTTTCCTTTAGTACATCCTGCCCTTTGTTTGAGCTGCTGCACTGGTGTTTCTTTTTTTCATCTTGACAGTCTTAATTTTATGACATTATATGGATAATCTTCACATAACTGTTTGAGAAGGGCTGTGAGGCAGAAGAAGGCAGGCAGAGTACTGTCGTGGGGAGGGAGAAGGTGGGCAGAAAAGGGCTGTGGGATGGGGGAGAGAATTGTGGGGAGGGAGAAGGCAGGTAGAGAAGGGCTGTGGGTTGGAGGATAACTGATGGAGGAAGAAGGTGGGCAGAGAAGGGCTGTGCGGTGGGAGGAGAACTGCTGTGTGGAAGGAGAAGGCGGGAAGTGAAGAGCTGCAATGCAGGAGAAGAACTGCTGTCGAAAGGGAGAAGTGTGCAGAGAAGGGCTGTGGGTGGGAGGAGAACTGCTGTGTGGAAGGAGAAGGCAGGCAGAGAAGGGCTGTGGGTGGGAGGAGAACGGATGGAGGAAGAAGGTGGGCAGAGAAGGGCTGTGGGTGGGAGGAGAACTGCTGTGTGGAAGAAGAAGGCAGGCAGGCAGAGAAGGGCTGTGGAGTGGGAGGAGAACTACTGTGTGGAAGCAGTAGACAGGCAGAGAAGGGCTGCAGGAAGGAAGAAGGTAGTCAAAGAAGGGCTGTGGGGTGGGAGGAGAACTGCTTTAGGGAGAGAGAAGGCAGGCAGAGAAGGGCTGTGGGTGGGAGGATAACTGATGGAGGAAGAAGGTGGGCAGAGAAGGGCTGTGCGGTGGGAGGAGAGCTGCTGTGTGGAAGAAGAAGGCAGGCAGGCAGAGAAGGGCTGTGGGGTGGGAGGAGAACTACTGTGTGGAAGCAGTAGGCAGGCAGAGAAGGGCTGTAGGAAGGAAGAAGGCAGTCAGAGAAGGGCTGTGGGGTGGGAGGAGAACTGCTTTAGGGAGAGAGAAGGCAGGCAGAGAAGGGCTGTGGGGTGGGAGGAGAACTGCTTTAGGGAGAGAGAAGGCAGGCAGAGAAGGGTAGTGGGGTGGGAGGAGAACTGCTTTAGGGAGAGAGAAGGCAGGCAGAGAAGGGCTGTGGGCAGAAAGGAGGTGGAGTAGACAGAAAGGGGGTGATCTCCGTACACTGCCCATGGTATCCCTAGACTGCGGCCACACTGCACCCCCTGTGGGCTGCACCACAGTGCGGCTGCTGTTTGAACTGAGCCAGCCCTGGGTGGGTGTGTGTGTGTGTTTGCCTCTGCATTGGTAAGAAAATGATAACCCCAGTAACCAATACAATGCCCACCATGCCAAATACACTGTCCCTGGTTACTAAGCCTATCGTATTAGAATTATAAACAGTATAGTGAAGTGTAGCCATAAGACTTATATATTAAATATTACAATTAGAACTCAGGTAAAGCTATAGTGATTTTCTTTTTCTAGAATACCACTTTAGTGGAGAAAATAAACTTTAAATGGACATCATATTGAACATTATTTGTTGAATAAATTGTCTTTTTATTTGAAAGTTATATGGCAAAAGAAATGTTCTATTATTGTCAATAATAATATAGCAACTAAGGGACACTGTTCCATTGGAATTTAAAGGGGTTATTTACATACAATGTATAATTGTGCAATAACCCATAACAGTCAATAAGCAATTAGTTTTGATTGATCTAGAACAAATTAGCCAATGAAAGCCAGCATTTAATTGGCCACTATGGGTTTTTGCACTTTGTTAGTAGATAACCTTTTTATGGCATATATAATTTATCCTCTGCCTTGAATGAGAAGTAGGGCAGCTCCTAGTCACATAAAGTAATAAAGACTAATGTGGTCCTCCGTGCTTATCACCGGCCATGCATCTTATTAAGCATTCAAAAAAAAAAAAGAAAAGAAAAAAAGAATTGATATATACTTCCCTTTATCCTATGGAAATCACAGTAGATATCAGATTAAAGCACATTTTTCATTGAATTGGAAAAAGTTGCATGTTTACACAAAGGGTGACTGCTTTTATTACAGGAGTTTGGTTGATGATTTGATTTAAACTTTTCTCTCTTCTTCTGGAATGCCCTTAGAATACACTTTTAATCCACTATTATTGCTTATGTCCTAACAGACAATGAATGTGTATTCTATGATACTTTTTATAATAATTAAATTGTCCATTCTTCAAAAGTTACATGCTTTATAAAAACATTGCCTATTTACTTTGGAGGAGGAAGGATACGTTTAACTCGCACTTTCAGATTCAGTTGATCTTCGCTGTTCTCTCGCGTAAAGTACGCGGAGCCAGGGCCGGACTGCCCATCCGGCCAGATGGGCCGGTCCGGCCAGTGCTGACAATGGGAGGTCAGGGCAGGAGCTGTGTTCCTGGCCAAAGCACTCTGTACATGCAGTGTTGTGGCTGTCTGACTGATCGAGACCTGCTGCTGTGCCTGTGCAATGATAGAATAGACGTTGACGGCTGGCGGGCGGCGCTGGCAGTGACTCAGCCCGTCTCCGTCAATCTCCCTCTCATTGACTGGCAGAGAATCAGGAATGACACGACACAGTGATGTAATCACGCATCTTTCTCTCAGTCTCCTGCAGCGTGAAGAGAAGGAGGAGCCGCTGCCTCCGTGAGAGAGGACCAGACCCACGCGGATGCCGATGTCAGTGACAGCAGAGTGGTGGAAGAGTTCTGAGGATGGCATGAGGATTGCAAGAGAGATAAGTTGGAAAGAGCTGCATGAGGGGGCAAGCCACATAAGGGAAGGTAAACTGTGGGAGGAGGGTTAGGTTTAGACAATACAGTGCTGATGGACCTTAGACGTCACACCCATGTGACCTGGCCTGAAAGGGGGAGGGGCGGGGATGCTAACGGGGGACCAAAAGTGTCCCCTCGTGGGCTCGCTGCGCTAGCCACGCTTCGGGCACGGTGGCTCGCTGTGCTTGCCACAAATATTTATTCCCCCTCTATGCCCACGTGGATAGTAACACAGGAGCAGTCCAGCCTCCTGCAGCGGTCACGTGGTGGATACGTCACAAAGGTCCTTTAGCCACATAGGAAATAGCAGCAACCGTGGGGGGAGGGCACTGGGGAGAGCCGTGTGAGGGAGATGGTGTCGGGAAGTGCTGTGTCAGGGACATAGGACCTCATTCAGAGTTGGTCGAAGCGGCCGCACGGTCGTACGCTACCGATGTTCGCTATACTGCGCATGCGTAAAGTTCGCAATGTGCGTGCACAAACTAACCGCTACGATCAGAAATTTCTCTCTCCTTGAACACAGCCAGGTCGGTAGTTTGAGTGACAGATTGAGGCGTTTGTGGGTGGTAACAGGGGAAGGTGCTTGAAAACGGGGGAGTAGAGTTCCGAACGCAGGCGTGCCTAATTATGCGAACGGCATTTTGTGGGAGTGCATATGGTTTATGGGAGTGCATAATTAACAAAGTAGCGTCATGGCACATGTGACATGGGAGGTCTTTACACTGACATGATCGTAGAGCTTAAGAGAGGGTATGGTCAACCTTAAGCTCTACGACCAGTTCCGATGGTACCCGATGGTCTCGATTAATTCTTATATGCCCGGAGATGACGTGTAATGCGTACGAGAAGGGGGAGTATTTTTTTGTCTTCCGACCGATTCCTCCCCTTGGTCGGCCAGCTACCGATCTGAACTTAGGGACGCAACTTGTGAGGGAATCATTTGCATATACGGACCCTTTTCCCGTATGACCGAGCGGCCGCTTCGACTGACTCTGAATGAGGTCCATAGTGTTTCAATGGGAGAGCTATTGCAGGGCAGGGAGATGGTGTGTCGGGGCAGGGAGATGGTGTGTCAGGGTGTTGAAATGTTGTTTTGGGGGAGAGCGTATGTCGGGGAGAGTGTATGTCAGGGGGAGACATTTGTCAGTTGAAGAGCTGTGTCAGGGGGAGATAATATATATTCCTCCACTATGTCCATGTGGATAGAAATGAATGACGTTGGACAGTAACTGATGACGTTAGGGTACATCTACGGAATGGGATCTAGCCACTACCATGAGAGTTATGGTGTCAGGAGGACAGCTGTGTGGCATAATGTGTTATAAGGGGCATAACTGTGTGGCATAATGTGTCATAAGGGACATTACTGTGTAGCATTACTGTGTGACATTACTGTGTTTTAAGAGGGATTACTGTGGGATAAGGGGCGTTACTGCCTCACAGCACTGAGGTCGTGGGTTCAATTCCCACCACGGCCCTAACTATGTGGAGTTTGTATATTCTCCCTGTGTTTGCATGGGTTTCCTCCGGGTACTCCGGTTTCCTCCCACACTCCAAAAATATACTGGTAGGTTAATTGGCTCCAAAATATAAAAACTTAACCCTAGTGTGTGTGTGAGCATGTGATAGGGAACATTGGCCCTGATTCAGACCCACTCGCAAGTGGGCGTACGTACGTTCGACGTACGTAAAAAAACATTTAAATTCAAGCACTCGCTCGTATTTTCGTACGCAGCTAAAAATCCGCCCCAAACTCAGGCGACCCCTACTCTAACTAGCGAGCGTACATCCCCTAAATGGCTTGAAGGGAACGCACGCACAAGTACAAACCGGAAGTGGGACTGTCAGATTCCGATGACCTGCTCGTTTTTTCTGCCTACCTCCCTCAATCGTATCATGTCAATCAATGTATCAATTAGCTTAATTGTTTTTTTTTTTTCAACACAATGCAATAAACTTTAATCTTGTCCGTGTTTGTACTTGCTCGCAGAATACGTACGGCTGAAACCTTCGCTTTTATTGTTCAAAAGACATGTTAGCCCCAATTAAACAATTGTTCTATTTGTTTGTCTCCCCACAATTTTTCTGTGGTTCATTTCTTTATTTAAATTTGCTTACGCATGTCACTGCATCAAGCCTATCATAACTCTCAAGAGATTTGTGGCCCTGTCGAACACATGACTCATACACTAACCAATAGAATTTGTCCTGTTAATTTCCCAAATACATTAGCCAATCAAATTATTTTGGGGTGCTTTATTAAAAATATTTTGCCAAAAAAACACCATTGCCATCATGAGATCCGCCGCATTCACCAGGCGCGAACTGCTGGTGCTGACGGAGGTGATGGACAGGCGGATCACCAGTCAGCCTCCACCCATCTCCAATAGGCGAAAGCGTTCCGCATATGCGGAGGTACGTCGACGCCTGCGCTCCTTCGGCTCACGCCGACATATTGGCCAGCTGGAGCGCAGGTGGTCGGACCTGCACCGGCGGACGCCCCGCTTGCTGGCATGCTTTCGCATGCAGATTGCGGAAAGTAAGTGTTCTGGACTGTGGTTTTCAAGTTTATCTTGTGAGCCCTAACTGCGTGTGCATGTTTTCATGTCTGTCCTATTGAGTCATTGTAGTCATATCTGCATGTGCATGTTTTCATGTCTGTCCTATTGAGTCATTGTAGTCATATCTGCATGTGCATGTTTTCATGTCTGTCCTATTGAGTCATTGTAGTCATATCTGCGTGTGCATGTTTTCATGTCTGTCCTATTGAGTCATTGTAGTCATATCTGCATGTGCATGTTTTCATGTCTGTCCTATTGAGTCATTGTAGTCATATCTGCATGTGCATGTTTTCATGTCTGTCCTATTGAGTCATTGTAGTCATATCTGCATGTGCATGTTTTCATGTCTGTCCTATTTAGTCATTTTTTGTTTTTGTTTTTTATTTTATTTTTTTGGATTCCTGTTGAAACTAACCACAATTTTTTTTGCATTTTTTAGGGGCACAGCAAACACTACGGCGGCATCGCCAGACAAGACGCCGGTCCCGGACCCTCTCTCCAACCCCCAATTCGTCAATTACCCCCTCCTCCCCAGACCCTGTGGCTGAAATTTCAGGCCTACTTCCCCTCCAGCCCAATTCCCCCTCTCCTCCATCCGTCCCTCCTCCAAATACCCCCTCCCAGGATTCCTCAAACACCTTGCCCCTTGGTTTGGGGAATGTAGCCACCTCCGAGGTGGTCCAGGGAGTGGCTTCTGGATCTGGCGTTTTGGAGAACGGTATGTTTTGAAATTTAATTTTGGACACCACAAACTGTTTGTATGTAATCATGTGTCGTCCCCATTTTTTTTGGCTTTCTGTCGCCTTAGGGTATTTTTGGGGGTTGTCTTTACCTGTTCCTGCTGATGTCACCATACACATATCACACCTGTGTGCCTTTTTTTAGGGCCCTTGTATTTTTGGCCTACGACATTTTGGGGTTCTGGGTTTTATCCGTGTAATGTTTTTTTGGCCCACAAGCTTTTAAGTTTTGGTTTGCTTGTTTTGTGTTTTTTTAGAATGTTGCTTCATTATCGATTTATTAATCCCCAAACTTTTGTCACCCACAGAGGAACAGAGGCGTCGGGAACAAATAATTAATTGTGTGGGCCGTATGCGGGAGCAGGTCACCGGGCTTATGCAGGGCCTTGACCATCTGTTGGTCCTCCTTAGGAATTAGTTTTTTTTTTATTTTATTTTCTAATTGTTTCATAATAAATCAGTTTTAAATCAAGCTCTGTCTCATGCGTTTGGAGTAAATCCAAGATTCTTTACACTGACATAAGTAGACTCTTCAAGCAAGGATTGCCACAGAATCTCACTACAGATTGTGTGTGTATTTTGAATGCAAACAGGCACATGAAACACCTCCCAGTACCAATGTCATTTTCCTTTTTTGTGGTGGTCAACATGATAGTTTACACCATTTTTCAGGTTCCTATTTGGTGGCCAAACTGCTTAGGACAGTCTTACGAAGGCAACTGAATGTACAGGATTCCTTGTTGTGTTGATTAGTACCCCGAAAACATATTACATTTTAGCTCCACTTGCTTCATTACTGGGTTAGCCCTTAGGTAAAATTAACGTTTGGTAGTGTGTTTACACTTGCTTCTAACGTGCCCAAAAAGGAAACAAATTACACTCTCCAAATATTTATTCACAACAGAAATCAAAATACAAAGTGGTCACTCACAAACAAAACACACAGTGATAATCAGAAATACACCACATACCAAAAACACGAAACAAACACACAACAAATCAAGAACTGGTTGACGAAGGTCCATGCCCACATGATTTCAAAAATATGGCGTTGCAATATTGGTGTTAGAATATATTCCCGAAGTTTCCACATAAAGGTTTTTGAAGGATAGCAGGAAGTAGTCATCGTGGGAGTGCCAAAGATTATGCAAACAAACAGAAGATGGTGCAAAAATTAATATAAAAAAAGATGAACGCTAAAAAACCGTAACACATTGGGTATACACACTGTTGTTTGGTCAATAATTACCTAAAATATCGGGCCACCACATCATCGCGTATGGCCCCCCCACATACTGACCTCCGACCAACCTCGGGGGGGCCCATCCTCAGGTAAGGCATCCTCTGGCTGCATTGGAACACCACTCCTTATGGCGATGTTGTGAAAGATCCCACACAGGACCACAATTTTCGAAACCATATCCGGCAAATACATGAGCTCGCCACCAGAGCGGTGGAGGCATCTGAATCGGCCTTTTAAAAGGCCGATACAGCGCTCCACCACTTGCCTGGTGGCTGTAAGTGCGGTATTAAACTCACTTTGTGGACCTGGTGTGGGAGCCAAATAAGGAGTGAGCAGCCAGGGCATGCAAGGGTATCCACTGTCTCCTGTGAAAAAGAATAGACAACATCAGGATCACTGTGTATCAAGCTTAACATTGTTATGTACTAAAGGTCTACACTTACCCAGAAGCCATGCATCACCAGCTTGTAGGTTGGTTAATTTGTGCCATATCCCTGATTGCCGGATGATGAAGGAGTCATGTGCACTTCCTGGTAATTTTGCATTCAGGGACATGATCTGGAGGGAGGCATCACATACCACCATTACATTCAGAGAGTGATAGTGTTTTCGGTTGCGAAATATTGCCTCCAGCCGTGCTGGAGGCTGAAGTGGTATGTGAGTACCATCCACAACCCCTATGATGTGTGGGAAGCCAGCTATTTGGTAAAAATTGGCCTTGGCCACACTAAGGGCACCCATATCCAAAGGCATTTTAATAAAATGATGGAGGTGCTTGAAAAGTGCCTCCATCACTGCCCTCAGGATCCTGGAAAAGGAGGATTGTGAGATGCCCGCCACTATTCCCACCGATCCTGAGGCACAGAAATGTAACACCGCCATAAATTGCATAAGTGGTGGTATTGCTGTTGGACTGTCAATTTGCCGCTCAAGATCACTCTCTATTAATGAGAGAGTGTCTATGATGAGTTTGGGAGGAAGACGGTAGTGTCTTAAAACCTCATCATCGGGCATTCCAAAAAGGGTGACACGTGTTCGAAATATCTGGGGCCTTGCACGCCTACGATGCCTACGCCTGGGACGAGATTGAGGTTGGTCGGCTTCCGGGAGCATGGCCAGAACAATCCGCCCAAGATCAACCTGAAATGGCAAGATTGGAATGTAAGGCTTTGGACCCACCCCAAAAGAAAATTAAGAACAACTTAGCTTGATGATACCATCCATTGCTGCTTACATGCCGGGGTATTGTCATGATACGGCCAAACTGAAATTAATCCAAAAAATAATGTGAAAAATTTTAGTGTGTGCATTTATGTTTCTAAATTTTGTGATAGACAAAACTTAAAATATGCGAAACACACATTTGGCCAAAGAGCAAAACAACATTGCACACAGTACATCAAAATGGGTTGAAATGTAAGCCAAAAAAGCCAATGGGCAACCACCATAAATTTAACAGGATTAATAAGCATTTAAAAATGCGCTAATTAGTTCGCAAATACAAGTTAATAAACAAACTGAGAAAAATGCGCTAATTAGTTCACAAATACAAGTCACAATAGTAAGTAGTAAAAATGCGCTAATTAGTTCGCAAATACAAGTCACAATAGTAAGTAGTAAAAATGTGCTAATTAGTTCGCAAATACAAGTCACAATAGTAAGTAGTAAAAATGCGCTAATTAGTTCGCAAATACAAGTCACAATAGTAAGTAGTAAAAATGCGATAATTAGTTCGCAAATACAAGATAAAAAATGGACTTACCTTGAGCAAATATATAAGATTCCAAATCAAAAGGTCTTTGGGTCCGAAATTAAAAAAAAGCTAAAAGATATGAAATTATGGATCCAAAAATTAAAAACAAGAAGAAACACAATGAGACACCAATTGAACCAAAGTTAGACTTCACAAAACTTACCAAATCAAGAAACGAGGCCAAAAAAAAATATACCAAAAAAGAGAACGGAAAATAAAAACGCAAATCTAGCAAACAAAATAAACTCCAAACGCCAACTCCTTTATCCGCAAACAAGAAACTCCAACCAAGGTAACCTCCAACAATCCAAAAACGCCACCTCGACTCGAGACACACCAAGCCATAAATAGTGTTTCGTTTCCCGCACAAATTAAGGAGGGATCATAGGAACGCACAATCAATGATGCGGCCGCAAAATAAGGACGCATGTATAAATACGTCACCAAAACACATTTAAATTCTGGTGTATTTCTTGTTTGGACCTCAGACATGGCTACAGACCAGGGAAACAATGGCCAAGAGTCAGGCGGTAAGTCTTTCATGCATTTTGTATCAATGATTAATTTGAAACATAAGATTGGGCAAGTTGTGAATTTGAGAAATCTGAATATTTACACAAATAGGTGAGGAGGCTGACATGGAAGAGGCTGCTGGGCCCAGTATTCCGGCCAAAGCTGCCAAAAAAAAAAGGCAGCCACATTTCACAAGAAAGGAGATGGAGGTTTTGATTCAGAAGTGTGTTGACATCCTGCCACAGGCAGACAGGAGTATGAGTATAAGCCAGAAGTGGAGAATGTGGGAAGAGGTAGCCGTTGCTGTCAATAGGGTGGGTGATTATGTCCGTCTAGCCCGGGATGTCAAACGGCGGTAAGTAAACACTTGCCCCCCCTAAAAACAAACACCATTTTAAACAAAAGGATAATGGCTTCCATTTTTTCCCACAGATGGGCCGACTTCAAATATCGCCTAAAGCAAAAACTCGCGGACAGGGCTAGGCATGCAAGGGGGACAGGTGGGGGTCCCACCCCTGTGTCATTGGAGTTGACGGATTTAGAAGAGCTGGCACAGGGGTGTGTGCAGCCTGTGGAGGTGTTTGGCGTGTCCAACATGGATACGGACATGCCAGACTTTGCGGCTCCTCATGTTGTCCCAGGTAAATCTTTTGATGTCACCAACTCTGAAATGTTAGTTGGCCAATATGTAGATTCTAATGTGAGTCTTTTCTCATTTTTCCTAACAGAGACACAGGCGGATGAGTCTGCTCCAGAGGGGAGCCTTGGCCGCCAAATTTCTGCAGGCTCTGCAGGGGAGGAACCAGTACATCCGGCTGAGGACCCTGCAGAAGCCAGTCCAGGGCAATCCCCCTCGCAGGCAGTGGCCCTCCTCACAGAACTCAATTTCAAATCGGATTTCCATACGGAGATTCTGCAGAGGATGGACGCCAGTCTGCTACGGGTGGCTGAGGCCCTGGAGCAAAATGCTGCGGCAAACGTGACCATTGGTCAGGCCCTGGCGGAAAATACCAGGGCCAACATCCGCATCGCCAATGCCCTGGAGCAGCTCGTTCGCCAGCACATGGTGGAGCCGACCTCCCTTCCTGCCGGACATCAGGATCCTCCACCTCTGGCACAACATCAGCCAATCCTCCAAATGTGCCTAGCCCTGTGCCTAGTCCAGAGGCCACAACATCTGCCTCTGGACAGGCCAGCCCGATGACATCCCGGACCCGGTCTGGCGCCCTCCTTCCCCCATCCAAACGGGTGAAAAAACGGTGACAGCAATGGCGACTTTTCCCACACTCCTTCTGTGCTTGGCTCATATTCCTTTCTGGTCAAAACTTCCCTCTCCTTTCTTGTGAAATGTTTTTAATTTTTTGTTGTACGTTTATGTCTACAGTTATGTTGGGCCAATTTGTTTGATTTTGGAAATGATCTTTGCCAAAAAAAGATGTCCCCAAATTTTTTATTATTTTAGTTTTGGTTTGACCAATAAATTTACGCCAAAAATCTGACATTGTATTGTGACATTATTGTACAAATGGGTTACATTTAATCCTGGCCCAAAAGGCAAAAACTTGCAAAAAAAACCAAACATTTTTTTTAAAAAAAGGGCTCTTTAAGGAACGTTTAAAAAATCACATAACGAGGCAAATTCAACAGGCAAAAATAAAATGGTGAGAAAATTAAAACATGATGACATTATTGTTACAATAGGCCCTAACCACCAAATTGAGGCCAAAATAAACCCCCACAAATGTACGCAAATTGATTGTGTCATCCTGACATTAGCAGCTATGATTTCCACCTGCGTATGCTTTTGTGCTATCCCCAAAAACTGATTTCAAAACACATACCAAGCCGGTTTTCAATCCAACACTAATTGCTTTTCTGACCACCCGCGATTAATCCCAACAACATCGTGGAGTCCCGGGACGGAGGAGAAGGCCATCGCCAATGTGGTCGAGTAATCCAGACCCTAAGCTGTGCGAGCATTTTGAAGGGAAAGAGGATCATCCAGTGACGTATGAGTCGGTCCGAACACATTTTACGCTCGCATCTGCTAATGTACGCCCCAAAAACGCCTCGCCATGCCTGCTTTTTACCATCTCCACCCCCGTCAACACCCAAAAACGCCCTGTTCTGTCAATCGTATTTGACATATCACTTCCTGTACGCTATTTGACGAACGAGACCAAAAAAACTCGCAATCTGCCGTAAGCACATGCGCAGTGTTACACCGACGCATGCGCGGTTAGTCAACATCGGAACGCAACGAGCGTACTGCTGTTTGCGAGTGGCTCTGAATGAGGGCCATAGATTGTAAGCTCCACTGGGGCAGGGACTGATGTGAATGGCCAACTATTCTCTGTAAAGCGCTGCGGAATATGTGTGTGCTATATAAATAACTGGTAATAAATAAACAATAAATTACTGTGTGGCAATACTATTTTACAAGGTGCATTACTGTATGGCATAATTTTTTATAAGGGGCACTACTGTATGGTATAATGTGTTATAAGGAGTACTACTGTACTTTGTGGCATAATGCGAATGGTCTCTGTGTGGCATAGTGTGAATGGGCACTGTGTGGCATAAAGTTAATGGGCTCTATTGTGTGGCATAACATGAATAATGGACACCACTGTGTGACATAGTGTGAATAAGGGCCCACTACTGTGCGTTGTAATGTGAATAAGGGGCACTACTCTGCATTGTACTGTGAATAAGGGCGCTACTGTGCATTGTAATGTGAATAAGGGACACTACTGTGCGCTGTAATGTGAATAAGGGGCACTACTGTGTGGTGAAATGTGACTAAGGGACACCACCGTGCGGCGCAATGTAATGAATGGGCACTACTGTGTGGCATAATTTGAATTGGGGTTACAATTGTGTGGTCACTCCCCTTCCCAGTGAGACCACATCTGTTATATTTTGCACTCTCTCCCTTATGCAGTTGTGGATGGCGTCACCAGTGCTTTTTTATGTACACAAGGCACAAAATGGGTAGTTATGGCTCTGCTTTGGTGTGTACAGATGTATCATTCTCTTTGTTCAGCACTCCCTGCCCTAAAAATTCCAAAAGTGACCACTATCTAATCCTCTACAACTGCTAAGCTTGTGCTTGTTCAATTGGAAAATTGCCTTCCCTTTCTTTTATGTGTGACCTGCCTAATGAAGTGCCAGTTTTACCTAACAGAACCAACCAAATATCTGACTATGGCACATGTTTGCTCTGCTCTGTTGTGTGTATTTTAATGCAAATTATTATATATTTGTATGTTGTTCTAATAATTATTATATTTGTAAGATAATAGACTATGAAGTGGTGGGAGTCAGGAATAGTAAGGGGAGGAGTCTATGCCTGGGGCCAGATGCTGACTCCAAGGTGGGTCTGTGTGCTATAAATGCCAGGACCTATTTTTAGTCCCAGTCCAACCCCGCTCGGAGCTATTCAAGACCTGTAATCAACCCGCAATCAGACCTGAGGCTGCAGTTAATGCTCATTTCAGCTCGTACTCTCTGATACAATTATTAAATAACTCTGGCAACTTTACCTGGGAAACAGACCAAGCCGATCAACCCACAGCTAACTGAATTTGTCCCTAAGGCTCGGTACACACTTGAGCAATGGGCATTCATGCCGACATTGGTATGAATGCACGTGAACAGTGATTGTGTGTCCACACCGGACAACTTTAATTAACGACAGAATGATCATGTTACGTCATTCAGTAACAAAGCACTGGCCACTGGCGATATTGCTAGGTTTGATGTGCAGCACATCAAACCTGGTGACGGTCGCTAGCGATCGTGGAAGCGTGCAATTAAGAGTACACACTTAGTGAAGTAGGCAATATGTCGTAACGAAATGGCATATCGGCCCGACATCGCTCAGGTGTGTACCTGGCTTTAGACTGGCAATATGCTACTATAAATCTGCTTGTACTTCCATGCCTTACTTATGTGAGAGCTTCTAGGAGTACATTGCAGCATTTTTTAGAACTGAAAGTTCTCATGTGACTCCCTGGATTTCCCCCTGAGACACCACTTCTCCCACTGCATACTTCTCTGGGGGACTTGCGTTCTCTCACACATGCCACCCTGAGAGATGCCATGGTTGTGGTGAAGGGATCCTTTTATTCTCCAGTTGCTCCTTCCATTTTATACCCTCAGAGCCATCCCTTTCATTCTCTGCATTCATAGCTTATGTTATTCACCTCTTCTAGACTGTTCACCTTTGTGTAGCTGTCATCTACCATACCCCTGCCCCTATCTCCAAATTCCTTGACAACTTTGTTGTCTGGCTCCCCACATCATCTCTTCAGACCTTCCCTTCCTCATCTAAGGTGACTTTAATATCCCTATCAATATCCCCACTGAGCCTTCTGCTTCTAAACTCATCCTAACATCATCATTTGGCCACTCTTAATGGACCTTCTCATCCTCCATGTGAGTGAACACTGATTTCATCTGGTCTTCACTCAGCATTGGGATATGTCTGAGCACACCAATTCCCCATTCCCTATCTCTTATCATCCTATTATCTCTCTTAATTTATCCCTCACCCCTTCTATGCCTCTGACTACCAGGGCTACCATTACTAAGCGTAACCTTGAGGCTACTGACACCAAACCTGTTTCCTTATACCAGGGCTCGACAAATCCCAGGGGCCAGGTCGCCATGGCTACCAGATTTTGCTGCCTGGCTACCAGATTTTGCAGTGAGGGAGGAAGCAGATCCTCATCAGTTCTGGCGGAGATTTGTGCCTATAGTATTGTTCATATCATGCACAGGAGTGCATGTGCTGAGTGTCGCCTGCAGTGACTGCTGTGCCTGTGTCCGTCCCGGCCTGCGCTGTTGACTCCTCTCTATCCTGGCCTGCTCTGATCCCTGCTGTCTGTCCCAGTCTATGCTGATCTTCTTGTACATCCCCGGCTGTCTACTGTATCCTATCTCCGGCTGCATAGAGCTCTCCGGTAATAGGGTCTATGCTTGGCCAGGGATTGCAGAGCCGCTTCAGAGGGATAGTGGTGTGACCATGAGGGGAGGGGAGTTTTGTTGCACTTTCTGGCACCATTGTTTTATGTGAAATGTGGTCCATTATTACTGGAGGGTGGAGCAGGGCAGCTGTGCAGAGCAGTGAGGGGGCCTCCATTTTACTGTATCCATTCAACTGACCATTTTGTGGACTAGTATAGCGTGTATAACAGTTGCATAACACACAGAGCTGTGCTCCTCAATCACTCCTGTGATTTTTTTTGGGAGGGCGGTGGTCTGGCTCCTACACTTTCATCCTGGCCCCTAGATTTTAGAACAAATTGCCAAGCCCTGCCTTATACATTGTCTCCCTTACTTCTGCTCTTGACTCTATTGCTCCGGTGGTCACTATTCACTTTCTAAGATCCACGCTTCAACCCTGGCACTCCAAATGCACCAGATACCTGCAAAAGTGGTCACGAACAGTGGAGAAAATCAATGCAGTCTTCCTACATTGCTAATTATGCTCTTTACCTATAGTGCTGCCCTTTCCATCTCTAAACAAACTTAATTCAAAATCCATGTGTCCTGAGATGGCGTTAGCTAGAAGCCAAATAGCTATGCTGAAGATGTACAGTATGTTTAAGCTCCAAGAGGTCATTTTTATTGCTTTGAACTAGAAAGAAAAAAAAAATGTGTAAAATGTGTGTAATGAATAAGACAAGCTATCTGCATCCATCTTATTATTAATACAAAATAAGTGACTTACAGACAATGAGAAAACACACAAACATTTGCTTTATAATTCAGACACTTTGTTTTATGTTGCAAGGAGGTTGCTTGAAAATATTGATATTTAGGTTGTTTTGTTATATTTGACAAGAACATAAAACAGTCATATTCATTTACACGTTTATCTCTTCTTCTTGCAATGTACACTCCATAATTACATTTGGAAGGAAATCTGTTATCACCAGCAGAGCTCATGGCACTGATGAGTAGTTTCCATGGGGAATGACCTGTTACCTGGAATGATTACTCTCCTTCTCATTTACCATGCCAAATATGACAAGCTCCCAATGACAACACAAATAAATATTGATTTTTAAATGCAACAATAAAGATTTTGCTGAGAAATCAATATACATCTAAGTTATTACTCTAACTATATTAAAGATGTTGATTTTTCATCAAAGGAAAAATAAATTGGCTTCAAAATAAAAATGAAGGTTAAATAAATAAAATATAGAGATATATACTTTATCTAAAATATACGTTGTCAGTTTTCTGCTGATTAAATCACAAATATCGATGCATTCCTACTTATAATGCACCACTCACTTATATAAGGGAGGCATTCATTTTGTGTGCTATTTATCCTTCACAATTGCCAACTGTTCTTAATTGCCTGCAACAGTCCCATGATTTAGAAATTGTCCCTGGAAGTTTTTGTTCTTGGAAATAAATGTCCATAGTATTCAATATTGACCAACTCTGCAGTGCCATTAATTTTTTTCTAAACTCTAGATGCAGTTCTAACAGTCTTAGTGGCTGATGCTGACTATGAATGCATTTACATCCAAATTTGCTGTCATATAAAGTATTTGCTTAAAGAAAGGCAAAGTTCCAAAATACCATAAGATGTGTTTTGGGGGGCTGGCGGATGGGTGGAAGTGGAGCATAGGTGTGTGTTTATTAGAATGAAGCGTAGTGGGGGAATGTTAGGACAGAGCGGAGCGGGGGGTTGGTGGTGGAGGGGCGGGAGCCGATATAGGGGATGGGTGGTGAGAGGCATGGCGGGCAGACTGAGGTGACCTGACATATGATTGATCCCTCTACTAATCTATTATAAAATTATACTGGCTGGCAAACATTTATCTGCTGTGTGCAATGTAAAGGAGTCTGTGAAGTAGCTCAAAAAATAAAATCAATTGGCACTAAGTTGACACCCATAAATGCCCATTTCACAGATAGAGAGAACCGGCTATGCATGGAGGTTTCATCAAGGTGCGTATGTATGCATAATGCATGGTGCACCGCATGCACTCTTTGCTAGAAGTTGCTAGATGTGTCCACATTTGGACTTTCATTCAACTTAGAATGAGACCCTATGTTACCTGTAGAGGCCTGGGATAGGCAAAGCTCAATGTTAAAGCCAGTTACAAATTCTCAATGTAGCTTTGATTCCATATAATTTATTATATACACAAAAATATACACAAAAATATACACTCATTCCATTCTTTCCTATAGGGAAGGGGCTTACAGGAACCCTTTCAGGCAACATTACTACCATCCCAAATCTGTCATCTACTACAGTTAGCAAAACAATACAGTAATTGTTAAAACCCAGAGCAGTATGTACTACGAAATACAATTATTGGGAACTTGCGCATGCGCAGAACGAGTCCTGGTGATCTGTTCATAACGCTTTACTCTAACCACTTCTAGGGACAATAGCTATTGTATAAATACAGGTACACGCACAGTCTGATATTGAATAATAATATTTCACATGTTGCAGTCTGAGAGTAAACCAAATTGCTGGCACTTTTGGAATTTATCTTCCAAGGTAAGGGAAAGAGACCCTTTATTTTTTACAAAGTCAAATGATAAAAAACATTTTGATATGAGTTATCGACATACCAGTCTATTTGTCATTTGTGCAAACGGATGCCTTTTATTGTTCTGTCAATTAAAGGATTTTGCCGCCTCAGCATCACATGCACAGCGTGAAGAGATGAAGCCCCGGGGACATACTCAGAATAAACACATTCACTTTCTAGGCTTCTAGCGCATATGCATTCATCTCTGAAGTGTGTTACACTAATATGTTTTCCTAAATCAGACAGAAACAGAAGTGCTGGCAGTAACTATACATACATGGGCATTTAGTAAATGTGCTCATTTATATATAATTTGGCTGTGGGTTACTTTTGCTAACCACATAATGCAAACTAAACTGTTTTCTAAAAAGCTATACACAAATTACACAAACCTTGACAAAATGTATTTGGTCTACAGTTACATGGAAAATATCCTTATTTTATGCATGATTGTTTTTGTTATTTAACTAATAGTAAATTATTGTGAACTGTTGAGTCGTGTTTTGTAGGTTATGAATGAATAGTAACTGATCATACATAAGAGTTAACTCTGAATTGGGCGCATTTGCGGCCGCTTTTACGTATGGTCACAGCAGGGTACTAACTAGCTTATGCTGGCGAATGCCAAACATCCATGCGTTCAAAGTGGAATTTCCTTAATTAGGAAATATTTCTTCAGATAGGAGCTGGTTGGTACCAATGCCCCTCCCCTGTCTTTACACTCACTGTAAGCTTAAATATTCTCAGCACTGGAGGCCCTGCAGACTTCAGGCTGCCATGTAAGATTCAAAAGCTGCTACTAACAGGGATGGTGCACCAGATGAGGTATTATCTAGTGACATTCCATTTTCAGTGAGTGGCAGGGCTGCTATGAGAAATTGCAGATGAAACAGATAAGGCCCCCTCTGACCTGGAGTACGCACATGCTATGATGCCACTCCCACATCACAGTATTAAAATGCGCCTCATACCCCACAGACGTATTCACTTAACAAAATATTGTGCTTACCTGTCATCTTTCAGTTCAGTTATGTGGCACTGAACACAGTATTTTATCCATTCTTTCATGCTACTTTTAGAGGGCGAGCCAAACTGCATTTTAACGCAGATTTTTCCTCGCAGCTCCTGTGGCTGCAAGGAAAAATCCACTCTCTGGGGCTTAGCGCATGGGGTTCCTGCAGCCAGGGCCGGACTGACCCACAGAGGAACAGAGGAAATCCCTGATGGGCCCCACTGCCTGAGGACCCCACACCCAGAGGAGTAGCGTGTAGCCAGGGTGCCCAGAGCACGTGCGTGCTAAGGCGCCCCCTTCCCTCAAGTGTTCCAGGGAGGAGGCGGGTCCATATTGGATTAATGTAAAAATAAAGATTAGGGGCAGGCCCCTGTAGTGATTCCCCCCTATGCAGTGCCCCAGTAGTGGTCCCCTCCTGTGCAGAGCCCCTTGTCCCCCTAGTTGTAAGCCCCTTATATAGTGCCCCCAGTAGTGGTACCCCCTATGCAGTGTCCCAGTAGCGGTACCCCCTATGCAGTGCCCCCAATAGTGGTAACCCTTACGCAGTGCTCATTAAATAGTGGCCCTAGTTGTAGTCCCTCCCTATGCAGTACCCCCAGTATTGCCTTTAATATAGAGCCCCCAGTAGTGGTCCCCCGATGCAGTGCCCCCAGTGGTAGTCCCCTACCCCCTATGCAGTACCCCTAGTAGTAGTCCTCTCCCTTGTAGTGCCCCTAGTAGTAGTCCCCTCCCCTTGTAGTGCCCCTAGTAGTAGTGCCCCCCCTTGTAGTGCCCCTAGTAGTAGACCCCTCCACTTGTAGTGCCCCTAGTAGTAGTTCCCCCTTGTAGTGCCCCTAGTAGTAGTCCCCCCCTTGTAGTGCCCCTAGTAGTAGTCCCCTCCCCTAGTAGTGCCCCTAGTAGTAGCCCCCCCCTTGTAGTGCTCCTAGTAGTAGTTCCCCACCTTGCAGTGCCCCTAGTAGTAGTCCCCCCTGGTAGTGCCCCCAGTAGTAGTCCCCACTGGTAGTGCCCCCAGCAGTAGTCCCCCCCTTGTAGTGCCCCCAGTAGTAGTCCCCCCTTGAAGTTCCCCCAGTAGTAGTCCTCCCCCCTTGTAGTGCCCCTAGCAGTAGTCATCCCCTTGTAGGGCCCCCCAGTAGTGGTCTCCCCCTTGTAGTGCCCCCCCAGTAGCCACACATAATAGTAATAATAATAAAAAACACTTACCTGAATCCCCGCTTTCGCCGCAGCCATCCGCTCCTCCGTCATGATGTCTCTCCCATTACCCACTGCAGGAGCTGGAAGATGGAGCGGCTCCGGCAGTGGGCGCAGCAGCAGTCACTGAGAGTCTGATAGACTCTCATTGGCTGCTAATTAAAACAAACACACTGCTGCCGGCGTCGAAGGCTGTGTGTTTGTTAGTCACTGCGTAGAGCTGACCGAACTCTGTCTGGTCAGTGCTACTAGCGCGGTGCAGCTGTGTCACAGAGACTGCCAGCGTGGCGCGGCGGCCCGGGAGGCACATGGCACCCTGCCCCCCGGCCCAGCCCGCCTCTGCCCGGTAGGATGTCAGCTTAGACAGCAGCCAGATACACAGAGGGTGGCACCTCCGGACATCTTCGGCGCCTGGAGCTTGCGCTCCACTGGAACCGCTCTCCCTACGCCCCTCCCCACACCCTCCTCTTGGGGTCAGATTCCAGACTGTTGGCTGACCACACCCCTTAAGGATAGGCCCCTACCACTGCATTCCCCCGGTGGGCCTTGATGCCCCAGTCTGACACTGCCTGCAGCTAAATGAATCAGGCAGCACGTTAAATTAACTGCGGGGTAATATCTGTGCCTAATTGAATCTTTTCCCTTGAAGAGGCATTTCTTTGCTTATTCTAAAGTCCAGGTTGATGATGACTGCATTTATGTGTTGGATGTATCTATATGCTTCACTTAGGGGGCAATCCAATTAGTCACAGGGTTTACATTGTCCATGCCGTGCAGGGAAATGCTAATCACGGAAATAGTCCACCTAGTGTATATGACGCGTGGGAATGTACATCGTTGCACAGGGACATAACTAAAACTGTGTGGGCTCCATATCAACATTTTGAAAGGGCTCCCACCATAATGTTTCTAAAAAGACACCTTTCTCTGCACCATATTAATACCTAATTTAATTTTATGCCCCATAGTAGTATCTTAGCTGATGTTATGCCCCGTAGAAGAGCCCCAGTTTTATGTCCTTTAATAGTGTTCTTGTTCATCGAATGCCCCATAGTAGTGTTCTAGTTCACAATGTGCATATTTTAGTTCTGCCAGCACACATTTAGCCACACAGTGCTCCCAATTCATCTTATGCCATACAGTGTCCACCGTATGTATCACATTGAAGTGCCCTCACTTCATTATGCCACATTGTAGTCTCTCCTGTGCCCTCATTTCATATTAAGCCACTTTGTAGTGTCCACAGTTCATACAGTGCAACAATTCAGTGCCCCAATTTATATTATGCCACATCACAGGGCCCCCAGTTCATATTATGCCACATTACAGTGCCTTCAATTCATATTATGCCACACTTCAGAGTCCCCTGTTCATATTATGCCATATTGTAGTGCCTCCACTTCATAATGTGCCACGTTACAGTGCTCCAGTTCATATTATGTAACGTTAATGCCCTTCAGTTCATATTATATAATAATACAGTGCCCAGTTCAGATTATACCACTTTACAGGCCCCCTTTAGTATTACGAGTAACATCCACTACACACATCAGTCACTAAAAATGTCAGACCATTTAAGCCTGGCTATGGGTCAGACCCAACCTCTTAGCAGGCAACTCTGGGAACTTGGTAAACAACTATATGACCTGTGACCAGGCCACCCATAGTCTCTAGGCCCCATCACAATGGCACCCCCTATAGCAGCGCCACTGTGTATGGAGTTTGTATATTCTCCCTGTGCTTGCATGGGTTTCCTCCAGGTACTCCGGTTTCGACCCACACTCCAAAAATATACTGGTAGGTTAATTGGCTATAAAAAATATTCTATTGGTACAAGCTGGTCAAAATTCAGTAAAAACTATAGGTTAATAAAAATATCCATAATTTCCTTTCTATATTCCTCGATCTTCAAAATGTTATTCACAATAACATGAGAAAAAAAGCAGATGAAAATGAACATCTTCACCTGCAATTGTAGAAATTAAGTTTTCGTGCCATTCATCAAGAAGGTAAAGCAGGAGATATCATAGATATCTCCTGCTTACCTTCCTCTCGCAGAGGGGCCCACTGTCACACGGGGACAACATTAATCAAGCTCCGAAAATACAATATTTTCGGAGCTTGAGTGCGGGAGCATTCGCCATCTTCAGATGGCATTTGCTCCAGCTCTGGCTCGCAACCCTTCCTATGGGAAGGAGTCCCAGGTTGCGAAGAAGGATCCTTTCAGATCCCTCCACCCCTGTCCATCTCCTTCCACTGGACACCGGGGTTCTTGTGCGCATGGTTGATCTGAAAAGATTCACTGCTCCCAAAGGATTTTCAGATTAGCTGTCTCCACGCCGGAGCAATGATGAATTGCTCCAGCGTACATGGTGAGTTAGAATGTTACTTATTGTTCATTTGTTCGGACCCCGATAATTAACATCATGAATATGCCCCCTAGTGATGTTCAAAGACACCATATGGTATACATGATATTATCAAAATTCATAATGATCATTACATCTTGGAAAACACACACACACAAGAAAAGATTGATGGGAAAGTTACAATTCTGTATAGCACTGAGATAAAAAGCAGAGGGGAGGAGAGTTAAGGAATTTAGTGATAGGAGAGTGGAAGCATATCAGAAGCGTAGGAGAGCACATGCAAGGCACACAGCCCAGAAATATTACTACTACAGTAATCACAGCTTCAACATGTCAAATTCAGGCTGAGCACAGCAGCTCCCTCGGTATGACAGCTATCTCAGCAATTCCATGTTACACTACAGTAGATAGTGAACCCTAGATGATCCCCGTCTCATTACTATGTACATAACTATTAAAATAAAAAAAGCAGATATATGAGGGCTGATTGAAGAGTAAAGAGACTGATTTTTTTATTCGGAATCAGATGACTCCACAGGATCTGAACATTTTTCTTTTTCAAAGTAGCTCCCTTCACATTCAGTACATTTTTTGCAGCGTTTTCAACAACGATTCAAAAAAGTGCAATAGACTGTTTTGTGACATCACTTTTAGCTTTGCAGCTGTGACATTTTTGATTTTTCACTTCATCATCTGTTGCGAAGTTCTCTCAGCGCAGTTGTTTTTTTTGCAGTGTTGGGAATGCCTAGAAATCACAGGGTGCTAAGTCCCGGCTATATGGAGAATGTTCCAGTGGTGTCTCATTAATTTCAGTCAGTGCTGCCAATGCAACAGCAGCAACATGTGGTCCAGCATTGTCTTTGTCGCAGTCAAATGATTGGTTATGATCACACACAATTATTATCTGATGATCTGGTCGTCGATGGTCTGACGATGCGTTTCCACGACGCTTATATGCGTGTGTACAATACTCACACATGGACGCTCATTTGTATATAATTGTTATTTCAACACACAGACGCACATATGCGGACGCATATGTGCAAGATGGTTCCCATTCACAATAGTTACTAACCAGTGTTATTAAAGGTATTATTGACTAATAATTATGATGTAATATGTACTTAAACGAGATCTAAGGTTTAGAACATAGTGGACATGTCATGTTTGGTATCATACTAAATCCCTCTTTATTTGCAGACTCCCGTTCCTATCGGCAAAGGAGTCACATCTTGCGTCCGCTAGTTATGGATGATAGGGATTTATTGCATAGAATGTTATTATCAGTATGCAGTGTTGTAGCTAGTATTAACTAGTTGTTCGGCAGGAAACTACACAAAGAGACCGTTGGAGAACTGAGACATGCCCATGATGACACCGTATGAATCAACCAATGACCAGACAATCCAGAAGCAAGAACCAATGAAAACCTGTAAACTAGTTCCTTCGTTAAAGTAGAACTCTGTAAGGTATATAAGCAGTGACCTGACCCCAGTGTACAGACATCCTCTTTGATGATCATAGACTTCTGGATTGATGACTGTATACTGGGACCAGTGCGCATGCGTATGTATCGGCTTGTACTATTATTGATTGCTTTTTTCTCTAGTTGTTAAATCATTCACCGTGTTACTTTTTCATTACATACAGTCAGGTGCATAAATATTGGGACATTGAAAGAATTTTCATATTTTGGCCTCTATTCACCACCACAATGGCTTTAAAATGAAACAAACAAGATGTGCTTTAACTGCAGACTTTCAGATTTAATTTGAGGGTAATTACTTCCAAATCAGGTGAACGGTGTAGGAATTACAACGGTGTCAGGGCTCAGCCGGGGATCGGCGCCCGCTTACCGCACCGCCGGCTTCACCTTTCATCCTGGGTGGTCGGTCGGCCTGCGCGACGGCAGGGGAGAAGCTGAGGATTCTCCCCGCTTGCTGTGGCTTCCTGGAGGGCTGGTACCCGGCATCACAAATTCGGACATGGGCGCCGCCATGACAGTCGGCCCATGTGACTGGATCCTTCCTCCTGATAGGCTCGTTTCCAGCTGATGCTGTGCACCTGTCTAAGGGTTCCCCTGGGTATAAAACTGTTCCACAGGTTATGGGAAATTGCCTGAACAACGGTTGTCTCCTAGCGTGCCTTAGTGAGTTCCCGGTCCAGGTTCCTATTCATCCGTACAGCAGCAGTGTTACCACCTTTACCTGTGTGCCTAAAACATTTCTGGTGAATACCCGTGCAGCAGTGTTACCACCTTTACCTGTGTGCCTAAAACATCTCTGGTGAATACCCGTGCAGCAGTGTTACCACCTTTACCTGTGTGCCTAAACATCTCTGGTGAATACCTGTGCAGCAGTGTTACCACCTTTACCTGTGTGCCTTTACGTCTCTGGTGAATACCCGTGCAGCAGTGTACCCACCTTTACCTGTGTGCCTATACGTCTCTGGTGAATACCCGTGCAGCAGTGTTACCATCCCCACCTGTGTGCCTCACGTCTCCAGTGGACATCCGGGCTACAACATTTACCGCCTCTACCCATGTGCCTTCTATCTCTGGTGACGTCTCAAGTAACCGTGAGTCGCTTCCCACTTTGAAATCCTTATTGACGTTTTGATCCTCGTGTCAAGGTGTTTTCTATACAGTATTTTAAGGGACTGTGTTGTGCCTAATAGGCATATCCTCGCTGGGCCACGGGTGTAGTGTCTCTATCCCTGCAGGGCTTGGGTACCTGGTCAAAGGACCGCGACCTGCTCACGGGGTGCAGCTAAGCCCATATCCCAATTGGGGGGGGTCACTGGCGAACACCATCCTGTGGGTTAGACTCCGCACCTTTGCCCAGGTCTCGCCAACACTCAAGACCTGTGGATGAGGAGAACGTACATCCAGGCCCCTCGTCTCCGTTTCTTTCCCCAACTTAGGCCCACCACGTCCTCTTCTCCAGTTTCGGACGTGACAGTTTGTTCAGGCCCAATGGAGGCTGCAGGATCCCAAGGTACTGGGTCTCTGCAAGAGTTGACCTCTCGGATGGACAACCAGGAGGCGCAACAACAACAAGTGGCTCAGTATTTACAGGAGCTCTCGAGGCAACTGGTTTCGATCCAAACCACGTTGGCTTCTATTCTCCCGGTTCCCCCGCCTGCGGTTCCTGTACCTTCTCCATCAGGTCCTCCACCGGTGGTTCCTACTCCCAAACCCTGACTACAGCTTGCCACTCCAGAAAGGTTTGATGGCGACACCAGGCGGTGCCGCGGGTTCATCAACCAATGTGAAATCCAATTCGAATGTCTTCCCCAGAACTTTCCCACGTCTCGGGCCAAAGTAGCATATGTGATTTCATTATTAACAGGAGCAGCGTTAGACTGGGTCTCCCCTTTATGGGAAAGGGCCGACCCCATCATATCTACCTACGAGGAATTTGTTTCCGCATTTAAGAGAATTTTTGACGAGCCAGGCCATTCTGCTTCTGCATCCTCTGACCTCCTCCGAGTGCGACAGGGCACATGGTCCGTGGGGCAGTATGTAGTCCAATTTCAGACCCTGGCATCTGAATTAAAATGGAACGAGGAAGCTCTTAAAGCGTCCTTCCTTCATGGACTCTCTGAGAGGATGAAGGATGAGCTTGCCTCCAGAGATTTGCCAGAATCCTTCGCTGACGTTATCTCTCTCTGTATCAAAATTGACCTTCGCCATCGGGAAAGATGGGCTAGTATGGGAAGAGGTGAACGTCTACCAGTCCGCTCTTCTGCTGTTAGTCCGCCTATACCCACCCTAGCTAGTGAAGACGAACCAATGCAGGTCAACAGAGCCAAACTCACCCCGGCAGAGCGCAATAGACGCTTCCAAAATAAATTGTGTATCTATTGCGCTGCACCTAACCACATTCTGAGGGATTGTCCTTTACTTGCGGGAAATGCGAAACCCTGACTGAAGTAGGGAGCATTCAGTTGGGGGTTATTCTCAAGCCATCCCAATTATCCAAAAGTCTTTTAGTAGTGTCGCTTTCCCATAAGTCCAGGACAAGAAAGGTTCACACTTTAATTGATTCTGGTGCCGCTGGTAATTTTATTGCAGAGAGATTGATTCACACCTTGGGTATTCCAGTCGTTTCCCTACCTAATAAATTGTTACTGTCTGGTCTAGATGGTAAAACTCTGCTGGGGTTACCCATTTCTTCACTCTCTCATCCTGTGTCTGTTCAAATTGGGTGCCTACATCATGAAATGCTGGAATTTTTTGTGTTACCCAAATCCTCCTATGAGCTGGTATTAGGGCTGCCCTGGTTGAGAAAACACAATCCTGTGTTCAACTGGGATGCTATGCAAATCCTATCCTGGGGTTCACAGTGTTTCCAAGATTGTTTGACCAAGGTCGTTCCAGTATGTAACCAAGTGATGGTTGCCAACTCGGCTAAGAAGTCCCTTCGACCAGAGTCTTCTAAACATTCCCCCCAGCCGGGCTTGCCCGAGGCTTATCAAGACTTTGCTGACGTATTTTGTGAACAAGCCGCAGATAAACTTCCTCCGCATGGACCTTGGGATTGTGCCATCGATTTGCTTCCTGGGAAAAATCCTCCACGTGGCCGTGTTTACCCTTTGTCCATGCCTGAGACCGCGGCCATGGAGGAATACTTTAAGGAAAACCTTGCTAAAGGATTCATTCGCCCTTCTTCTTCTCCTGCAGGGGCAGGTTTCTATTTTGTAGGGAAAAAGGATGGTGGACTCCGCCCCTGTATAGATTATCGAGGGTTAAATCAAATCACCATAAAAAATCGGTACCCACTACCTTTAATTTCAGAACTGTTTGACAAGGTTCAAGGGGCTCAGGTTTTCACAAAGCTGGATCTACGTGGTGCATATAATCTGATTCGAATTAAAACCAGGGACGAGTGGAAGACCGCGTTCAATACCAGAGACGGACACTTTGAGTACCTCGTAATGCCCTTCGGTCTTTGTAATGCACCAGCTATTTTCAAGGTTACGTGTCAATGAGGTCTTCCGGGATATTCTTCATAAATTTGTAGTGATTTATCTCGATGATATTTTAATCTTTTCCAGAGATTTACAGAGTCATCGTCTTCATGTACGGGAGGTATTGTTCTGCCTTCGCACTCATCACCTCTTTGGGAAACTTTCCAAATGTATGTTTCACCAAACTTCAGTACCTTTTTTAGGCCATATTATCTCCGGGGGGACTCTCCAGATGGATCCTGATAAACTAAAGGCAATCTCTGAATGTCCCCTGCCTACTTCGTTAAAAGGTACTCAGCGTTTTCTAGGATTCGCAAACTATTACAGGAGGTTTATTCCACACTTTTCTACACTGGTAGCACCCATTACCTCCCTCACAAGGAAAGGAGCCAATCCTTCTAAATGGTCTGTTCCAGCAGTACAAGCCTTTCAAAACCTAAAAGGAGCCTTTTCTCGAGCTCCCATTCTCTGTCAGCCTCAAATAGACAAACCATTCATTGTGGAGGTGGACGCTTCCTCCGTTGGAGTAGGCGCGGTATTATCTCAGTCTGCTGAAGATGGGAAGATGCATCCTTGTGGATTTTTCTCCCGTAAATTTTCCCCTGCAGAGAGAAATTATATTATAGGCGACCAAGAACTTCTAGCCATGCGCTTAGCCTTAGAGGAATGGCGGTATCTTCTGGAAGGGGCCAAATTTCCTGTCACAATTATTACAGACCATAAGAATCCGATCTATCTACAAACTGCACACCGGTTAAATGCCAGGCAGGCACGATGGTCACTTTTTTTCTAGGTTTGATTTAAAACTCCAGTTTTGTCCTGGTGTGTTGAACAAGAAGGCCGATGCGTTATCTCGCTCCTTCATGACTAACTTGGAGGAGGAGGAGGAATGTTCTCAAGTTCGTTCCATTTTTGACCCAATTGTATTTGCTCCTACTCAAGTAGTGTCCTTGCCACCTGGGAAAATTTTTGTACCTCCTAAGTTACGTAAAAAATTGCTGGTTTGGGCTCATGCATCCTTGTTCGCAGGTCACACTGGAATCACCAAGACCTACCAGTTCTTACTTCGATCGTACTGGTGGCCGACCATGAAGAAGGATGTCACGGAGTTTGTCCGCTCCTGTATCAAATGCGCCCAACATAAAACTCCGCGTAGACAGATGGTTGGTCCTCTTCGTCCCTTGTCTATCCCAACTGCTCCATGGACCCACATCTCAATGGATTTTATTTCTGAATTACCTCGGTGCAAGGGACATAACACGGTATGGGTGGTCGTGGATCGCTTTTCTAAAATGGCACATTTTATCCCGCTCGTTGGCCTTCCTTCTGCTCCTCAATTAGCAAAAATTTTTATTCGAGACATCTTCAGATTACACGGTCTCCCCAGGGAAATAGTCTCTGATCGAGGTGTTCAGTTTACAGCCAAATTCTGGAGAGCCCTGTGTAGTACCTGTGGAATCAAACTGAACTTTTCCTCAGCCTACCACCCACAGTCGAATGGTCAAACGGAAAGGGTCAATCAAGAGCTAGAGACCTTCATTAGGCTCTTTGTGTCATCTTCCCAGGATGATTGGGTGGACCTCCTGCCATGGGCAGAGTTTTCTCATAACTTTAAATTCCATTCTCCTCTAAATCCACTCCTTTTTTTATGGTTTTTGGTAGACATCCACGAGTTCCAGATTTCCAGAAGCTTCCATCTATAGATGTTCCAGCTGTGAATCAAGAGATTCAATCCTTTTCAGTTTTATGGAATAAAATTCACTTATCTCTAAAGCAATCTTCTAGGAATTACAAGAAATTTGCGGACAGGAAACGTTTGGCGGTTCCCCTGTTGAGAGTCGGGGACAGGGCCTGGTTATCTTCCAAAAAATATTCGCTTAAGAGTCCCGTCCATGAAACTTGCTCCGCGTTTTATCGGTCCATATCGTATCATTAAGATAATCAGTCCTGTAACTTATAAATTGGAACTTCCCCCTCAAATGAAGATTTCAAATACTTTTCACGTTTCTCTCTTACGGCCCCTGGTGCTCAATTGTTTTCAGAAGTGTTCCCCTAAATTGCCTCAAGTCAAGACATTACAAGGCACTGAATTTGAGGTGGAAAAGATCTTGGATTCCCGGCACAGATTCCACATCCTTCAATATCTCATCGATTGGAAGGGCTACGGCCCCGAAGAAAGAGCCTGGATCAGAGCCTCTGATGTACACGCTCCGCGACTAATCCAGAGTTTTCATAGGTGATTCCCAGATAAGCCTGTTGGGTGTTCAGTGCCCACCCTTAAAGGAGGGGGTACTGTCAGGGCTCAGCCGGGGATTGGCGCCCGCTTACCGCACCGCCGGCTTCACCTTTCATCCTGGGTGGTCGGTCGGCCTGCGCAACGGCGGGGGAGAAGCTGAGGATTCTCCCCGCTTGCTGTGGCTTCCTGGAGGGCTGGTGTCCGGCATCACAAATCCTGACATAGGCGCCGCCATGACAGTCGGCCCATGTGACTGGATCCTTCCTCCTGATAGGCTCGTTTCCAGCTGATGCTGTGCACCTGTCTAAGGGTTCCCCTGGGTATAAAACTGTTCCACAGGTTATGGGAAATTGCCTGAACAACGGTTGTCTCCTAGCGTGCCTTAGTGAGTTCCCGGTCCAGGTTCCTATTCATCCGTACAGCAGCAGTGTTACCACCTTTACCTGTGTGCCTAAAACATCTCTGGTGAATACCCGTGCAGCAGTGTTACCACCTTTACCTGTGTGCCTAAAACATCTCTGGTGAATACCCGTGCAGCAGTGTTACCACCTTTACCTGTGTGCCTAAACATCTCTGGTGAATACCTGTGCAGCAGTGTTACCACCTTTACCTGTGTGCCTTTACGTCTCTGGTGAATACCCGTGCAGCAGTGTACCCACCTTTTTGACGTTTTGATCCTCGTGTCAAGGTGTTTTCTATACAGTATTTTAAGGGACTGTGTTGTGCCTAACAGGCATATCCTCGCTGGGCCACGGGTGTAGTGTCTCTATCCCTGCAGGGCTTGGGTACCTGGTCAAAGGACCGCGACCTGCTCACGGGGTGCAGCTAAGCCCATATCCCAATTGGGGGGGTCACTGGCGAACACCATCCTGTGGGTTAGACTCCGCACCTTTGCCCAGGTCTCGCCAACACTCAAGACCTGTGGATGAGGAGAATGTACATCCAGGCCCCTTGTCTCCGTTTCTTTCCCCAACTTAGGCCCACCACGTCCTCTTCTCCAGTTTCGGACGTGACAAACGGTTTCTATATGTGCCTCCCAATTTTTAAGGGGCCAAAAGTAATGGGACTATCAACTCAAAAGCTATTTCATGGACAGGTGTGGGCTATTCCCTCGTTATTTCATTATCAATTAAGCAGGTAAAAGGTCTTGAGTTGATTCTAGGTGTGACATTTGCATTTGGAATCAGTTGCTGTCGACTCTCAATATGAGATCCAAAGAGCTGTCACTATCAGTGGAGCAAGCCATCATTAGGCTGAAATATCAAAACAAACCCATCAGAGAGATAGCAAAAACATTAGGTGTGGCCAAATCAACTGTTTGGAACATTCTTAAAAAGAAAGAACGCACCGGAGAGCTCAGCAACACCAAAAGACCCAGAAGACCAGGGAAAACAACTGTGGTGGATGGCAGGATCACTATTAATGGCATCCTCAGATCTAGCACCAGCCCTGACTAGTATTAAATTGACATGTTTTTGACCTTTGCTGTTCTTTTAGCTTCTGTACAGCCTTCAGTTCTTTGTCGTTGACCAGGGAATCATTATTCACATTGATCCAAAGTAGCAAGTGGGGACAAATGCTGTCTGTAATTTGTGGCCTTCATAAGGTTACCCTCTGTATTGTATGGTGTTCACAATGAAGCCCTCTGTATTGTGTAGTGTTCACGAGATTTCTCTCTCTGTATTATGTGGAATTACAAGAATGCTCTTGTTGTTTTGTGTCATTCACAAGGATGCTGAATACTACTCAAGTTTTATTACTTTATTTGATTGTATTGGCTATTATATTGGCTACAGTATATATAACCACATCCCCATAAGAGAAACCTCAGTTTTCTTTATGAATCATAATTCTGTTAATGGCACATTAGTAGAAGAGCATTGGCCTCTTTCTTTGCCTTGGAATGCTAAAAATTTCCAGCCCTCTCCCGCCTGTCATTAAACAACAACAGATCTTCCCTATGGGCTTATACAAGTGCTGTGTAACAAATGTATGTTACATATGTATATTATATTTATAAATGAGCATTTGGGAATCTGAACCCCCCAAACATCAGGAATCCGAGTCAATCCGAGCTGTAGCTCGGGTCTTCCTGCCGTACTCAGATTCCACTTCGAGGCAAAACGTCATTATCAAGGCTTCGGATTCTTTCAGGTTTTTTATTTTATATAAATTGCCGCGGATGGGACTCAGCACCATTTCCTTGTCAGGCATGCTGCTATATGCTGCGCTTTACTCTGCTGTATAGACTGTGCTGTGTCCAGACTCACAAGAGGTTGTGCTGCTTAGTCAATGTGTATAGGGGGTGTACGCTGCTGTATGCTGTGCTGTACTCTGCTATATATAGGCTGTGCTGTGTCAATCAGTAAAGACATTCACGTGCATATATAACCCCTTTGACTCCACACAGTTTGAATAGAGCTGCAACATCAAAAAACAATAAATAATAATTAAATAATTGTATTTCTGTACTGTTTGGTGTGCTTTGTTCACGTGCATATATAAGCCCTGTGGCTCCAGTCCATGCAGGAATACAGCTGTGACATAAAATATATTAAATAATTGTATTGTTTGTACTGTTTGGTGCACTTTGTTAACGTGCATATATTAGCCCTATAGGTCCAGTCTATGCAGGATTAGAGCTGCAACATCAAAAAATAAATTAAATAATTGTACTGTTTGGTGCACTTTGTTCACGTGCATATAGAAGGCAAGCCCTGTGGCTCCCGTCCACGTAGGAATAGAGCTGCAACATCAAAAAATGTAATTAAATAATTGTACTGTTTTTTGTGCTTTGTTCACATGCATATATAAGGCAAACCCTGTGGCTCCAGTCAACACAGGAATAGAGCTGCAATGTAAAAAAATTAAATAATTGTATTGTTTGTACTGTTTGGTGCACTTTGTTCACGTGCCTTGTGGCTCCAGTCCATGTAGGAATAGAACTGCGATATAAAAAAATAAATAATTGTATTGTTTGTACTGTTTGGTGTGCTTTGTTCACGTGAATAATTTATATATAAGCCCTGTGGCTCCAGTCCATGCAGGAATAGAGCTGCGTCAAAAAAATAATAATAATAATTGAATTGTTTGTACTGTTTGGTGTGCTTTGTTCAAATGCATGTATAAGCCCTGTGGCTCCAGTCCACGCAGGAATACAGCTGCGACATAAAAATAAATACATAATTGTATTGTTTGTACTGTTTGGTGTGCTTTATTAATGTGAATAACTTATATATAAGCCCTGTGGCTCCAGTCCACACGGATAGAACTGCGACATCAAAATAATAAATTACATAATTTAATTGTTTGTACTGTTTGGTGCATTTTGTTCACGTGCATATATTATCCCTGTAGCTCCAGTCCACGCAGGAATTAAGGCGCAACATCAAAAAAATAAATTCAATAATTGTACTGTTTGGTGCACTTCGTTCACGTGCATATATATAGCAAGCACTATGGCTCCAGTCCACGCAGGAATAGAGCTGTGACATAAAAAAAACATTAAATAATTGTGTTGTTTGGTGCGCTTTGTTCACGTGCATATATAAGGCAAGCCCTGTGGCTCCAGTCCACGCAGGAAAAGAGCTGTGATATCAAACAAATAAATTAAATAATTGGTGTGCTTTATTCATGTGAATAATTTATATTTAAGCTCTGTGGCTCCAGTCCATGCAGGAATAGAGCTGCGTCAAAAAAAATAAAATAATAAATGAATTGTTTGTACTGTTTGTTGTGCTTTGTTCGCATGCATGTATAAGCCCTGTGGCTCCAGTCCACGCAGGGATAGAACTGCAACATCAAAATAATAAATTCAATAATTTGTTTCTACTGTTTGGAGCATTTTGTTCACAGTAATATATTATCCCTGTAGCTCCAGTCCACCCAGGAATTAAGGTGCGGCATCAAAAAATAAATTAAATAATTGTACTGTTTGGTGCACTTTGTTCACGTGCATATAGAAGGCAAGCCCTGTGGCTCCCGTCCACGTAGGAATAGAGCTGCAACATCAAAAAATGTAATTAAATAATTGTACTGTTTTTTGTGCTTTGTTCACATGCATATATAAGGCAAACCCTGTGGCTCCAGTCAACACAGGAATAGAGCTGCAATGTAAAAAAATTAAATAATTGTATTGTTTGTACTGTTTGGTGCACTTTGTTCACGTGCCTTGTGGCTCCAGTCCATGTAGGAATAGAACTGCGATATAAAAAAATAAATAATTGTATTGTTTGTACTGTTTGGTGTGCTTTGTTCACGTGAATAATTTATATATAAGCCCTGTGGCTCCAGTCCATGCAGGAATAGAGCTGCGTCAAAAAAATAATAATAATAATTGAATTGTTTGTACTGTTTGGTGTGCTTTGTTCAAATGCATGTATAAGCCCTGTGGCTCCAGTCCACGCAGGAATACAGCTGCGACATAAAAATAAATACATAATTGTATTGTTTGTACTGTTTGGTGTGCTTTATTAATGTGAATAACTTATATATAAGCCCTGTGGCTCCAGTCCACACGGATAGAACTGCGACATCAAAATAATAAATTACATAATTTAATTGTTTGTACTGTTTGGTGCATTTTGTTCACGTGCATATATTATCCCTGTAGCTCCAGTCCACGCAGGAATTAAGGCGCAACATCAAAAAAATAAATTCAATAATTGTACTGTTTGGTGCACTTCGTTCACGTGCATATATATAGCAAGCACTATGGCTCCAGTCCACGCAGGAATAGAGCTGTGACATAAAAAAAACATTAAATAATTGTGTTGTTTGGTGCGCTTTGTTCACGTGCATATATAAGGCAAGCCCTGTGGCTCCAGTCCACGCAGGAAAAGAGCTGTGATATCAAACAAATAAATTAAATAATTGGTGTGCTTTATTCATGTGAATAATTTATATTTAAGCTCTGTGGCTCCAGTCCATGCAGGAATAGAGCTGCGTCAAAAAAAATAAAATAATAAATGAATTGTTTGTACTGTTTGTTGTGCTTTGTTCGCATGCATGTATAAGCCCTGTGGCTCCAGTCCACGCAGGGATAGAACTGCAACATCAAAATAATAAATTCAATAATTTGTTTCTACTGTTTGGAGCATTTTGTTCACAGTAATATATTATCCCTGTAGCTCCAGTCCACCCAGGAATTAAGGTGCGGCATCAAAAAAGAAATTAAATAAATGTACTGTTTGGTGTACTTCGTTCACGTGCATATATATAGCAAGCCCTATGGCTCTAGTCCATGCAGGAATAGAGCTGTGACATAAAAAAAAAATTAAATAATTGTGTTATTTGGTGCGCTTTGTTCACGTGCATATATAAGGCAAGCCGTGTGGCTCCAGTTCACGCAGGAAAAGAGCTGTGATATCAAACAAATAAATTAAATAATTGTATTGTTTGTACTTTTTTGGTGTGCTTTGTTCATGTGCCCTGTGGCTCCAGTCCATGCAGGAATAGAGCTGCAACATTAAAAACAATAGATTAAATAATTGAACAGTTTGTAATGTTTGGTGCTCTTTGTTGACATGCATATATAAGCCATGTGGCTCCAGTCCACACAGGAATAGAGTTGCGACATAAAAAAATTAATTAAATAATTGTATTGTATGTACTGTTTGGTGCGCTTTGTTCATGTGCCCTGTGGCTCAAGACCATGCAGGAATAGAGCTGCGACATAAAAAAAAAAATTACATTGTTGTATTATTTGTACTGTTTGGTGCACTTTTTTCTTGTGCATATATTAGCCCTGTAGCACCAGTCCACATAGGAATAGAGCTGCAACATCAAAAAAATAAATTAAATAATTGTACTGTTTTGTGCGCTTTGGGCCTGATTCAGAGCCGGATGCTCTGACAAGAGCGCTCGCTCTGAATCAGGGCCCTCCTACCTAAAATTGGGGGGCCGCTCGCATAGCTGTGGGTGGCCACCCACAGCTTATGCGAGCGGCCAAAAAGATGGTCGCGATGGTCAAGACCATCGCGACCCTCGGGCTTGCAGTGAGACCCTGCGGTAGGGTCTCGCTGCCGCAAGCCCAGGAGTGCTTTTGGCTCTATCAGAGCCAAAAGCACTCCCACTGACATCACTAGTGATGTCAGTGGGGCCGGCCCCAGACCGTAGGCGTTCCCATGGGAATGCCTCCGTCTGGGCAGCAACGCCCCCGGCACGCCCACCAAAGGGGGCGTGCTGTCACTCACCATCGACAGCACGCCCCCTTTGGTGCGAGACCCATAGCGACTGGTTGGCCGTCGCTATGCTGGTCTCGCGCATGCGCACGATGGAGCTCCATCCGTCGTGCGCTTGCGCACTAGGGCACCATTGACCCGCTTGCGAGCACTCAGCGCTCGCGAGCGGGTCTGAAAGGCCCACTGTTCATATGCATATATAAGGCAAGCCCTGTGGGTCCAGTCCAGGCAGGAATAGAGCTGCAACATCAAAAAAATAAAATAATTGTTCTGTTTGACGCACTTTGCTCACGTGCATATATAATGCAAGCCCTGTGGCTCCAGTCCACGCAGGAATAGAACTGCTTCATAAAAAAAATTAAATAAGTGAATTTTTGTACTGTTTGGTGCGCTTTGTTCACATATATATATAGTCCCTGTAGCTCCAGCCCACACAAGAATAGAACTGCGACATCAAAAAAATAAATTAAATAAGTGAATTGTTTGTACTGTTTGGTGCGCTTTGTTTACATGCATATATCAAAAAAATAGATTAAACAATTGTATTTTTTGGTGCACTTTGTTCACGTGCATATGTAAGGCAAGCCCTGTGGCTCCAGTCCACGTAGGAATAGAGCTGTGACTACAAATAAATAAATTCAATAATTGTACTGTTTGGTACACTTTGTTCATGTGCATATATAAGGCAAGCCCTGTGGCTCTAGTCCACGTAGGAATAGATCTGCAATAACAAAAAAATAAATTTAATAATTGTATTGTTTGTACTGTCTGATGTGCTTTGTTTATATGCATATACTGTATAACCCCTGTGGCTCCAGTCCATGCAGGAATAGAGCTGCAACATAAAAAAAATGAATTAAATCATTTGTACTGTTTGGTGTGCTTTGTTCAGGGCACCTCGTTCATGTTATGTCATTTGCGGCAAATCATGAAATTTATTTTACAAGATTAGAATGTAATTAACATCCTCGTCATCAACCTCCTTATTAGTGATCGGAGGTAGTCCTTCCAAAAAATTGGTTTGTGGGGCCCAAATAAACCAATCATTTCAGCCACAAAAGTGGTAGTCCCTGTCACTGAAGTGCTCGGTTATTTAAACTGCGCATGTCCTAGTTTTTAATATTATTATTATTAAAATATAACAGTTTCTTAAATAGCGCAACATATTCTGTTGCGCTTCATAATTGTAAATATAAATAGAACAAAGCTGGGTAGTAACAGCCAGGCATAGAGGTAGGATATCCAACATGAAAGTGGGTGGGAGGGCCATAGGACAATTCCATCTTAGACCACTTTTCTTTTTATAATGGGCTGTATTTTTGGGGTGCATTGGGGATGGTCTATTTTGCATAGACAAACATCACCTCTAATAAAGGGAAAGTTTACTGCTGAAAAATATGAAATTACCAACACTGGAATCCACCATTACAGAAGTCTCTATACTTTGCAGCATTGGGCGGGAAAGGTCTTCCTAATAGAATGTGTAGTTTATTTTTATGAACATGGGTCTTCTTTCACATTTCATTAGTTTCTACTTCAAATGTTTTTTTTCAGTAGCTTGCATAAAAAAAACAGAGAGTAATCTACAGTGTGCAGGAGTAAACTACACTAACCCTCCACTCCCTATGTTATAGCTTATTCTTGTGTAGGTTTTGATGGCTTGTTGCTGTTCCTCCATTCGCTGAAGTATATAAAGGTTGCAAATCCACCTCGTCACTACCTCATGCTTTAGTTGGTGGCATGGAAAATGGAACTGTTCTTGCAGCCTCTGCAATCTTCTGCATGTGGTTGCTGAATGAAAGCCAAAAATGTCCAGAAATTTTTCAGGCAAAAACAGCATCTCCTGCACGTCCCTGTCATTTTTGAAAAATTCTGAACCACCAAGTTTATCATGTGGGCAAAATATGGGACTTGTTGAAATTCACCTAGTTGTAATGCTCTCACGATGAAAAATGTGTTATCGGATATGGCAAATCCTGAGGAGAGTCTTAGCGGGGTAAGCCATATTGCTATGACATCCCTGAGTTTTACCAACAAATTGACACTGTTATGCTTCTAAAGCTGGGTACACACTGGTCGATATATTGGCCGATCAATTGATCGGCCAATATATCGTGCCCCCGTCGGCCAGTGTGTACAGACATCGTTCACAGACATATCGCATTGGCTCTGCTGCACAGCCAATGAGCAGATATGTCTACAGACATATCTGTCCATTGGCAAGTGTGTATGGGTGATTAGCCAAACGCCCATACACAGGGGTGCAGAGAGGGGGGAAGAGCCATGAGCGGGTACTACTTACCTGGGTCCGGCACAGCTCCCCATCCACAGCAGCCCAGCACATGCTGCTGTGTGCTGGGCTGCATTGGGAGACTGCCCGAGGCTGCTAAAGCAGCAGCCCGAGCAGTCTCCTATGCCAAAGGGGGGAGCAATCATGTTGATCGCGCCCCCCATTGGCTGTGCGCTAACCTGAGGGGCACACAGCGCCACCCTCCCCAGCACCGTAATTTTTTATTTTCCCGATGAGGGCGTGGCCACACCTTCTGTGATTAGGCCACGCCCCTACCCGCCCACCAGGACCCGCTGCAGCATGCAGATGATGGTCATTCAGTGTGTATGAATGACCATCATCTGCAGATCACTTCATCTGCAGATATATTTGTCAGATGTGTACCCACCTTTAGTGAAGCCAGTGAGTAGCCTTTGATGTTACATACTGCTGCTGCTGAAGACAATACACCTACCCAGTGGGCTGTTACAGTAATGAAAGCTTTAGTTTTGCCACTACCGCTTGTCCACATAGCTGTGTTTAAGTGGATAGCGAATAAAATGGCATTTTGTAGGCCAAGAATTAAGGGTTTTTTAAGGTCCAGGTACAGGCAAAAAATTTATTGTTTTAGTGAAATGTAGCGAGATAGAATTTGGTAGCAGGGACACAATTAAAGTAAGTTACCCCCCTCCTCCTTCAAAAACTTTCTTAGTCAATCAAACAGTTAAATGAAGTAACTAACTAATCAATCAATCAATCAATCAATCAATCAATCAATCCTTCTTTCTTTATTTTACAGTAACTAGGGCAGTATGGATGGTGTAATGGTTAACATTACTGTCTCACAGCTCTGAGGTAATGGGTTTGATTCCCACCATGGCTCTAACGGTGTGGAGTTGTATATTCTCCCTGTGCTTACGTGGGTTTCCTCCAGGTGCTCCGGTTTTATCCCACAATCCAAAAACATACTGGTAGGTTGATTGCTAACAGCAAAAAGATTAACCCAAATGTGCATTAGATGGGACAAGTGGTTCTTATCTGCCGTCAAATTCTAAGCTAATCCTTCTATTTTTCTTTTACAGCAACTCAGAAGAGAAAAGGCAATGAAAGAAGATGTTTGATCATTACTGTCGCCAATGCCCTCCTTGATTAACATTTTCTTAACATCTTTCAGAATTAAAGATCCATTCCCTTCCTTTCCCGCCCCACTTTTTTTGGTCAATTTTTGGAATAAATCCAAACCCAGTCACGGCATTTTGGCAAAACCAAAACCGGACGACAAATTAGAAGAGCCAAAACCAAAAACAGCAAAAATGGTCCAGCGCACATCTATAATTATAATGTTTGTTATATATGCTGTGTGATCTGTTCATTGTACTGTGTCCACTTCGCATTTAATATTTAACGGAGCTATTTTTCAAACAGGCCCAAACATTCCTGAATGAAGACAAGAATCCTGCTACAGGTTGTGAAAGCTTCAATAACAGGTAGGAGAAAGTACCACAGTCCACCAATAGTTTGTCCTTTAGACCCACAGCAAGCTTAAGCTAATTGAGAATACCTCATTACCACCCATGGCACCCATTGAGTCACAAGTGGAGATCTGGCTGACATCCATGTGACTCTGAATAGCCCCACAGAGCTGCATAAATGCTAACTTTCCTCTCTAACACATGTAGAAAAAGGAGGGGGATTTAACCCCCTATTGTACCTCAGCACACCGAATAATACCTGCAACAATATATGAAGACTATATGGTCATAGAAATTCAGAGATATTAGTTGCATGCATTTGCAAATACATGGGAGGCTGCTGGGCCACGTCACGGCTTCTCTGTTACCAGCAGTCCCTAACACTAAGGGGTTCACGTCCGGGGCGCAGTGCACCACAAAAAAACGTCCAGCCCAGGGCCCCCCCAGGGCATCACACGAAAATGGAAAAAGAGTGACAGTGCAGTGTAAAGTATAGCTGTGTGTGAGTAATCATTAAGTGTGGAATGAGAGGTTAAAATATATGTGAAAAAATACATGAATAATAAACAAACATAAAACGTGATGTGAAAAGCAACTATGGGTATTAAGTGGTGATGCCCTGAGGAGGCCCAGCCAGACCAGTCCCGGGGGCCGTACGCCCAAACGCTCACCCCAAATGTAAAATATACCAATTATAAGGCCTCATGATAAAGGCACATATATAATTTTGTCAAATGTAAGGCCTCATGATAAAGGCACATACATAAATGCATCCAAATTGAGAGCCAGCTTACCTGGGAGTCACCTCTGGGAACTCCAACTAGCACTACTAGAACCAGCATGCCCTACTAATGCTGGCTCCTTCATGCAACTCATAGCAAACAAACAAAAATGGCAGCTGCTCAATCAATCCAGCAGTACTAATCAGGTGCATGAAAGGGAGGGGTCACACTAAGTAGAAAAAGGAGGGGGATTTAACCCCCTATTGTACCGCAGCACACTGAATAATACCTGCAACAATATATGAAGACTATATGGTCATAGAAATTCAGAGATATTAGTTGCATGCATTTGCAAATACATGGGAGGCTGCTGGGCCACGTCACGGCTTCTCTGTTACCAGCAGTCCCTAACACTAAGGGGTTCACGTCCGGGGTGCAGTGCACCCCAAAAAAACGTCCAGCCCAGGGCATCACACGAAAATGGAAAAAGAGTGACAGTGCAGTGTAAAGTATAGCTGTGTGTGAGTAATCATTAAGTGTGGAATGAGAGGTTAAAATATATGTGAAAAAATACATGAATAATAAACAAACATAATGTGAAAAGCAACTATGGGTATTAAGTGGTGATGCCCTGAGGAGGCCCAGCCAGACCAGTCCCGGGGGCCGTACGCCCAAACGCTCACCCCAAATGTAAAATATACCAATTATAAGGCCTCATGATAAAGGCATAGTTGCTTTTCACATCACGTTTTATGTTTGTTTATTATTCATGTTTTTTTTCACATATATTTTAACCTCTCATTCCACACGTAATGATTACTCACACACAGCTATACTTTGCACTGCACTGTCACTCTTTTTCCATTTTTGTGTGATGCCCTGGGGGGGCCCTGGGCTGGATGTTTTTTTGGGGTGCACTGCGCCCCGGACGTGAACCCCTTAGTGTTAGGGACTGCTGGTAACAGAGAAGCCGTGACGTGGCCCAGCAGCCTCCCATGTATTTGCAAATGCATGCAACTAATATCTCTGAATTTCTATGACCATATAGTCTTCATATATTGTTGCAGGTATTATTCAGTGTGCTGAGGTACAATAGGGGGTTAAATCCCCCTCCTTTTTCTACTTAGTGTGACCCCTCCCTTTCATGCACCTGATTAGTACTGCTGGATTGATTGAGCAGCTGCCATTTTTGTTTGTCTCTCTGACACATGCGCAGTGTAAAACTAAGCAGATGCGGACGTTTCCGAGTGGCTCGGAATCAGGCCCTGTTTTGCATTTACATTCCATTAACAATACACACCAATCACAGTAATTCATTTCTAATATCCAAAATGCATTGCCTCGATAATATCAGTTATTACAAGCTTGTTACGTGTGAGGGTGAAAACAGCCTTTCTAACAAAATTTGATGGTTCCCAGAGGCAGAACATGACAATTTAACAGTAATTACTTGATAAGATTAATGTACTGTATGTTAATCCTAACTGATTAATTATTTCTTTTATATTGATGACAGTGTCCTTGATAGCACTGAACAGCTGTTGAATGAGAAGAAAGAATCTCTGGCATTCTGATGCTGCAGTGTAGTCAGTATGTTAGTATAATAAGGAATTTAATAGTGGATTGTTTAGAACATGAACCATTTGTGTTTATAAAATAATGGCCTATTACATTTTCAGAATGTTTGCACTTAAAAACATAAGGATGTGTACCAAAGTACTGAAAATCGTGTTCTGAAGAAATTAGAAAATACATTAAGGCAGTGGTTCCCAAACTTGTTCCTCTAGGCCAGGGGTTCCAAAATCACGATCCTCAAGGCACACTAACAGTCCAGGTTTTAAGGATAGCCATACTTAAGCACAGGTGTCTTAATTAGTACCTCGGTTATTTTGATTTAACCATCTGTGCTCAAGCATGGATATCACTAAAACCTGGACTGTGTGCCTTGAGAACCGAGGTTGGGGAACACTGCTCTAGGCACCCTAACAGTCCACGTTTTAAGGATATCCGTTGAGCACAGATGGCTAAATCAAATTGCCTGAGGTGCTATTTATGTCACTTGTGCTAAAGCATGGATATTCTTAAAACCTGCTAGGGTGCCTTGAGGACCGAGTTTGGGAAACCCTGCATTTAGGGTATCCAGTCACGTAGTCGACATTTACTATGTCAACACCACAATGTTAACTTTAGAATGTTGACATGGCTCAAAATATCGACAGACACGAGGTCCACAGCCTCAGAATGTCAACATGTTCACAATGAAAACAATCTGAAATTTTGCCATGTGAAATGTTGACATTATTAGAAATCTAAGAGGGTTATGGTGCATACACACTAGACGATATGCTCCCTGAGCGATATCGTCTAGTGTGTCCCCGGCAGGCTGTGCTTAATGTCGTTCATGACATTGAGCACAGCCGCTGAACGATATCATTAGCGATATCGTTCAGCGCCGGGCTCTCTCACCCATTCCCTGACATGCAGCAACCTGACGAGGTCGTCAGGTTGGCCTGCATGTCAGCGCGATGAACGATGATGACGAACGACCCGCGGGAACGCGCGTCGTCGTCACCGTTCATCTTTTTTGTGTTAAAAATGGACGATAAAGTGGACGACTGAACGATAACGATATCGTTATCGTTCAGTCGTCCACTTTAATCGCCCAGTGTTAGGCGTCAGGGGAGGAGAGGTTAAGGTTAGGCACTAGAGGAAGGGTTAGGGATAAGGGCTAGGGCAGGAACACCAGCACATGAGATCAGTCCACTAGAACTTATGGTCACATGATTGCCTGAACCTGAAAGAAGACGCTGGAGACGCAGCTGCCTCCAGGGCCAAGTAAGTAACCACTGAGCTACCAGGCACATTAGGTCGACCTTCTATCCTGATGACATGTCATCTGTGTAGATATGATAAATGTCGACATGGTCACTGTTGCCGTAGTCGACATGAGAAATGTCAACCTAACATACCACACCCTACATTAAAGATCACTCACAAACTGCAAAAATCTAAAACCACAAAGCAAAAATTCTGTCATGACATCATCCCCTAGATTGTAAGCTCCTAGGAGCAGGGTCCTCCTCCCCACTGTCTCACAGCCTTCTTCTTTAGAACTTCTATGACAGCCTTCACCTTCCCAGCTGTTTTGTGTATGGAGAATTGTGTTGCTAATTGTTACTTGTGCTCTGTTTATAAGTTGGTTACTGTATCATAATGTATTGTTCTGTGTACCCTTTACTGTATGTACGGCGCTGCGGACCTCTTGTGGCGCCCTATAAATAAAATGTAATAATAATAATAACTGAGAAATTGAGGGTTTAAAGAAAATTTTATAGATTTACAGACCAAGGGGGCAGCATTCTAAGGGCAATCCTTACTGGGTAAGGAATAAGTACACCTGCACACCTAGCTTTCCACTGAAGTATAGAAACAAAATTATTTTAATGACATGCAGGTGTGGAAAATGTGCACTAAAGGGTTGTTCCTGTGTAAGAAATTGCATTTTTTTTCTAAAATTCTAGACCGCCCTGGAGCCCCTTAAATAGAGGGCTCATCCCCTTATAACATGATGCTCTTCGCACACTCCACCAGCACTACTGTGTAGAACACACTTTTGTAGGTGCACTTCCTTCAATGTAACAGAAATCTACACACATACAAATCTGACACATGTAAAGACAGGTCAGACTTCCCCTCTCTCTCATGATTATTATAATCCAGAAACTAGGCTAAACAGAGGTTTATTTTAAAAGTGAAATGTATAATAAGTGGATGGAAATTACTGTGGTTAAAAATGCATGACTAATACACATGTAAATTACATTTGGACTCATTTTCCCAGTCCATATGTGTGGTTAAACCTTCATTGTCATTGAAATGGATACTGAAGCATAAAATAAATAATATTATGCAAATCTATCATAGGGAACTATTTTATTCAGCATAATGTCCCTTGCATTAATTTTGCAATTTAAAGGTGGCGTTGAGCATAATTTGTTAGTTTTTGTAATTAGTCCGCAAATGAACTGTAGCAACTAGACTAAGAACATGGAGCCCAGGTGGATCCTTGCTACAATGTGATTTTCACAGATTGATTAAGTGGTTTGCCAAAGGTCGGACACAGCATGTCTTGTCTTGCTATTTCTTGGATAATAGTCCAATGCCTTAGCTACTGAGTCACTCCTTTCCCATTCATACTTTTGAATTGGCTGTTATGTAACACGTTTACAATCTGCCAACATTCTAAGATTTTATGGAATTTTTTGATATAATGTATGAACCCTTGAACCCTTAGATTGTATCCAACTAATAAAATTACCAGTCAGTGCTATCTGGTTTTACACTGACTATCTTATGTTATTGAGTAATTGTTATATCGCTAAATGTACTCTGTGAACTTGTGTTACCCTGGGAGATGTCAGATCCTTTTTTTATACAGCATTACAATCCAGTACTTATCATACTGGGACAATAAAAGGGGCTAGGGAAAGTTTTAGGCTAATCCATTGGGACAATATACAAACCACTCCTATTTGGGTGCGTGTAAATGGAATTTCTCAACAGTCTGTTTTTTAAAAGTCTGAGTGACATGTTTGAATACTGAGCATGTACATAGCTGTGGATATGAATACAGGTTATTTAGAATTACAATTCGATTTTACCATTTCACTGTATTAGATGATTTTCATACTGTCTGTTACACACTGCTGTATAAAACTAAAAATAGGTAAAGTTCCATAGTAGGAATAATTTTATATATTTCCAAACATTAAATAATTCCCCCTTAGAATGTAAGCTCCTATGAGCAGGGCCCTCTACCCTCTTGTGCATCTCCTTACTCTACCTTCACCTACTTCTTTCTCTCTACCAGGGCACCTAACACTTGGTTGCTTTGCATTGTTGCTTATCTGGGTGTTATGGTCGTGAATGTAGCAATGTATATTATCCATGTCCTGCAATGTACTGTACTGTACTGTAAGTCACTGTAAATCAATCTATTTGTTTATGTACTTTGTAAGGCGCTGCGGAAAACTTGTGGCGACATATAAATAAATGATAATAATAATAATAATAATAATAATAATAAAGCTGCACTATCATGTAAGATCCCCCACTACTTTTCACATAAAAAATAGGGGGTGGGGGTACTGTGTGCTGGTGTCGTGTGGGTGGAGGGTTGTGAGCCGGAGGACCAATCAGAAGCCACAACAAAGAGTTGCGCTTTGTGATTAATTTGCATTTCACATTGTGGGTGGGATGCAACAAGCCCAAAATGCATTTCAAACTCAGAAAACTGCAGTTTCAGACGTTTGACCACAATCCCCATATGCATCAGGCTACGGACAACATAACTTTTATGAGCTTGCACCACACAGGCAATGCCATCTATAGATGTTAATAAACGTGATGCTTGATACATCTCGCCCTCTATGTGCTCTATCTTTTTATAGTATATGAGACCCTATGTAGGCATTTAGTTTCAGTCATCTCAGGAACAGGTCAGAGGAACATGAAACGTTGGGACCCAATAATGAAACTTGCTGATCTACTGAATGTTCACTGCAGGATGGAGAACTCCATTGGCTGCATGCCTCCAAGTACTACACAGTATTAACATTGAATTGAATGAAATTGTCTTGTATAACCTAATGTAATTGTAAGCTCTTCAAGGTGGAGCCCATTTTTTGCCTGTGCCATAATTTTTTTTGTAAGTGCTGGTTGCGGAACACTGATGTACCGGGGTTGTAGTGTGCTATGGAAATGCCGGAAGGCAGTTGCCGCTATGTAAAATGCTACTTACCACATTTTTACACACACCAGCAGTAGAACTGTAAACATGATGTATTGCCAGCGCTCCTAAAAGGCTTAACATTAAAATTCTAAAAATTATAATAATCTAGTAGGTGCTAATTATAATTGATTACTACAAGGATATAAAAAGAGATTCTATCATCGCTTGTAATCTGGATAAAAAAAATGATAATAATAATATATTGTACTGTAAATTGAAAATGAATCTGGATACAAGTCCACTTCCAGTTCAAATGTATGCTATCCCCAATCTAGAGAACTGACGCGTTTCTCTGCACTTTCCATCAGAAATTAAATACAAAAGCTGATAGGTGTAAACTTTCTGCACAGGTTTCGGAAAGGTATGTTGAAACACTTCATTGTTGCCTCAGGGAAGGCAGTCCCAGTCCAATTTATAAGATATGGAGAGTACCCTAGGTGCATAAAATGTAAGAGAATTTCTATCACATAATATGAAAATTAATATATTTTTCATTGATTCCAATTAAAGAACTCACAAAACAAATTTACAATTGTTTGCTTTCTGCTATCAAATACTGTACAGTGATCCATTTGTTATTATAGCTAATACCTCCTCTGCTTTCATAGAAAATTAAGCACGTACATGTTCAGTCGCTGTGGTGCTGGAGGTTTTCGTGTTGGAGTAGTGGGAGGTGACTGAAGAAATGGAAGTTATAATGAAAACAATGATAGTGATTAGTACTAAGTTGTACACCTCAGGGGGAGTTTCATCAGAAGACCCAAAGCTTCCTAAGGAGTTCAAGGGTAAGCAGAAGTAATCCTTAATATATACTCATCTCTTTGCACTCAGTGTTGTTGCAGTCAGCGGTGAAGGAGCACACCTTCCCTGATGAAGTTCACAAATAGATCATTTTATTACAATGTAAACTACAAGGGCAATACAAAGAGTAAAGACCATTTGCACATTCCTGCCGTGCAGGTCATTCACCCTTCCCAACTCTTGGTCAGGCGGTCTCCCTAGCCTATTTTCTAAGTGCACTGTTACAATGGTCACTACGATACAAAATCCCACTGACTGTGAAGTGGGGAGTGTTATTCCATTCTTGAATGTGCAGAAAGTTAGACCTGTTGAAATGTAGCAGGTGTATGGTGATGTGCAAAAGTGGAGTGAATTGTTCAATAATGGACGAACAAAAATTCATGAGCGACTGGGACGCCAATCACTTGTCCCGGTTTTGGGTGGGAGGTTTTTGATCATCCACTCTATAGTCCAGTCCTTCCTCCAAAAAATGTTCCACTTTTCACTAAGCTTAGAGAGTTCCTGGAAAGAAAACGTTTTGGAAGTGATGATGAGATGAAGTTTGAGGTCATCAACTGGTTCAATGGATGGGAGGCAGCCAAGTACACCAAAGAGATTCTAAAGCTTGTAGACATACTGTATAAAATAAATGCTTAAATGAAAAAGGTGCTTATGCAAAGACATAGATAAAGGTACTCTGTTAAAAAAAAAAGAACAAAAAATTGTTTTTTGTTTTTGTACAGGTAAACAGTCTTTATTTTTGGATTGCCCTCAAATTTATAGTAGTGTTTAAATAAAGTGAAATGTACGATAATGAAAGTTCTGCAAGAAACAGAGAAATTAACAGTACAAAATTGATAAATTACTAATTGTGCCCTTGGGCCACAAGTAACCACCAGCGGTAAGATATTATTTATACACTTGTTTTTATTATGTTGTACCACTTAATAGTTCTCAGTCAGTATAACTAATGTAAAAATGATTATCCATGAAGGCCTGTTTGAAATAGATTTCCTTAATGATCATGTTTATCTCTGGGAGCCAGGAGTATATAATTAGAATAGAGGTGATTGGAAAATTATTCCTGGTAACATTTTCTACAAGAAAAAATAAATTGGCTAAGTCTTCAAGATCAGTTCAGTACTACTCGAAAACTGCAATTCACTTTCAGTTGAATTAGAAACATTTAATTTACTTTTGCCCCTTGTACATGAAGAGACAGTGTTCTATGGGGCAGATGTATCAAGCTTTGGAGAGAGATAAAGTACCAGCCAATCAGCTTCTAACTGTCATTTTACAGGATGTGTTTGAAAAATGAAAGTTAGAAGCTTATTGGTTGGTACTTTATCTCTCTCCGCTTTATCTCTCTGTGTACTTAACATGGGTTGTTTCAACTATTTTGTATATTGTATATCGCGCTTAAGACAAAAAAGGGCTGTGATTATTTATTTATTCTCTGACAAATGGAGTGCACATGTTTTATCACTACTACATATTTCATTTGAAAGACCCCCAGTTTCCCACAACGCTAAACAGTGGGTAAAAACAAGCATATATAAATCAAGAACATGCAAGGTACATAAATTAAATATGGATGGGAAAACAAGGGTTACTTAGGGTCCTACCAATGAAATGGTTTACAATAGGGTGGTGGAAGGGCGGAGCTTAGCAAAGAGGAATCAGTGTGGCTCAGGGTTAGTAAGTTCTTTTTAAGAGTGTTTCAAGATTTAAAGGCCGTGGGAGAGTTTGATCAGGCATGGTAAGGAATTCTGCAGATTATTAATATTATCTTTTATTTATATGGTATTAAGTGTATGTAGCACCACACAGGATAAGCAAGTAATTCAGTATGAAAGTTCAATAACACCACACAAGGTGATATAATAATAATAATAATAATAATAATAATAATAATCCAACAATGTGAGTGACCTTAAAAACAATATCATCAATTGACCCAATGCCCTGGGGTGGGCAGACAGAAAGGATCACAGATATTGACTGTGACTGGAGCGCACTGGAGAAGGGGATAGTGCAGGAAAACAACAAGAGGGTAAATTAGAGATTTGCTGTGAGAGCTACAGACTAATTAGGTCAGAGTATAACTTGGTGGTGAACTGGGAGGAATGAGAGGAGAGGGCAGAGAGATGAGGCTTTGAAGAACAGATAGGTGTTCAGTAAACATGAGTTACAGGGAGGAAGTAATCAATGCAGAGGCCAAGGTAACAGATACAGAAGAGAGAGTAAGAGAGTGAGTATATATTGAGGTGAAGTCAAAGTTATAGGAAGAAGTGATGCAATGCTTTGATAGTTAGGGTGTGTTTAAACTGGATTCTGTAGATCATTAATGAACAGAATAGGTTTTGTATTTGGGAATGAGAAAAGGTTATTAGATAGGATACCAGGTGCAGGTCAGAAGCAGATGTAAGAAGGCATTATAGAGTTATTCTAGATGAGGTTTAAGGGGTGGTGATATACCAATGATTTGTAGAGTGGTTCAGTGAATGTGGAATTGCCAAATTATTATGGATATATGAGGGAAAGGAAGGTCAGATGGGGGGAGAATGGTGAGAAATGATGAGAGAATGGATTATATATGTTCTGGTGTAACACACCATCAATCAATTAGGAAATCTTTGATCAATTTGTGCAATTTATATACAGAAATTGATTGCAATGGGCTCATGTACTTGCACTATGTAGGAATTAACACCTTGGACATTGTTCAGAGTCAGTCTGAAATGTAATCACAATTTACAATATTTTAAAAAGCCACTCCCTTGAGGCCTATACACAATATACTCGAGCTGTAACTCCCCTTGTCATACCTGGCTGAGATGAGACTGGATGGCTCCCTCTTCCTCCCCTTGTAATACATGGCTGAGATGAGACTGGATGGCTCCCTCTTCCTCCCCTTGTAATACATGGCTGAGATGAGACTGGATGGCTCCCTCTTCCTCCCCTTGTCATACCTGGCTGAGATGAGACTGGATGGCTCCCTCTTCCTCCCTTGTAATACATGGCTGAGATGAGACTGGATGGCTCCCTCTTCCTCCCCTTGTAATACATGGCTGAGATGAGTCTGGATGGCTCCCTCTTCCTCCCCTTGTCATACCTGGCTGAGATGAGACTGGATGGCTCCCTCTTCCTCCCCTTGTAATATATGGCTGAGATGAGACTGGATGGCTCCCACTTCCTCCCCTTGTAATACATGGCTAAGATGAGACTGGATGGCTCCCTCTTCCTCCCCTTGTAATACATGGCTGAGATGAGACTGGATGGCTCCCTCTTCCTCCCCTTGTAATACATGGCTGAGATGAGTCTGGATGGCTCCCTCTTCCTCCCCTTGTCATAACTGGCTGAGATGAGACTGGATGGCTCCCTCTTCCTCCCCTTGTCATACCTGGCTGAGATGAGTCTGGATGGCTCCCTCTTCCTCCCCTTGTCATACCTGGCTGAGATGAGACTCGATGGTGACTAATGCAATATGTTAGAAGTAAAGTGATCACTTTCCAGGTGATGCTTAATATTTTTTGGTTGCCCCTGTTTTCCTGTAAATATTTGTTAATAAGCATGCCACTTAGAAATGTATGTGTAGGCTTCCCTTTACCTAATTGTGATTGATTTATTCTTTATTTATGAAAAATGAATGTTCCTTGGAGCAGAGGCGGATCAAGAAAGGGTCCGTGTGAAGGCTCCATATGGGTATGCGCTGATCTCCGGGAAAATGTTGCAGGCACCATCTTCCCAGTGATTTTTGTAATATGGATGCGCAGATTTCCAGAAACATGTTCTGGTGATATCTATAGAGCAGATAGAGAGGTATGTATTGTGAATAGGTACATAATGTGCGGTGTGGGCCCCTCTGCATCGCATACCCTGCACCCAATATAGATACACTCATACCTTGACGTGTAAAGTTTTTTAAAAGAACTACTGCCGCTATTTTACTAAATTTGAATAAATGGGTGTGTCTTCACAGTTGCAACCAATCATACGCAATCATCACTAGCAGCTTTGCAATCATCACTATCAACTTTACACCAAGGTCAGAGCCAATGCTAAGCAGACCCCTTCAGGAGGATGCATTGGAGACTTCGGCAGCCATGTTAGTCTCAATTTACGATTACACACCCACACCACACACTCTCTGTACTTTTGTTACACTTATATACCTACTGCAGTCGCATTCATGCCTACTTCCCATGATCCTGTGTCTATTCCAGCCCGGTCTAAGCCCCTAGTCACAGAGAGTCTTTAGTCAGACTTAAGACAAAAAAAGACAAAGATTCCGAAGTGTTGTACATATGCAGTGCACAAAATCACAATGTGAGGCTCAAATTGTGTTTAAGACTGGCTCTGAATAAGGCCCCCTGTGTGCACTTTAATAAGTGTGGAGTTATTTGTGGTAAAAACAAAATCTTGCACTGTATGAATGCACTGTATAAATGAGTAGATTTGTTTTGCAAGTTCTTTAATTGAGTCAGGGAATAGTACGATGAATAACAAAACCCTAACAAATTTATCTCCTCATTGGATTGTTTATATTATAATCCAATTATTCATCTACAGGAGTGACTACGCTTACACAGTGTTGGAGGAAGTGATACTCTAAATGCAGAAGAGAAAGACAAAGGAATGAAATCATTCGGAAAGTTGTATTGTTCTTTTTTGTATAATACACATTTCTAGTAAAATCATTACATTGTACATGCTGTCCACAATAATAACATGCATTGATGTTGCGGGATGCAGTTCATTTACCGATTTACCGGCGTCCAGAATGCCGGATGTCGGAATCCTGACGCTGGAAGCCCGACTCTGTACTAAAGATAGGCGTCTAAATACTGATGCCTATCTTTAGCCAGATGCCAAATTCCTAACGCCCGGAATCCCGAACGAAGGTAAGCAGGGACTGTTAGCTGTTAGCCGCAGGGGGAGGGTTAGTTTTAGGTACCCCTGGGAGGACAAGGTTAGGCACCCCCTGGGGAGGGTTAGGGTTAGGCTAGGGGAAGGGGTGGGTTAAGGTTAGGCACCCCCTGGGCAGGGTTAGGGTTAGGCTAGGGGAAGGGGGGGGTTAGGCGCCACTGGGGGGAGGGTAGAATTAGGCACCCCCCCTGGGAGGGTTAGGTTTATGGTGTTAGGGTTAGTCACTACCAAGGTGGGGGTTAGGGTTAGGCACCATTAAGGGAGGGTTGGGGTTAAGGGGTTGAGAGAGGAGGGTTAGCGTACTTACCAACTCCAATCGGGATCCTGGCGGTTCGGGCTTCCAGCGTCTGTTTTTATTCCGCAGGCAATACATCCAGCGTCATTACATACTGATTCCGGCAACACAGAACATTGCTTTATTATTTCACACACACAAACAAGTTTGAAATTTAAACATAATTTCATAGAGAGGTGCGTTTGTCAGCACAATCTTCCATGCATCAGTTTGACAGGACCTTCACCTCATTAAGGGCTTGATTCAGAGATGGCTGCAATATAGATGTTGCACGAAGAGCAATTGTTTTGCAAATGTGTATGCTTCAAAGCCGCACAGCATACCAGCGGCAATGGATTATCAATGGCGGTTGCAGAAAAGATTATTTGCAAAGTGCGTGATAGGTAGTCATCATTCCAGTGGTAGGTTAACGGGGGGGGGTTAGAAAAATGCAAGTGTTGGGACCGCTTTCAGGGCATGCTCTGCTGGGCCTCTGTGAATCCATTCAAAGCTGCTGCGTACGGAATCACAGTCATGATGGAATTTGCGTCCAACTCTGAATCATGCCCTAGAAGTCCCTTGTCCACTAAAATAACATTTACATAAAAGAATAAAGTATAAACCACAGAAGAACCACATATAAATGCTATGGGGTTATTATATTTTATTTCTAAGGCACCACAAGGGTTTTGTGGCACCATACATAGGTAACAACGTACAGAATTAGATGGGTATATATATACAGTAAACAATATAGACGGATACAGGTAGTAAACAATAGATAAAAATTAATTACCAGTTGCATAATGAATAACTACATAACATAACCAGTGTTCTCAACAGAAAATGTTTACAGCTGGGTGGCATCAAGTAGTAGCCGGGTGGGGGTTTTCACAATAATGAAATGTCGAAATCCTGACCTTATAGTGCTTTAAACTTCAGGTTAACATTTTATATTAATTTTCCTCTACTTCTTAGAGGCCTAGTCATCCCAATCAGGGACGTAAATGGCCCGGGCCCAGGGGAAGGGGGTGTGGTCTAACCACAGGCGGTGTGGCCACAATGCCTTATGGAAAAAACAAGAAAAAACAACTTTTTTGCGTGCCGGGAAGGGGGCACTGTGAGCCCCTCAGCCCACTGCAAATCCAAGTGGGTGCGCAATCAGCGTGATTGCCCCCCCCCCATAGGCAGAGGAGACTGCTGCTGCTCAGCAGCAGCGAGCAGTCTCCCACAGCAGCCCAGCACACAGCCAGGTGGAAACTTATCTTCGTATTCAATTGCAAACACATTTTTCGCGTACGCGAAATCGCAATACAATATAATAGGCGAAAAAGATTCGCCTCTGAAATGGTGGAGAAAAAAAGTGGAAAATCGCTATTTTGGGATGCAAAGGTGGGGAAAACATTCGGCACCCTTGGGACAGCCCCCCAAAGGATAACTGTGTAAAAAAACCTAAAAAAAAAGTGAGGAACACCCTAAAAAGCACTTTCAAAATGGCGGCGAAAAAGTGCAAAGTGGGGGTACAAACTTAAAAACTAATGAAATAGACTTTTGGGGGGTCTGCAAGTAGGACTGATCTGTTTTTTTGTGAGGTGCTTGCTGAAGGTGCGTTTTTTATGTTTTTTAAACTTTACTTTAGCAACTTTAAATCATGCTAGCACCCATTTTCAAGTACCCCAAATTTGACAGAACTACTTATTTTCAGCAAAAAAAACTGCTTAATGCTATTCTTCACCACTTGTGCAAAGAAGCTAATTAGAAGAAATTGACACACCTTAAGTACCCCAAATAGCTTTATTAGGGCTATTCGGGGGCATGTACATTGATCCCCATTGTTAGTGCATCTTTTAGGGGGTGTCAGGCTGATTTTCCCAATTCTGACAACAATTTTTGCCTGATTTGCATTCACCGGGTTGTGTTTTCGTGTCTTTTGGAATTGAATAGGGCGAATCGCAGGTACGCGCACGATAAGTTTCTGCGGCTAAAATACGCGATGTAGACGAAAAGTCCAGCATGCAAAACTTTACTGCATACACGAAACTAATTGAATAAGGGCCGATGTCGCAATTCATAATGTTGAAATTAGAATGTCAACATAGTCATAATGACAGTGATCATGTTGACATATTCATCTTTTTGACATTCAGCATCTCGACACTGATGAAATGTTGACATGGTAAGATTGTTGACAATGTCTTTTTGACATTAGTCTAACCCTAACCATTTCAGTGTATCGAAATTTTATATGTCAACATCTTGTCCATGCCGAAACTAAGGGGCTACTAAAGGTCAATTTTTTTGGTCCTTTATCCTTCAGTTTTGCAAACTGACCATTTTCTAAAGTCAAAACTGTTGGCAAAACGTCCAAAACCCCGACTTTAGAACACGTTAGAACATCGGAGCAACTGTTGATTTTTTTTTTACATGTATAGGAATAGAATCCTGAGATTTACTAAGCATCGTATTGAAATCTGACAAAAAAATTACCCAAAAACTACTGTAAACCCACCCAAACAATAGACCTGCCAGCGAGTTTGGGTAAATCCTTAAACAGATCACTATAAAAATAGAAAAAGAAGTGTGGTGTCACCCCAAATCCATCAGCCCCAGAGCTTTGAGCCTAGTCTAGTATTGGAAAATAGGGAAAAAAACGGTAAGAGGTTCCCATTATTTTCAAAAACCCAGCACCTGGCTGAACCAGCAGAGGGGCTGATGATATAGCAGAGGGACACAGTGTGGGGTCTCCTTTCCATAACAGCAACCAACATTAATCTCATAAGCCCAGGGCTTGAATTCCTAGGGAAGTGGGGACCCCCAAGAATTTGTGGTCCCCCTCCCCAAGAATATGTGGTCCCCCTCCACTGGGTGTGGAGGTAATTGTAATTAAAGAGCTAAATAATATTGTTTTTTACTGGTGGCCTACAAGAACCAGCAAGCCTTTCCTGGCTTGATGTCACTTGCCGAACCACAGTGCCATGCGCAGTGCCAGCATGCCCAGACATTAAGGACCTGCTGGCTTCTGTAGTCCACCTGCACAAAAATGATTACAATAAAGACAGTTTTCACACACCATATGTTGTAGTAACTTATTAAATATACACCCCCACACACATCACTGTCAATCACCAATATATATCAATCCCCAATTTATTACTTACAAAATGCTGCAATCAGGTATTTTCATTCCATGTAGCATCCACTGTCAGTGGCTGAGCATCTGTGAAGGCAGCTTCTTCTTACCCATAACCAATCAGCATCTAGCTGTTCTTTTATCAAGTAAATTCTACAAAATAATAGCTAGAATTGATTGGTTGCTATGGGTAACTTCTACACCTGTATTATACATCTCCCTCTACACATCTACATTATGCAATTCCTACACACAGGTAAGAAATCATACAGAGATGACAGAGAATGGGATGAAATTTGTCTTTTACAGTATACTGTATGAGGGTCTAAGGCAGGGGTGGGGAACCTTTTTTCTGCCGAGGGCCATTTTCATATATATAACATTATTCGCGGACCTGGTGTATGCCACACCCCCTCCGTGTGACGTTATAGCCACAATCACCGGTAATTACAGCAATGGAAGTGGATAGATCCCCTTCAGTTTTTGTACACTGACATCAGCTACTGTCATACGTCATTCCCTACCATCCATGTGGGCATAGAGGGGGAATATAATCATGTAGCGAGCCACCAAGCCCGAAGCGTGGTGAGCGAAGCTAGCCCACAAGGGGAAAAGTTTCTTTTTTTGGTGGACTGTATGGGCAGGGAACCACACTTCCACCCTCAGGGGGCGATTCAGACCCGGACGCAACACTGCGCTCGCATGCACGCAGCCCCCAAGGGGCTGAGTATGAGATCGCACAGCAAGACATAAGGACGCCCTCTATGTCTTAGCGTGCGGCGGCAATGTTTTCGCAAGCCAGTGTAATGACGCCCACTTGCCCTTCATTACGCACGTCATCTCCAGGAAGTGTGTATTACAATCAGTAACATCGGGAACCATTGGAGGCATATGCAGTGCTTTTGGTAGACCCTACCCTACCGCAAGCACTGTGAGTGCTTCAGTCAAAAAAACCCCCAGGTGACGTGTACAATAACGCAGCCTTGTAATTATGGCCACCCATAAAACGCACTTTTGCCTCTCAGACACGCCTGCATTTGCACTACAACTCCCCCATTTTCCAGCACCTTCCCCTGTCACCACCCACACAAGGCACATTCTGTCAGTCAAACTAGCAGGCCTTCTGTGTTATCCTAGTGATCGCTTCCTGAACGCTATGACTGGCTCGCGCTTGTGCATTTTTCCGCATATGCATGCGCAGAAGGGCAACAATTGCCCATAGCATGCGAGCGCAGCGTTGTGTCCGGGTCTGAATCGGGCCCTCAGTCCACGTCACTTCCAGGTGCTGAAACTGAAGGGGAAATATACCTTTCCTTATGGCAATGCCCGGAGCATCCTGAGGATGCACCGGGGAGCTGTAAGGGCAGTGATGTGACCGTCTGAAGTGTCCTAAGGATGCTCCAGGTGGCACTGCTGCATAGATTTTGGCTGCAGGATGCCATTCTAGGCACCCTGCTAGCCAGATGAGGCTAGCAGAAAAAAAGCTTAGAGGGCCAGACCAAATGATTCCGCGGGCCTTATACAGCCCCCGCGCCTGAGGTTCCCCATCCCTGCTCTAAGGTATACTTGCCGACTTATACAGGTGGGCGGAGTTGGGGCCGGCTGGATCGCGTCATTAAGCCCCGCCTCCATGCGGTAATTCACCGCCACGATGCATATTAGAATAGAATTGATTCATTAGGCCCTGCCCCCATAGCACGGATCCGCCTATCCCCGCTAATATTCTCCCCATTCTGCCCATTTCACTAGGAAGTGGGCAGAATGCGGGAGAGGTGCCTACCCTTCCAGGGGGGTGGGGATGTTACCCGAAAAAAGGGATCATCCAGCGAATTCCGGGAGGGTAGGCATGTATGGTCTAAGGGGCCCATGTAAAATAATCACGGCTTAATTTAATGGGATCATTCTCTGAAAAGCTAGTGTTTCTGGATTCGGTACACATGAGTCAGACTGACGTCCCCATTGATAATAATATTGTCAGCACTAATTAGCCCTTTGCAGGAGATTTCTGTGAAATTTTCCTTCATTAGGCTCTTAGTGCATAGCAGCAGAACATAAGGTTATGCAGAAAATGCAGTTTCTACATCATTTTATGAAAATAGGTCCCTAAATGTGAGTCCCATTCACACTTACAAACAAATGGTAATGGACAGTACAGACAAAGAGGTTTAGAAAGGAGTCTGTGAGAGATAATGTAGCCGGAATAGAAACTCCGCTGGGTTTGATCCTATAAGTCTTTGTTCTCATATAATGGAAGTTGAGGTCTATATACTTATGAACTAAAGGATATTGTTCTCATGGAGAAACCACCTACTGTATGATTAGCAAAATAGATGGTCAGGTATTAGTGTGAGAAGCACAACCCTGTATGGCTTTTGCCTTTTATGTCAAGACCATACAAGTCACAGATAACATGCAGCTTTGATGTTGTAGTAGTCAGAGCAATTGTCCAGTCTGTGTGTAATTGGTTTGATCTTTTGCTACCTCTGTAGCTGTACACAGTGAGGTCATACTCTGCTGCACACTGCCTGTCTGGATGAAAGGCCTCTGTGTATACCTCACTTGCTAAATAATATACATTATAGCGTATTGAGTAATAAGATTTTAGTGAAAGTGTTAATACATTTGATACATAAAAGTAACTTATGCCATCTCTGCCTCGAAAGAACAAGTCAAGTCAAGGTGAAAACATAAGGGTGGATAAAATATTTCCCAGTAACACTTTTCCTTCCCAGTGTATAATTCAATTCACACCAAGGGCCTGGTTTGGAGTTGGACGCCAGTCCAAAAGCGGACACATCCTGCGATTATTAGCAAACTGCGCATGCGCCAAGGAAAGCCATCACAGACTGTGGATGTTCCGCACTATTCATACACACCTTGATGGAGGATCACGCCCTGTGCGACCACTTCTCTCTGTCTGTGCAATGGCCATTTCTGGGAGGTAACTGGGCGGTCATTGTGCGGAGTGTTGTGGGCGGCTAGGCTGAGATACAGAGCTGGGATGTCTATGTTAGACGGATCTGACAGAAATCCAGGGGCTAGTGCGGCCATACTCATAGAGACGGAGGGATACTCACATTAGTTTTGCATCTGACTCAGATTCAGTCCCCACATGCATAATAAATTTGGCTATTCAGATGGCCATTATCACTCATCTTGGGAGCCACCTTGTACAAATAATTGTTGAGTGTTCAATACCACACCCCTATATGACTGACAAATGTCATGCATGGTTAGTGGCAGCATTAATACTGGTGGTGCTCAGGCACCCACAGAGCTGACACCTATGCCACTCACTATGCCTTATTTGTTCTGCTCTCACTGTAAAAAAAGGACATAAAAGTCAGCTTAAAGCATTAAGGCATTCCTATTACCAGGGTATTTGGAGCCCAGGGCAAGATGAAAAATGGAGTCCCCTCCACACTCATTTCCCCACATTTTCATTCCATATGCACCTTAATGCCCCCAGTAGTAGTGCTCCTTATGCAATGTCCCTAGTAGCAGTGCCCCTCATGCAATGCCCCCAGTAGTAGTGCTCCTTATGCAATGTCCCTAGTAGCAGTGCCCCTCATGCAATGTCCCCAGTAGCAGTGCCCCTTATGCAATGCCCCCTGTAGTAGTGCCCCTCATGCAATGTCCCCAGTAGCAGTGCTCCTTATGCAGTACCTCTTAGGCAATGTCTCCTGTTGTAGTGCACATTATGCAGTGCCCCTTATGCATTGCTCTCTGTTGTAATGCCCCTTATGCATTGCCCCTATTATTGTGCCCCTTATGCAATGCCCCATGTTGTAGTGCACATTATGCAGTGCCCCAGTAGTGCCCCTTATGCAATGCTCCCTGTTGTAGTGCACATTATGCAGTGCCCCCAGTAGTGCCCCTTATGCATTGCCCCCAGTTGTAGTGCCCCTTATGCAGTGTGCCCATATGTAGTGCCCCTTATACAGTGCCCCCAGTATTCACTGATGGCAGTGGCCTCTTTCAGCAGGATAATGCATCCTGCCACATTGAAAAAATTGTTCAGGAATGGTTTGAGGAGCATGACAAAAGTTCAAGGTAACAGTACAATGAAACAAAGAATCACATACAGGTGCACATTGTCTCAAAATAATTAATTAAAACATAACTTTTAATATCTCGTTAATATCCACATAAGTGGTTGGTTAAAGCACAGCAAAGCAAAAAAACAAATATAAATAATTTTTTTTTAATTATATGCAAAAATGAACGTATGAAACTTAAATACACAATCGTGCTCAGTCTCAATGTCTCTTATTTTTACTCTTAATTGTGTTCTCTTGTGTGTGAATCCAATTGATATATTTAGCTTTTTAGAGCGATATATCATTGCTCCTATATTCACATCTGTGCATTTGATGATAGTGTCATAATAATCAGGTTTGGCTCTAAATCATGTTAACCAGATAGATACCTATGCTAATTTGTAATGTGTATCCACAGTGTATTCCACAGTGCAGGCCAGTGACACCTATGTCTTCCAACATCCAGATAGAGCGATATTTAAATTACATAGAGCGTCCCTTAATCACATGGAACTATTATCCTGTCAAGTTTGCCTCTTCTTCAGAGATTCTCTAATAGACCCTCCAATTATAAGATATATTGAGGAGACTTATTTAGGAGTTATAAATGTCCACTCCAAACATCAGTTCTCCACTTATTATCAGAGGTCTCTATCAGTGCTATGTATTTTCTCTCTTATCCAGTATTAGAATAATGGTATATAGAGAAATACTGCAGTATGATGTAATTTAAACTTTAGTTTAAAAATAAATCATCCTTGGTCTCAAACACTTTGAAGCAGATTTTCAATTACCAGATATATCATAAAGTAAACCATGTGTTGCTCCTGATTTTATATACTGTGATCACCTTATTTATTCATATAGTTGCTGGTATACAGGATGTTTAAATTTGAAGCTGCATGTTCACTAATATAATTTTATTACAAGTCATGAAATCTTGGGGCAATCTACTATACAACTGGAGTACTACAAAAGTTCATCTGTACTAGGGATGTATAGGCTCGGATTAGTTAAAATTTTCCCGCCAAATTTGGATTTTTCTCGCCACAAATCGGGTCTCTGAAAAAGGCAAAGCGTCATCTTTCATGGACAAGCATCACCTTTCATGGACTTTTGTCCAGGAATGATGATGTTTGTCCATGAAAGATGACGTTTTGCCTCTTTCTGGGACCCCATCTTTGGCGGGAAAACTCCTAAATTGCCAGGAAAATCCAAACTAATCCGAGCCTGTACATCCCTAAATTCTGTACTAGTCTTACCCTGTGTGATTGTACATGAACTTGTGACTTAGGTATCCTATCACTCCATATTGTCACTTAATTCTATTTGCGGTATCACGTAATTCGTTCCCTTATTCTGATACACAATGTGCCTAATAGGTTAGCATTTATCACAATCTTTTAAATAAATCCCAATTAGACCTCAAGTCCAGCTCACTGACACAGCCTCCATCATATTCGTTCTCATATGAATCTGTTAACGTGGCTTATGGCGGAGGCAGCTGATCTATGTTTGTCTGCACTGACTCTGCAGCGTCGTGCAGCATCCAGCTCGCTCCTTACAACCGCAAGGTCTAATCACATAACACCTTGATCATTACTACCCACATATCAAATTTCATACACAACATTTGTATTTGACATTATATGGCTGGCACTGCTGAATGCCTGATGCGCGTTTCGCTAGTGCTTTCTCAAAAGGGCAGAACCGAATGACCCACCGGACATGCCTTAAGTAGCTCTGTCAACCTATAGCAATCAATCATCAGTGTGATGTGATTGACACCTCAAACAAGCAATCACGGGAGGTGGTATGCCTCTATGGTACATCAATATCTTGTAACAATCTTGGGAGATTCTGTCACATTATTAAAACAAAGTATCACAGTATAATATAATATATTATTCAAAATTCTCAGTACGAACTGAGACATTGTGGTCTCAAAAATAACATATATATCCCTGGTGCAACCCCCCCTTTCCTATTTCCCCTTCCCCTTTAAACTTGCAACTTAAAAAGTTCAAAGTGTTGACTTGGAATCCATATTCCCCAGATCTCTATCAGATCGAACATATATGGGGAGGGCTGAAAAAACAAATCTGAGCCATGGAGGCCCCACCTCGCAAATTACAGGACTTAAAGGATCTGCTGCTTACATCTCGGTGCCATATAGAAAACCTTCAGAGGTATTGTGGAATCCATGCCTCCATGGGTCAGAGCTGTTTTGGTGGCACGAGGGGGACCTACACAATATCAAATATTAGGCAGGTAGTTTAAATGTTATGGCTGATCGGTGTATATACTACCCCCCACTCTGACTGCTGGTAGCCCCATCTCTCCCCCTCCTGCTCTATTCCATCCACTCTCACTCTCCTCTGTCCCATCTGCAACCCTCCCAGCTCCCCCCTGCTCTTTTCCATTCCCATCGCTCTGTTGCACCCCTGCCTTAATAAATAACGCTGGTATTCATATAAAATCACAAAGGACAGATTTCCCAGTAAGAGCAGCACTTTGTGATAGGACTTCCTGGTTTATGACCTAGAAGTCTTTCTGCACATATATCAACTGAAGCACGTGCCGTAGGGGGTGCTGGCAGGGATCCGATTGGATCCCTTAATTGTGAAGATACAATTTCACCAGTATCGCTCCACTTGTGCCTTGAGCCTCTGTAGGAAGAAGGCAGAGAGAGAGGATGAGCAATCATACAGGGAATAAAAGAGCTGCACTACTTTTTCTTACAGTATCTCCAGAGACAAGAAGTGGGGCTGCCTCCTCCTTTTTCCCTGCTCCATGTCACCGCATCAGTTTTACTATTTAAGGCCAACATACATAGGATCGATGGTGGCCCAGTGCGCATGCACACGACAAAGCCGGCTCCATCGTGCGCATGCGCGAGACCCGGATAGCGACGGGCAAACCGTTGCTCCGGGTTTTGTAGCAAAGGGGGCATGCTGTCGATGTTGAGTGACAGCACACCCCCTTTGGTGGGCATGCCGGGGGTGTGGCTGACCAGACGGAGGCATCTACCATCTGGGGCCGGCCCCACTGACATCACAAGTGATGTCAGTGGGAGTGCTTTCGGCTCTGTTTGAGCCGAAAGCCACTCCAGGGCTTGGGCCAACGAGACCCTACCACAAGGGTCTCATCGCAAGCCCGATGGTCTCGATGGTCTTGACCATCGCGACCATCTTCCTGGCCGCTCGCTATAGCTGTCGGTGGTCACCCACAGCTATACGAGCAGCCAGGATGCCGCTCTAAAAGTCAAGAAGGACGGCCCTGATTCAAAGCGAGCACTCTGTCAGAGCGTCTGGCTCTGAATCAGGGCCACAGTGCGATATGCACCTTGCAATGCGACGACCGATCCGATGGCCGACATATCGGGTGGTCCACAGATACGGAGTGATATGGGGCCGACCGCCCGATATGTCGGCACCCCCCCTCCCCCACCCACTTAGCGCTGCATAGAATCGTACATTGCTCCCCCAGATCAACTGAACATGCAGAAAGATCTGGAGGCACAATGTACGATCCCACGGGATCCCGCACTGGCCGATATCATACCCACACACAGAACAATATAGCAGCAATATCGTTCCAATCCATCGGATCGGCAGCTATATCACACCATGTATGGGAGCCTTTAGGCTCTATTGCTTGTTGTTGGAACCTAGGTTGTTTGAATATGAATAGACATTCGCTCCATGGACATTATACTGACTTTGCAACCATGTATTTAGTTAGATTGGATGTGCTTTGCATTATACACTTATGTATATAGAACTCAGTGTTTTCAGCCACTGTTACATTTGTAAGATTAAAATGAGGTGTGTAATACTCCTGTCTCACGTTCTGCTTCCTACCTCTGGAATTTACTACCTCTCCCTATCAGACTCTCCACTTCTCTAGTAACCTTCAAACAGGCTCTCAAGACCCACTACATCATCAAAGCTTTCCAGCTCTCATCCTAATCCACTGCTTCATAATCCTACCTCACTGAATACTCTACCTGTGTCACCCCTTTCTGTCTGCCCCTCACCTTGAGAACGTAAGCTCTCACAAGCAAGGCCCTCTATCCTCATGTGCATCTCCTTCCCTTACTTATAGTATCATTATTAAGGATAATAATAATAATAATAATACTTGGTTTCCAAAATATGATACTTTTTCATATTTTTTAATTGCTTGGTTTAACATATACTACAACCTTTTCTATTGTATATACAGTAGCTGTGCTTTTAGTCTCCTCACTCTCATTAAAGGCGTTATTGCATAATTTTTTTCTTCTCATACAGTCAGGTGCATAAATATTGAGACATTGACAGAATTTTCATATTTTGGCCTCTATTCACCACCACAATGGTTTTGAAATGAAACAAACAAGACAAGATGTGCTTTAACTGTAGACTTTCAGATTTAATTTGAGGGTAATTACATCCAAATCAGGTGAACGGTGTAGGAATTACAACGGTTTCTATATGTGCCTCCCACTTTTTAAGGGGCCAAAAGTAATGGGGCAAACTAAACAATCCTAAATCTAACATTCACTTTTTAATACTTTGTTGCAAATCCTGTGCAGGCAATTACAGCCTGAAGTCTGGAACGCATAGACATCACCAGACGCTGGGTTTCATCCCTGGTGATACTCTGCCAGGCCTCTACTGCAAATGTCTTCAGTTCCTGTTTGTTCTTGGGGAATTTTCCCTTCAGTTTTTTCTTCATCAAGTGAAATGCATGCTCAATCGGATTCAGGTCAGGGGATTGACTTGGCCATTGCATAACATTCCACTTTTTAGCCTTAAAAAACTCTTTGGTTGCTTTTGCAGTATGCTTTGGGGCATTGTCCATCTGCACTGTGAAGCGCCGTCAAATGAGTTCTGCACCATTTGACTGAATATGAGCATATAATATTGCCCAAAACACTTCAGAATTCATTCTGCTGCTTTTGTCAGCAGTCACATCATCAATAAATACAAGGGAACCAGTACCATTGGCAGCCATACATGCCCACGCCATGACACTACCACCACTTTGCTTCACTGATGAGGTGGTATGTTTTGGATCATGAGCAGTTCCTTTCCTTTTCCATACTCTTCTCTTCCCTTCACTCTGGTACAAGTTGATCTTTGTCTCATCTGTCCATAGGATGTTGTTCCAGAACTGTAATGGCTTTTTTAGATGTTGTTTGGCAAACTCTAATCTGGTCTTCCTGTTTTTGTGGCTCACGAATGGTTTACATCTTGTGGTGAACACTCTATATTCACTCTTGTGAATTCTTCTCTTGATTTTTGACTTTGACACATATACACCTACCTCCTGGAGAGTGTTCTTGATTTGGCCAACTGTTGTGAAGGGGTTTTTCTTCACCAGGGAAATAATTCTTCTGTCATCCACCACAGTTGTTTTCCGTGGTCTTCCGGGTCTTTTGGTGTTGCTGAGCTCTCCGGTGCGTTCTTTCTTTTTAAGAATGTTCCAAACAGTTGATTTGGCCACACCTAATGTTTTTGCTATCTCTCTGATGGGTTTGTTTTGATTTTTCAGCCTAATGATGGCTTGCTTCACTGATAGTGACAGCTCTTTGGATCTCATATTGAGAGTCGATAACAACTGATTCCAAATGCAAATGTCACACCTAGAATCAACTCCAGACCTTTTACCTGCTTAATTGATAATGAAATAACGAGGGAATAGCCCACACCTGTCCATGAAATAGCTTTTGAGTTGATAGTCCCATTACTTTTGGCCCCTTAAAAAGTGGGAGGCACATATAGAAACCGCTGTAATTCCTACACCGTTCACCTGATTTGGATGTAATTACCCTCAAATTAAATCTGAAAGTCTGCAGTTAAAGCACATCTTGTTTGTTTCACTTCAAAGCCATTGTGGTGGTGAATAGAGGCCAAAATATGAAAATTCTGTCAATGTCCCAATATTTATGCACCTGACTGTATGTGTTGAAATATTTTTCCCAGTACCTGCACACACTGAGTAACAGGCTTGCTGCATGATTATACAGATCATGGTGAGTGCTGGGGCTCACGACTGTGAAGGATGTCAGGTTCACATATATTTTACAAAAACTACTCCAAACAAGCTATACAGTTATAGAAAAGAATAAATTATTTGATTCAGATTCAACCTGTTATTTAAACAATAATTTACAATATACCAAACCAGATGGTGCAGTGGGGTGACTTAACATTCACCCTCCTTGGCAGGTCTATTATTGGTAACAATCGCGGCAGCCAGCAGTATGTAGGAACGATAACCAGCGGTATGCAAGTGAAGCAGGTGCAGCTTTTACACCACGGTAAGTGCCCCTTAATACATAGCCCCTAAGGGGCCTATTTATCATTAAATATTTGCAGGATATTCCTCGAAAACACCAATTTTCTGGGGATGCCCACAAATATTTAGCATCACCCCAGGGCATAGAGGTAATATTTGCTGCGGTACTTCAATTTCCGTCAGCAATCGCAGCCCCCAGGTATCAATGAAGCCTGAGCAATTCACTTGGACAGACTATTACCAGTACATTCCAAGGAAAGCAACACAGCATTTGTAGTAAAATGGGAAAAGCAGTCTGTGGGCTGGAAAAGAGATTTTAACAAAGATGTATATGGAATTAACCAATTCTATTTCTGGCTTACTTTGCTTTGTAAACTATGGAACTTGAATTTAGTCAATATATTGTCTTTATTGTGCATAAGAAATAAGCCCTTACCACCAGGGGTGCTATTTTATTTACAGGGCAAAAGTTTAATTATACTTACTATTAGAAAGAATACATACTCTCAACAATTAGCTACATTAACTATCTTCCTTAAGATAGGATATGGTATATGAGAAATATTTTTGAAACTGATAGATATTTTGTAATCTCATTTACCATATTAGTCAGAAGGTCCCAAACTTCGCCATTGCAGTCCACATTTTAAGGATATCCATGCTTCAACACAGGTGACTCAATTAGTACCTCAGTCAATTTGATTTAACCATCTGGACTCAAGCATGGATATCCTTAAAACCTGGACAGAAATGGTGGCGTTTGGGAACCTCTCATATAAGGAATAAGTTGGACCATTTAAAGTTATATTATTATTAGAGATGTGCACCGTCCCCCGTGTTTTGGTTTTGGTTTTGGATCTGGATCTCCCCTGGTTTTGGATCTGAATCTATTTTTGTATTTTTTTCCTTGGTGTTTTGTTTTTAGGTTTTGGTTTTGGATCTGTATTTTTTGGGCCTGTTTTTGTTCCTAGCACTATTAACCGTAATAGCAATCATTTTCAAGCATTTCTAGGTATTTTTAACCACCTCACAGCTCACAATATTGATTTCACTATTTTTCACCAATACAGGCCAAAGGCTGCCTTTAGCTGGCTGGCTAAAGTAAGCAATAGAGCAGCAGCACAAACGCATGGCAGTTTAAAAAAATATAGGACATCTATGAAACATTGCCACACAGCAGTGGCAGACAGGATGGCAGTTTAATAAACTATAATAATGTCAGTCGACAATGTCCCAAATTGTGCCAAATGTAAAGGAAAGAGGTGCAAGATGGAATTGTCCCTCCCACCCACTCTTATGTGGGGTATTAAAAAGGACATAAACAGTTTAACAAACCAAGCACTTTAGCCACTAGAACTGACACTTTAGTGGCTGAACTCCTTGGTTTGTTTGGGCCCCCACAAAACATTTTTTGGAAGGACTACCTTCAATTACTGTATTAAGGAGGAGGATGATGATGAGGGTGTTGGTGGTGGAGATTGCATGTTATGGTCTAAACTGCTGGTAGCTGATACTGGACTGCTTGTTATTAATTTACAAATTATACATTTGTTAAACAAATTGCATGAACTTGCTGCAAATGACGTAATAGGGAGGAGGTGCCTAGATGGCTAGCGTCCCTTCCTCTTTTAACTTTGGCTTTACAAATGGAACAGATGCCTTCACAACTGTTGTCAGAATTTACATTAAAATAATTCCACACCCAAGACGTTGCTTTTCTGGCTTTCTTTTTATCATTAGCAAGAACTGCTGACACTGGTGGCTGATTTACGCAAACCAAATCATCAACATCCACATTAGCGTCAGATAGGACACATATTTCTCCCTCATCCTCCTTTTGCACTTCCTCCACACTATCATCCTCATTTTTTATTATTTCACCATATAATACTAGCACAGCCGTCATGGCGTCAGTGATCCGCTGTGAAACTTGGTGACCGCTGTTATACTTACTTCCTCTATCAAAGGACAGTTTAATAGTCAATTTTTTTTTTAATTACTACTGATCACGAATGAGGATGTTGATGATGATGCAGGTGTTGGTGTTGGAGATCGAAGGCGCTAGGATCCCACAGAGAGGGAGCAGGTAGGTGACACTGGACTTGTTACGTTTTGAGTTTTGGAACTTGGTGACATACACTTTGATATTTGATGAATGCGCTCCAAGTGATGTAACAAGGAGGAGGTTCCTAGGTGGTTTAGTTCCCTCCCTCTACTCACTCTTGCTTTGCAATGGTTACATATGGCTTGACAACTGTTGTCTGGATTGGGGTGGAAATAATTCCAAACGTGAGAAGTGGGAGTTTTTTGTCTTTTGTCCCAGTATGACAACAATAGGCTTTGGCTTTTTCAATCCATGGGCAACAGCTGTTGCCTTACTTACACAAAGGACATCCTCGGCATCAGCATCCTCATAACCAACATCTTCATCATCAACATCCTCATCATCCTTAGCACCTTAAACTACCAAAATATCCCATGTGCAATTCCACAGAAGCATCCTCACTGACTACGTCTACAAGATGTTGACTGCCCTTCCCCACATTTACAGAGGGCACACAAATGTTGTATTTAGGTCTGGCTCACACATAGCAACCGCGGACACACTTGCACTCTCCTCGGGGATTTGTGATTTCGATTTCTCTGGGCACACAGCTGTTTTTTTCGAAGGGCTAACAGAATCAAAACCAGCAGTCTTCATAAAGAAAGGCCAAGGCCTTATCCTTTCCTTGCCACTACGTGTAGTGAATGGCATATTGCCAATTTTTTGTTTATCTAAAGGCAAATTTTCTTTCAATTTTTTTTTCTTGACTTCAGTAAAAGTAGCTTTACCATATCGATGGCGTGACTTAAGCCCTGGGGAATGAGCCTTCATAGAGGACAAGGAAGTTGATGGCCTTGCACTGCTGGCGGCAGCTACAACATGTGGTTCTTGGCCTTGCTCTCCTGTCATGTGACAGACCTCCATATTTTCTGCAGTCTTGAAGTAGTGTCACAAGCACCAACAGTGTAGCCAAGGTCCGGTTACAAAATTCACAAATGTGCAGTCGTGCACACACAGAAATTTTTTTTATAAAAAAATACACTATGTTTATTTTTTTTTGCCAGTCCACAACTTGGGCCCAGAGGACAGATTGATGATGACTGGAGTCGGGCAGCACTAGGTTGTGTTGCCAACTTGCTAGATCTTGTGTGGCTAAGCCTAATATGCACAGACACACAGACAATTATTTGAAAAAAACATCCAAGCCGGCTTGGATCCGACTTGCATCTGCTAAATTCGGGAGGGTTCGGATCTCTGAAATCCGAACCCTCTCATCTGTAATTATTATCCAGTCATAGAAAATGTTAGCAATGAAACTATGAACACTTTAGAAAAGGTCATTATGTAATTGTCTGCCATAAAAACCAGAATAACATGGTAATAAACTTTGTTCTGGCCAGTATTTTAAACTTAGGGATTGTGTCTATGTTTCCTAATAACACACATATTTGTTACTGCTGAACACATTAAAAATAAAGTAGAAAATCATCATTAAAATGGAATGAGGAATTTTCTTTGTTAGTTAGTAGCTTAATTTTATGTTATTTTGTTAATAATATGTGCTTGTTTTTTTTCCATGTATGTATTTGCTATTCTTACTCATACAATTTCACCAGTATCGCTCCACTTGTGCCTTGAGCCTCTGTGGGAAGAAGGCAGAGAGAGAGGATGAGCAATCATACAGGGAATAAAAGAGCTGCACTACTTTTTCTTACAGTATCTCCAGAGACAAGAAGTAGGGCTGCCTCCTCCTTTTTCCCTGCTCCATGTCACCGCATCAGTTTTACTATTTAATGCCAACATACACAGTGCGATATGCACCTTGCGATGCAACGGCCGATCCGATGGCTGACATATTGGGCAGTCCCCACACACGGAGTGATAGGGTGGCCGACTGCCCGATATGTCAGCACCCCCCTTCCCCACCCGCTTAGCGCTGAATAGAATCGTACATCTCTCCTCCAGATCAACTGGACATGCAGAAAGATCCGGAAGAGCGATGTACGATCCCACGAGAACCCGCGCTGGCCGATATCATACCCACACACAGAACAATATAGCAATGATATCGTTCCAATCCGTCGGATCGGCTGATATATCGCACCATGTATGGGAGCCTTTAGGCTCTATTGTTTGTCGTTGGAACCTAGGTTGTGTGAGTATGAATAGACATTCGCTCCATGGACATTATAATGACTTTGCAACCATGTATTTAGTTAGACTGGATGTGCTTTGCATTATACACTTATGTATATAGAACTCAGTGTTTTCAACCACTGTTACATTTGTAAGATTGAAATGAGGTGTGTAATACTCCTGTCTCACGTGCTGCTTCCTACCTCTGGAATTTTCTCCCTCTCCTTATCAGACTCTCCACTTCTCTAGTAACCTTCAAACAGGCTCTCAATACCCACGACTTCATCAAAGCTTTCCAGCTCTCATCCTAATCCACTGCTTCATAATCCTACCTTACTGAATACTCTACCTGTGTCACCCCTTTCTGTCTGCCCCTCACCTTGAGAACGCAAGCTCTCACAAGCAAGGCCCTCTATCCTCATGTGCATCTCCTTCCCTTACTTATAGTATCATTATTAAGGATAATAATAATAATAATAATTGCTTTCTAAAATATGATACTTTTTCATATTTTTGAATTGCTTGGTTTAACATATACTACAACCTTTTCTATTGTATATAGCTGTGCTGTTAGTCTCCTCAATCTCATTAGAGGCTTTATTGCATACATTTTTTCTTCTCATATGTGTTGAAATATTTGTCCCAGTACCTGCACACTCTGAGTAACAGGCTTGCTGCATGATTATACAGATCATGGTGAGTGCTGGGGCTCATGACTGTGAAGGATGTCGGGTTCACATATATTTTACAAAAACTACTCCAAACAAGCTATATAGTTATATAAAGTAATAAATTATTTGATTCAGACTCAAGCTGTTATTTAAACAATAATTTAGAATATACCAAACCAGATGGTGCAGAAAACTGTTTAAAAATTAACTATGGTAACCGATATATAATGCATGCAGTATCTTTAACACTTGTATGAGTCTATTTCTGTAACAAAAACAGTTTCTTCTAACACACACACACACACATATATATATGTATGTATATATATATATATATATATATATATATACGTATGCTTAAGTACCCAGTGTTGCCCGGGTTTAACACTTCAAGTAATTAAGTTAGGCATCCCAGAACAATTGCCACCCCTCTGTGAGGTTTTCATCCGCATCCATCCATCCAGTGAAAGTGCCAGAACAGGCTCCCTGGGTCAAAGTTCTGCCCAGTGTACACCAACGTTAGGTCTGACCTAGACCTAATCTTGGAATTATTAAGTTAGGAATCCCAGAGCAATTGACAGACATCCCACCCCATGTGACGTTTTCATCCAAATCCATCCTGTGGAAGGCCAAGAACAAAGTCAAAGTTTTGCCCAGTGTACACTAACGGGAGGTCCGACCGGGGCCTCAACTGCCTAATATGTCTTCTGTGATCCAATGTTACAACTCGGTGAAGTTTTTGTCCAAATCCATCCTGTGGAAGGCTCAGAACAAGCTCCCCAGTTCAAAGTTATGCCCAGTGTACACTAACGGCATGTCCGACCGGGGCCTCAACTGCCTAGTATGTCTTCTGTGATCCAATGTTACCACTCTGTGAAGTTTTTGTCCAAATCCATACAGTGGAAGGCTCAGAACAAGCTCCCCAGTTCAAAGTTCTGCCCAGTGTACACTAACGGGAGGTCTGACCGGGGCCTCAACTGCCTAGTATGTCTTCTGTGATCCAATGTTACCACTCTGTGAAGTTTTTGTCCAAATCCATACAGTGGAAGGCTCAGAACAAGCTCCCCAGTTCAAAGTTCTGCCCAGTGTACACTAATGGGAGGTCCGACTGGGGCCTCAACTGCCTAGTATGTCTTCTGTGATCCAATGTTACCACTCTGTGAAGTTTTTGTCCAAATCCATACAGTGGAAGGCTCAGAACAAGCTCCCCAGTTCAAAGTTCTGCCCAGTGTACACTAACGGGAGGTCTGACCGGGGCCTCAACTGCCTAGTATGTCTTCTGTGATCCAATGTTACCACTCTGTGAAGTTTTTGTCCAAATCCATACAGTGGAAGGCTCAGAACAAGCTCCCCAGTTCAAAGTTCTGCCCAGTGTACACTAACGGGAGGTCTGACCGGGGCCTCAACTGCCTAGTATGTCTTCTGTGATCCAATGTTACCACTCTGTGAAGTTTTTGTCCAAATCCATACAGTGGAAGGCTCAGAACAAGCTCCCCAGTTCAAAGTTCTGCCCAGTGTACACTAATGGGAGGTCCGACTGGGGCCTCAACTGCCTAGTATGTCTTCTGTGATCCAATGTTACCACTCTGTGAAGTTTTTGTCCAAATCCATACAGTGGAAGGCTCAGAACAGGCTCCCCTGGTCAAAGTTCTGCCCAGCGTACACCAACGAGAGGTCCGACCTGGACCCTAACCCCATAAAACCTGTCCAGGATCCAACTGGACCACCTCACATTGGTTTCATCCCATTTGGTGCAGGAGTGTCCAAATGCATAACTGGATAGACAAACAAACAGACCAATGAATTTTATTTTTAAGATATATATAAATATATATTATATATATATATATATATATATTATATATATATATATATATATATATATATATATATAGCTGTGTTTTGGTTTTGGTTCTAATTCATCATCGTGTTTTGGTTTTAAGCAAATTCACCCTCAAGTGTTTTGGTTTGGATTCGGTTTTGGTTCAGTTTTGGATCCCTTAAAAATGTATAAAAAAGACGATAAAAATAGCTAAAAATCAGGTAATTTGGATCTGTTTGTATGTAATTCAAAACCCGAGTTAGTTTTTTTAAAATCAAAGGCCCTCATTCAGAGCCGTATGCTCTGAGCAGACCGCACGCTCTGAATGAGGGCCGGGCTCCATTTTCATGGAGCGTCCTCCTGGACGCTCGTATAGCTGTGGGTCACCACCCACAGGCTATACGAGCGTGCATTGTGATGGTCGCGATGGTCGAGACCATCGCGACCATCGAATTTGCGAGCCGGAGCCTGCGGTTGAGGTTTTCAACCGCAAGCTCCGGAGTGATTTTGGCTCTATCAGAGCCAAAATCACTCCCACTGACATCACTAGTGATGTCAGTGGGCCGGCTTCTGACGGAAGGCGTTCCCGTGGGAACGCCCCCGTCAGGGAGGCACGCCCACCAAAGGGGGCATGCTGTCAATCAACATTGACAGCACGCCCCCTTTGATCGGACACAACGAGCGAAGGACTTTCCTTCGCTCATCGCGTCTGGCGCATGCGCACGACGGAGCTCCCTCCGTCGTGCGCATGCTCAGTCCATAACATCGACCCACTTGCGAGCGGACAGCCGCTCGCGAGTGGGTCTGAATCAGGCCCAAAGTTCCAAACTAAGGGCCTGATTCACTACAGATCTCTATTGCCTTTGCAGCTGCGATTATGCACACAGTTATGCTTCGAAAATATGTCTGCAACTGCTCACCTGGCATAGAGACGCATACTATCACTTTTGCACATCTGTAAGACCTCGCAATCCTGCAAAAACATCGATAACATCGGACCCTCACGCAGAATTACAGCAGGTCTGACCTGTCTAAGAAATTGCAACTCTCATTGGGGTAGATGTACGAAGCCCAGAAACGGTATCAACGCATGTTATGTGCGCTGATACCGCTTCTCCCCGATGTATGAATGGGGGTCTGGGCGGTAAATGACAGGGGTGCTATGCGCCTCTGTCATTATCGGTGCTGCTATCTACAAGATAGCAGCGCCGAGCGGCAGGACCATGTACAAACGGTCATACCGCATGACCGTTAGGCCAGCTGTAGCTGTCGTTATCGACAGCTACAGCCTGGTGCTAGCCTATCCCCACAGCAGGGACAGCGCTGTCCCTGCTGCGGTGGCTGCCGGCTCCAGGACTGCATGCGGGGATCTCACGATACTTGCGAGATCCCGCAAAATGCTCAGTGGAGCCGGCCGGGACAGAGACACAGCGCCCTCTCCGGCCGATGCTTCCTGCTTCGCCTCGGTAAAGAGCGGTATAGCGGCACGTTAAGTGCCGCTATCATACATCTACCCCATTGTACACAGTGAGTAATCAAGCTGCGTATGCTGTCGCAGTGGCTAATTTATGCACACCCAGGAAACAGCGTTCAAACTGACAGACACCCCTGCATTTTTCCGACCACTCCCTCATCACCACCCCCAAACACTGATGTCAAACACCTAGCAAAGTTTCCCAGGTGTTACTATGAGGAGTGGTCACTTACCATCTGGTGTAGTGGCGGCCCCAGAGGTGAGGCTGCAGCGCAGTCCAAAATTCAAATAAGGGAGTAACACCAACTGTCACCCCCAAATGCTGCCAAACATCACTGGCAGTTTGTGTGGCTTCCCTGTTTAAATTTTGGACTGTGCTGCAGTCCCACCTCTGGAGCTGCCACTGGTTGGCTGTTTTCTGTAACTGCTGGTATCTGTTTCTGCTCACTGGAGAAGCAGGAAGTGAGCTCTTTAACTTTGACTGTATGTCAATAAAGCTTGTTGAAAAAAAACTTTTCTGCTTCCCCTGCATAGGACGGGACTCCGGAGATCTGGTGAGTCCAGTCTCTGCTCTACTGCCTACACCGCCGGCGGGGTGACTTAACGTTCACGCTTCTTGGCAGGTCTGTTATTGGTAACTATCGCGGCAGCCAGCGGTATGTAGGCACGATAACCAGCGGTATGCAGGTGAAGCAGGAACAGATTTTATACCACGGTAAGTGCCCCCTTAATACATAGCCCCTAAGGGGCCTATTTATCATTATATATTTGCAGGATATTCCTCGAAAACACCCATTTTCTGGGGATGCCACAAATATTTAGCATCACCCCAAAATATAAAGGAGATATTTGCTGCGGTACTTCAATTTCCGGCAGCAGTCGCTGCCCCCAGGCATCAATGAAGCCTGAGCAATTCACTTGGACAGACTATTACCAGTACTTTCCAAGGAAAGCAACACAGCATTTGTAGTAAAATGGGAAAAGCACTTTGTGGGCTGGAAAAGAGATTTTAACAAAGATGTTTACAGTATATGGAATTAACCAATTCTATTTCTGGCTTACTTTGCTTTGTAAACTATGGAACTTGAATTTAGTCAATATATTGTCTTTATTGTGCATAAGAAATAAGCCCTTACCACCAGGGGTGCTATTTTATTTACAGGGCAAAAGTTTAATTATACTTACTATTAGAATACATACATTCAATAATTAGCCACATTAATTATCTTCCTTATGATAGGATAAGGTATATGAGAAATATTTTTGAAACTGATAGATGTTTTGTATTCTCATTTACCATATTAGTCAGAAGGTCCCAAACTCCGCCATTGCAGTCCACATTTTAAGGATATCCATGCTTGAGCACAGGTGACTTAATTAGTACCTCAGTCAATTTGATTTAACCATCTGGACTCAAGCATGGATATCCTTAAAGCATGGACAGAAATGGTGGAGTTTGGGAACCTCTGATATAAGGAATAAATTGGACCACTTAAAGTTCTATTATTATCCAGTCATAGAAAATGTTAGCAATGAAACTATGAACACTTTAGAAAAGATCATTATGTAATTGTCTGCCATAAAAAACAGAATAACATGGTAATAAACTTTGTTCTGGCCAGTATTTTAAATTTAGGGATTCTGTCTATGTTTCCTAATAACACACATATTTGTTACCGCTGAACACATTAAAAATCAAATAGAAAATCATCATTAAAATGGAATGAGGAATTTTCTTTGTTAGTTAGCAGCTTAATTTTATGTTATTTTGTTATTAATTTGTGCTTGCTTTTTTTACCATGTATTTACTTGCTATTCTTACTCATATGTGTAGTAAGAGAATTAATATTTTTGTACCACTTATTTTCACTCAAAGAAAGCAAGTGGCAACTGTGTACTTATAATTAATAAATAGAGTGAAAAATATTGATGACCTCATAAGCATTAACATTAATGATGACACTAAGCCACAAAGGTTATAAAGGCAGGAATGCAGAATAAGGCCTTTTGCATTAAAGGGATCCCTGGAAGTGAAGCTTATGATATTACCCTGCAGTAAAGAATGTGCTCTGTTAGATGTACAGTTGTGTAACAAGATTTTGCTGAGAACCTATGTACAATATGTTAATTCTTTTTATTTGTATTGCTTATGCTAAAGATACAGATATCTTTATTTTTTGGGATTAGAGTTCTCTGTAACTTCTAATGCAAATCTTTGCTGGTGTGAGTGTTCTCCATGTGACTGCCTGGTAACTAAATAAATGGGTATGCAGTCGGGAAGCCGGCGGACTTAATCCCGACAGCCGGCTTCCTGACTGCTTTATACCGGCGTTGGTTAAATGAGAGGCGGCTAAATCTAAACGCCTGTCATTTTACCGATGCCGGGAGACCAGCGCCCGGCATCCCGATCGAAGTGAGGCACTTAGGGTTAGGCACCCTCCCAGGAGGTTAGGGTTAGGCTGGCCACACACTAGACCAACTTACATCCAACCAGCCAACTTGTTGATTGGTTGGAATGAAAATCTGGTAAGGAATAGGAGTAAATGATGATCAGCAATTTGCTCCTAAATGCCAGAAAACAGATAAATGGTCGTCAGACAAGTTTGAACAAATTGTTTAGATCAAACATTTAACAAACAACAGTTTTTGTTAATTTTCCGGCGTTTGGTAGCAAATTGCTGATTGTCATTTGCTTTCATTCCTTACCAGATTTTCATTCCAACCAATCAACAAGTTGGCTGGTTGGATGTAAGTTGGTCTAGTGTGTGGCCAGCTTTAGGCTAGGGGGAGGGAGAGTTAGGGTTAGGCACCCTCAGGGGGGACTTAGGTTTAGGTGGCGGGGAAGGGGGGGTTAGGTTTAGGCACTTAAAGACTTAAAGAGGGGATTAGGGTTAGGCACTGGGGGGAAGGTTAGGGTTAGGCACCCATAAGGAGGGTTAGGGTTAGAGGGGGGAGGTTAGGTTAGTGAATACTTACCTTAGAGACGATCGGGATTTTCACCCATGTCGGGCAGCCGCTGTCGGGATTCTAACCCGCCGGACGTAAATCATAGCGATTCCAAATAAATGTGATCTCTGTCATTCACACTTTAGGGAAGTCTCTGGAACGTCATAATTTCCAAATTAGTTTCACGGTGTCAACAAATGACAGTATAATTAAACAAATAAAGTGCAATATTAATTAACCTTCTGGTATAATGATCTCTCCAAATTAAATATGATTTATTTAGCCATTCAGAGTCCAAAATTCAACAGATAAAGCAGCACTACTTATCAAAGACCTACAAAATTCAATAAACTCAAGAAAAGGGTATTGGGTATTCCTGGGCAGTGACAGGGAGGTGGCTATTCAGATGCACGGAGATGCTGTGTTTTATGGGAGTGTTATGGCAGTGCCGCGGTCTTGTCGCTGAAAGTGGCTGCATACAAATGGCCTGATTCCTATGCTAATGTTGCCGCAGCTACGATTTTGGCAGCTGTGGATGTGCTATAATATGCTAATGTAACAGCAGCCACCAGAGCCATCGCAGCTGTCAGCAACTCCATATACATATGCAGCATCAGATACAGATCATATAAACATCAACTTCCTGAGTGAGTCTATGGTCACTCACTATAGCCTCGGTAACTTAGATGCTGGAGCCATGATTCCTGCAGACAGGATCGCAGACGGTGGATGGTACATGCCCTAAAAACGGTCCCGTCATGCACACATTTTTCTCCCCACTCCCCATTACCTCCAACAAAATGGCCTTTGCATGTCAATAACTTGCTAATAAATTCTCTGGGCTAGCGTATTTGCAATGCAGCTCCTGTAATGCATGCGCAGTCTGCCAATAATTGCTTGACTGAGTGAACATTGTCATAGCTTACAACCTTGAATCAGGCCCAAAGACACTTCGTCGCTCATGTTAGAGGCCATTCTCAGGCGGAAAATCTGCACCTAGCATAGGAATGGTGCAAGTGTCAACGGTGTGACTGATAGCTGCATCTGAAGATGCACCAAGCCGTATTTGAGTACCTAAAGATGTTCAAAGTGCACGTTTCAGTCCTCGCATATGCAGACAGGGGCACCAAGAGGGGGGGAAGCGGGTACAGATTCCTGAGGGGCCCGGTAGGGGCACGGGTCCGGCGACGCCCCCCCTCAGAGCAGCCCAGCACACAGCGTGTGCTGAGCTGCAGTGGGAGACTGCTCGTGGCTGCTGAGCAGCAGCCACAGCAGTCTCCTATGCCTGTGAGGGGGAGCGACCATACTGATCGCGCCCCCCCTGGCTTTGAGCAGGGCTGAGGGGGCTCAGAGCACCCCCCCTCCCCAGCACGTAGCGCAAAGCTTTTTTTTTTCCGGGAAGGGAGCGTGGCCACGCCTCCCGCGATTAGGCCACGCCCCATGCTACCCGGGCCCGCCGCGGCTCTTGGCGGGGCTGCATGCAGATAAATGGCTGTACACCAGGGAAGGCTTTGTAGCAGCATTAGCATAAAGTTACAGATACTAAAAACGCAAAAGACATACACAGATGCAGCTGAGCCTAGAATCAGCCCCCTTGTGTTATATGGGATGTACAGTAAATATATTCTAAACCATATCTGAGCATAAAGGAAATAAAATGTCCTGCTTCTAATGAGTAGGTAAAGTCATACTTGCCTACTCTCCAGAAAGGTGTGGGAGGCTCCCCATTTTTGCAGGAAGCTCCCTGCACCTCCTACCCACTTCCTAGTAAAGTGGGCTGGATAGGGAGATAATACAGGGAATCGCCGGTCAATAGGGAGTTGGTGGAACTAAAATGACGCAATCGCATCATTTCAGTTCTGCCCCCTCCCCACGGACCAGCGATTCGCTGCATTTTAGCTGTGATGGGGCCTAATGACAGTTCCCCCCCCCTCCTGAAATGGCCAGCTACGTCTCCTTTCCGGGCTTCTCCTCTGGAGGACAGTTTCAAAGTAGGCAAGTAAGGGTATAGTGTCAAAATTAACTTGTATGTAATTATAATTATTCATTTTCAATTAACTCAGGACTTCAATAACTCAAGAATGATACATGTGAACACAACACACAATGATATAAGTGCAACATTTATAGCTTCTTCACAGATCTTTATGACGAACCTGAAATCTGACACTAAACTCATCCTATATACTTATTGTAGAAGCTGATATTTCAGACACTGTACAAAACAAAATTCATTGCATAATGAGCTTCCAGATAATGAAACTTGAAGCATGACAACTAATAAAAGCATATGCAATTATAAATAAAAAGAACATCAATCAGATCTTGATTTTTAAGTTGTTCCTCGTTGATCACAATATTCATGATACAGCTTATGATACAGTTTATAAAATTTTGTCTAATAAGAACAATACTGTACAGTACATTAATTTCTGTCTAAGATTAAAAGTTTGAATTATAAATAGGCAACAATAGAACAAGGCTCGGGCTACAGCTCTTCTGAAACCAATATGTGAAAGGCATCTCATTGCACTATTGACACTTAAATCTAAATTATATTTAAGTGCAGTTTTAGAAAACTGAAAACAATTTTAAAAATTACCTCCGTAGCTATTGTCTGGCTTGTGTTTTCTGTCAAATTAATGCAAAATTACCAGTGAAGTAAAAGTTTCATCAATAATTTTGCAATAGCTAAAGTGGGAAAAGTAACTTTTTTTTAAAATAATATGTTTATTTAAGAATGTTAAGAATGCTATGATTTATTATTAAAAAATGTAATCTGGACATTCCACAGTCATACTGTATTTCTCAATTGCCTTTCTCTTCCAGTACAAGAGATGATTCTTTCTTTTCAAAGGATTGACACAAAGCTTTATATAATCAGTCAAGGCCACCGTCTCACTGAGCGCCTGTGTTATTTTAGATAGGTGGAAGTGCCCTGTGGGGTATCTTGATGGATTCCTTCTTAAGGTGGGTACACACCTAGCAGGTATATCTGCAGATCGAGTGATCTGCAGATATATCTGTAGATGATGGTTGTTCATATACACTGAACGACCATCATCTACCCCCCACTGCTCTGGGGCGGGTTTCGCCCCTCTCCCTGCGGCTGCCGGTGCATGTGAATTGGCGGTCTGCAGACGCGTACATACTTGCCCATGGACAGATATATGTGCAGCATAGCCAATGCGACATGTCTGTGAACGACGTTGTTCACAGACCTATCACTGGTACACACTGACCGATGAGCAGCAGATATATTGGCCAATCAATTGGTCGGCCAATATATCTGTCAGTGTGTACCCAGCTAAAATCTTGGGGAGATGGAGAGATCCATGTGTTTTCTCTTGAGCCAAGTATCTCGTAGTTTATCTGAATCAAAAGAAAATGGATTAGGGTGCTTTGGTGTTGAATTGTTTTATCCATACAATATAAATTGGCTCTGACCAGCAGCAAGTAAACAACATGCATTATTTTATTGATTTTCTATGTGTTGTTTATAATTGACTAGACTAAGGCCGGTATCCAATTAGCCGCAGTAAATTACAGTGGCTAATTACCTAATTATCAAATTAGCCCCGATGCTGGCGGTTCCTACATGTTTTTGTGAGAAAAACAGAACATTTTTGGACTTAAAAAACAAGGTTTAATTGGATGGCATGGGAAAAAAATTGTCGAAAAAGACACGAAAATCGGTGAAAAAAAACATTTTTTTGCGTCCGAAATTTCTTTGCTGCTAATTAGATACCGGCTTTGCTGCGGAATTTTTCTCTTTTATCTGAATCAAGGTAGACTTTCCATATATGCAATTCACATTATTGGTGTCCTGCCATTGAGCAGAGAGTCAAAGTAATCTCGCTCTTTCCAAGGTAAGCTTAATTTCAAGCTAAACTTTTCTAAGCATTTGTTTGACACCAAAATGTATATTCTTTGCTAAAAGTTGTTAAATATTGTACAAAGTCCTTACATACTTTACATTAACTTCCCCTAAATGGCCCCACTTTAAGTCTTCTTTGACATGGGTGCATAAGAATGCATTCACAGGTACTAACTATATATGCGTATTATACTGTACATATCTTCAGCTTGTGTGATCTATTACATTCCACATGTATAAAATATTTGGTAAGTTACCTTCCTGCTCTATTACATGAAATTATATGACACATGCTAGATACCTGTCATTGAATTGATTTAGTGGATTTCTTCTACATTTAAATGTATCTCTGGTACACTGCACCACAGGGTACCACCATTATAAGTGTAATACTTCAAATGTATTACACTTACATTATACTCTGTTACTGAGTGCATTCCTTGGCGTTATTCTAAATATCAGACACACATTCCGCCATGTGACAGGCCGACTTATATGCACTATTAAATCAGTGACGTGCGGTGAGGTCAATGGCTGGGAAGGTACACATGGAGATGGGTCTGAGTGCTGGGAGCCTGTTTTACACGCTACTCACTGTAACTCTCCCCTCACTACACTAAGCTTCAGTGTTCATTGATTCTCCTACCTGCATAACTGTGTCTTCTCTTGATTCTACTGACTAAGCTCCAATCTCTAAACACTGCAGTGCACTTCCTGGTCCCATGACACATCCAAGGTGTCCATCAGTGGTCAAGGCACACCCTCATACTCAGAGGTATGCCTCTATTAGCTCTGTTTCTGTGCAGCTTACTGCTCGCGGTGTGGCCCCACCCCATCTCTGCAAGCAGTGTCTGACTATACAGAAGTGAGGCTGAACTGTTGCTGCCTCATCTCTCATCTCCCTGCAGTTCCAGGGAGCTCCACAAAGCTGGTGAGTGTTAACTATAAAAATGATTACAATTAACAAAGAAGATATTTTTAAGTTATAAATATCTTCTTTGTATTATTCTAATCATTTTTATATCAAATCTCAGGAGTATCACCCTGGCTGCACGTCCCTGCTATTAATTTCCTTAAATGTGTGTTGGGTCCAACCATATATGACACATGTCATTTGTAACAGTTTCATGGTCTCCAGGCCTATTATTTTATTTACTTTGGGCCAGATTCAGGGGGATGTGGTCAATATCCTGACCACTGGGATTCTGATGCTCAGAATGCCGGCGCCGGAATCCTAACACTTGTCAGAATCCTGGCGCAGGCATCCCGAGCGCCGGAATCCCAAAGGTAAGTAGCGGGGTTTGGGGGAAGGGTTAGGCACTAGAGGAGACACTAGGGGGAGGGTTAGGGTTAGGCACTGAGAGGAGGGTTAGGTTTCAGGTGCGGGAGGGGGAGGTTAGGTTTAGGCACTAGGGGGGAGGTTAGGGTCAGGCACCGAGGAGGGAGGATTAGGGTATGGAGAGGGTTAAAATACTGATCGACAAGCGTCGTTATTCTAACCCTGTTGGGATGATGGTGTCAGAATTGTGACTGCCGGGATCCTGAGCGCTGGCATCCTGTACCCATAACGTTTCACGTATGTATACTAATGCAATCACATCTGAAATTCCTCTAGCAGCAGCAGCTGTGTGAAAATGCTCAAATGTCGCAGGCGCCGGGATATGTATTGAGAAGCCCGCCGTGGCCATCGCAAATCCAAGCAACCGCATACACATACGCAGCTACCGTTGCAGATCATTCCATAGTCAGCCATCTGAGTAGCTCTATGGTCACGCAGAATGGGTGTCTGAACTGAGACCATGGAACCACTTTATCTGTGTATGGGATCACAGTTGTAGGCATGCGTCGAAAACGGTTGCAACACGCCTGCATTTTTACAGCCACTCCCCGTAACTACCCTAAATGGTCCCTGAATGGCAATCACTTTGCAAAGAAAGCGTCGCTAAGGTAACTTGGCACGTGCACAGTGCAACCGTGATCCATGCACAGTTGGCTGGTAATCACTCAAATGCATCCATTTTGTACATATCTAAATCAGGCCCTTTGTTAGATATGTTATCTATTAAGTAAACAGTAACAGGTATTCCAGATATAGTCACCTCTTCTTTCACATACTAAAACTAGATTTGCGGAAACTTTGTAATACAACTAATGAGATGTTCAAAGGCATATTAAAAGATTTTTGTCACTTTTTTGTAATCTTGCATTATTTATGTCATTATATACACATTAGTTATAGGAAGTACCAGTAGTCAATTCAATCTTCTTAAATGAAGGATGCTTGTGGCAGAGGCAAATGCAGGATTTCTAGAGGGGGGTTTCCAAATGCTTGATTTTAGAGCTAGTGTGGCCAGTCCATCAAGAGGGCATAATAAGCACTTAAACAGCTATAATATGCGTCATACAAAGTGTAGTGTATGACATAATTTCAACATATACAGGGCCAGCAAACAAAGTTAATCCATTAGATGTGGCGATTTCCAGATCGTCTAGTTGGTGCACAGGTGTAATCATGACTGGTTGTGGTAATTATTTCATTTGGATACAGAGATCTTTAAAACATGCAGCGCTAGTAAAATTTTATTATATACTGTTATTGTGGTTATGATGTGGGCCGGGGTGGGGGATTTCCAGGCAACCGGAACCCTCCCTGCGTTTGCCTATGTATGGTATGGAAATGTCAACATGTATTGTTGAAATAAATTGATTTACAGTGGACTATCTATGTGTAGATTCCTTACTGAATTAATGCATTGCCTAACTACTACAGTAGATTTATTTGGTGTATAAGCAACCAATGGAGAGGCTCAACCAGTTAAAGAACCAGCATATTTGGCAGGCTGAATAGAATAAAGTCACTTTTCATTAGCACAATACTTTGCTGTTCAGAATGCAGGGAGGACACACAGCACAACCAATAAGAAGAGGAGGAAGGGATGCAGTATGCTCTTCCTCCTTCATTTGCACTGCAGAGTCTAAAGGCTCCAACAGTGGAGGAAGTATGAGAAGGCATATACGGGAAGTGTGAGAGGCATGTGGGTATGTTAGATGGTCTGATGGGCATGTAAGATCTGATAGGCATCTAATGGACATGTGGGAAGATCTCATAGCATACGGGGAGGTCTGACAACAGTTGGCAAGAACTTATGGGCATGTTTGGAGGTCTAAAGGACATGTGGGGAAATCTCATAGCATAGGACAACATTTGGCAAGGACTTATGGGCATGTATGGAGGTCTAAAGAGCATGTGAGAGCATCTGATAAGTAGATAAGTTGGATGATCATGTAAAAGCATGTGGAAGGTCTGATGGCAGGAGGAAATATCGGATGGCATTTCAGGAAATTTGATGGACATGTAAGTGATATCTAATGGCATTTGATGATGCATGTAAAGGGCATATGGCTGTATGATGGCATGAGGAGGGGTCTGGTAGCACATAGGCATGTCTTTTGGCATGTGTGGTTGTCTAATGACATTTAGCAGATCTTTTTGGGATGTAAGGGTCATGTGGGAGGTCTATGTAGAATGTGAGGTGGTCCAGGGTCTTAGCATTTTATGCTACTGGTTCTTTGCTTATAATTTAATTTAACTGCAGTTCAGGTGTGTTTCCCTTAGAAGAACTGTTCTCTGCATTGTACTTCTAATTATACCTGTGCTGCTGTGCAGGTGTTTCTCTTCTGGACTAGCTGTTTGATGAGCAGCACTATTTCCGACCCCTCCCATTGTCAATAATAGTGTTCAGTGCTGGTCTATTGTATTGACACATTGCATTTGGCTGCTCTGTGGTTCCTGATTCTTGGCATTGTATTTGGCAACTCTTTGGTTCCTGATCCCTTGCATTCCGTTTGCAAATCTCTATTACTGATCCTCGGTTAATATTATGATTTCTGTGACCTGATCTATTGACTCTGTAAAACATTTCTCCTACTTCCAATTCCTGGTTTTGAACTTTCTCATTACCTTTAACAGGCTCCATCTGCTGCTACAAGCTACATACAGACTGAGACCTTGGATTTGTGGCTGGCTCCCTCATCATGTATTGAGCAGGCTCTGGGCCTATCTCAGTAACAATACTCATTACATCATCATTCTTTATTGGAACCATTCTATTGTGTTGTTTGTTTCATTCAACAGTGTATCCCGAAGCACTGGTATTTGTGTGTACATCACACTATCCAGAAACTAGAACACTTGGTTCCTACTGTATATTTACTTACCTATTGCAAAAACTATTACTACTGAATTGCCTAGGTAGCATAGTGAAAATTTCCATATCTTTCCTGTCACTAACATTCAGCGATTGTATCAATAATTTCTGCCATTGATTGTTATTGCCTTCGCTATACCTAAATTGTCTACAAGTTACTTTGTCAACATTGCCTACCATGTCATGTACTGTATATTTAAAGACTGTATCGATTCCTGCCATTTTTTCATCTGTTGTGAGACATGAATAAATAATTACCTTTACTTTCAATTTAACCTCATTACTCTGCTTGTGAATCTTAACATGGGGTCATGTAATGGGCATGTGAGAGGTGTAATGCCATGTATGGAGCTCTGATGGAGATGTAAAGGCCATGTGAGGAGGTCTGAAAGTATGTTAGGAGGTCTGATGGGTTGTATAGGGCATGTGGGTAATATAAGGGCACGTAAGCGGTCAAGGGAGATGTCTTAAGGCCTGATGACATGTGGGAAGATCTGATGGACATAGGAAGAAGCCTGAGGGCATGACTCTTTGTGGTATACAGCTTCCCTTGTGGCTAACCAGAAAGAATGACTGACATCAAGTCCCATGAGATTTGTACGCATTTCACTTTTGGAATATATGCCAGCTGTCATTTTAGCAGAATGTGATACTGGTTGAAAGCATCTTAAGGGCTGATATACAATACAATACAAAGAGCATTCCAACAAATGGGTTTGGTATAAGTTCCCGGTGGTTGGGTGCCGCTGGTCAGAATACCGACCGCAGTATCCTGACAGTCAAAATCCCAACAGTGGTAGGTAAGTGTAGTACCACTAACTCTTTTCTCTATCCTAACCCTCCCTCCCCGGTGCCTAACCCTAACCTCCCCCCTAGTGCCTAAACCTTACCTCCCCGTGCCTATACCTAACCTCCCCGTAGCTTAAACCTAACCCTCCCCCTTAGTGCCTAACCCTAACACACCTCTAACCCCCAAAACTTACCTTAGTGGTGCCGGCAGTCATTATACTGGTGCTGGGACCCCAACACTGTCGGGATTCTGGCACCGGTATTTAGACCATTGGCATCCCACACGCCAGGATTCTGACTACATCCCCCAACAAAACAATATACAACATAGAATATTCTATTTATTGCTTTACAGTACAAAGAGCATCTTAATGACTCACATTCAGAAGAGCATTGTAATAAAGTATAAGACAGAGTTCTCAAGGGCCAACATGTAATTGTCAGCTACTGTACATGAAGTGGATCATTAGGTCTACAATAAAAAGGTAGACAATGTTTAGGTAGACAATACAAGTTAGACAGGAAATAGGTTGACAGGATCATTAGGTCGACAGGATCTGAAGGTCGACACACTAAAGGTCGACAGAGACATAAGGTCAACAGGGGCATAAGGTCGAAAGTGTCATTAGGTAGACACACAAATGGTCAACACCAAAATGGTCAACACTTTTTTTTTCTAGGCCTAATCTTCACCCTAACCCTCCCCTCGGTGCCTAACCCTAACCCTCCCTCCTAGTGCCTAACCCCCCAACTATCGGGGTAGGTGCCTGACCCTAACTGTCCCTTCTAATGCCTAACCCTAACCCTCTGGTAAGTGCCTAACCCTAACCCTCCCTCCTGGTGCCTAACCCTAACCCTAAAACAAAAAGAAAAAAAAAAGCATGTGTTGACCATTTCTATGTTGACCATATGTGTGTCGACTTAATGACTCTGTCGACCTCCTTTCCACGTTGACCTTCTTACTAGTTGACCTTTAGTGTGTCGACCTTCAGACCCTGATGACCTATTGCCTGTCTAACTTGTATTGTCTACCTAAACATTGTCTACCATTTTACTGTAGACCTAATGACCGGATACCATTGTACATGTGCTTAGCAGGGTACAGAAATCATTGTGGAATACAGTTTATAACCCACAGTAGCACCAGCTACAAGTAAGAATCATCTTTTGGCCAGAACCCTAGCAGATGTGTAATCTTCCTTGATATTCCTGGGCTCTTCTGGATGTATATTTCCTGTCTAGGATAATATGATTTCTGAATTGCCTGGTATAATTTCATCTTATTTCTCTACTTCCACAGGTGAGAGGTCTTATATCCAGTGTCTGCCACATTTTTGGAGCCTTTCTTCCTATATTTTATGTGATACAGAAGTCTACAATAATCCTTTTATCTCTCAATAACAACATGTCAAGGGGTCTATCCATTACTCGACTTTGTGAACAATCCAACTAAAACCAGGAGGTTTTGGTCACATTGTTCACAAAGTCGAGTAATGGATAGTTGGCATGGACCAGAGATGCGCGTGCACGCTGGGTCCTTGCTGTCCCCGATTATCTACTGAACATGCCCGTCAACCTGACAACGCTCGTCAGGTCCGGCATGTTCAGAGATGGGAGGTTGGGCTCCTGCAATGAATGACATTCAGTGAATGCCATTCAGTGTGCACACCGCACCTCAGCGACCTGAAGGTCTGAACGCTAGACGTTCAGTCTTTCAGGTCGTCTAGTTGGTCATCGGTTCTGTGACAGTGATTAGCACCCAATTATAAAGCTGGCCACACATCTAAAGATTATCTGTCCAACCAGCCAACTAGTTGATTCGTTGGAATGAAAATGTGGTAAGGGATGAAAGCAAATGACAATCAGCGATTTGCTCCCAAACGCCAGAAAATGGACAAAAACTGTTGTTTGAACAAATTGTTTAGATCAAACATTTAACAAACTTGTCTGACCGACCATTTTCATCTGTTTTCTGGCATTTAGGAGCAAATTGCTGATCATCAGTTACTCCCATCCGTTACCAGATTTTCATTCCAACCAATTAACAAGTTGGCTGGTTGGATGTAAGTTGGTCTAGTGTGTGGCCAGCTTAACTCATTCTACTGTTGTACCCACATACAAAATTGAGATTTCATCATGAGGGTCAAGATTATTTAAATGTGACTCAAGGGTTTAGCAGGGAACCATTAACTTATTTTGTTTAGGTCCTTGGAGATAATGGAGACCAGATCTTGTACCAGATTGTGGGGCCATATTCAATTAGAGGCGATAAGTCATTTTCGCCAGTTTCACTTATCCCCATATTCAATTTCAAAGACTTTTTGCAGGTCCGAAAAGTCTTTGTTAAAAATTTAAAAAATGGGGATAAGTTTTCTCCACTGAATAGGTGGCGAAAAAAAGTGCAGAATTGGGGTTTTGGGGTGCAGGGTTAAAAAAAGTATCCTGCACACCTTGGAATGTCCCCTAAAAGTTAACTGTGTCAACATTATTAAAAAAAATAATCATAGGGCACCCCAAAAAAGTGGTTTCATTTTGGGGGCAAAAAACAAAAGTTGGGGGACAAACTTAAAAACTAGTGAAATTGAAATTGACTCTGGGGGGGTCCCCAAGTATGTGGCAGGTGTTTTCTAGAATGCGGGTGGTTGCGGCAGGTGGATTTTTTATGAAATTTTAAAAATCACTTTAGGGACTGTAAAATATGCTTGCACCCATTTTCATGTACCCCATATTTGATGGGACTGGTTATTTTTTCAAAAAAATAAAGTTAAATACTATTCTTTACCACTTTTTCAAAGACGCATTTATGCACCTGCCGCGGCTGTTTAAAAACCCCAATTACCTTCAGCAGGCCAAATTGGGGGTTGCCCAATATAAAAATAAATAAAAGCTTAAAAAAAAGACTGTAAGGGACTATCCTAATGTGGAAGCAAGTGGGATAGACGTTTTTACTTTTTTAAGCGTATTTCCAGTAGGACCCATAAACCCACAAAAGTAAGCACTTATTGATTATTAAGTGCAAGTTCTCAGTATCTGAATGTGGGCATGTATTAGAGTATTTATGTCAGAGTCAGATAAATATATGCCAAAATAAATACAACTGTGCACCTGGATATCATAAGTTATTCAGGTCTCACTCCCATTTTCAGACACATTATAGTAATAAATATAATAAAGTTGAAATTTTCCTTTAAATGTAAAATTGCAATTTTCAGTCACTGTCAGGTGTTGAATTCTATTCTACACATACCAATATTAATAAGAAAAAAAATACAGACAAAAGTTTTGGTGCAGATCAAGCCTTTATTAAAAATCCACTATTAATGCAGAATGATAGTCTCCCAAATGAATCCTCAATAATTTCTAAGGAGATACCAATCTATTTTAAGCATATAATTACATGCTGGGCTCACTATTGAATAACGCATGAGATGAGGCTTAATAGGGAAGGATGTAATATCCTGCTATGCAAAATGTTTTAAATTAAATAATAACACAGACATTTTTTGCAATTACTTATGAAAGTGTACTGGGTTTTCTATGAACATCCTGTTACTCTGAGAGAAAAGGAGAATACTGACCAAATGCTTTCCTTATTAATTTTCCTGTTATTAATGGAAAATAATCTTCCTGTTTTTCTTTCATCTGCCCAGGTTGATTGTTACTGTATACAACAATACATTTCCCTATCTTCATAGGTATCACACATGATACACTAAAAGGCTATACAGGTAATAATAATATCCTTTCCTTTTTTAGAATGATGGATTCCTGTATAAGGTTTAATTTTTATTTATATTGGATGTAATATTAATGGATTCAATTTTCTCTATGTCTTGACTTAAGCATTTTTTTGCATCAAAGGTAACGATAATGTTTTTGGACAGAGTAAATTTAAATTGCTTCCTTTTTTTTCTTTATTTTAGATGTGCCAGACTCCAGTGTTTTGGTTTTGGTTGTAAATTGCCATCGTGTTTTGGTAAAACCATCCTAAAGTGTTTTGGTTTGGCTTTGGATTTAATTCAAAATTAATAAAACAGCTAAAATCGTGCAACTTGGACCTGTTTTTGTTTTTGTAGTATTATTAACATGAATAACATCAACTTACAGTCAATTTTGACCACCTCACAGCACCTGAAATCACAAGGGAGCGACTTAAATGCAATCCAGACGACACAAGATCTGTTTTTTAGATATCAGATCAGGTTTTTAGATATGAGTTCCAAACTTTGCAAATAGACCCGAGTCGGGACTCGTTCCTACTCTGAACCCTAAAGTGATCCGAGCTGGGACTTGGTTCGACTCAGAACCCCAAAGTTCGGGTGTGTTCAGTTTTCAGCAAACTGATCTGCTCATCTCTAATTTTTATTACTTGAGTAACCCTATGCTGGAAAGTAATAATGAGCAATGGACATTTAAGATGAATCTCTAATAACTTTGTTAGTGGAAAAAAAATAAGTTGGATAATTAAATGTTTAATATAAAACAAAACAGATGGTAAATATGGCCCTTACCAAATTATCTTGCAATCTAAAAGGTGTGGAGAATAACAAATACGTATTTATGGGTTATGCTGAGGATATATAAAGGTTGCAGCTGTTGCAGGATGCATGCAGGTTGGCATCATCAGTAGGGTATGCACCAGTGCACGTGGAATGAAAAAAGCATTCAGAAGCGGCTTAATCATGCTGTCCTCAGTCACTATGATCATATATAATACAGCTTGGCCAGGAATATATGTGTCTGCACCAGTCTGCAATTGTTCCCAGTTACGTTAGTCCGCCCCTTCTCTCCCCTGTCACTTTTCTCCAGTTACAAGCAAAGCACATACCTTTCACAAAAATCCGCATGAGAGCAAATGTAACCGGCCTGTTTTCTGTGCATGCACTGAGGGACTTGACATATGTTACCCTAGGTAAATTGGTGTAGTTCTCACACATGGCTGGATGTATCAATGTACAAAAAAATGTGGTCAAACCTCCAATAACTGCAGTTATATAGATCCCCATATGTATTCAAAATTTCTGCAGCAGATATTACAGATATCTGCTGTGGGTTGTTGGACAACAGGCTGCGATGTACCCATATGCATCAAGCTCCACAAAGAGCTTATGCCTGATAGGCAATGCCATCTATAGATGGCATTGCCTATAGAAGCCTATAGGGTTCTTTTTCACAAAGTGCCAGTAGAGTTATCGGAACAATCCCTTACCAGAGTGGCCACTAATACTTGCACCCGATGGGCGCACATGAACATTCCTTCACCCAGGTCATAAACCAGGAAGTTAAGACATCTCTGCTGGTAAATAGAGGAATGCTGGCAGACATTCCTGCAGGTAACTAGACAAATATATTCCTTAATGATCACATTATAATTTTGATTATTAAAACATCTTGCACTCGGCCCCATAATGTTCTGTTTAACTGCTGGTTAATCTAGCACTAAGCATTCTAGTATTCTGATTAGATACAGGTTACTGTAGCCACATAAATGTTCTAATGCTGTTATTGGCTGCAGTCTAAATCTTTGAATATGGCACTATAGTGGTTAGAATTGCTGCCTTGTACTGAGGTCTACACTTAAGTTTTGACCATCTATCTCCTGGGACTTGTATGTTCTTCCTATGCTCGCCTGGATTTCCACTCACAGCATAAGACATACTAGTAAATGAAAAAGGTTTACCCTTAAAAACAAATTGGTAGGCCATTAAAGTATTATTTGTTCAACTTGGTATAACGTAGACAATATGCGTTCTTTTCTGCATATAGGGAATGTTCTTTAAATCAATAATGCAAAAAATACAAAGAAAGAAAAACACAATAGTGTCATTACATGAGTACTTAAAATGGAATGTAATGCTATGATGTTGCACTCACCTAAATTAGTTGGTGTTCTTACATAAAAAGGTTTCCTTAGATACTAAAGCGATATGGACCAGTTTTATTGAGATGGTCCATATTACTCCTCCATGGGGATATGTAATAGAAAGAGACCCATCATGTTGTATCTTATTAAATCCCTTATTAGATCCAGGGTCTCAATATGTAGAACACATGGAAGGCTTCCCAAATAAGATAAATAACATTTGGCGCACTAATATTGCCATATCCAATATATAAAAAACATTTATTAGGTACATACAAAAGCACCAAGACATACACACAAGAATAAAAACATAAATGTAAATATGAATAAAATGCATATAAGTTCCCCAACTTTGGGAAACAATCAATCATAGCACAGTCACATGAATAGAGAGCATGTTATTAATCAATCCCTCATAGACCTCTCCTACTGACAAGTAGGAGAGATTCTGTCCCTCTTGGTGCTTATATGTCCAATCTGGCATAGACGCGTTTCGGATCAATATCCTTTTTCCAGGATGTTTTTCAAAGATTCTATTGCATTTGGGACCAACATATCATAAATGGGGCAGCAAAGTGAAGTGAGTTCCTGGGTGGTGACTGGGAGGTGACCTAAAATACAAAAAATATCCATCTCATGAATGTGTTATGGGAGTGTCGCGGACATGTCAATGAAAGTGGCTGAATTCTCAGGCGCACTGCTGCAGCCACAGTGGCCATGTTCAGATGGAGAAATTACGCCTCCCATAGGATTGGTGCAAGTGTCGATGGCGCGCTGATGGTGGCGTGTCCTTTATCACAAGCGGTGTTAGAGCATGCATAGACGCTGAAAGTGGGTGTCACAGTGCTTGCTCTTTCATACACTGACTACTAAACCAGTGCGAGGTAGAAACTAGTATTTGCATATTATCGCAGCCACGACTCCGGCAACAGATGTAAGAGTGGCTGCAGCAGCGTACACCTCTGAATCAGGCCGATATTTTACCATGTAGGAACATACAGCGCTCTGTTCGCCTAGACATTTGTTTTTATGGTACTGTATATGAGGGTTGGTGTTCCTCGGATTGAGCAGCTGTTTAAGAAACGCAGATTACAAATATTACGTATTATTGGGTTGCACCCTACACTGGGATAGGAACTGTCTCTTACTGAAGGCCTTTGATTGTCATATTAGCCAAATCAGGCTTTATCAGTAGAAGTCAATAATAAATTGGCTGCAGGTTATTTCTAACTGCACTCGTTTTAAACAGTTAACATGTGGATAAAATAAAAAAATATATCAATACGGGCTTACTTTACAGTGAAACACACCTACAAAATATTAAAAACATTTAAAAACTAAAGTTACCAGATTGGAAACAGTTGTTTCCTTTTTGTTTGATTCATTTACACTCGCAATGCTGATTATTAATCAGACATACCTCTAATAATAGTGTATTGGTATATTTATTCTATTATAACATGTCTCAATTGTTTCATGCTACATACCAAGAAAAAATAATTCAGTCTTTATTTACAATAAGCCTACAGAAAGAGGAGCCACTTGTGCCCTTGCCAGCAGCAATGACTGCAAAGAGACATGTTTCCCCAGCTTAGGTCTCAAGGGCATTGTGTATATCAATGTTTGTTTGACAAGGATACAATTAGCTTTAGTCGTAAGCATATAGCTCAGTTTGGTTTAACTATTATAAAAAGCATATGCACAAGCCTATATTGAAAATGTACTAACAGTAGAACTCTATTTGCTATAAATATTTGAAATACATATATAAATTATTAGCAAGTTGCATATATGAATTTTGTGTTTATAAAGAGCTGAATTTGACACCACAATTGTTCTGCCTCAGTATAGCAGGAGCCTCACATCTCTTTGTGTAATATATGCAGAAGTAAATTGGTCATATGTCTCAGTATGTATTTTGCTGGTAGGTCACCTAGAGACCTCCTGATGCATGTTATATGCTTGTACTTTATTTTAAAATATTTGTTTATTGGCGTGTGGGGCTGGTAAGGTCAGATTCACCAGGGCTTGCCTTGGCAAAGAGGGGGTTGGCCCTGGGGCATTCATGAACTCGGACTTGGGACATGAGGGTAGATTTAGTAATGCTCCTAAAATACAAAAGTGGTCTATAACATCCATTCAGATTATATGAGCTGTCATTTCTCTATTGTATCCTTAATAATTATAGACAGAATCTTATTGGATGCTATGGGTAACACCAACACTTTTCATATTTAAAAGCTTTAGTAAATCTACCCCTTGGACTGGAAAACAAACTGAAGATACACACCTGGCTGGGGATGCTTTAGTAAGCAGACAGGAACTTTGATAGCCATTTTGTCATCAGCCAGCTCGTTTAGCCAGGGTCTTGCAAGAGAAAGAGCTGACAGCATGAGGACAGTCCTGGTTAAACCTTGACTACCTCCACACCCCACTTCGAGAACAACACTGATGGAGGGAAACATCCTGAAGTTAAGGGTTCAAACTCTGTATTATACTGTTGTCACTTGGATGTTTACTGTATTGTATGGCGGTCACTTAGATGTTCCCTGTGGTGTATGGTGGTCACTTTGTTGTTCTCTGTTACTAAAACTCCCAGTTTGAGCATAATAAAACAAACAGTAACAATAACTGAATCATGTCAGGAAGAATACAACATAACCTAAAGACAGGCCAATAGTTACGGCAGGTGACTAAGACAGTAGCAATAAGATAAGTAATGGATCATGGCTGGTTACTATTAAGAGTGGTCAAAATACAATAGGATTTCTGGATAGCAGCAAACAGATTAGTTGAACAACAATTCAAGGTGAGAAGGCTGAGCAGTCAAATATCATGGGACAAAATAGAGCAAGTAATGTCATACAAACTGAACACTATATCTGGCAGTGTGTGAATTCCACTAATTATCTCCAATCATACAGCCCTGAAACTAACAATGATGGACATGTACCAGTTGCAGACGTCATGCAATACATTAGAGAGTAGAGCAATTACTGAGATTAGAAATGTCATTTTCTCTGCTTTAGATGATGGTTTTGATACTTCTTTTGATACTTCCTTTTCGAAGCTTAAAGGTTCACACAAGCATCTCTTTGGACCTTCCCATTTATAATAGAATTAGACAAATACCATCCCAAGATCATACAGCACTATAAGTTCCTGTACAAAACAACTATGTATTAAAACATAAAATTTGTTAAAAAATAATAATTTAAATTATATAACTATTAATTTTAATTATTTTCATGAATCTAAAAACATGACAATTGTTAAATAGTAATCAGTTATTCCAATCTTTCCCTTAAGCCTTCAACAATCATTGCATGCAAGCAAAAAAAAAATACATCAGGGTTCCCTGTTAATTAAACATTGTAATAACCTTTAGCACTCTATAACAGTGAATAAATGTTAAAGTTAAAATGTTCATATCTGTGTCCAAGCAGGTATTGAGAGAGTGGATAAAGACTTTGATAATGTCATGATTAGAAAGGGGAGAATTCTGGAATATTGTGAAGGCTGAAGCGACAAGACAGAGTAAGCGACTGCATGTGGGGTGGGACGCTGAGGGCAAAGTCAAGTGGTGCAGACGCATGTACCTAAGCTACTCAAGTAATTTGGGAGTAAGGTAGAGGTGAGGAATGGGTTGGTAGAAGAGTTCCACAAATAGTGACCCTTACGCTGCAAATGGGACAGTTGGTAGGTTTATTTATAAATAGCCAGTTTATATAACCATACAGCAGACCTCCAATAGATAAAATTCAGATAAAAGACAATCATTATGATATGCATAACAATGGTAGCAAGGCAATAGTATGTAGCAAAGGATTTTTAATATACCCATACATTAGATAGTATATTATCATTTATTTAATTCATTTACACACAGAACACATAAGGAAAGTCCTTCTCAGCAGTTTAATGGATTTCTGAATCAGAGGTCATTGGCCTTAATGACATTGTTGACCCTGATTTATTTCATAATGAGTGTTTAACGAGTGTGCTAAGCAGAGGCACCAAGTAAAGGAAAATTCCACTTTCCCCAGAGAAAAATGAACACAACAAAACTAATTCTTCTTACTACTTCTGCTCTTTCTAACTCTGCCTACTTTACCCCTGGTATAGATGAGCAACATTTTCAAAACCTGTTTAGCGGAATAGTCACCTCATTCACACAGGAAGTTATTTGGATTCTGGCACAAATTAACAGTTTTTCTACAGTATGTGTGTGGTAGGGAATATAGATTGTAAGCTCCACTGGTACAGGTACTAATGCAGATGACCAAATATTCCCTGTGAAGCACTGCAGAATATGTGTGTACTATATAAAGGACTGGTCATAAATAATAAATAAAATATTTTTTCATTTGGGTGTGACATTTGCATGTGTCTCTAAATTAATTTGTATTTAAGTGTCCCGCATAGGATTTCCGCTATTGTTCTTACTCCACCATGAAATTTATATCACACCACAACAGAATGAACGGACGTTATTGCAACTTTATTTATAGATTCTGGGGAAATGTGTAAATTGCTAATATAGTGGGAGCAAAGTCAGAACTAACTATGGCCAGAGCTTCTCACCAGGCTGTACCACTGCAAATTAAATTTTTATTGGAAAATGTCTAGAATTAAATTATCTGCATTAGGAAAGATTATTAGTACAGTGGACTTCTGAAGTTCCTCCTTCCGCACTAGAAGGGGGCATGGTTATGCAATACAGGGGCATGGCCATGCATCATGAGGGTGTAACTGGCACTTCAGACCTGCTTGACTGCCCTCTCTCCATTTCCCACCTTTAATGGCAGGCACACTATGGCACCTGGTAATTGTACTTATTTACTGATGATCTCTTATGTCTCTCCACATATCTCCTAAGCTCTGGCCTGATTAGGACAAAGCTATCCCGATCAGGATAGCGTGGCAGAGCCCTCAAATTGTGACTGTGTAACCTAAATTGGGTCAGTTAGGAGGTATAACTTAGGGGCCTATTCATATTCCTGTGATAAGTATAATAAGTATAATCTTTATTGATGCATTTCACCAGAAAAACATTTTATCAGCAAAAACAAATACTTTTGAGTGATATAATGATCGGGGGCATGCACAGAACTGGAAGCTCAATGATGGTGTAATAAAGGGCAAAGCAACAAAGACAAATATACAGTAGTTTTCAGTGAAAGTAGGATTTTTTTTGCCCTTTGATAAATATGCCCAACAGTCTTTGATGATAGTAAATGTAATAATACCATTCATACTGCAGGGTTATTTCTCAAAATAATACTGAATTATGTCACTCTGCTTCCAAATTAGACACTTTAGTTTAGATACATGAAAATATTTAAAGCCATTATAAGTTTTTGGAGAATGTCTTCCTCCATGGCAAACCAGTCATAACTTCCTAACAACTGTTCCTGGCAATAAAGGTATACTTATGTGAGAGGCAAAACATTACAGTAATAAAATAAGGGTGTGGTATGGGATGCTGGCGCTTAGGATCCCGGAGGTCATAATCCCGACGGCGGCATCCCGACGCGGTTAGGATACAGACACCAGTCGGTCGATATCCTAATCCTCACCCTCTCCCTATCCCTAACCTGCCCTACCCAGTGCATAAACCTAACCTTCCCCTAGTGCCTAAATCTTATGTCCACCTCCTCGCTGAGAGACTTGCCCACTATTACAGGTGGCTGGGAGCAAACACACGATTTTCTGGGGCCTCCCAGCTGTACCGGGAGAGTAGGCAAGTATGCTTCAGACCTAAGCGCATGCATCTAGGGGTGATGCTGAGTCATACACCCCATGGTCATATTTCCATTTGCTGCTGAAAGGATGTAACTGGGCATTTGCACATACTGTAGGCTAAACTTAGTGATGGCAGTTTGAAGGTGTGTCTGTGCAACGGCAGGCAATGCAGAGGTGTGTGCATGCACACAGCCTTCAGATGCCTCATTTACACCAGGGATTGGGCTGGTGCAAGTGTGCACTGATAATGATGGCCATGAAATCCAGCATAAGGATACGGGCGGTGTGGTTGTACAGATGTGTACAACTCTGCATACTGATGAATTAACACATTTAGTTCCATGTGTGTAATTCAAATGCAATTGTAGAGGGTTCTGTATCAGCCCCAGAGTCTCTGCAAAGATAACCGCCTCGTCAAAATGGAATCCAGGGGCATATTGCCATAGGCCATAGTATGGTATGCAGTTGGGATGGCGACGGTCTAAATCCTGACTGCCGGCACCCCGACTGTCTAATCCCAGCAAGTGTCTAATGACAGGCGTCAAAATCCCAACGCCTGTCATTAGACCTACGCCGGAAGCCCGACACCGGGCGCGGACAGCCGCTGGGGGGGTTAGGTTAGGGGCTCCCGGGGGCACTTAGGGATAGGCACCCCCCCCGAGAGGTTAGGGTTAGGCTAGGGAAAGGGGGGGTTAGGCACCCTCGGGGGCAGGTTAGGGTTAGGCACCGGCTACCTAAACCCGGGAGACTTAGGTTTAGATACCGGGGAAGGGGGGTTAGGTTTAGGCACTTAGAGGGGAGGGTTAGGGGGGCTTTAGGTTGGTTTGTACACACCTTACCTGCTGTCAGGATCTTCACCTCTGCTGGGCTTCCGCTGTAGGCGGTGAATCATACTGATCCCCATAGTACAGCAGCAGCATTCTATTACAACAAATTTCTATCATTTACATGTGAGCCTATATCAGGCTAGCACATTTTGTTTTTTTACCACAGCATACGTGTCTTGTACAGTATGTATATTTTATGCTATGCGGTATATTGTTGTTGGAATTATATTTCCCCAATATAAAATGGCTATTATGATGGTTGTGAGCAGATGAAACAAGAAGAAGTTGCAATCAACCTTGTAGCCAGCAACTGCACCCCTTGAAAAATGGTTCAAGGGGAAGGGATTAGCAAGTAGGGTATTTTTCACCCACTTGGTAATGCAGCTTTATTCATATGTATTTTCCCTCTAGATCATGCTGGCCTACTCTTCTGGAATGTGGAGACTCCTGAATTTTGCAAAGTTCCTTCTGATTATTGACAGTATATGCCATCCTCCCAGATCCTGCTTCTCTTATATAGTGGGTGAGGCACAATATTGGGCGAGCCACATCATAGTGGGGCTGGGCGTGAGACTGAGATGACACAATTCGCAAAACCATTATCCCCACTTGCCCCAGGAAAAACCTGGAGGGAGGTCTAAAAGGTAAGAAAGTATGCTCTACAGCAGTGCTTCTCAACACCAGTCCTCAAGTACTCCCAACAGGTCATGTTTTCAGGATTTCTCTTGGTACAGTCAAGTGGGATAATTATTGACCCAGCAAAAATATATTAACTCATCTGTGCATTATTAAAGAAATCCATAAAACATGACTTGTTGGGGTAACTTGGGGACTGAAGGTGACAACTACACTGTTGTGAGATACTCTGGTCAAGGTGCTTTATTTATATTGTTTTTTGACAGTGTAAACTATACCACAATTAGATAGCATATGTGTAATCCACATGGTAATCTCATTTGTTCATGGAAATTTGAAATCTTTGGAACCCTAATGAACTTCGAAGCAACACGTGAAAATAAAACTCATACTGTATGATAAACATATTTTAAAAATCCTTGACATTTTTATATAGAACAAAATATTATTATAAACAGCACATTTTGCTATTAGTGTGCAGTTATTAAAACTTGGACTAACCTGTATGCTTTCTGTATATATTTGGTTTTAAAATATTATGTAAAATGTGCAGTTTCAATTTTTTTTTACTGCAGAAGTAGAAAATCTGATATATCGACCAAGTAGCATAATTATTTATATAGTAATGGAACACCTTGGTGTATAAATGATTGATATAAATTACAGCATGGAGTAGATTTTATTCTATATTGATATTTTATGTGTGTTATATAGGGGTTAATGTATCTCATACTGTTTTAGTTCGGGGGTCAGCAACTTCTTAGCACTCATACCAGATGTAATAAGTGGCAAACCGAGTCGGATTAAGGGGTAGCATAGGTTACAACAGGGAGTCTGCAATGGCACTGGCTATGGGCCCCCAAACAGCCACAGCATATCAATCATGCTTAGGGGGCACTGTGAGTGATCTCACAGACACTGATTGGCACATGCGCAGTATAGATCCTGTGCATGCGCCGAACGGCCACCATCAGAATTGTACACGAATTATTGGGTTTGCATACAACTCTGAATCAAGCCCTATGACCAGGGCCACCATCAGGGGGGGACTGCCGGACCCATAGTCCCGGAGAGAGCGGGGACCTGGGTGGCAGTGGTGCAGATATGCACCGACAGCCAGGGAGAAACAGTACAGGCGGCGGCACTACAAATATGGCACCGGCCGCGAGCCAATCACAGCCCGCGGACCGGCAGCCATGCCTGTCCACTAGCTGTGATTGGTTCGCGGCCGGCGCTATGTATGAAATGCCACCGGCACTGTTTCTAGCTGTCTGCTGGTGCATATCTGCACTGCTGCGACCCGGGCCCCCACTCTCTCCGGACTAGCTGAAGAAACCAGGTAGCCTGGTAAGTGCATAGTCCCTGCCCTGTGCCCCTTCACCTACTGCAGCTAGCCTTCTTTGCGCCCCCTCCAAAGTCAAGCCAGCATTCCCTGCCATGTGCTGTGTCTCCCCCTTTTCCAGCCAGCCTTCTCTGTCCTGTGCCCCCCCATTAATGTTCAGCCTTCCCTGCCCTGTACCCCCCCAGTTCAGCCTTATCTGTGCCATCCCAGCCCAGCCTACCCAGCCCTGTGCCCTCCATGTCCACCCTTCCCTGCATTGAAATCCCCATTAAATTTCAGACTTCCCTGCCCTGTGCCACTCCCTACCATGTCTAGCTATCCCTGTGCCCCCAATAGGTATAGCTCTCCCTGTTCTGCACTTCCCGTTCTTTCTGGCTTTTTTATGTAGGTCTGGCTTTTTCAGTGTATTTTATGTGGACCTGGCTTTTCAGTGTATTTTATGTGGACCTGGCTTTTCAGTGTATTTTATGTGGACCTGGTTTTTTCAGTGTATTTGACATGGGTCTGGCTATCTCGATGTATCATGTGATTCCAGTGTAACTCCACGCATATTATCCACAGCTCCGACCTACTCTGCCCCAACTCTGGTGGCAGTCCTGCCCATGACAATACTTTATTAACACTGACAGATTAGTGATAAAGAGCCTGACTCAGAGATGCACGCTAATGCCCACCGGCGGCTTCACAAATCCAAGCGACCATGTACAAAGATGCAGCATCAGTCACAGATTACTCGATTATCGGCCTTCTTAGTAACTCTATGGTTGTGCAGAATGGCTGGGGGAACTGAGACACCAGAGCAATTTTTTGCTGCGTACAGAATTGCAATTGCAGGCTGTGGTACGCCCCGAGAAAGGTCGGTACACGCCTGCATTTGAGTCACCACGCCCCCATTGCTGCCCAACAAATGGTCCCTGCCTGTCAATCACTTTGCAAATAAATCGTCATTGCAAGCGACGATGGTAATGGAACTTGACGCATGGTCAGATTGCTGATAATTGCACCTCTGCGTAAACATGGGTTCAGAAATAGGCTGTGCAATCCTCTAATTATTACCCACAGACTGATTATCATATTTATATTCAATATTTATTACCACAATCTTATTAAAATAAAACAGCGGATGTAGTTAAAAAACTCCATTCAAAAGTTACACATTAAACAATTTAAAACACTTAAATTAGCTGACATGGTAACTTTGTAAATATGAATGAACTGTGTCTTGCAACAAAGTTATTTGTAGTGCACTACAAAAGCTAATTAAGAAATAAATAAAAAAACTTTAGTGCAAAAAGAGTCAAGAATACATATTAGAAGGACATCCTAATAAGTCAAGGCTATGCAAATGCAATTTAACTCTTGATTTGATTAACTATGCAATTGGGATCACCCACAGTACTCGATCCGGTCTATAAGGATATGGGAAGAGATAGATCCCCTTCCGTTTCTGTATGATGACGTCATCTGCCAGTATCCAACGTCATTCCCTACCATCCAAGTGGGCATAGAGGGGGAATATAATCATGTGACGAGCGAAGCGAGCCCGGAAGCGGACAACTTTCTTATTTTCGTGGAAAGTGTGGGCAGAAACCTCCACTTCCGCCCTCACTCACGTCACTTCCAGGTACGGCTACTGAAGGGGTTTTATACTCTTCCATAAGGATATCGATCAGAGTTCCATTTCTCCTGATACTGTTAACAATTACCAGCATTTGTCTCCGTTACATTTCCTCGCATGAAATCCACTGAGGATGGTAATACCAATTAATATACCAATTAATATACCAGAGCATTTGCTCTGATATTAGAACCTTGACTCTTTTTGCACTAAAATTTGCACTACAAATAACTTTGTTGCAAGACACAGTTCATTAATATTAACAAAGTTACCATTAGATATGTCAGCTAATTTAAGTGTTTTAAATTGTTTGTCATGTGTAACTTTTGAATGGAGTTTTTTTGCTACATGCGCTGTTTTATTTTAATAAGATTGTGGTAATAAATATTGAATTGCATATATATATGATAATCAGTCTGAGGGCAATAATTAGAGTATTGCGCAGCCTATTTCTGATAACATGCTTTTTTTTGAAAACTACAGTTTTCTATTTGGCAGCTGCAACCAAGAAATTGCCCACTCACAGTCCACACGGTGAGCGCCAGGGTCAGAGTATAGTTCCTAATATTGCGCAAACATGGGCATTGTATCCATCTGAATCAGTCCCAAAGGAAGTAAATTAGTAATTAACGTAAAAACCATATCTACATTATGTAACCATAGAGCAGAGGACTGTAGAAATGGTGGCGCGGGTTCTGTATGTAAAAGATACGGCAGAGTGAGAACTATAAGGAAGGAAATACAATGTGAAATAAATAAACATGGTAAACATTTTATTTTGCATATTGGCATATTGCATATATTTTTCCTGGATATATAAAGGTCCAACAGTGTATAACTTCACATAGTACATGTATATCTAGAAAAACACATGTAAATGTACACTGCATAGAATATGTTGTCCTTTATCTTATTTATTATTTATTTATAACCAGTTATTTATATAGCGCACACATATTCCGCAGTGCTTTACAGAGAATATTGGGTCATTCACATCAGTCCCTGCCCCAGTGGAGCTTACAATCCCTACCACATGCTCACACACATACACACTACAGTTTATTTTTGTTGGGAGCCAATTAACCTACCTGTATGTTTTTGGAGTGTGGGAGGAAGCCGGAGTACCCGTAGGAAACCCACGCAAGCACAGGGTATATTCTCCCTTTATATTTTAGCTGTATTATTAAATATTATACAATAATAAGAAATTATTTTAGTAATGGTGTTTGGGGGAATGGAATCTAAAAAACCCCCTAAAATGCCAGAGCAGCAGTTGTGAGGAAAAGGACGAGGCAGCGTGGGTAATTGGGTCCTCACCATTATTTAAGTGCGCTTAGCAGAAGGCGAGATTTACCTTATGCACTTGCTTGTTACTGTGCGTTTGTCCATAAGAGATATGTGTGCCAACGTATGCTAAATTATTTTTTGTTCCAGGAAGGAATGACATAAGTGCTTCCATGTGTGCTCAGTTCAAGTTTTTGGCACTACAAATTTGTAACTTGAAATGTTTATTTTCTTTGAGTTAAGACTTCTCATGTCCTTGTTAGTGTAGGCAAAACATCTAGGTATGAAATGATTCTCAGCAGCTGTATAGCCAAGGTGTTAACATAAAAATATCAGTAATCAGTAAGTTCTGGTTCATCTCACAGATAATAAAGTTACCTTGAAGAGAAATGTAAAAAGTATTTTGTAGGCTATTTTAGGTTAAATAGATGAATAATTGGACTGTAGTTTTTTTTTTTTTTACTGTGTGGGCATTACAACTTTAAACATGTCGTTTTCGATGTATATTTAAAGTTATAATGCCCGCACTATAAGAATGCCTCAAGTGGAATTTTTACTGTGTCGGGAAACTAGAGATGAGTGGTTCGGTTCTGCTGGAAACCGAACACACCCGAACCCTGAGGTTTCGAGTTAAACCGAGTCCCGAATCGGATGACTTTGGGGGCTTTGAGTAGAACCGAGTCTCGGCTGCAGGTCTTCCCGCATGTCTGATTTCGGATCTAAAAACTAGATGTCGAGTGTTTTGGATTGCATGCAAGTTCCTTCACCATGATTTCAGGTGTCAAAATTTATCAAAATTTACTGGACATGACTGGACATTAATATTATTGATGTTAGTAATACTGTAGGAATAAAATCCGTTCCAAATTAGCTTTAGCTAACTTTAGCTGTTTTTTTTAATTACATTTTTTAAAGAAATCCAAAACCGAAACAAAACAATTGAGGGTGGTTTTACCAAAACCAAAACAGAACGATGATTTAGGACCAAAACTAAAACATGGGGTTCTATGCACATCAAGGCTAGTTAGGCTAGAGACATATAAGATGTTAATGTATGTTTATATAAGAATAGTAAAAAAAATAGAGACATACTGAAGCATGACATTAGATATATTACATTATAAATAACTTCAATTGTATGAAATATATTTTCATTGCAGTAGAAAAGAATAGTCACTTAGCTTGCATAGCATGATCTTTACACAGTATTGTCAGTGTATTATTGTCCAAACAAAGTGTTTTAGCTAATGATTTACACTGTGTAAATCATGCTATGAAGGATTATTCTTTTCATAGAATTTCAGATATTTACAATGCAATTAGAATTTAGTTAATGGGCCAGTGACCACAGCAATGTATTTTCTCTGGGGGTTTATTGGCGCAGAAACTAAGATAGTAAAAAAGTAAATAACTAAAGATTGTTATTGTGACCCACACACCCATTATCAAGGCCCCGTGCAAGACTATGTTAGCCTGGCTTATCTTTATAAAAATCAGATATTTATTTTTTGGTAGTTCACCATCATTTTGAAAAACAGGCAAAATGATTCTCACTCTAACTACCGCCCTGTCTCTCACTTCGCCAGTATGCCTACAAGCTCCTAAAAAGGTTTGTCTCTCATATACCCTCATTCTTTTCCTTACACTTCCGTCTTAACACTCTTCAGTTCGGTTTACATCCCCCTACTCCACAGAAACTGCCCTCACTAATGTCCCTAATGTCCTTCTCACTACAAAAGCCATTGGTCACTTCTCGCTCTCTTAGCTCTACCTGACACCTTTGACATTATTGAACACCTTCAAACCCTTCTTTCCATCTGTCCCCATCAGTCTGTCCTCTCATTCACCTTACTTCGCTAAGCATTCCATTTCTGTCTGCTCTGATTCCACCTCCCCCCTTCATCTACCTGTGGCTGTACCCAGAGAGTCCATCCTTGGCCCTTTCCTCTTTTCCTTTTACATCTCTTCCCTTGTTAACATTATTATTATTATTATTATTATTATCCTATATTTATATGGCACCACAAGGGTTCCGCAGCGCCTTACAAAGTACATAAACAAATGAGCACACAGAAAATAGTTATTAACAGTACAAACAATACAGGACAAATACATGATTTATAAACATTGCTGTATAACACTTAAATAAGCAGCATGGTGTCAGCAACCAAGTGTTAGGTGCTGTTGTAAATTAAAATAGAAGTAAGGGAAGGAGAAGCACATGAGGTAAGAGGGCCTTGCTCGTGAGAGCTTACATTCTAAAGGGGAGGGGGCAGACAAACAGGGTGACACAGATGGGCTGGATTGTAAGGAAGGAACATGGAGTAGTGGGTTAGGATGAGCGCTGGAATGGTTTGGCAGAAGAAAGTCGTCTTGAGAGTCCATTTGAAGATTAGGCGCCAAGAAGCAAAGTTATCAGAGAATTTTGACCCAAGTCCAGGGGGACGAAAAAAGGCAGCTACTCGAGGAAGTTGAAAGAAGCGACCAATATGTGCATTGAATGGAAATAATGAAATGGAGAGTTTAGAAGGTAAGAGTAGGTGGGAGTGACCAAACAATAGAAGCACCCCAACACTGTGGCAACCTCCAGTCCAGGGAGCATGAAAGAATGTGAGGACCCCAAAGGAGATAGCTGCAGGAGAGGTGGTGTCAGATGGGTAAATCCAGGATTTGGTGATGGCTAGGAGATTCAAGGAGTTGGAGATAAAACCGTCAAGGATGGGGACCAGTTGATTATAGACAGAACTGGCTTACCAGAGGAGACAGGAGAGAGGGACAGGGTTGGGAGGAGAGAGAAGGAGACTGTTAGGGTTGCTGTAGTGTGGGGTTGAGATTGATTTAGTGCAGGGGGATAAGGAGAGTGTGGGTATGAGGAAGGGGGATAAGGAGAGTGTGAATGAGGAAGGGTGACAGCAGGTGGTGGGCAAGGTGGAGGTTTAGTGTGGTGTGGGTTAAGAAGAGGTGTAACTTGAAGAAAATGGAGGGTGCAGTTCTTAGGAGTTATGGGAGACGCGGTGGAGAGTACTAATGGAATGAAGGGAGACAGAGGAGAGGAAGGAGGGAGAGGAGAAGACTATGGAGGGAGGAAAGAGATGGTAACCTGGTGGTAGAGGTAAGTATTATGTAGCTTCTGAGTGATGAGGGAGCAGACGAAAAAAAAGACATAGTGTAGATGAGGGTATTGGGAGAGAAACAGCTGTAGTAGTGATAAGAGTGAGGAACAGTACAGTTAAGATGTTAAAAAAATCAGAAAAGGAAGAACTGTGTTGGTAGATGCAAAGGCACAACTATAATAGTATATAATAAACAAAATGAGTTTGGAGCTGTTAAAGTTGAAGGACTTTAAATTAAGGATAAAGTATTCTTAAAGATGTACAGGTGTTAAACAATGGTAGATACTACAGTGGTATAGAGAGAAAGTGGTACAGGAATAATATAAACAGTGTAGAGTAAAAAGAAAAAAAAAGACACATACAAAATTAAAATGGAGCAAACTAACTGGTAATTGTTTGCAATGCTGAAGCTGGGTGTTGGCAAAGGTGTGTCCAGGTAATAATGAAATCTGGTGGCTGAGTTGCAGGGTATCCAGAAGCTCAGAAGATCCCTTTCAATTGTTTCCAAGTTGTAAAGAATTATTTTTAAATGTTGTTATTCTGTGTTCCTCCTGTTTAACTCCTGTCTAACTCTTTAAATTATGTTGTATATCTAATACCACGTAGAAAAAACCCCCAATGCAGCCTTGTAACAGGCCTGCAGCCTGTGAACCTACTGAGTATATAGTCAAGCATACATGTGTAGTCACTGATTGCAACCCACCCCCCAATAACCTCACCCACACCAGATAAAATCAGTATATTCATACAGCAATGGTATTTCTATGTCAGATGACTTATCAGCTCCTTAAGTCTTACATACCATTTCTATGCTGATGCCACTCAAATATATATATCCCTCCATCCTCTCTCATGTCTCTTCCTGCCTATCTGCCATCTTATCCTGATTGTCCCAGGATTTTAAAAAATTAAACATGACCAATACCAAACTCATTGTTTATTGCCTCACTATCTCATTGGCTCCTCCAGTTTCATTGGCTCCAGTAGAGTCTACTAAATAAAGCCCTTAATCATTCCTTTAACTCCTGAGTAGAGATGTGCACCGACCCCCGTGTTTTGGTTTTGGATCTGAATCTACCCTGGTTTTGGATCTGGATTGTTTTTTGCCAAAACCTCACCTCTGTGTTTTGTTTTCGTGTTTTGGTTTTGGATCTGGATTTTTTCTTAAAAAATCATAAAAACAGCTAAAATCACATAAAATGGGCCTGTTTTTGTTCCTACAGTATACGTAACCTCAATAACAATTATTTCCAGTATTTCCAATCAATTTTGACCACCTCACAATATTATTTGCTTAATCTAGTTAAGGCCAAAAGGTTGCATCCAGCTAGCTGGCTGACTAAGCTAAGTGACACAGTGGGTGGCACTAACATGTGGCAGTTCAGTTTCTCATTTCCAACATGGATACTGGGCCTGATTCAGAGCCGGACGCTCTTTCAGAGCGCTCGCTCTGAATCAGTGCCCGCCTATTGTATTTTTAGAGCGGCCTCCTGTTCACTCGCATAGCTGTGGGTGACCACCCACAGCTAGTGTGAGCGGCCAGGATGATGGTCGCGATGGTCAAGACCATCGCGACCATCGGACTTGCGACGAGACCCTTGTGGTAGGGTCTCGTTGCTGCAAGTCCCAGTGAACTTCTTGCTCTTACAGAGCAAGAAGTCCACCCACTGACATCACTTGTGATGTCAGTGGGGCCGGCCGTAGATGGTAGGCGTTCCCATGGGAACGCCTCCATCTGGGCAGCCACGCCCCCGGCCTGCCCACCAAAGGGGGCATGCTGTCACTCAACATCGACAGCACACCCCCTTTGTAGCGAGACCCGGAGCGATGGCTTGCATGTCACTATCCGGGTCTCGCGCATGCGCATGATGGAGCCGCCTCCATCGTGTGCATGTGCACTGGGCCAACATCAACCCGCTTGCGAGCGCCCAGCACTCGCGAGCGGGTCTGAATCAGGCCCACAGTGTGTTATACAATGTGGGTTGGATACACCAATAGTGCACTTACTGTGACAGCAGTGTCGGCAGAGCAGGGTTGCTGACGGTGTCCTCAGTACATGAAATGGCAGTGCTGTGGTACTGGCAGTGTCCTCAGTGAAGGGTACCGGTGATGTCGGCAGTGCAGGGGTGCCAGCGGTGTCTTTAGTGCAGGTTTGCTGGCTGTGTCGACAGTGCGGGGGTGGGGGTGCAGCGTTGTGTTAGTGCAGGTTTGCTGGCTGTGTCGGCAGTGCCAGGGTGCCAGCGGTGTCTTTAGTGCAGGTTTGCTGGCTGTGTCGGCAGTGCGGGGGTGCCAGCGGTGTCTTAGTGCAGGTTTGCTGTCTGTGTCGGCAGTGCGGGAGTGCCAGCTGTGTCTCTAGTGCAGGTTTGTTGCCTTTGTCGGCAGTGCGAGGGTTGCTGGCAATGTCCTCAGTACATGGAATGGCAGTGCTGGCACTGTTCTCAGTGAAGGGTACCGGCGGTGCTGGCAGAGTGGGGGTGCCAGCGGTGTCCTCAGTGCAGGTTTGCTGACTGTGTCGGCAGTGCAGGGGTGTTCTCAATGCAGGGTGCCGGCAGAGCGGGGATGCCAGCGGTGTCCTCCGTGCAGGTTTGCTGACTGTGTCGGTAGTGCAGGGGTGCTGGTGGTGTCCTCACTGTGGGAGTGTCGGCAGTGTCGGCAGTGTGGGGGTCGCTGACGGTGTCCTCAGTATGTTGGGCAGCAGTGCAGGAGTGTTGGCAGCGGTGGTGTCAGCAGTGAGGGATGCTGCCAGGGGGGTGTCGGCGGTGTCAGGTGGAGTGCACCATCTTTTTTTCTTCCTTTATAATGATTTCAATGGGCTTAACGCTGATTGGCTGAGAGCCCCGGATCCCCGAAATTCGGGTGGGTCCATTTCTCAGTGAACCGGACCCACTCATCTCTACTCCTGAGTGAGGGTCAGGTCAACCACAACTGTGCATATGGGTTCGATGGTTCTCGATATTACCGATGTTTTCACTGCCTTGCTAACTAATGCGGATGTAAGTAAGGTGAGGGGGGCGGCTTTATGTGGTGCTGGGCGTTTGCATCTTGTGCTGTGGCTGCAGCGTGATTGCATTCATTTGCATAATTTCGCAATATTCAATATAAAATTAACGAAAACGGGAAACTCCGAAGTTGGATTTGCGTAAAGTTACGAATTTTTACTTAAAATAATTGTAAGACCCCCCTAAAGTTGTAAAAACATGGGGGGACACTATGGGTACCCCCGTTTTAGCCTTTAATTGAAAGTCGGGGATTTAAATAGCCGCAGCAGGTGTTTTTTTCCCGACATTGAAGAAGTGATGCAGAAGAGCACTTAGGTTATTTTTTTATTTTTTTTAAGTGGTCCCATCAAATTTGGGGTACATGAAAATGGGTACTAGCATATTTTTATGTCCCTAAAGTAATTTTTTTAAAATTCTGCATTTGTGCACCTGCCGCTATAATTCTATTCTAGAAAACATCTGCCGCATACTTGCAGAATAGCCCTGAACCTATTTCCCTATTGTTTAACAATTTTTTTCCATTTTTTTTTTGCACCCCAATTTTTAAATGAATTTTTTGGGGTGTCCCTATATTTTTTTTTAACTTTTTTTGACATAGTTCTTTTTTAAATGTCATTCTCAGGGGTGCAGGCTATTTTTTTTAAGCCTGCACCCCTAAACCCCAATTATGCACTTTTTTTCGACACCTATTCAAAGGTGAAAAGTTATCCCCGTTTTTTATCAAAGACTTGTCAAAACTGCGATAAGTCTTTGAAATTGAATAGGGTGTAAAAGTAAAACCTGAGATAATGACGTCATAATTGCGATATTAACGCAAAAACGATGTTATCGCACCCATATGGAATACCCCTGTTACACTCACACATAAAGCTATTAACCAAACCACTCCAATATACATCTCTTCACTTATCTCAAAATATCTTCCAACCAGACATGTCCACTCTGCACAAGATCTGCGTCTCTCCTCCCCGCGCATTACTTGTTCCCATGCACGGTTACAGGACTTTTTTCGGGCTGCACCCACCCTGTGGAATGCCCTCCCACGCATAATAAGACTCTCCACTAGTTTCCAAACCTTCAAGCGTTCTCTGAAAACACCACTTCAGACAAGCTTATCAGATTCCAGGGCCGCCCACATAACCTTTTATAGCTCCCTATCTAACTCCATTCTTATAGTAAACACCTATCACATCTTCTCTTTCTTCAGTTTATAATCCCCCTAACCCTAGGCCAACTTTATAGTGTGACTGGATTATACAGCCCACCAAGAACATCTGCAATCTGGATGGACCAATTTGCAATATGTAGCACCTATCCTTGTGTATCAACACCTGTTTCCCTATAGATTGTAAGCTAGCGAGCAGGGCCCTCTTACCTTTATGTATGTCTTCTACGTATGTCTTTTATGTATGTATTTCTTTTACAACCCAGTAAAATGTTAATGTTGATTCAAATTGTAAACTGCAACGGAATTTGCTGCGCTATATAAGAAACTGTTAATAAATAAATAATAAATAAATAAATGGCTCTACACTATATAGGCAACTCATACACATCAAAGACAATTTGGGTTAGATTTACTAAACAGCAGCTTTTGCAAGCTGATGATTCTCAGCTGGTTTGACCCTGGAATTGAAAACAGTCAGCAATTATATTGAATTCATAACATGCCTAGTTTTGGATTTTTGTGTTATTGCCTTTTTTAATTTCAGGGTAAGTCCACTAAGAGTAGGCAGTTTGCAAAAGCCATCACTAGTCAGAGGCGTCACCAGGTCTGGTGACACCCAGTGCGCACTCTGGATACCCCCTGGCGCCGGAGGTGTGCCCGTCTGAGAAGGAAGTGTGACCTAAATAAAGGGTGTGGCCTTGCAGGGGATCCTGATAATATCACTTCGGGTGCAGCCCAGCATCACCGGAGATACTGGACAGCCCTCGAAGACTGGGCCGTCTGCACTGTTGTCTCCTTTTCTATGACAGGAGCTGGGTGCTGCAAGAGAATGTTAGGCACCCCCCAGGAGGGTTAGGTTTAGGGTGCGGAAAGGGGGGGGGTTAGATTTAGACACTCCGGGGGGACTTAGGGCTAGTCACCACCCCAAGAGTTTTAGGGTTAGGCACCACAACGGGAGGGTTAGGATTAGGGGTGGGTTAGGATACTTACCAGCCCCAGTCGGGATCTCCTCCTGTAAGGCTTCCGCAGTCGGGATTTCAACCGGCGGCTGTTTCGGGTATTCAATCCCATTCCACATACAATATATAAAGGGTCGGGGTGATGAGCATAAAATATACAGAGGGCTAGCTGGAGTCTGGAGGGACACTGATTTCCTGCAAGGCCACGCCCCTTGCTATGAGGCCACACCCCATATTCACTTTTAACATAATCCCAGGGGGGGGGGCATTCTTACTGTTTGCACTGGGAGCCAGATTGTCAACACACGGCCCTGTGAAGATAGCACATTGCCTAAAAAAAAGAGCAAAGTCTCACCCTCTACTAACATAACCATGCCTTTCACTTTTTTTCACTCACAGTTGATCACATACCACCCAGCTTCACCATTGCAGTGTGACTGTGGGTCTCCATTTAACAGCGCTGTTTATAATTTATTACCAGTAATTTATATAGTGCACATATATTCTGCAGCACTTTACACAGAATATTTGGCCATTCACATCATTCCCTGCCCCAATGGAGCTTACAATCTATATTCCCTACCACGTGTACACAAACACTTACACGCTAACCTAACAGTATATTTTGGAGTGTAGGTGGAAACTGGAGCACATGGAGGAAACCCACGCAAGCACAGGGAGAATATACAAATAGGGCCATACTGGGAATCAAACCCATGACCTCAGTGCTGTGAGGCAGTAATGCTAACCATTACACCATCTGGTCACACCACCATCCCACTTTGTAACCTTCATCTTTAATTGCATGGGGTGAGAGGTATGCTACTGCAGATGTCTCAACCATGCTTGCTTATAAAATAATATATTTGTGCTCAGAGCAACATTGCCATGCCCATTTCGGGCCAAACCCACTAAGGTAGTCATACCCCCAGTATGCTATAGCCCCTGCCCCATCCCAATTCAGAATCTGCAATTGTTTCGAGGTAAGTAATTTGTCAAATTTTGCTGTCAAATAATCAATACCTTTCATGTGTGTAGTATTGCAAATATTTATAATTATACCTTTCAAAGTTTAGTTTTATGCAATTGGGACAATGTGCATGCAGTAGGGGGTGTAGCTCTTCCAGCACTTCTAAAGTGCTGGGCCATTCCTAGTCCCCCTCCACCCTCCTATAGACGTGCACACCATTAGTAAAGCAGCAGTTAGTGGGACACATACAGGGCCGGCAACAACCACCCACACATCCCTCCCCTACATGTGTGATATATGATGCATGGTAATGTTAATTGAAAGATATGCCAGACTTTAAATAAAGTAAAAATACATTATGACTTACCACATTGTCTCTGTCACTGATGATGCAGGCTGTAGTTATTGTCTGACATCTCTTCCAAGGTCTGTAGCCAGCCATCCTTAGTCTTCAGCCCCTAATCACCTTTCTCAGCCTCTCATCACCATCCTCAGCCCCCTCATCTTTGTCAGCCCTCAGACTCTCATCACAATCCACAGCCCCATCACCTTCCTCAGCCCCCTCACCTTTCTCAGCTCCCATCACCATCCTCAGCCCACCACCCCACCACCTTTGTCAGTCCACAGCCTCTCTTCCCTTTCCTCAGCCTCAATCACCTTCCTTAGCCCCCATCATCTTCCTCAATCACCTCCCTAGCCCTGTCGCCTCACCACTGCAGTCTGCCGAGTCAGCTGCTCCTTCAGTGAAAGTTGCAGGAGGCTGTACTGGATGTGTGGTGCCGGCGACGTGACCTATGAGGTCACGCCACCTCGTCGCCGACTGCAAGGTCACGCCTGCAGTTTACAAGCAGTAGCGGCTCCAGGCACGGGCAAGCCGGTCCGTCGCCCGGAGCATTACTGTTTCCACAGGGCGCAGGAAACGCCCACCTCCCTCCCAGCGCTATGGGATATATTTAAGCTCAGGGGGGGAGGGAGCGGAGGAGGGAAGGGGCGGCAACACAGGACGGCACTGGGCGCAGCACAGCCTAGCGCCGGCCCTGGCTACAAGGGAGATGCGCAGAGGTGGGTATTGGTCCCAGCGGCGGTCGCACTACACCGACTGGAGTAGTGAGTCTACGGCCCCATTTTGTGCCTCTGTGGACCTCGTGGCCCTTCTGGATCTCGGGACCCGGTACAGGTGTACACTTAGACCCCCCCTGTCGCCGAGCCTGGTCACATCTCCCAACTGTCCTAATCCACAAAACAGTCTCCGTTAAATTGGGAGAATTGTAAAGTATGCTTTATGTACAGTTAGCACATTTATGAGTCTCACTCAGTTATTCAACCAAATTAGCTCATTAACATCCAGTGTACAAATAAATATACCTGAAAGTGGATTTACCTCATACAAGCAGGTTAAATTAATAAATAGTTACCTATTAGTCCTAAATTGAAATGGATATTATATTTGCAGAGTTGCCGCTTTATCAAGTCAAAATGAACTCTCCCTAAAAATCCACAAAAAAAATAAATGAAATCACATAGATAGCGATCAAAGTAAATAGTAACTCCCAGTATTTGTATTAATGCTGATTTAAAATTTGCTGACTGGCAGAAAAAAGAAAAACCTCATACAACCACAAAGGAATGAAACTCTTTGCACTCACTGCTACATATTTTTCCCACATGCTAAGCTTGACAGTGACTGCAAAAGTTGAAAACAGCTATGAATAAAGGGATAACAAAGAGTTCCCTTTGCTCCAGTCACCATTTTGTAAACAAAAGGCGAAAGACAGGCTCCTGGAAGGGTTAAGATGTGTGACAGTAGCACAGACTCATTATTCATGAGAGATGACCTCATCTGGGAAATATTTCTGTATTGCAAACAGCAAGGATGTTTCCTGATACCACCATTCACAATTGTGTTTGTGGTCACGTGATCCCTTCTGAGCACTTTGCAATACCATATAAGGCCATAGCGAGCTAGTATATGCCTGTTTACAACTGCAGGAAAGGGGTTTGCCAGGAAAAGTGTCCCTATGGGTCTCTAAAAGCAATTGCACCTTTTTATACATTTGCAGCTAAAGCAATGTCCTTTTAATAGCAAATAGTGACTCATTATTACAGACTGTTTACCACTTCTCTGCAAATATTCATGTTAGGGATTAGCCAGCTAACTGAGAGAATGTTTGGTTATGCTGTTGATCTTTGATAAGATCTGTTTCTTTTGTGAGGCAGTTTTGTGTACAAAACATGGTATTCGTACCTAAATCACCTATTCAGTCTTATCTTTTTGGAAAATATGAGGGGTAAAAGTTTTGTGTAATCATGGACAGGGTATGCCTTATTGATTATATTATTTTAGGACATTTAGCAACATCCATGTCATACAGTTTATCCAGAATTGAAAAAATATATGATGTGGAAAACAATGCATTTTGCTCCCATTTACGGTTACAGGACTTTCTTCGGGCTGCACCCACTCTATGGAATGCCTTACCACACACAATAAGACTTACCTCTACTCTTCAATCCTTCAAGCGTTCCCTGAAAACTCACCTCTTCAGACAAGCTTATCAGATTCCAGAACCGACCACATAACCTTCATAGCTTCCATGTCTTATCACATCCCCTCTCACAGTCCACACATAACCTCACATATTGTCTTTCTTTCACATACTCCTGACATTTTGTCCACATTCCTATGTGACTGGATCATGCAGCCCACCAAGAAACTCTGCATTCTGGCCAGACCAAATTGCAATATATATAGCACCTATCCTTGTGTATCAATGCCTGTTTCCCTATAGATTGTAAGCTTGCAAGCAGGGCCCTCTTACCTCTATGTCTGTCTGTTATTACCCTGTTTTGTTCTATCAATGTTTCCAATTGTAAAGCGCAACGGAATATGCTGCGCTATATAAGAAACTGTTAATAAATAAATAAAATAATAAATACATTTTTAAAGCACTGTACTGTAGGAGAGTACTGACAACTAGGAACTGGTGGCTAGCAGAAATGAACCACCCATGATTAGGATGGTCTAATCCCTATGATACAATCTAGGCAAGCCAGATGATTCATAAATAGGCCAAATGCTAGTACTCTATGGAGGCAGGCAACATGCATTTTTCATATCTTTCTTGATTTTACCATGTTGATCTGTTAACATTTCCCATAATTAAGTATGAACACTTCACATGTGTTAAACAACATGCAATCATGTGAAGGTATGCAAAAACGGGTCTGAAATCAATTGAACAGAAGATGATTTTGCTCCGTGGGCCTGATTCAGCAGTGCACGCAAGTGGACTCCTGAACGCAGATTCACGGTTATCGAGTGTGCAGAATGGGTCCTGCTAAGACGCACGCAAGCCCTTGAATGCCTCTGCCTGATTGACAGGCAGAGACATGTAAGGGGCGGGGTTGGCCAACGTTCCCAGAAATGGGGTGTGTCCACATTGTTTTCCACTAGTGGCAAGCCCAGGGACTGCTTGGACATATGCAGTCTCCGGGGCTTGCAAGCCAGCCAGCCTGAGTAAGCTGAGGCTCACTCAGCACTGTCCACCATCCTGACCACTGAAGGACGCGATGGTGATCCCAGCCTGTGACCTCCGTTGCAGTGCTGGAATCGCAAATTCAGCAGGGGTTATGCACCTCCTGCTGCATTTGCATTATTGCAAGAATCGCAATTGCAAAGCTGCCTGCCTGCAACTTTGCAATTGCGATCCTTGCTGAATCACACCCTCTGTATGCAACTACGGGTAATGCAAGTTTGTGCACAAATTGATTGCATCTCCCTTTCCAACTGATGGGTTGTAACTAGGGATGTGCGCCGGACCATTTTTGCCGGATTTGGATTTGGATTTGGTTCTAATTCGTCGTCCGGCTTTGGATTTGGATTTGGATTTGCCAAACTGCGGTGACTGGCTTTGGATTTGGATTTGGATTTGAATTTGGATTTTTTTACAAAAATTGACAAAAAAAGCTAAAATCACATAAATTGGTCTTTTTTTTCTTCCTAGAGTATTATTAACCTCAATAACATTAATTTCCAGTCAATTTAGACCATATCACAGCTTATAATATTGTTTTCAACATTATTGGCCAAAGGTTGCAGTGAGCTGACTGGTTACTAAGCGACAAAGCAGCGGCACAACGACACAGACACCACAGTATAAAGCACATCTATGACACATTGCCACACAGCAGTGGCAGAAATGAAAAGTAGTGCACCCACCCAGTGGGGTACGGCCAGCAGAGTCATAGTACTTGTTTACAAAGTGGGCTACGGCCCTAGGAGTCACAGTGCACAATCTTATTAGCATTACACCGCACATAGGGCCTGATTCACATTACACCATAAAGTAGTGTCTCTTATTTATGTTACGACACACAGTAGTGCCCCTTTTACACAATGCCCACAGTAGTGACCCTTTTACACAATGCCCACAGTAGCGGTGTCCCTTACACAATGTCCCCCAGCAGTGGTGCCCCCTATGCAGTCCCCTTAGTAGTAGGGTCCACTATGCAGTGCCCCCAGTAGAATGCCCCCCAGTAGTATGCCCCCCATTAGCAGGCCCCCCCAGTAGTATGCCCCCCATTAGCATGCCACCCAGCAGTATGCCCCCCATTAGCAGGCCCCCCCAGTAGTATGCCCCCCATTAGCATGCCACCCAGTAGTATGCCCCCCCAGTAGTATGGCCCCCCCAGTAGTAGGCTGCCCCAGTAGCAGGCCCCCCCAGTAGTAGGCTGCCCCAGTAGTAGCCCCCCCTGTAGTATGGGCCCCCCTGTAGTATGGCCCCCCCTGTAGTAGGCTGCCCCAGTAGCAGCCCCCCCCCAGTAGTAGTAAGCCCCCCCAGTAGTATGGCCCCCCCCAGTAGCAGGCCCCTCAGTAGTATGGCCCCCCCAGTAGCAGACCCCCCCCAGTAGTATAGCCCCCCCCCAGTAGCAGGCCCCTCTGTAGTATGGCCCCCCAGTAGTATAGCCCCCCCCAGTAGCAGACCCCCCCCAGTAGTGCAGACCCCCCCAGTAGTATAGCAGGCCCCTCTGTAGTATGGCCCCCCAGTAGTGCAGATCCCCCCCAGTAGTATGGCCCCCCCAGTAGCAGACCCCCCCAGTAGTATAGCCCCCCCCCCAGTAGCAAGCCCCTCTGTAGTATGGCCCCCCCAGTAGTATAGCCCCCCCAGTAGCAGACCCCCCCCAGTAGTGCAGACCCCCCCCAGTAGTATAGCCCCCCCAGTAGCAGGCCCCTCTTTAGTATGGCCCCCCCAGTAGTATAGCCTCCCCCAGTAGCAGACCCCCCCAGTAGTGCAGACCCCCCCCCAGTAGCACCCCCGGACCTTTGACAAGTAAAAAAATAAAAAAAATAAAAAATAAAAACTTACCTGATTCCCCGCTCCCGCGCCGTCCGCTCTGTCACACGCTGAGGAGGGAGCCGGAAGACGGAGCTCATGTGTGAGCTCCAGCCGGCTCCCTCCGTGCAGCAGCCAATGAGAGTCTGTGTGACTCTCCTTGGCTGCTGTAACAAACACACAGCTGCCGCTGGCGGCTGTGTGTCTGTGTCTGTGTAGGGCAGAGCGCTATCACTGCGCTCTGCCCTACACGCGAGGAGACCTGATGTCGGATTCTCTAGTGAGAATCCGACATCAGGCGGCCGCCGTTCGGCCCCGAACGGGGATCCGAGTCAGGCGGTGAACACCCGAACAGGGTTCGGGTGGACTCGGATCCCCAATGTTCGGAGCGGTTCGGATTCCACAGAATCCGAACCGCTCATCTCTAGTTGTAACTGGACTATAATAAGGCTTTCTCATATATGCAGAACAGGTAATGCAAAGCTGTGCATACACATAATTGCACCTGCTTTCAAATGGATATTTGCACTACTGATAATGATGACAGCTGTGGAAGGAATCATACAAATATGGAGTGGCCCATCTACATAGATGTGTATGACTCTGCATATTAGCAAAAATGCGCATTTATTTCCATGCACGCAATACAGGAACAGTTATGTCTAACCTCTGTTCAGTTCTGCTTCAGGACCCTTGTCTGACTACCAGACATATTCAGGGCCTGATGCAGATAAGGTTCCTTCAGACTGTCAGGAGTCTGGACTGGTGGTAATCCTGGACAGTACATGTCCAGGAATCTGTGAGCGGCCAGTAGTGGCAGTTGTATGTGTGAGTCTCTCAAGTTTTGTGGATCTCACGAGAATGCCACCACTGCTTCGCCACCAAACTGGGCTACACAGTGTGCTGAGCGGCTCAGGCTCTCTCTCTTCTTCTGCCAGGCCAACCCATGATTGAGAAAGTGAGTTACTCACTCTCTGTGCGCCTGCCAGCACCCCAGCCCCCAGGCCAGAAGAGCAGATGTGGTGAGTGACCCAACCGTACGGACTCCCTGTGATCACAGAACGGACGGTGCAAAAAGGAGCCAGGAGAGACACTGACAGACTAGGGCAGATTTGGTGGATTTGTATCACATATACACTACCACACCTGTCTTTAGCTTTGCTGTTATCACTAATAGCATTATTATATGAAGTGTAATGCTGGGCAGTGACTCTGACTATGGGGGTATATGTGCTGGGCATTTGAGATGTGGATGAGAGAAGGAGAGCACAATGTGGGATGTAGTTAGGGGAATGGGAACACAATGAATAACATATGGGGAGGGGTTCACATACAGATGATTTGCATACAAGTCTGATGGCAGAGGGACTGTGATTGCACGTGACCCATTCTGCACATTGCAGAAGGGGTCCTGCAAGACTGCTTGCAGTGCACCATCAGCTGCAGCATGATTGCCATTTGGGCGTCACCCCTGTTTTTTATGCGTGCTAAAGCCAGGTACTGCGTCGTTCCACACTGATTTCCTGGCCCCGGTTAAGCAGTTCCGCCAGTCCTTCTGAGTGCGCTGAGGCTTACAGATGGCCGATGGCTGCGACCATCGTAACCAATGATTGCGATAGAGTTCTGATGCTGCAATTTCAAACTCAGCACTCGGGTACACGATGCCACATGAGGCGTCTCCTGCTGCAGCAGAAATACTTATAGCAAACAACTCTGAATCAAGACCAATGTTATTTTATATCTACTGAGAATAATGTCCTTTTCCTGGATGTAGAGCCACGCAATTGGTGGTTGGTCATCCGTCTGTAACTCTATGGGTGATGCTGTGAGGGTGCATATCAGAATTCTTGGTTTACTACCTATTAATAGGCTGGTCAGGTTGCAACCTAGGACACATACATTTTGTGGGTGACACAGGCGAGACCATACCTGATGCAGTGCTAACTTGGGAGGGGACAGTTTGGCACACCAGGAAAGAGAAGGAGTATTATAATAAAACTGATATATATGATGAATACATTTACTTTATGATTTCTTACTGCTGTAATAATCATATTACAGTTATGACTGGAGAGGCAGTATGGGTGTGAAGGGGCGTTCTCGTGTAGACAAAGTTCAGTAAGGTTATGCTCACCAAATGTGTACATGCATAAGGAGATGCATCATTTGCACCTAATATAGTACTGGTGCAAATACACGCTGATGATAATGACTTGTAGTAAACTAAGCATATGTATTGTTGATGGAGATATCACGCATCTTGCGCACAGCTCTGCACCATACTTGCCTACTCTCCTGGAATGTCTGGGAGACTCCTGGATCCTGTATGGCTCCCATGGACGCACAGGAAGGCAGACACATCTGAAAGAGGCCTCTGTGGCCACCAGCTGCAGTTCACTTCCTGAGTCTGTGCACAATTCATGTTGAATCTACGCTTTACAATGCTGGTTAACTTTGTATAGTGCGGATGGGGCCATGATGATACTACTGTAGTCCCACGCTCTCTGTTCCACCCAATTGGCTGCCCCCTTATGGAGAGGGCAGATGATAAGTAGGCAAATATGCTCTGCACATGTGCAGATATATGCTATTTTACTCTCCATGTTCCCTTTGTGTAATGTACACCCTTTTTACTTTCAACTACATTGGTCACATAGTGACAAATTTATGTCAAATAAGTATTTAATCGATTCTTTGCTGAATACAGGCTTAAATGTGAGTAGCCGGGGGCTCTACAAGTAAGCCTAGGGCGGCGAACTCTTAACAGGCCCTGTTTGCAAGGTAGGACTTTGGGGATCTCATCAAGAGCGCCCTGATCTTCTCAGGTGAGCACTAGTGATCACAAGAATGAGGCATTGACTGTTGTAGAGCAAAGTCTAGTTAGTACAGAATTCCTATAAATGCTTTCAGTGAAGTGTTAAATACGGTGCCAGATATACAGGAGAAAGGTCATTATACCTGAGCTGACCTATTCACTTTACAATTCATTTTCTGTTAATCATAACAAAATTTTACAGTACATGCAACTATTTATGATGCAATATAAACCATGGAGGTATGTTTTACAGTGGGGCTGCAATCGCATGCTGCGTGGGTGTTGTCACATAGCAGGACAGTTTATCAGTGTGTAAATGGAGGTTTCTCCTACCCACAATGTGAATGGCTTACTTATTTATGACTTGTGTCAATTTATATAGTCTGAGATTTCAAGTCTGGTTTCAGTGTTGATATTCATCATTGTAATGTTTTTGGATAAAATTGGGGTATATTTACAGTAGGTCACACATTAATGAAAATTCTACTTTGAGTAAAGCTTAATTAACCCTCTCTCTGCCTGCTGTTTCAGCTGTGCATTTTTCATATATACAGTAAGATGCTTACAACATGTTTCTGGGTAAGCAATCATAGTTTATTTGACAGGATGGCAAACAGAGTTTAAACACACATACTGTACAGTATAATTCCGCTTGGCGATCCCTGACTCTAGTCTAACAGCATTCACCTCCCTATTAGATCAACTAGATTGTCATGCATTGATAGCCCCAATAACAGGAACCAGCACCATCATAAAGCCTATACTTCTCTCAGCTCTATCCTAATTGGATGGTATTAGACTTGTCTTCTTTTAACTGATTAATCTGTTTGAATACTGCCCCACTCTAATGTTTGCCAGGAGGAGTGAGAGCAGGATCTCCTTCACACCTGAGGGTAAAAATCATTTCAAAAAGGAAGGCTGACAGATATTCTTCAATACAAATAATGTCTCTTTTCTAGTAACTTCTTCTGTAATCTCTTCATTTGTACTTCTATGTGTTGTCATGTAAATATCTTCAATAGAGCTTCTTAAAAAAATATTGTTTGGGGCCCCTGTTTATTTGTGCGGTGGTCTAGGTGTATAAAGCCAGACACCTACTACTGCAGATCCTCATTCAGTATTCATACTTGTGGGAAGTAGCGGAAATCCCAGAGGCAGTTAAGTCATCGGTCTCCAGGCGTTAGCTGTCATGTGGTCCCTAGGGAGCAGGTCTGGTGACAGGGTGGTACAAGGGGCGCACAATATACAATCCCTGCATGTGCACTGCTGATCACTGCAGCAGAGCAGATAGATGGATCTATCTGTGTTGTTCATGTCTTCAGGCACTAGTGCAATTACTTGTTCTTGTTTATTGTGAGTCGATAGCCAGGGCCGGTTCTAGGGGTGTTCGACCAGTGCGGATCGAACAGGGGCGCCACCCATAGAGGGCGCACCCCTCCCCAACATCCCGAAGTAGCCCGCGGGTGGTCAGATTGGGAAGTTGGGGACCCGCACAGCTGCAGCTGTGTGTGCGCCAGTGCTGTACCCCAGAGTCCGAATGGATGCTGCGCGCATGTGCGCGGCATCCATTCAGTGACAGGAGAGGGCTGGGGGAAGCCCAGCTAGTGAGGCTCCCCCCAGCCTGACGTTATTTGGAGGTGTGCCATGCGTGCATAGGGGGCATAGGGGGCGTGGCCTATGGTAATTAGGCCACGATGTTGGGGCGCACTGTAGAGAGCTAGCACAGGGTGCTCCGACCCCTGGAGCCGGCCTTGTCGATAGCATACCCATTCTCATACTGTACATACAATTGACATAAACATTATTACAGTATACATACTGAATGATTTGCGCAATAAGTAAATATATGCACTGTCACAATGTAAAACAGAGTTCATCACACATACTGTAGTATAATTTCTTTCCCAATAGTAATTTCATCATCCCTGCAATAAAAGGTACATTTCCCAGTCATATCGCCATGAATACATATTTACACTACTTTTAGTCATTTCTAAGGCTGCATACAGAGTCCTTATTTGCTCTTTGATGTCTTAAGTAGTCTTTATTATACATGCTGGATCCCAAGTTCCAGATCTACTGAACAGACAGTTCTTTACACATATGGAGTTGATTTAAAGTTGCATATACTGTACAGTAGGTTTGCAAATTTGTGTTCGCTCAAAATTGCACAGATGCAGATGACATTAAATTCCTACATCAGTATTTAGAGTTGTTTTATCCATAGGCCCAGCTCAACCCTAAAATACTGACATATATTTAGTGCAGTACTTGTATGGCAAGAATTACACTTGCTCTATCTGTGTGTGCACACAAAACCCATATTACAGATGTAACTTTTACCCTAGTCAAGTGTTGGCTAACCTTGATACTCCAGCTGTTGTGGAACTATATATCCCAGCATGCCCTGCCACAGTTTTAGCATGCCCTAATAGCAAAACTGTAGCAGTGCATGCTGTGTTATGTAGTTCCATAACAGCTGGAGTGTCAAGGTTAGCCAACACTGCCCTAGTCTCTAACCCTAAAACCCCTATGTATCTCCACAGCGGCATATTAAGTGAGAAAGGGGCCCGTGTGCAGTATCCATCCGGGTCCCCTCCTGTTTAGCCGGTGGCACCGTGCCAGAATCTATTGCGCATGCACAGGTATCTGGGAGAATGTCATGGCAGCCATTTTCCCAAAGATTTTTCTACTGCACATGGGCAGATAGCCATTTTCCCTGTGATTTGTGCAGCACTGCAGGACTGTGGAGAGGTAGTGTATAACTAGCTCCTCTGAACTCAGGGGCTCACGTACACCGCACACCCTGCACTCATTATAGATATGCCACTGTATTTCCATGCTCTTATTGTACTGCAATTTCATGTAAACATCCCTGATCTGCCTTTCAAAGCGAGTGCTATATACATGCAGCTCAAAATACTGTACATTGTTTTGCAACACAAAATTACAACACGCAAATGTACTTGCATCAAGTCAGACCCATAGTTTGGTGCTTATTTTACTGCAGCTTCTCATCCAGAAGAAACAACCTGCCCTGGACTGCATGGTTCCCCAAAATCACATTTGTCAGAAGAGAAGACTATTGGCTCTGAAGGGGTGGGGGCCTCTTTCAAACAAATCACAGCAATAATAACGGGGCGGGGTGCGAGGTAAAATGAGTGAAGTTGCGGTCACAATGTGCCATCATTACAAACCTTCTCCTGTCATTCCGATGGTACATCGCTCATAATTCAGTCAACCAAAGCAATGATGTAGGAGGTGCACTCTAAGTTTGGGAACAAAGAAAGAGTAGTCCTCGCACAGGAGTAAAGTATCAGAAACGTATACGTTGTGACCACCTGTTAGAAGTTTGTCAATAAGAAAATGCTTTATTATATGGTAAGTTGGAGTGCTCCATAGAGTTTTTAGGAGAAACAAGATCAAAGCAGTACTCTACCAAATAGGGCACTCCTAAATATTAACTAATATACAACTAGTGATCTGCCCTGGCTTTGCACGGGGGCAATTTCATCTCACCAAAGCCCCTGCATCTCATAACAACCTATGCCATGTCACCACAGTCCCCTGTATCTCACTCCTGCCCCCTGCATCTCACCAGTGTCACCACAACTCCCACTGCTGCTACCCTGCATGGCTACTGGGATGTGCTGGGAAGGACAGGATGAGAGATTTGTATTGCAGCTACCGTAAGCATCAGCAGCATGTCCCTGGGGCTGGGGCACCTGTGCATATTTCCACAGCTTCTATGCACACCCCTCCCCAGCTGCCGAACATGGCGATGAGCAATGTCCTCTTTGCACAATATACCCTGTAGTTCCTGGCCTTTTCTGTTGAGCTTCCTTGCCGTGGTGCCCCTGTCCGAGAACAGTCCTGATTTCCATGGGAGGTGAGAGGGAGCACTTCACGGTGGAGGAGAGGTGTCCAGAGTCCGTCTGCAGGTTCAGTGTAGGAATGGACACCGGAATCCACTGGATACTAACCATCTATGCTTTTAACCCGATGGTAGTTTGTTGATGGTGGCGGTCCGATATTTGCAATCATTGAATGGAAATCATTTGATGGTGTTCCAATGGTTGTTTCTTTTTTATTCCTTATAGCTATGCCCCCTGGCTCCTTCCTGGCTACTTTGTCTACAACAGGGCAGAAAACATAGAGATAATAGTTTTTTCAATGTGAACATTTAGAGGCTGATTCTGAGTTGCATGCAAAGTTGCTGTAGTTGTGGTGAGCCGCGGAAACCTGTGACACTCCCAAAAGTCATGGAGGTTATGTGCGATCGCATTGTCACCACCCAGTTCCTAACCTGAAATGCCTTATTTCACCAAAAGACAGATCCAGCCAAGTTATGTAAGCCTCAAAATAGGACGGACATGCGCACAGATGTGTAAATTAAACATCTAAAACATCCATATAGAGGAGAGTGCCTGAAGTAGAATTAAATATCATCTCCTTCTGTTTCAATGAAAGAGAGCATCAGTTGATGCTGACTCTTACCTTTGTTCGCAGGAGGGGCACAGTACCGTTACCACTCTAACCACGCTGTCTTGTAGGAGCAAAGTGTTCCAGGGGCTACTGAGTGCCTCACAAATTCATCCAATCCAGCCCAATTACATGCCGAATATAATGAGGACACACATCACCGTCAAGGGCAGCAGCAGATGCCAGCTCTCTAAATTTAACCCAGTTAAAGGTAGAAAGAGCATTAGCAATTGAATTCTCCACCCATGGAACACGTTTAGCCTTGAAAGTAATATTCCAGACCACACGACCTAAAGCCAGCCTAGCAATCAACAGCAACACTGACAATGGAAGAAACGCTATGGCGATTAATTGGTCTGAACAACCCCCAGTTTGTCACACCAGATATCTATTCCAGAGTCGAGTAACTCTCCCATCAAAGCTCTAATGCCCCAATGATTGGAAAAGATGAAGCAGGTACAAGTTCCTGGTCAAGACTTCTCTAATCCAGCCCTCTGGCCACAGTTCTGCACACCATGACCCATCAAGGTATGTACCAAAGCATCAGTGAACAGCTGGAAATCTGCATCAGCACACTTAAGCTAGTAAAGGAAGTGTGCCATTGAAACCGGAAAGAAAAATGGACCAAATACGCAAGACACTTTTTATCTCAGCAGAAATGCAAAGAAAATGATGGGGTCTAGAAATGCCAGACAATGCTCTCTCCAAATTTCTTGAAAAAACTCTGCCCATAGGTATTATACTACAAGAAAAAATGTAACATGCCCAAACAAAGACTGCACCTATACTTTACTGCTTGGTAAAGGACAGCAACAAGACTTCCAGCCAGACATAGACCTTCTTGCAGCCAAAATCTAAAATTGCAACACCCAATTACTTATGCCGAAAATTCTCATTGTACGAGCACCACATCGATCTTTTAGAAGCACAGAACATTACATGAATCATGTGCAAATACTTGAGCAGATTGAGATGTTCAGCGGGGCCTCAAAATAGGTTGCAGAGAACATATACTTGCCCATCAACAAATGTTTGTATTCCCAGTAGGTCTTTCTGCCCACCCCGCCTTTAAGCTTAGAAGCTTCCAAGTCTGCTTTAGCTTTAGAAGCAAGGCAAATACAGCAACATATTTTCTCTATTTAATCTGGTCACATATACTGTATGGGGTCAGAAGATAGCCGTACTGTCACAATGGACATTGCTACCACAAGGCACAAACACCGACCCTAAACTCTTGGTACTGGCAGATCAAGACCTACAACTATGCCTATGAGGTCTGTGCTTGGGCTTGTGGTAGAACCGACTTGTGAGATTTGGTACTAGATAAGGAAACTGATGAGGAGGTAATAACAATATTATCGCCCATTGAGATCTTGGGTGTCAGAATGAGGTCATTACAAGACCTTCATCAGCAATGCCTGGAATGGAAGAGAAGGAATTACTTCCACACCAACTGCAGGGAATGACAGAGAGACAGCATCCAAACCCCTGGGCAGCACAGACAGTGTAATGATTAGCATTACTGCCTCACAGCAATAAGGTCATGGGTTCAATTCCCATGGTCCTAACTGTGTGGAGTTTATATATTCTCCCTGTGCTTGCGTGGGTTTCCTCTGGGTACTCCAGTTTCCTCCCTCACTCCAAAAATATACTGGAGGTTAATTGGCTCCCAACAAAATTAACCCTAGTGTGTGAGCATGTGGTAGGGAACATAGGCCCTGATTCAGAGCCGGATGCTCTGACCAGAGCGCTCGCTCTGAATCAGGGCCCACCTCCATTAATATGGAGCGTCCTCCTGGACGCTCGTATAGCTGTGGGTCACCACCCACAGCATATACGAGCGTGCAGGATGATGGTTGCGATGGTCTTGACCATCGCGACCATCGAAACTGTGAGCAAAAGCCTGCGGTTGAGTTTTTCAACCGCAAGGCCAGGAGTGATTTTGGCTCTATCAGAGCCAAATCACTCCCACTGACATCTGTCAGTGGGGCCGGCTTCAGATGGTAGGCGTTGGGAACGCCTACGTCTGGCAGGCACGCCCCTGGCACGCCCACCAAAGTGGGCGTGCTGTCAGTCAACATCGACAGCACGCCCCCTTTGATGAGACACTCTGAGCGAAGGAAAATCCTTCGCTCGTCGGGTCTCGCGCATGTGCACGACGGAGCTCCGACCGTCGTGCGCATGCGCAGTGGGGACCATCGACCCACTTGCGAGCGGACAGCCGCTCGCGAGTGGGTCTGAATGAGGGCCATAGATTGTAAGCTCCACTGGGGCAGGGACTGATGTGAATGGGCAAATATTCTCTCTGTAAAAGCGCTGTGGAATTTGTGTGTGCTATATAAATACCTGGTAATAATAATAATAATAACCCCCTGTCAGTAGATGGTGGGAGACAAACAGAAACAATAACATTTGTAACAGAGAGGTTCTTGGGAGCAGCAGGCACAGCAGCATCCAATACCTGCAACAATTGCCCAGTGAGTGGAGCCAGCTGTGTCTGAATTTTTACTAACGCGACTGCACCAGCATTATATGGAGTGGACGATGATTGTGTAGCATTTAAAGTGGCCAATGCTCCTGCTAACGCTATCAATGAGTTAGCCACAGCCAAATGATTTGGCACAGCCGGAACATGCTGCAATGCAAGTATAAAAACCAGAGCTTGTACAAGAGCTGCAGCGCCCAAGGGGTGACATAACCTGACTATAAAGAGAGCACACAATGGACCTCATTCAGAGGCGGTCGTTAGATGCAAGCGGTCGCTCTGAATCGGGGCTTGCGACGAGACCCTAAGGTTGGGTCTCGGCACTCGCAAGCCCCAGGGAGCTTCCTGCTCTGATCGAGCAGGAAGCTCCCCACTGACATCACTGCTGATGTCAGTGGGGCCACCCCCAAACGGCAAACGTTCCTTCGGGAATGCCTTCGTTTGGCCGGCCACACCCCCTGCCCGCCTCCCAAATGGGGCAAGCTGTCACTATTGACAGCTCGCCCCCTTTGGTGCGAGACCCCTAGTGACGGAGCGCCCGTCGCTAGCCGGGTCTCGCACATTTACATGTCGGAGCCAGCTCCGACGTGCGCATGCCCAGTGGGGCAACATTGACCTGGTTGTGAGCACTCAGCGCTTGCGACCGGGTCTGAATGACCCCCAATATCTTGTGCCCCCAGAAACATGTCCAGAAGCTGCAGATTCCTGCGACTGCTTAGCAAAAACAGCAGGTTTTACTGCAGCATCAGAGCAGCACCTGACATAGGTGCCTACAGCTGAAGGACTCTGGGTTATTCCAGTTCCTGTTTGATTATAAACAACTTCCAGCCGTGATGTAGATGTAGACCTCTGACCCCACCGCCGCCATCTTAAATGGAGTATTTGCAGCTGAACCGCCACTGGGCCCTATGACTTTCTATTCCAGGTAGCCTGGCCTGTGACTTGCTGATACTGACTACTTATGCCTCAAATGGCCTCTGAAGGTCAATCAGCTCCTATGGGTACACCACTTCAGACAGCCTTGGATGAATTCCAATAGAGTAAACGCTTTGGCAGTGTACTTTCCGCTGGGCACCTCTCTGTTGTGTAAAGTTCACTGCCGGAAGGCTATTAGATAGCACTGACCATGAGCATGGTAGGATTAGAAGATCCCTATACCATGTGTCACATATGCTAAGAATGTATTTAACTTGCAAGAGGCAAAAAAAGGACATTTACCTTTTTTTGACTCTTGCGAGTTAAATACATTGTATAACACAAATTCTTTGGGAGCACCACCAACTTGGGTTCATCCAATATTTATTATGTGATAGACCATTATGTTGGTTTTGACAGACTGCTTTTCTGAATATCATATTAATATATCCTCTAACTAGTGCGGACGCATTTTCTCGTACAACATGTGCTAAGAACCCTGATTCTTTTGTGCTGCTCCTTTTTGTCCCTAAGACCAGTGAAGGGATTGGGTGGATTTTGAATCCCAGGATGTAAATATGTTTTAGGGCAGTATGGGAAAGGTCCTGGGGCTGGGATAGCACCACCAAGTCTGCCTGTGACTTCCTGCAGGCCTTTCTGCATTGCAATGTTTTACATCTTTCCAATGGTGGGCCTAGGAGGGCGGGGGCTGTACAGGTTCTCTTGTTTCATCTCTGCTGATATATGCTGAGAAAAAGAGAGCCAGGCTTTAAAATTACACTACCACAGTCACTACCCTGAGACGAGGTGAGATGCAGAGATAGTAACAGGCTGGGGGTCCCTTGTGTTGACACAATATATACAGTAGCACCAATCAGTCAATTGTGGCAGAGTGAAAGTCTGCCCCATGTGAGGAAGGGGTAACCTCATGAGATTCAGGAGGTGATTCCAAACCTTCATCCCATGTGGTTAAGTCGTGGCCTCCATGTGACCTACAGGACCTAAACCTCCATGTGCTAAGCTGTGATACTGCTATGCATTAATACTTCATGGTGTTTCACTCGTAATAGGCCCAGAGGAGCCCTCACCACAGACACAATATGCAAACAAGACGGTTGCAGCTTCGGGAGAACCAACATTGATAGACGCATGTTTAAATGCATCCCAGCTACAGGTGCAGTAGCAACTACAGATGCATTATATATCACCTTAGTATCCAGCACTAAAATTCCATTGGCTCCCTTAAACCACCATTCAATCCAGTAATCCATTCCGTACCAGAATCTTATGCCATGCTGCAATTACAGACCAACCTCAGGGTTCTACAGATTTATACAGCCTTCTGCTATTCTTTTCCTGTCATTTGGGATTGGCAGTTATCACCTTAACTGCTCTGTACCACTGACCGGTTGGCTTATCAGCAATTAGAAAGCTATTTCTTTATTATAGTGATGTGGGGGGTATTATTTATTATTTATCTGAAGAGTTTTTTGTGAATCAATATTGATTTGCAAATATATTACCCAATGGCAAATCTCTAAAATTCATCTGATTTTCAGAATTGCCTGAATCAATCACTAAGAATGGAACTTAATGAAGCCAATTAGCAAGCATCGACAATGGCATACATAAAGGGATCTTATGGCTCTTCTTTTAATCCTTTCTGGATATTTGTACGGCAAAATATATTGTTGTCCCTGTCCTAGTTAAAGTGCTTTAAAGTTCACATTTGCTAACATTAGCACTTAGCAGGTTTTCAGTTCAAATATTCGCTCAGTACACAGAAGGATATTTTGGATATTGTGTTGTAGTCTGAAATTTACTTTAATTCCTCATTTCTGACCTGTCATCTTCATTGTCTGGGTGTAACCCTGACCTTTGACTTGTTTCCTGACATTGATCCTGTGCTACTCGCTGTGACCTTCGCAAGTATCAGAACCAAATTAAGCTCTAAAAATTGGTCACACGTCTGGATTTGCGGGAACGTTAACCTCATCTCTTTAATTAGGGACACATGAATTACACAGATTCTTTGGCTGGCTGACTTCACGTCTCCATTTCACCTGGTTTTACTCAGCCACGGAACCTGTGTAATGCATATGTGTGAAAAATGGGGGACTGGGCTGCACATCCTAATTTAAACTTTATAAGTGGTACTACTATGCTGAGACATGTTATTCTAATGCAGAAAAAAGGGGGAAACATGCAGATGCAAACTCTAAGCACCAAGAATACTGATTATCAAAATATATATAATAAACTCCAACAATTAACATGGTTTTATAATAAGGTTCTTTTTTTTTTTAATTCAATACATTTTTATTGATTTTTTATAAACAATTACAAACATAAACTTACAGTGCTGAATTGTTGTAAAAACAATGTAATGACATTTGTTGATTTACAATAAATTTATATATACTTTTTCAAAGAGGACAAAGATATGTCCTGATATCGGCGGATCGCCCCGATAATTGTAGTGTGTGGGGGGGCGACCGAGGATTAAATATTGCTCAGTCGGGCATGCCGGATTGTCCAGCATGCCCGTCCAATGCGATATTTCCCGTTAAACTGTCGGCCGCATTGGGCAGTGTATGCCCAGCCGCGGCCGACAGACAGACATTTCCTGTGTTCCTTCCTACGGAAGGAACAGGGAAATGTCTCCTCCACCGGGGGCGGAGCACGGATGTCTGCCGAATACATTGTGAGAGAAATCTCACAGTGTATGCCGGCGACATCTGCGGCTGGCAGCCGGCCAGATAAAATGTCTGTCGGTCTGACAGGCATAAGGAGTAGTTGAACTGGAGACAAACCCGTGCCGCTCTCAGCCATAATATAGTTAAGCATTGAATCTGCCAGTAATTCTTGGAACCACTCCCACAAGTGTGCCAGTTGCGTGGCATAATAATATAATTTAAATGAGGGTAATTCCAGACCACCTGAATCTCTATGTCTAGTCAATGTATCAGTTTTGATTCGAACTCTCCCGCTAGACCAAATAAAAGGGGAAAGCAGACCATCAATCTGTTTAAATATTCACTTCGGGATATATATTGGGGAATGATGTAGAACATACAGTAGTTTGGGTTGCAAGACCATTTTAAGTATGTTAACCCGGCCTGTTATAGTGAGTGGCAATTTGCCCCAAACAGAGATTTGAGTTTTAATAAACTCCAGCTGGGGGTTGATATTAAGGGGCAGATACCACAAGGGATCTTTGGAAATCCAAATCCCAAGGTATTTAAAAGAATTTACCCTTTGTAGCGAGAACTGTAAAAGTGAATCAGTTGGGCCAGGATCTACAAATGGAAGTACGTAGGATTTGTCCCAGTTTATTTGTAAACCGGAGTATCTACCGAATGCATCTTAAATACTTAAAACATGCAGCATGGAGACTGATTATTTTTAAATAAACAATAAAATATTATCTGCGTATAACGCAATCTTATCTACTTTAGTTCCCACGGTATGTCCTAATATATGGGGGCAGGCTCTAATTTTGCACGCGAATGGTTCAATGGCAAGGGCGAACAAGATAGGTGACAGGGGACAGCCTTGCCTAGTACCCCAGAACAGTGGAATCTGGAAGGAGTCAAATCCATTTACCGCAACTCTTGTCACTGGAGCTGAGTACAGTAATTTAACCCATTTTATATATCTCGGACCAATCCCAAATCCCTCCAATGTTTCCCACAAGTATTCCCACTCCACTGAGTCAAATGCCTTAGCGGTGTCAAGAGACATAATGACAGATGTTAAGTCATCATCTCGGGGCATTTGCAAGTGGGTAAACAGGTGTCTGAGATTAATGGCAGTTGATTTGCCAGCCATAAAGCCCGTTTGATCTGGGTGAACCAGTTGTAGTATAACTTGGTTAATTCTGGTAGTTGGTGGATAATAGCGATATGGGCCTGTACGAATCGGTTCATGAGGCATCCTTCCCAGGCTTGGGTAGAACAATTATTAAAGCTTCTGGCATAGAATCCGGAAGCTTGTTATATTCATATATTTGATCGAAGAGATTAAGCAAGCAAGGCAAATAAAAGGCTTTATGTTTCTTATACAACTCGAGGGGGATCCCATCCACCCCTGGAGCTTTTCCGGTGGGAAAGAGTTAATGGCCATCTCAATCTCCTCTATGGTTATGGGGGAGTCTAATAGGTCATGGTCTTCTTGACTAAGTCTTGGAAGAGATATAGCCGCCAAATAGTTACAAATATCCTGTACCCCATCATCTAAATGAGAACTATACAATTGACGGTAGTATTTAGCAAAATCTTCGGCAATATCTGGTACCTTATTAAATACCACTCCATCGCAGTCAATAATTTGGGCTACATTTATGGATGGTCTCTCGCCTCCCCTGAGGCATATTGGAGGTGAGACGAAAATAGCAGTTTAAAGTTTGCCTTATCCTCCAAGCAGTTTGTACATGGCTTTTGCGCATCTACCCAATCCTGTCTGTTAGATTCGGAGTTATCAGAAAGGTAAGTCAGCTCTAGCGTTCTACACATTGTCTCCAATTAAAGCTCCTGTTTTTTATATAATGATTTAAGGCTGGCTACTCTCTGTATCAACATACCTCTAAGAAATGCCTTAAAAGTTTTCCACAAATTGGGTTGAAAAAGTGGTTCACTATTTAAATAAAAAAATTCTGATCATGCAGCTTCCAGTTCAAGACCAGCATCCATTCGTGTTAGCCAATATGGATTGAGTTTCCAGAAAGATTGTCCTCTATGGCCTTCTAAATCAATGGTCAGTGAGATAGGGGAGTGGTCAGAGATGCCCCTAGTTTGGTAGTGAATCCTCTGTATACGGGCATAATGTTTGGTGTTACTAGGGCCAGGTCAATTTTAGAAAATGATCTGTGAGTAGAGGAGAAGTATGAGTATTGCCTTTCATGTGGGTGTCTAAGGCCCTCATTCAGAGCCGCTCGCTATTTGCGGTCGTTCGTTCTAAAACAAGGGGTGGCTATTCAAATGAACCGTTCGCTAATTGCGGTCTGTTCACGCCTCTAAGTCTGAACGAGCGAGCAAAACTTGCGGTTGTAATTTTGAAAAATATGCCCCCTGGCTGCTCGCATTCTACGTCATGTCCGCTATTTATTAGATTAATCGAGAACATCGAACAGCGCATGAACTGCTCGGTATTCTTGTGGCTGGTTTTTTCAACCGCTATTTTGCGAGCAGTTCGGAGTAAAAAAAAACTAAGTGACGTGGTCAATGACGCTGCTGTATTAATTATGCTCTCCCTTAAAACGCCCGTTTTGACCTTTAAGCACGCCTGCGATCTAATTCCACTCCCTTGTTTTCAAGCACCTTCCCCTGTTACCACTCACATACGCCTCCCTCTGTCACTCAAAATAGCAGGCATTCGCTATATAGTGAACAAACGATTTTCGGCTGCACTGACTGGTTCGCGCATGCGTATTAAAATCCGTACGCATGCGCAGATGTGCGAACATCGCTCAGAACGAACGAGCGGCTCTGAATCAGGGCCTAAGTCTCCATGCATCTAGTAAGCCCATTTCACTCACCATGTTCGCAAACCCAGTCCCCCGGTCTCTACCAGCCTGGCCCGTGCCAACATGTCTGTCTAATGACAAATTAATTACATTATTGAAATCACCGGCGTATACTATTGGTAATCCTGGGAACATAGTCATAAACTCAGCTGCCTTTTTAAGAACTTCATGTGAATATGGGGGAGGGTTATATACCGCCAGGAGCAATAATGATAGAGAGTGTATTCTGCATTTTAGAAAAACAGATCTACCACCCACATCAGTTTGTATCTAATCTAAGACAAAGGGAATTGACTTATGTACTCGTATCGAGACCCCCGTAGACATTGATGTGTGCATTGAGTGATGCGCCCAGCCCACCTCAGGTTTTTTAATTATATCAGTCGTCCTCCAACTAAGTGTGTCTCTAGCAGGCAAATAATATCCGCTGCATATTGTTTAATCTGTCTAATGACTAGCGAGCGCTTATTTTGTCGTTAACCCTCTAACATTCCAAACTAAAAAGTTAACATTTATTGACGCCATCTTAAAGTATTGTAGTATTTATGTATTGGAGAGACCACTCATCCAGCCCTCAAATAATACAAACTTTGCCATATCTGAAGGACACAAAACCAAAACAGCACAAACACCTCCCAACAATTTGCTCTCTTCATCCACCCCCCACCCTGTATACCAGCCCGAACTATGGCATACCTCATCCCAAAACAAAACAACCCCCCCCTTACTCCCTACGTTTTATATTAATCAAACCAAAGTAATTTATACCCCTACCCCACTACCTACACAATGTAAATAGGTCATAATATGTAATGGCCCTAAGGCATAACACAGATAATGTCCCCAGGTCTATAAATGTATACCCGGGACTTCAAGAAAATTGAGCTCTCCACTAGAAATTATTCTTTGTAACATAGCATAAAAAAAATTAAATTAGCATGTTATGTGTTTTGTCAATACAAACAACATTGGTCACATTTCAAATATTAGTATACGTACAGACTTTTGATATTTGTAACGATCCAAAAGATCATACTAAAATAAAGGAGATATGTAAGGCTCAGTCTTGGGCTAACGGGAGTCTCGCCGGCCTGCACCAGTCTAGCCACAGGGCCGCGTCCCGTGGGGATGCAACAAACTTCGTTTCTCCGTCAGCAACCACCCTCAATTTGGATGGATAATAATGGCATAAGGTATGTTGAGATCTCTCAGACGCCTTTTTATAGTTGAGAACTGTGCTCTCTCTTTCTGAATCTCTATGGCAAAGTCTGGAAACACGGAAATTCGAGATCCATTGCACTGCAGGGGGCCATTCGTACGGGCCAAACGAAGGATAAGATCCCAATCTCTGTAGTGAAGGAGCTTTGCAATGAGTGTGCAAGGCGGGGATCCTGGTGGCAAGGGCCTAAAAGGAATACGATGGACTCTTTCCACTGAAAGTATGGTGAAAAAGAATCTTTACCGAAAGTATTGGTCAGCCATTTTTCAATAAATTGTTCTGGACTATTGCCCTCTTCCTTTTCTGGCAGTCCCACGAACCTCACATTGTTTCTTCTCAACCGACCCTCCATGTCTGATAGCTTTTTCTGGGCCGCTAACATCTGCGCATCTAGGGATCCAACTCTGACACCTAAAGGTGTTATTTGATCTTCTAGGGTAGACGTGCAGGTTTCAAGTTCACCTACACGTTCTCTGACACATTTCAAATCATGATGTATCAATGATAAGTCCAATTGGACTTTACCAATTTTATCAGAGAGTCTGGTTTCGCATGCCATAACTACATCAATTACCCTCTGCATTGCAAGATCTGAAGGAGTATCTGAAGTTGAGGCCGCAGACTCAGCGGGAGGAACAGTGGGGGATTCACTCCCATGATCAGCAGCTTTAGATTGAGTGCCAGAGCCTCTAGCGTATTGTACTAATTTTGCAGCCGCAGCTGGATGATGTTGATGTTTCACCATATTTATATGCAGATTGTACAGTTCGCACAAGTATACACTTATGCACAGAAAAAGGGCACACAGTGTTTGAGATGCTTTAAATAAAGCACATGCAGGTCTAGAGCAAGAAAACTCACTTGCAGCAGCAGATGTTGAGTTATGTTGATAGGATTAAAACTTGATGTCACACAGCCTCTTTGCAGGGCAGTATAGGATACCCAGGCTTCAAAGGGGGCATCAACAGGGCTCAAGGGAGATGAGATGCACAATAATGAGCACCTCCGGATGACTCACCAGGCACCTTTCTCACTGCAGAGAGCTTAGAGCGCTCAGCCCAGACCCTTCTCTTGAAGTAAGATGGCGTCTGCTTGTCACGTGACCAGGCTAGCAAACCCATATTATGGCGGTGCCTCTGCACCACTTGTCAGCCCTTCTCCCAGGAGAGTCCCCAGATGGTCTCACCTCAGCAGCGCCCAGGATAGCGTGCAGCTCAGATGTGCTGAGGAGAATGCAGCCTGACGGAGACGCCGCCGGCGTGTCACGTGGCCAGACCCAGCAGCAGGCCCCAGAGAAAGAGAGCTCCGGCAGCACCAGTAGCGTGGCGCAGCGGCTCAGCTGTCACCCAGGAGGATCCCCTCACCTTCCACAACCAGCCGGTTAGTGTTTGGGTCCCGGGGAAAAGCAGGATATAACGTCTGGATTATTAAGACCTGGAGAGCACTTCATCCTACGTGCTACTCCATGCGCTCTTAGGCCACGCCCCCTATATAATAATGTTCTTAGTACATGTTTGGCCAATGATGTTTGCCCACCTACCACATCACGGTGTACCTCATGAGGTGGGTCCCTAACTTCCCTAATAAAGACACGTTATATAAATTTATTCAGTACTTACCTTTAATAGTGCCCATTAAATGTGGGTACTGCAATGCAAAGGACCTATACTAAGTAAAATCACCTGGGGAAGGTGGAGGGATGCTAGCCCATAAAAAGGGTCTTACCTTCAAGTGTACCTTAAATACACACATACATAGGAAAAAGGGGGGGACTGTGGTGCACATCTTAATTTAACAAAATAAAAGGTGCTACCATACTGAGACCTGTAGTTCTAATTAGAGATTAGCGGGTCCAGTTCTTTGAGAATCGGACCCACCAGAACATAGGAGATCCGAGTAGGATCCGAGTCAGGCTCGGGTATTCCTACTCGGAATCCAAAACAAGACAAAACATCATCCTCCCGCTGTCAGATTCTCGCAGGTTTTGGATTGTATATAAGTCCCTCCCCGCGGTGAGGGACTCAGCATTTCCTTGCTGAGTGTTGGGCTGTGCTGTGCTAACAAGGGAGTGCTGTGTTGTCCAATCCAGGGGTGTTCTGTGCTCTGTTCACGGGGCTGTTTTGTCCAATGGAAGGATTTTCTATACTCTGTCCAGGGGGCTGTGTTGCCCATCCAGGGGTGTGCTGTGCTCCATCCAAGGGGTTGTGTTGTCCATTTCAGGGGTGTGCTGTGCTCCGTCCAGGGGGTTGTGTTTTCCATTTCAGGGCTGTGCTATGCTCCATCCAAGGAACTGTGTTTTTCATTTCAGGGGTGTGCTGTGCACTGTCCAGGGGGCTGTGTTGTCCATCCAGGGGTGTGCTGTGCTCTGTCCAGGGGGCTGTGTTGTCCATTTCAGGGGTGTGCTGGGCTCTGTCCAGGGGGCTGTGTTGCTCATCCAGGGGTGTGCTTTGCTCTTACCAGGGGGCTGTGTTGTCCAATCCAGGGGTGTGCTGTGCTCTGTCCAGGAGGGAGGCTGTGTTGCCCATCCAGGGGTATGCTGTACTCCTACCAGGGGGCTGTGTTGGCCAATCCAGGGGTGTGCTGTGCTCTGTGTAGAAGGAAGGCTGTGTTGTCCAACCAGGGGTGTGCTGTGCTCTGTCCAGGAGGCAGTGTTGTTCATCCAGGGGTGTGCTGTGCTCCATCCAATGGTCTGTGTTTATGGAACATTTTTAGGAAAATCACAAACTGGTGCTAAAAAAATAACAACAGACAGTCCAGCATCAGTTAGCTCCCTTCCCTCAGCTAGATCCCAGCACCAGCAATCTCCACCACCAACACTTTCATCATCAATATCCTCACTAATGATTGGTGGTAGTTCTGCATCCAAGATAAGGCTAGGTGACTCCTCCATTATCCAGTATTCCTCAGAAGAATCCTTGAGCGCTAGGCCTGCTGCTGCTGCTGGGGGTGGATCTTCATTCCAGAATGGGATCAAGAAGACTAATTGATTGTTAAACAATCCTTTGATAGAGGAAGCAAGTATAACAGCTGTCACCTAGTTGCACAGCGGATCACTGACACCATCACGGCTGTGCAAGTATTACATGGTGAAATAATAGAAATTGTGGATGATAGTTTGGAGGAAGTGCAAAAGGAAGATGAGAGGGATATTTGTGTCCTATCTAATGCTAATGAAGATTTTGATGATGAGTATGTTGTTTGTGTAAATCAGCCACCAGTGGCAGCAGTTCTTACTTGTGATAAAAATAAAGATATTGTCATGCCTGTGCATAAGACCAGAAAAGCCACATTTTGGGTGTGGAATTATTTGAACCCAAATCCTGACAACAGTTGTGAAGGCATCTGTACCATTTGTGAAGCCAAAGATAGTAGAGGTAGGGACATTAACCATTTAGGCACCTCCTCCCTGTTATGTCATTTGCAGCATGTTCATGCAATTTATTTAACAAAATTATAATAATTTGTAAACAAACAACAATCAGTCCAGTATCAGCTACCAGCAGTTTGGACCAGCACATGCAATCTCCACCACCAACACCCTCATCATCAATCTCCTTAATGATTGGAGGTAGTCCTTCCAAAAAAATGTTTTGTGTGGGCTCAAGCAAACCACGGACTTCAGCCACAAAAGTGTCAGCCCTTGTCGCTAAACTGTTTGGTTTGTTAAACTGTGCATGTCCTGTTTAATATATACAACATAAGGGTGGGTGGAAGGGCCCACGGATAATTTCAACTTGCACCTCTGTTCCTTGCATTATGTGCTGTATGGGGCAATGCTGCCTGACCTTTTTCATTTTACAGTTTATTAAACTGCCACTGCTGTGTGGCAAATGTTTCATAGATGTCCTATATATTTTTAAACTGCCGTGCTTTTATTGCCTCTGCTCTGATGTTTCCTTTTTTGTTTTAGTTTCAAACTGTATTTATTTCAACTAAAATCACAAATAGGTATACTTGATAATTACCCCTGTGCCATTTTTCAACCTTGATTTGTAGATACCATCCTGGTTGGCTTGGCTTTCCTTGATCATAACAGCCATGTTTGGTGAGATGCAACTCAAGCACCAAATGGAAAGGCTATTTTGTGATGGTATCTGAAGATGTTCTTCCTCTTCCCCTCCCAGCCTTCCCATACATAATCTCAGAAGCACAGTGATAAGATACTGTATGTTTAGTACCAGACTTTTAAATCCCTCTGCCCCTTCCTTTTCAGCGCTTCCGTTTTGTGTGCTGCCACAGACAGCATCTCCTGCATGCCCCTTTAATTTTTTTTTTAAAATGCAGAACCACCAAAGAGTTCAACTGGAGCAAGGAGTGATGAGAATGAGTGAAATTTCTTTGTAAATTACTTCCCTCCTCCATCCCTCATAAATTTGCTTCTGAATCCTAAACTTAAATAAAATTTACTATGAATCAACCCTTCCTTTCCCTACCTTCAACTACATACATACTACATCTCCCTCCCTCTTGATTAATGAACATTTTTTTTCCTGATGTGCCATAATGAAAGTTGAACTGCCACAGCCGCTGAAATCTTCTACATGCGATTGACTCACCCCAAAATTGTCCAGGAATTGTTATGGCCACAGACAGCATCTCCTGTATGCCCCCTTCACTTTTAAAAACATTCTGAACCACCAGGATAATGGAGTAGGCAAAACATGGTAGATTTTTAAATTTACCCAGTTTTTTTAATTGCTCCCCCCCCCCCCCCGCAACCCCAGCCAGTTGCCCCAGGACCCTGGTGAATTGATCGGCTGTTATAAATAATAGTTCAGATCAATAAACAGCTGCCTCCTTTGTATGTAGGTGACTCTAAGCAGAATAACTGGATAATGTAGATGGTGGGTGTCATACAAGAGACCAGAAATATGAGCAGCAGAACAGAGCATCTTCCTGCCAGGATGTGTGCAATAAAGTTCATATATGTTTAATCCAAAAATTTGTTGTGTATATTGGTCACTTACATACATATTTACATGTTACATACATTGCGTAAAGCAGGCTGAGGTAACCTGAGGCACGCCACCCATTGTTGACAAACACCTTCCAGTAGGCCCAGAAAACATCATGGATGCTGGGAGTTCTGGACAGCTGAGAGCTACAGGCTGCTTCCTTCTGATATAAACAGCAAGTCTTAGTCAGATTATTCCCAACAACCTCAATGAGCACAAAGTAAACGTCTGTTTACAGATGGTACTATTTAGCAGCACCTACACAAGCAAGGCCACCGCATTTCAATTAGATGTAAAAAATATACAGTGTATATGGGCTGAATCAATATACAATCAGGATGTGGCACAAAATGGCTGCCCTAACTGTGTGTTAGTGGCAGGTGCTCTGCAGATGTCACTCAGGTGTTCAGGTTTTAGGTGGTTGGTTCACTTAGGTTTGGACACAAGTGGGCTACAGTAAGCCTGCTCCCATATATGCCCTAATAATCTCTGTGCGATGGTGCAGACACTGCATAATATCTTCTGACAAACTGTCCACGTGGAAATACTGAACCTCCTCCAGATCAAATATGTCTTTCAGAATTGAAAAACTTGATCCTACATTGATCCTACCTCATACATTTTAAATAAATGTACAAAATAATCAATCCTTCCTTTCTTTCCCTGTCTTCAACTACTCCATAAACATAATCCAACTCCCTCGGGCCTCTGACCTAGTTCTTGATTAATGAACACATTCTTGGTTTTAGCTTCCTATGGGGTCTTATAGTTATTTAACTGCTATCCTGTCTGCCACTGCAGTGCCACTCTGTTTCTTAGATGTGCCATGTTAGAAGCTGTACTGCTACATGTTTGTAACTCTCACTGCTGTGGTTTAGCTCAGTCAGCCAGCTAGCTCGATGCAAACTTTTGGCGTAAACTGGATGAAATCAATATTGTGAACTGTGAGGTGGTCAAAATTGACTGGAAATGCCTGGAAGTTATTGTTATTGAGGTTAATAATACTGGAACAAAACAGGCCCAAATTATGTGATTTTAGCTGTTTTTCATAATTTAACAAAAAAAATACAGATCCAAAACCAAAACATGCACGGGTGGTTTTTGTAAAACCAAATCCAAATCCAAAACATGAAGGAGATGCAGATCCAAAACCAGCAAAAATTGGCTGTCACACATCTCTAGTTCTAATGCAGAATAAAGGGGAAAAGTGCAGATGCACACTCTAAGCACTAATTCATATGTGTCCCTTATAAAAAGGGATGATCTGGCAACCCTAGTTACATAGGTCCTAGTTGACATCCTGTTCTCTATACTCACATTATTTGTCCTATTATTTTATTGCGCCCCAATGCAATACTTTTTTATACCAGTTGGTACAATTTATATCCAGGGACAGAAATTTTATTAAATTCCACAGATATAATGGCAGCAATGTTCTATACTGTGCCCCTTTTAAGAGATGCTCCTTAACCACTTATCTGACTGAAATTTTTATCCAGAATTAAAAAAAAAATGTATTATCAAATTATGTAAATAATAACTTTATAAACCTAATTCATTATTTTATTTATATGAAATGCAGATTTGGTAATAAAATTATACCAAATTAAGTTTAAATAGGTATTTGCATAATTTGATAATAAAAAATAATTAACATTATTTGGCACATTTTTTTTTAAATAGTTTTCTACCGTTTAAAAATATAATATCATTTATATTGATAACACAGTAAAGTTTTTTTAAACTGTATGAAACTAATAACCTAAAACATTTTCTTAGAATCATTTCAAAAGAGAAGCCAGCAGCAGGGGTGGGCATTCTGGAGAATCAGCCACCACTGCTGCCTGGGAGAGGGGGAGAGACTGGGAGAAGGCAGCGCTACAGTGAGCCTTAGCTGGGGGGCAATCCTGCTAGGATTGCTGACCATCTCAATGTGGATGGGGTGGAATTGTGGTGAGCCGCAGCTGCCCATAGCCCTTGAGCTTGGTCTGCAAAAAAAATCATCTCCCTGCAACAGAGGATGGGCAATCTCTGTGACCAGGGCATAGGAGGAGACTGTGGTGTGTTTGCCAAGGGAGCAAAGGGGCTGGCACTGTGAGCTGATCCTGGTGGCTGTCAGAAGATTACCATACAACAGTAACTGACGGGCATTTCTGGCATGGACCATGTCAGAGAAAGCCCAACTTGACATGGTCTTATCTGGTGCAACCATGCCAGGCAAGTGGTTAAGGCTATGCTTCTTGGTAAATGCTAATTTTTGTCCCTACCATATGGGTTTGTGCCACAGCATCTGATTATCTGCTGTTTGTCTCTGAATATATATACACTCATGTATATAATGCATTGCAAGATACAAGGCTCTCTCCAAAATGGAACCATCCAGTCAAGAGCTCTTACTTTCAGCAGTGTTTCTGACCTCAGTGCATTCAGATACAAAGCTGTGGTGGTCCAGTGTAGAGCTCCCATAGAAGTTAACATTTGGGACTAGAATGAAAACCCCTTTAAGGTTTACTTTTGCAAATTAAAAAGTGAGATTACAAAACAAGGCTAGTATGGTGGAAGTTATATGGACCAAGTCCATTGTAGCTCTCATTTCACAGACAAGCTGCTGTAACATATTTGCTACAGTAAACCGATTCTTCTGGGCACCAAGGATTAGGGTAGAGAGGTTTCATAGATTATTCCACTTTGAGGGATCTATGTACTAAGCCTTGGAGACATATAAAGTGGACGGAGATAAGGTACCATCCAATTAGTTCCTAGCTGTCACTTTACAGGCTGTGTTTGAAAAATGACAGGAGCTGATTGGTTGGTACTTTATCTCTGTCCACTTTATCTCTCTCCAAGGCTTAGTACATAGGGCCTGATTCAGACCCCTTCACTAGGCTGCTTTCGCACGTAGTCTGCCGATGTTTGCAATGTGCGCATGCGTATAAGAAGCAGTGCACGTGTGTAAACCAGTCCATGCAATCAGGAAGTGCTCGCACGCTACACATAGCCGCCTCGCTAAAATGAGTGACAGGGTGAGCCGTTTGTGGGTGGTGACAGGGGACGGTCGATGGAAACAGGTGTGTGGTGGTGCGAACACAGGCGTGTCTGTGTGTCTTAATGCTGTTTCAAAGGCGTGCATAATTAAGATGCAGCATGATAATACACGTGACATGGCTGAATTACACACTGCAGCACTCACAGTGCTTGCGGTAGGGTATGGTCAGCCACAAGTGCTGCGTATGGGTTTGATGTTACTCGATGTTGCATACACCTGGAGATGACGTGTATTACAAAGGGAAAGTGGGCGTCTTATGACAGGCTGGTGGGCGTCTATATACACACTGTGATCGCATGCCAAGACATAGTGGGCGTGCTAATGTCTTGCCGTGCGATCGCCGGATTTGCATACTTTGGCAACTGACGGATGCGTGCGAACGTATCTAGTGAGCGGGTCTGCATCGAGCCCATAGACCTCTGGGCCTGATTCAGAGCCGGACGCTCTTACCAGAGTGCTCGCTCTGAATCAGGGCCCTCCTCCATTAAAATGGAGCGTCCTCCTGGACGCTCGTATAGCTGTGGGTCACCACCCACAGCATATACGAGCGTCCAAAAAGATGGTCGTGATGGTCTTGACCATCGCGACCATCGAACTTGCGACAGAGACCCTGCGGTAGGGTCTCCCAGCCGCAAGCCCTGGAGTGATTTTGGCTCTATCAGTGATTTTGGCTCTATCACTAGTGATGTCAGTGGGGTTGGCTTCAGACGGTAGGCGTTCCCATGGGAAAGCCTCCGTCTGGCAGGCACGCCCCCGGCATGCCCACCAAAGGGGGCGTGCTGTCAATCAACATCGACAGCACGCCCCCTTTGGTGCGAGACCCGGAGCGACAGCTTGGCTGTCGCAGTCCGGGTCTTGCGCATGCGCACGACGGAGCTCCCTCCGTTGTGCGCATGCGTAGTAGGGAACATCGACCCACTTGCGAGCGTACTGCCGCTTGCGAGTGGGTCTGAATGACCCCCTCTGTGTTTGGGGTTCTATGTACTTTTCTTTGCTGTCTGCAATCCAAAAACAAACTGGTTGATTATTAGTTGCTGATGCTTGTGTGCGTATGGTTTAGAATGTAATCTGCAATTGGGTAGGAACTGATGTTAATAATTAAACATTCTGTAGAAACTGCTCAGTTATATATGTTATATAAATAGACTTATTTACTCTCTTATACTTTCTTCAACTGTAGATGCCAACATGTCGTAATTGGCAAGGCTAAGTATAAAACAAAAGGCTTGCTTGGGCAGCAGAAGCACCTTAACAGAAAATATTAGGAACTCTGTGCCATATTAAAGTACAAGGTAGCATACACAGGTCACAGAATCTCAGGTCACTTCCAATATTCTTAATAATTTACAGTGGGGTCTGCAGAGTTTTATTAATGAGGCGATGACAGAGCTCACTGATTATTAACAATAATTATGTGGTTATAATTTACAGGTGTTTATACATATATTACTTGTGTATTATAAATTTATGTGACCAAACGTTAGTAATTGATCACAGATAGGGCCATCTGCTTTTATTATGGTCTTCATTGTGTGTTTCAAATTAGGTGAGTTTTTTACTGTCTGTCAGAATACTGTGTGTCCAGGTTTAAAGAGACCCAAGTGCACAAGTAAAATATTAAAACATAAAATGTTGCTGATAATAGCTATATCTGTTCTCCAATGGAGTGGACTGGATACAGGACCTGAATTTCTGAATGCGTAATCAGATGATAATGTTGTACTTTGTTAATGTTATATACTTGTTCTAGTTTCTGAAGATAGTATCCTTGGCACATAACTGCACTGTTTATTATTATTATTATTATTATTATTATTATTATTTTATCTTTATTTATAAGGAGCCACACAGTGTCTGCAGCTCCATAGTAAACATAGAAGCATTTCACAGTGCCAGTGTATCAGATCATAAGCACAATACACAACAGCAGACCATAGCATGAGTACATAGCATAAGTAGTGAGTACCAAACATTAATATCACATCATACAGTACATTTTGTAGCACAGATAACAGTAGCAAGGCTTAAGGCATGTGTGATGTACTGACTGGTGCACCACTAGCACCGGGTTCAGGTGTGTTCGGATTGCTTCGGTGGCCGATTTCTCCTTCGCTAAGGTAGGACACACCGTGACAGAGAGGCAGACACAGTAACCAGACCGGAAGAAAGGCGCAACGCAATTTTATTGTAACCAATCAAAGATTAACAATTGACACAGGAAATGTTTACCATTCACAGGTTAGATGACATGAATTACACTTTTCAATGTCAAGGTATTTATTTATTACCTCCCTGTCCTCTACCGGTGACCCCAGCTGGCAAGCAAGTGTAAACAAAAGAAAACACAATTTCTGCAGAACTTTTACTTTACCTAAAACAAATGAGAGACCTGAACATGAAAGCTGCTGGTCGAGCTTGTATCAATAGTGCACCGGCAGCTTATAGCTTTGAAATACAGTCTGTGCTACGCTTCCTTTTGCTGAGGATAACGTGGGAAAAACACATGTGGGTTAGCCTTGTATCAATAGTGCACCGGCAGCTTATAGCTTTGAAATAAAGTCTGTGCTACGCTTCCTTTTGCTGAGGATAACGTGGGAAAAACACATGTAGGTTAGCCTTGTATCAATAGTGCACCGGCAGCTTATAGCTTTGAAATACAGTCTGTGCTACGCTTCCTTTTGCTGGGGATAACGTGGGAAAAACACATGTAGGTTAGCCTTGAGAAAATAGGGATAACAGTCTTACTAAATGCCTATGCCACAAATTATTACCACCAGAATTTGCCAGCCGGGGTTACACAGGGCTAAATAAACAATTAGTATACATTACACCACAGAAATTGACAAGGGTGGAAAATCACAGCTGACATGCACCTTGTGCTAAGAGATGACAGCAAAGGTAGTATACATTACATCAGCATGAATGTACTTTCAAATGGATACCAGCAACAAGCAACGTATAAAAGTCACTTTACATTAACACCAATACCAGCAAGTGATCAAACATTTAATGGCAAGCAAAATAATAATCAGCATTGACAACAATAACACAGCGAGCAGTGAACAGCTTTACAGAGTGTTATAACAGATAAAGGGCCACGGACGGCCACTATCAACCCTTTAGCTAACACACGAGTCAAACAGTAAACAGAGCCAAATACATATCACATGGCATTACATTTAGTTTAAAGAAAGACATAAAATACTTTATACATCACCCACAGTGGTATTGGACATGAGCCGACACCCATAAATCATGTCCCCTCCTGGACATGAGCCAGAGGTTTACGGGAGAGAAATAACCACCAATACAATTCTTGGGGGACAGAAGAGGTGACCTATCATTCACTTCCCCCCTATTTCAACATTACACACACACTTTACCTAATTTAAGGCACTATGAAGGTGGAGATGGGGCAATTATGTGCTAAAAACAAAGGAAACCCCCTGGTGGGCCTGAGAGTGAATACTGGGCAACAACTGCAGCTCCTAGGAGAGGACAACGGACCCACTAAAAGGCACTGTGGGATGCGGGGTAAAGGGTGCCCTGAATGGGAGATATCTTACTAAAGGCAGGGCTTGCGCTCAGGGGTAGGCTGAGATAACAGAATCCGGGCCCAGGTAAGTTATGAGGAGAGGGGAAATGGGACAGCATAGATCTCACCACTTGCAGGGGCTCTTCCGCCCAAACGGACTCCTCGACACTGGGACAAGCACCGCCTGGGATGCAGAGCACCACACCAGGCTGCGCCTTGAGACTCGACTCCCCAACCTCCTGGGTCGGGCACAGCAAAGGGAATTGTAGTCTTCAGGGGGCCTAGCAGGTGACTCCTCAGCGGGGGCTGTCTTCGGCATTGCCCGCGGCTAACCAGCAGGTTTCACACTTCCTCTGCCGGGTCTTCGTTCCAGAGGGGTCTTCTCTGGTGGTGGTGACGTCCAGCTCGAGGCAACCGCGGTCTTCTCTTCCCGGCGATGGTCGCAGGCTCCTCAGCTGGGGTCCTCCGGTCCGCGGGCACTCTACTGGACAGCCCACTTCTGGAGAAGACCTGTTCTTGGGTCCTCCAGGTCTCCCAGCAGTCCAATCAGCTTCAGCGGCATCCACAGGTCACGGCGGCAGTCTTCTCCGCGACTCCGGCTCCTCTCCCATTTCAGCAGCAGGCAGTCTTCAGTGATAAGCAGGGGCCTCTTCAGACTCTCAACAAGTCAGCCGGCAGCTGGTAGGGTCCTTAAGTACTCCCAGGGCATCCTAGCGGCTGCCTTCTCCATGGCTGCGGCGGGTGCTGTCACACTTCGGCGCTGGGGCTTTCCGTCCTCTTCACCCAGTGACTTCTGCGGAGCAGTCCTGGCTTATTGCTCTACCAGGAGACATTCGACCAGCTACAGCCCGTCCTGATGGGCATCAGCAGGAGTGCTCCACAGCTCCAAGGGTCCTCAGCGGAGCTTGATCCAAGGCAGGCTGGCAGGAACCCTCTCCAGCAGCTTCAGCAGGTAAGCAACAGCGGTCTTTATGACCCGACTCCTGATGCACAGAAGGGGGAATAACATTAGCCATCTTCCCTCCTGCAGGGGTGTCCCAAGCAAGGTTTTTAGGTTCTCCAGCCCTCCACTGCACCCCATTCTGGTGCCACTTTCCTAGGGGTTGGCAGGTCCAGCCTCACCCCACTTGGTGCCACAAACATGCTCCACTGCCCACCAGCTGCCAGGCTCCCTTTCCAGGGGCTTTTACTTATAATCCAACGGGGTTATCCTGTGCTGCACTGAGTGCAGTATTTGTAATCCAGGGTAACAGAAAGGGTTATAACATCCTTATGTTTTACAGCTCCAAGGGCAATCTGTAATCCAGTTTAAAGGAAGGGGGTTACTGCACCCCTATTTTACAGTTCCAAGAACACTTCACAGAGACGCCTCACAGACAATCCTCTTTCAGAAACTCCTCCCAGACTCAACACTGACAGTCCTGGGGAGGGTATATTATAAACTTCCATATTCTCCTCCCTGTTGGTCCGGCATCTATGAGTAGACAGGGGGACACCAGCAACAGGCCGCCTACAGGGATCTCTGCCTGGACACCCAGGCTACCAATCAGTGGGGCAGGGTTTTCCCTCCTAAATGGGTCGCTGACCAAAGGGCACTTTCTACCTCTCTGTTTGCAGATGCTCAGTGGGGTTCAGGGAGAGCAGGGTCAGTCAAAGTTCACTATACCAGCCTATTATATGGAATGGGGCTGCAGTATATCTGTGTACATACATAAAAAAAAGTATTGGGGGACCCCTATTTGGGACACAAATATGGGGGTAACACACATGTAGCTGAAGTTAGCAGCAGCATACAGTAGCGAGTCACAGGTGGAAGTTGATTCAGTACTCAGTGATCCTGTACCTGAGCTTTGGGCACGCAAGAGCCACTGAAGTGGAGAAGGAGACAAGTGAGTGGAGCACTGGTGATATTGATTGTGCTAGAAACATATAAGAGGGAGGAGGGCCCTGCCTGTAAGAGCTTACATACTAAGGAGAAGGTTAAAAAGGTCCACAAGAGATGTATTTAGAGCTTATTATACATGATAACCATGAATCCTACCTTTTTTGTTATGTAACCGTTATTGTAAGTTATTTTTTAAAATTATCTCGTTTAGTTTCTTTTCTGAATTTAGAGTTTTCAAGGGAGTAGAGCTACAACAATGCAAACAATGCACATCTCTATCTACAGTAAGTAAGTAATTCTTTGCTTACAAAGTGCACAATAGCCTAAATTAAGTAATTTCCTAATCTATATTGCAAAGCATGTTTTAGAAATCTGGGATATTTGATATAATATATACTTAGAGACACTAACAAATGTTTACCTCTACATAGAATTTAGTAACTCTTCTATTTAGAGAAGAGTGAATCTTTCACAATTGGGAACTATGGAGCTGATTCAGACCCGCTCGCAGCCGCTGGCCGCTCGCTGGTTGTGTGAGCATTTTTTTTTCTCTGGCCGCTCGCAAAGCTGTGGGAGACCACCCACAACTTGTGCGAGCGGCCAAGAGACCATCGCGCAGTGGCGTCACAAGGTGGGTGCGGGGGGTGCGGGCCGCATCGGGTGTCACCCTCCAAGGGGGTGACACCAAAATCCGCACACTCCCCCTCCATCAGATACAGTAGCTGCTGCAAGGTCACTGCTGCCCGCGCACTCCCCCACCCTCTTCCGCGGCCGCCGCCCATCCTGGCCGCTATTCTTAAATGTGTTTTTTGGTTTTTTTTAAAAGGCGCCCGGCGTGTGACGTCATGGCGTCAAACTGCGCCGCCGCTGTGGTGGAAGAGGAGTCGGCTGCCCGCCTGCCGCCACCGTTTGTATAAGAGAGGAGCCTGCTGCCCGCCCACCTTCCCACTGGCCGCTGCTGTCGGAAGTTCGGAGCCCGCTGCCCGCCCACCGCCGCTGCTGGAATAGAGGAGCTAGTCAAGAAGAGGTAAGGGAAGCAAAAGGGCTGGCTGGCTGGGGACAGGGGAGGGGGAACTGGCTTGCTGGCTGGGGACAGGGGAGGGGGAACTGGCTGGCTGGGGACAGGGGAGGGGGAGCTGGCTGGCTGGGGACAGGGGAGGGGGAACTGGCTGGGGACAGGGGAGGGGGAACTGGCTTGCTGGCTGGGGACAGGGGAGGGGGAACTGGCTGGGGACAGGGGAGGGGGAACTGGCTTGCTGGCTGGGGACAGGGGAGGGGGAACTGGCTTGCTGGCTGGAGACAGGGGAGGGGGAGCTGGCTGGCTGGGGACAGGGGAGGGGGAACTGGCTTGCTGGCTGGGGACAGGGGAGGGGGAACTGGCTGGGGACAGGGGAGGGGGAACTGGCTTGCTGGCTGGGGACAGGGGAGGGGGAACTGGCTTGCTGGCTGGGGACAGGGGAGGGGGAACTGGCTGGCTGGGGACAGGGGAGGGGGAACTGGCTGGCTGGGGACAGGGGAGGGGGAGCTGACTGGCTGGCTGGGGACAGGGGAACTGGCTTGCTGGCTGGGGACAGGGGAGGGGGAACTGGCTGGCTGGGGACAGGGCAGGGGAGGGCGCTGGCTGCCTGGGGACAGGTGGAGGGGGAACTGGCTGGGGACAGGGGAAAGGGAACTGGCTTGCTGGCTGGGGACAGGGGAGGGGGAACTGGCTGGCTGGGGACAGGGGAGGGGGAGCTGGCTGGCTGCGGACAGGGGAGGGGGAGCTGGCTGGCTGCGGACAGAAGAGGGGGAGCTGGCTGGGGACACAAGTTGGGGTGGTTGGCAGTCTGGGAACATAGAATGGAGGGCTGGCCGGCTGTGGACACAAAAGGTGGGACTGGCTGTCTGGAAACACAACAGGAGGGGCAGACTGGGGACAAAGAAGGGAGGACTGGTTGGCTGTCTGGGAACAGAGAAGGGGGGACAGGCTGTCTGGGAACAGAGAAGGGGGGACAGGCTGTCTGGGAACAGAAGGGGGGGCAGGCTGTCTGGGAACAGAGAAGGGGGGGATAGGCTGTCTGGGAACAGAGAAGGGGGGACAGGCTGTCTGGGAACAGAGAAGGGGGGACAGGCTGTCTGGGAACAGAGAAGGTGGGACAGGCTGTCTGGGAAAAGAGAAGGGGGGACAGGCTGTCTGGGAAAAGAGAAGGGGGGACAGGCTGTCTGGGAACAGAGAAAGGGAGACAGGCTGTCTGGGATCACAAAAGGAGGTGGGCTGTCTGAGGACTGTTGTGTTATGCGGCTATGCTGCCATCATAGTTAGTGCCTGCTGTATCTCGCCGATGCGGAGCTACAGGTCCCGTGAGATGATGATGTCATCATCTTGTGAGTCCCTCTCTCTCTCTGCTCATGCCCGCCGGCATTCTGGGAGGAGAACTGCAGTGTGAGTACTGGACTGCGTGACTGGTAAGGGGGAGGGAGCGTGGAGCTGTGCCCCTTGGATCTGATTTTTTTATTTTTTTTGGGTGGAGGGGGGGGGGGTGTCACCACGAGTTATAGCACCGGGTGACACCAACCCTAGTGACGCCCCTGCCATCGCGTAATCGCGACCATCGGCCTTGCGACGAGACCCTGCGGTAGGGTCTAGCCTGCCGCAATGCCGAGTGGTCTTTCTGCTCTAATAGAGCAGGAAGTCCACTACTGACATCAGTAGTGATGTCAGTAAGGCCTCCCTACAAATGCCAGACGTTCCTAAGGGAACGCCTGCGTTTGTCCAGCCACCCCCCCTACCCGCCCACAAAATGGGGCGAGCTGTCACTCACCATCGACGGCCGCCCCGTCTTGTTGCGAGCCCCGTAGTGACTGAACTTTAGTCGCTCTGCGGGGTTCGCACACGCCGACGCGGCGCAGTGCATTAACATCTGGCCACTTGCGAGCAGCTCTGAATCAGCTCCCATGTTAGCAGTTTTCATTACATATCTTTTATTTTTACTTCAATCATGTAATTAAAAAATACATTTTAAGAGTAGGAAATGTAATTTAGAATTTGAATTAATTACATTTGTTGCTAATTTTCTAGACTAATGTAACTTGCTAATTAAAAATTTTATGCTAGACTATAATTTTGGTACTACCACCATTCACTCAGGGCGAGATGCATCAAGGGTAACAATGTGGTCAAACCCCGAAAATGCGGGTTTAACCGCATTTTTCATATGCAATGGGGGTTATGCAATCGGTACCGAGTTTACGGAACTGGTAGAATTTTAGACAGTTTGCAGCTAAATATAAAGCGTTAATCAGTTATAAAGCTGGTTCAGCTTAAACCACGCGAATGCTAGAATAAGCATGAGAGGACATAAGCACCCTGTTTTTTATTGTGCTAATACTGGTTAGAACTGGCTGGGGGTTGCAGTCTCATTATAGGTTAGGTTAATGGATCAATCAGTAGTGACAGCCTATCAGGCACCTGTTTGGGCGGGCTCTGTTTAGGAATATTAGGGTGCTGGGAGGAGTCAGCTTCCTCTTTTCCAGTTGTGATCTCCTCTGGATAAGTACCTCAGTGTCATAAGACTAATCTATTATTCCTGCCATTGTTTGTTTTTACCTATAATTTTCCTACCATATATTTTCTTCCTCTCCTATATTGTTTCTCCTGTATTGATTTTATCTCACCCGTGTATCCCCCCTCCCACACGCTCCTCACCTCCCTCTGTCTGCTTTTTTCCTTTGCCAATTTTATCCCATCCTTTGCCAATACATTATGCCGCGCCTGCACCGCAATGCCCCCCCCCCAGCGGCTGGTTGATGCAGCCAGGCCACTTGCAGTGGCTGCCGCTTCCTCTTACACACGCGGCACGCGCACTGCGTGTGTCATCTAGGGCGCCGGTGGCGACTGCTTACAGCGCGGGCCCCGGCGTCCTCTCGGCTTCACCGTCGGGCCTCCAAGTTTGGCTTGCCCGCGGTGCGGGCCCTTCCCCTCTTGCCTCTCAGTCTCCAGGGGCTGGCGGCAGGAGCGTTGCCACGGTCACCGTGGCTCCCGTCGTTGGCCCCGCTCAGCAAACAGCGGCGGCCATTTTAGGTGTGCAGGGCCTTCAGGGCCCTGCGTTAATGGCAGCCGGCTGTCAGGAAGCGGCGAGGGCGGGGTCGCTGACCCCAGTCCCTGGCCCCACACCCTCAATTAATCAAGCGCTTGCTGACCCCCAGCGCTTGCGCAGCCCTTCACCCTGTCCCTCCACTGCCTTAGGGGCAGGGAGGGTGGGGCTCTACACCCCTATTCAGGCGCAAACCCCCTCTGGCATTTCTCTTTTCTCTAGCCCGGCTGGGCTGCAGGCTTCCCCTATGAGGCGTAGTGCTGCTGCGGATGGACATGGCAGTGTCTCCGCTCGCAGCACTCATGTTACGCCGCAGTTAGTGTTACCTGTCGTGGCACCATTGCCGCAGGTGCCTAGGGTTACTGTTTATGGTCCCGCGCAGCATAACCTGCCTTTGTACAGCCCTGCATTAGGAACGCAATGGTCCCCTTATTTTGCCCATGGCTTTGGGCAGCAGGCGCTCCCAACCGCCCCTCCAGCATTCCCGCAGCAATACTTTGACCCGCAGTTGTCGCAGGCGGCGGGTCATTTCGTGCAGCAGGCGGTGCCGCCCTATGCGTGCCAACAATTGTATACCGATCCTACGTGGTTCCGCCTTCAGCATCCAGTTTCCCACCAGGCGCCGGGCTATTTTTGCCGACAGGATCCAATCCCGCAACCCCCTCTGCCAGCGGCCCCTCCTCCGATTAGGCCACCCACCCCCCCCAGCTTGAGCCACGTGCAGGCAAGGGCACCTCAAACCCCCGCAGCAGCTTCTGTTGTTGACGAGATCAGATCTAACACTGTTGTTCCCAGTTCACAGGGTCCATCGACTCCGGACGTTCTTACTCGAGATGCTGCGACTACAGGGGATGCCCAGGCGTCGTCAACTCCAAACGTGGTGGGCGCACCGTGCAACGCGAGTCAGGATGCAGTTTCCGCTGTGGGGCCCGCTACCCCGTCGACTTCTAGAGCAGGTGAGACAACATTGCACCACAGCACCATTGATTTGTCACACTCGGAGGATTCGTCCGACTCATCCAGTTCAGTAAAGAAACCGCGTAAGCTAATGTGATATTTCGTTCAGCAATTGAAAGGGAAGCGTTAAAGCCCGAGTAGAGCACGTAGTTCAGCTGGAAGCTCGGTTCCGGATGCGACGGGCGATGCGGTGCACTGCTCTAACACTGCCATTTTAAGAGGCGTTAGGTCGAAAGTGAGGGAACTTATTAGGAAAGGAAAGTACGTAGACATGTTTTCTATTACGCATGATGCCAAAAAAGCTTTGGATACAGCTAAAACTGGGGGGGCAGCAGCCGAGGAAACTCGTCGCAGCTACGCGAATTGGCTTTGCGGGATGTATATTTTTGCGGCTTGCTACACTGAGACTAGGCCTGCCGAGTTTTTGAACATCCTGAAGTACTTCCACCTTGTTCATAGCATGGAGTTGTCCGCTAGGCATAACGTTTGGCGGCAATATGACGAGGCTTTCCGTAAGAAGCAGGATGGCCAAACAATTCTTAGTTTCGGTTATAAGGACGTGGAGGTTTGGCTTGAGGTCACTCAGCAAAACAAACCCACCACTGAGACACCAGTTGGCCATAAACAGCCCTTTGTTGTCCGTCCAGGTTTCAACACGGCAGGAAAGGGAAAGTGCTTCGCATTTAATAACGGACAGTGTAGCAGCGGAGCCAGCTGCTGTTTTAAGCATGCCTGTCTGTCGTGTGGAGGTAATCACACAGTTAAAGAGTGCAAGCGTGCAGGCGGGCAGGCAGCTGGATAAGGCGAGCAGCGAAATGCTAAATAGAGCTGTTTCACCAGTGCAAATAGATGTGCTTGAATGGTGGTTGGGCCACTATCCGCTCAGGGCGGAAGCGGCCTTTTTGTTGCAGGGTTTTAGGGAGGGTTTTTGTTTGCCAATAGTTAGGCCAGTTGCGGTGTTAGCAAAAAGGAACCTTAAATCGGCTAGGGATTATCCTGATATCGTGAGGGTCAAAGTGATGGCGGAGGTGGATTTGGGCCGCATGGCCGGCCCTTTCCAGTCTCCTCCCTTAGCGGATTTGTGCATATCTCCTTTGGGCGTTGTCCCCAAGAAGGAGGTAGGTAAATTTCGGTTGATCCAGCACCTGTCCTATGCGGATGGGGGCTCAGTTAACGATGCTCTGGATCCAAACGATTGCAGCGTCGCTTACCAGTCTTTTGAGGACGCCCTCCGGATAGTGCAGGAGTTTGGTAGGGGAGCGCTATTGGCCAAAATAGACATAGAGTCTGCTTTCAGGTTACTTCCATTGCACCCCGAGTCTTTTAGGTTCATGAGTTTTAAGTTTGAGGGTTCATATTTAGTTGATAAATGTTTGCCAATGGGTTGCTCCATTTCCTGTTCCTTTTTCGAATGTTTTAGCTCATTCTTGCAATGGTGCATTCGAGCGGGTATGGGAAAAATTGGGATAGCCCATTATTTAGATGATTTTTTATTAGTTGGTCTAGCTGATAGCGAAGTCTGCAGCAAGCTGCTTTTATCAGTGCAGGCTCTTTTTCGCGTTATGGGCGTGCCCATTACGGTGAAGAAGACAGAAGGGCCTGCCACAGTTTTATCCTATTTGGGTATCGAGATCGATACCGTGATGGGCTTATGTCGTTTGCCCCAAGATAAAGTCGCTAAGATGCGGGAGTATTTAGGGCTCTGCCTCTCTGCAAAGAAAATTTCATTGAGGCAGTTGCAGTCATTACTCGGCCTACTTAATTTCTCTTGCCGGGTGATCCCTATGGGTAGGATCTTCTGCCGTAGGTTGGAGAGAGCTACGGCGGGCGTTAAAAAGGCGCACCATTTAATTCGTTTGATTAGGGAGCTTAAAGAGGACGTGCGTTTGTGGTGCGCCTTTTTGCGGGATTTCAACGGGGTGAGGATTTGGTTACCCGAATCGGTGGCCAACTCTGAACTCCAGCTTTATATAGATGCATCTGGTGCTTGTGGTTTTGGGGCCTTTTTCGAGGGGCAATGGTGCGTGGAAGCATGGCCGAAAAGCTAGCATTACGCCGGGTTTACAACCAATATGCTCCTTTTGGAGCTTTTCCCAATTGTGGTGGCAGTAGAGATTTGGGCTGCGCAGCTTAGTAAACGTAGCATAAGTTTCTGGTGCGATAACTTGGGAGTAGTTCAGGCCATAAACAACCAGAGGTCAGTCTGTCCTCAGGCTCTCAATTTACTTAGGCGTCTGATACTTTTATGTCTAAAGGGGAACATTGATTTCAGGGCTAGGCACGTCCCGGGTGTTGAAAACAAGATAGCGGATGCTTTATCTCGTTTTCAATGGCCTAGGTTTAGGTCATTGGCGTCCACAGCCAGCGTTCATGGCTTACCTTGTCCCGCTCATGTCTGGCAGATCATCGGGCCGGCATCGATGGACTCACGTTGAGAGCTTTGGCACCGAGCACCTTAAAGTCCTATACGGCTGCGTGGGATTCTTGGCTGGCTTTCTTAGCTGAAGTAGATCGGGGTAAGACCATTGAGGATAACATGTTGCAATTCGTGTGGATGTGGCATGAGCGGGGCCGATCTAAGGCCGCAATGTCCGGTGCCTTAGCTGGCATTTCGTATTTTTCGTACTTGCGTGGCTTGGTAAACCCAACCAAGTAGTTTCTTCTTGCCAAAGCATTAAAAGGCCTAGGCCAATATGAAGCCGTTTTTGTTTAAATGAGCTTTTGTTTTGGCATTTTTCGGCGCAATGCGGGTAGGCGAGCTGGCGGCTGCTAGCAAGAAGGCAACGAGCACGGGGATTCTTTTGAATAATGTGATGGTTAAGTCAGATTTGATCTTGCTCAAAATTCAGAGATCAAAAACCGACCAATTAGGCAGGGGGCATTGGGTGTCGATCCCTGTGCATTCGGACCAAAGCATATGTCCCGTAAGCGTAGCTAAGCATTACAATCTCCAGCGTCCGCAGGGCAGTTTGCAATGGCTAATTCACGAGGACCTCTCACCGCTGACACGTTTTCAATTCTCTGCAATTTTTAAGAGGTGTTTGATAGCACTTGATTTGCCTGTTGAGCATTATGGCACACACTCGTTTAGGATTGGCACGGCTACTTGTGCAGCAGCAGTGGGCTCTTCCAGCGACGCAATCAAATGGTTGGGTCGTTGGAGGTCTTCCGCTTATAAAGGTTACGTGAGAGGCGACATGTTGCCTAATTAGATAGCGCTTCTAGCGAGTTTGTTTTTTGGGAAACCCAGTGCCTTAAGGTACCCGCCGCTAGGGGGGGTTGGAGTTCTTTTCACCTTCTGCCCTCAATTGAGGTTTTGGTGTTGTTCACCTCCATCTGGGTCACTCAAACAACTCAGTTTTTTCCCCGCCCTCGTTGTTGGTTACTTTAATTCGGATTTATACACTAATGTTCCTTTAATAATTTTCCCCTTACAGGTTGTGGAAGGGTGTTCGATAGGGTGTGGATTGTGGGGCATTCATATGTGTTTTGGGCTTGCAGACACCCCCTTGCTCGTGATAGCCCCGGTAATGTGCGATGGATTGGGGTGCGAGGCTTTAGATGGAGTGGTCTGTTGTCTCTTCTTTGGGAGTCAGAGAAGAAATGGGGTGCCCCGGATTGCTTGATCATCCATCTAGGCGGCAATGATTTGGGCGCGTGTAAGTGTGTTGAGATCATCATGGCCATGAAAAGGGATTTTCAAACAATAGCTGAGCATTGGCCGCAGGTGCAGCTAGTGTGGTCGGAAGTTATTCCTCGTAGGTTCTGGAGAGGGGAGCAAGGTGGCGCGGCTTTAGATAGGGTGAGGAGAAAACTGAATGCCGAAGAGGTTGACTTCTATAGATCGGATGGAGTGCATTTGGCAGGAGAAGGTTTGGCTTTGTTTGTTTCGGCTCTTTTGTCGGGCATTCGTGGCAGTTAGTGGTCCTTTTAGCTGGTGGCGGTACGTTGTCAGTGGACCCCGTTTTTGGCGGAAAACAGTGCTCCTCGGCGGCTCAATTTAGTGCAGCTGAACTTGGCTAGCATCCCCCATTTGAGAGAGGTGAATTGGTCACTGCCTTAGGGGGAGGACCAGGTCTCCATCTTATGGAGGGATCAGCACTGTGCTAGATTAAGGGGGGATGGTACTACTCAAGACAGCTCACATTTGGTGGTGGATTCTCCACCTCCTTCTTAGTAATATACTCTCAGATGGGCTGTAGCTGAGTTAGCACTGCTTTTTTCACCACTGTGCTCGATCATACAATTCAATTCCTGATCTGATTTTAATAAATTTGGCTGCGACCGCTTTTTTGCAAATCTATATCGTTGTCAGTGTCGTTATTTTAGTTGAATAAGTTTAAGTTAAGTATGGTAGAATAATAAAACTATGGGTGACTTAAAGCACGCGAATGCTAGAATAAGCATGAGAGGACATAAGCACCCTGTTTTTTATTGTGCTAATACTGGTTAGAACTGGCTGGGGGTTGCAGTCTCGTTATAGGTTAGGTTAATGGATCAATCAGTAGTGACAGCCTATCAGGCACCTGTTTCGTCGGGCTCTGTTTAGGAATATTAGGGTGCTGGAAGGAGTCAGTTTCCTCTTTTCCAGTTGTGAAAAGATTATTGAATCGGCTTGGGCCGATGTTGTTCGTTGGAATGTTGTTTTCTATGTTTTTTCTTCCAACAGGGGAGGCGCAGCTGGCGGAAAGCAGTGCTCCTCGGCGGCTCAATTTAGTGCAGCTGAACTTGGCTAGCATCCCCCCTTTGAGAGCGGAGAGTCGGTCACTGCCTTAGGGGGGACCAGGTCTCCATCTTATGGAGGGATCAGCACTGTGCTAGATTAAGGGGGGATGGTACTACTCAAGACATCTCACATTTGGTTGTGGATTCTCCACCTCCTTCGTAGTAATATACTCTCAGATGGGCTGTAGCCGAGTTAGCACTGCTTTTTTCGCCACCATGCTCGATCATACAATTCAATTCCTGATCTGATTTTAATAAATTTGGCTGCGACCTCTTTTTTGCAAATCTATATCGTTGTCAGTGTCGTTATTTTAGTTGAATAAGTTTAAGTTAAGTATGGTAGAATAATAAAACTATGGGTGACTTATAACTGATTGCTTTAAATTTAAACCTATAGCATAACCCCAATGAGTATTAACATCATGAGGCTGATGCAGAGAAAGCACTTTTCCAGCTCGTGTAGTGTATCTTGAGTGTATTTGGTCTGCATATGCTCCCTTGCAGGATTGCCGAAGCAAACACATAATGCACCCATCAAACCTTATGACCAAAGTAGAGCTGTAAGCGGCAAGAGACAACACCAGCCTTTTCTTTTTACACACACACATTTAGTGGGGGTGGCGAGACAGCAGTGGCCCTTGTGTGTTGCTACACATTGCACCACCTTAGTTATGGCTCTGCCAGTATATAGCACAGTGCATTCCATTTTACTTAGAAATACTGATAAGCCTTCCAACCCAAATTCTCGGCTTGACATGTATTACAAAATGTAGAGCAAACATTCCATGCTTTTGTCAACACTGTAAAGAATGAAATGTATGTTAGGGGATGGCAAAGCCAATTTTCAGGCTGTCACATTAAGGTGAGAGCACCTCCTGTCTTTATTCTGTGGTTCTAGGATGCTTACAATGTTTTCACTTTTAAATGAAGCATGCATGACTACAGTACTTCACCCACAAGAGGTCATCCCAGTGACCACCATACAGTAAAGAGAGCATAACAGTGACCACCATACAATACAGACAGCATCCCAGTTATCCCCATACAATACAGAGAATAAAGACTGCCATACAGCACATAGTGACTGCTATATAGTAGGGGTGTGCACCGGCCACTTTTCGTGTTTTGTGTTTTGGTTTTGGATCTGGATCTTTCTTCGTGTTTTGGATCTGGATTGGTTTTGCCAAAACCACCCTTCCGTGTTTTGGGTTCTGGGTTTTGTGTTTTGGATCTGTATTTTTTTGAAAAAAAGCATAAAAACAGCTAAAATCACAGAATTTGTAGGTTTTTCTGCTCCTATGCTATTATTAACCTCAATAACCTTAATTTCCACTCATTTCCAGTCTATTCTGAATACCTCACACCTCACAATAGTGTTTTTATGTCCAAAAGGTTGCACCGAGGTAGCTGGATGACTATGCTAAGCGACACGAGTGGGCGGCACAAACACGTGACCCATCTAGGCGTGAAACTGCAGTGGCAGACAGGATGGCATTGAAAAACTAGGCCCCAAACTGTACATAATGCAAAGAAAAAAAAGAGGTGCAAGATGGAATTGTCCTTGGGCCCTCCCACCCACCCTTATGTTGTATAAACAGGACATGCACACTTTAACAAACCAATCATTTCAGCGCCAGGGTCTGCCACACAACTGTGGCTGAAATGATTGGTTCGTTTGGGCCCCCACAAAACAAGCTGGCAATTAATCTGTCCCTGCACAAACTGGCTCTACGGAGGCAAGAAGTCGTCCTCATCCTCCTCATCCACAGATTCCTCACCCTCTTCAGTGTTATGTACATCCTCATCCTCACAGAGTATTAATTCGTCCCTGCTGGAACCACAGGTCCCTCTGTACGTTCTGGAGGCTGGTCTCCCTGGAAGAGTTGATCATTCATTTTATGAACATCATCTTCTCCACATTTTGTGGAAGCAACCTCCTACGCCTTTCGCTAACAAGGTTCCCGGCTGCACTAAACACTCTTTCGGAGTACACACTGGAGGGGGGGCAACTCAGGTAAAATAGAGCCAGTTTGTACAGGGACCTCCAAATTGCTTCTTTTTCCTGCCAGTACAGGTACGGACTGTCTGACATGCCTACTTGGATGCTGTCACCGATGTAATCCTTTAACAGACAGACGCACGCTTGTCGCTGCTGCTTTGAGGATTCAAGTGCGGCTACAGCCCACACAATTCACAAAGACAGAAAAAAAAAAGAATATTTTTATTGTTTGTGGAGCACACTTTGAGGGTTACACCACCCTCTAACAGACAGACGCACGCTTGTCGCTGCTGCTTTGAGGATGCAAGTGCGGCTACAGCCCACACAATTCACAAAGACAGAAAAAAGAAGAAGAATATTTTTATTCTTTGTGTAGCACACTTTGAGGGTGTCACCACCCTTTAACAGACAGACGCACGCTTGTCGCTGCTGCTTTAAGGATGCAGGTGCGGCTACAGCCCACACATTTCACAAAGACCGAAAAAAAAAGAACAATATTTTAATTGTTTGTGTAGCACACTTTGAGGGTGTCACCACCCTTTAACAGACAGACGCACGCTTGTCGCTGCTGCTTTAAGGATGCAGGTGCGGCTACAGCCCACACAATTCACAAAGACAGAAAAAAGAAGAATATTTTAATTGTTTGTGTAGCACACTTTGAGGGTGTCACCACCCTTTAACAGACAGACGCACGCTTGTCGCTGCTGCTTTGAGGATGCAAGTGCGGCTACATCGCACACAAGTCACAAACACATAAAAAAAATAGTTTTTTATTTTTTGGAGCACTTTGAGAGTTACACCACCCTTTAACAGACAGACGCACGCTTGTCGCTGCTGCTTTAAGGATGCAGGTGCGGCTACAGCCCACACATTTCACAAAGACCGAAAAAAAGAACAATATTTTAATTGTTTGTGTAGAACACTTTGAGGGTGTCACCACCCTTTAACAGACAGACGCACGCTTGTCGCTGCTGCTTTAAGGATGCAGGTGCGGCTACAGCCCACACATTTCACAAAGACCGAAAAAAAAACAACAATATTTTAATTGTTTGTGTAGCACACTTTGAGGGTGTCACCACCCTTTAACAGACAGACGCACGCTTGTCGCAGCTGCTTTAAGGATGCAGGTGCGGCTACAGCCCACACAATTCACAAAGACAGAAAAAAGAACAATATTTTAATTGTTTGTGTAGCACACTTTGAGGGTGTCACCACCCTTTAACAGACAGACGCACGCTTGTCGCTGCTGCTTTAAGGATGCAGGTGCGGCTACAGCCCACACAATTCACAAAGACAGAAAAAAGAAGAATATTTTTATTGTTTGTGTAGCACACTTTGAGGGTGTCACCACCCTTTAACAGACAGACGCACGCTTGTCGCTGCTGCTTTGAGGATGCAAGTGTGGCTACATCGCACACAAGTCACAAACCCATTAAAAAAAATTTTTTGATTTTTTGGAGCACTTTGAGAGTTACAACACCCTTTAACAGACAGACGCACGCTTGTCGCTGCTGCTTTGAGGATGCAAGTGCGGCTACAGCCCACACAATTCACAAAGACAGAAAAAAAAAGAACAATATTTTAATTGTTTGTGTAGCACACTTTGAGGGTGTCACCACCCTTTAACAGACAGACGCACGCTTGTCGCTGCTGCTTTAAGGATGCAGGTGCGGCTACAGCCCACACATTTCACAAAGACAGAAAAAAAAGAACAATATTTTAATTGTTTGTGTAGCACACTTTGAGGGTGTCACCACCCTTTAACAGACAGACGCACGCTTGTCGCTGCTGCTTTGAGGATGCAGGTGGAATCTAGACGGGATTTGGAACCGAGGACACACTACCTCCATCAATTGTCTAAATCCCACTGCACTAATGTCGGATACCGGACGCACGTCTAACACCAACATAGCAGTCAAGGCCTCAGTTATACGTTTTGCTTCAGGATGACTGCTGTCGTACTTCATCCTCATCGCTAGGGACTGTTGGAGGGTCAATTGTTTAGTAAAAGTAGTGATGTTCCTACTTCCTCTCTGGGATGATGAACAACTCCCAGCAGCAGCAACAGCACTAGTAGGAAGTGGTTCTTGATCTTTCCCTATTTTATTTTTATCAGAGAAAGTTTGGTCCTCCATTTATGTTATATTGATATATATACGTGCGGCTAAAGCGCACACAAACACAGAAAATATTTTTTTATTTTTGCTGGAGAGTAGTGCACTTTGTGGGTTACACCACCCTTTAAGAAATGAGCCAGCCGGCTCTTTACTTATGGGACACAGGCGCACGCTTGGCGCTGCTCCTTTGTTGATGCACGTGCAGCCACAGTGCACACAAGTCACAAACACAGAAAATATATATTTTTTTGGTTTGGAGTGTACTTTGGGGGTTACAGAACCCTTTAACGGTCAAGCCAGCTGGCCCTTTACTTATGACACAGGCGCACGCTTGGCACTACTTTGTTGATGCACGTGCGGCTACTGCGCACACAATTCACAAACACAGAAAATAATTTTTTTTTTGGTTTGGACTGGAGTGTACTTTCGGGGGTTACAGCACCCTTTAACGGTCAAGCCAGCCGGTCCTTTACTTATGACACAGGCGCACGCTTGGCACTACTTTGTTGATGCACGTGCGGCTACTGCGCACACAATTCACAAACACAGAAAATAATTTTTTTTCGGTTTGGACTGGAGTGTACTTTGGGGGATACAGCACCCTTTAACGGTCAAGCCAGCCGGCCCTTTACTTATGACACAGGCGCACGCTTGGCACTACTTTGTTGATGCACGTGCGGCTACTGCGCACACAATTCACAAACACAGAAAATAATTTTTTTTTTGGTTTGGACTGGAGTGTACTTTCGGGGGTTACAGCACCCTTTAACGGTCAAGCCAGCCGGCCCTTTACTTATGACACAGGCGCACGCTTGGCACTACTTTGTTGATGCACGTGCGGCTACTGCGCACACAATTCACAAACACAGAAAATAAATTTTTTTTTGGTTTGGACTGGAGTGTACTTTGGGGGTTACAGCACCCTTTAACGGTCAAGCCAGCCGGCCCTTTACTTATGACACAGGCGCACGCTTGGCACTACTTTGTTGATGCACATGCGGCTACTGCGCACACAATTCACAAACACAGAAAATAATTTTTTTTTTGGTTTGGACTGGAGTGTACTTTGGGGGTTACAGCACCCTTTAACGGTCAAGCCAGCCGGCCCTTTACTTATGACACAGGCGCACGCTTGGCACTACTTTGTTGATGCACGTGCGGCTACTGCGCACACAATTCACAAACACAGAAAATAATTTTTTTTTTGGTTTGGACTGGAGTGTACTTTCGGGGGTTACAGCACCCTTAACGGTCAAGCCAGCCGGCCCTTTACTTATGACACAGGCGCACGCTTGGCACTACTTTGTTGATGCACGTGCGGCTACTGCGCACACAATTCACAAACACAGAAAATAATTTTTTTTTGGTTTGGACTGGAGTGTACTTTCGGGGGTTACAGCACCCTTTAACGGTCAAGCCAGCCGGCCCTTTACTTATGACACAGGCGCACGCTTGGCACTACTTTGTTGATGCACGTGCGGCTACTGCGCACACAATTCACAAACACAGAAAATATATTATTTTTTTAGCACTTGGGGGGAGCACCCCTGATGGACAGAGCACCCCCTGGACAACACTACAGCACCTCTTTAGGACTGGGACACTGCACAGGACTTTGGAGTGGACACAGCCCCTATGGAGAACTGACTGCACAACACAGTCCAGCCAGCCCCTATGGACTTTGAAGTAGTGGACACAGCCCCTATTAACAACAGCAGCACAGCACAACACAGCCAGCCCCTATGGACTTTGAAGTAGTGGACAACAGCAGCACTACACTACACTACACTACACAGCCCTAACTCCCACCCTCCCTCTTCACTGTCCACAGCCGAGTGAGAAAATGGCGCCGACGTGGGTACCTTATATAGGATCCAAAACCCGCGAGACTCGGAAGGCGGGAAGATGACGTTTTGCCTCGATTTCAGAATCCGAGTCAGGCGGGAAAAGTCGAGCCTGACTCGGATCGGACTCGGATCGGGGGGGCTCGGGGGGGTTCGGATTTCAGAAATCCGAACCCGCTCACCCCTAATATATATATATATATATATATATATATTAGGGGTGTGCACCGGCCACTTTTCGTGTTTTGTGTTTTGGTTTTGGATCTGGATCTTTCTTCGTGTTTTGGATCTGGATTGGTTTTGCCAAAACCACCCTTCCGTGTTTTGGGTTCTGGGTTTTGTGTTTTGGATCTGTATTTTTTTTTAAAAAAGCATAAAAACAGCTAAAATCACAGAATTTGTAGGTTTTTCTGCTCCTATGCTATTATTAACCTCAATAACCTTAATTTCCACTCATTTCCAGTCTATTCTGAACACCTCACACCTCACAATAGTGTTTTTATGTCCAAAACGTTGCACCGAGGTAGCTGGATGACTATGCTAAGCGACACGAGTGGGCGGCACAAACACGTGACCCATCTAGGCGTGAAACTGCAGTGGCAGACAGGATGGCAGTTTGAAAAACTAGGCCCCAAACTGTACATAATGCAAAGAAAAAAAAGAGGTGCAAGATGGAATTGTCCTTGGATATGTTGTATAAACAGGACATGCACACTTTAACAAACCAATCATTTCAGCGCCAGGGTCTGCCACACAACTGTGGCTGAAATGATTGGTTCGTTTGGGCCCCCACAAAACAAGCTGGCAATTAATGTGTCCCTGCACAAACTGGCTCTATGGAGGCAAGATGTCATCCTCATCCTCCTCATCCACCGATTCCTCACCCTCTTCAGTGTGTACATCCTCATCCTCACAAAGTATTAACTCGTCCCCACTTGAATCCACCACCACAGGTCCCTCTGTACCTTCTGGAGGCTGGTCTCCCTGGAAGAGCTGATAATTCATTTTGATGAACATCATCTTCTCCACATTCTGTGGAAGCAACCTCCTACGCCTTTCGCTGACAAGGTTCCCGGCTGCACTAAACACTCTTTCGGAGTACACACTGGAGGGGGGGCAACTCAGGTAAAATAGAGCCAGTTTGTACAGGGGCCTCCAAATTGCCTCTTTTTCCTGCCAGTACAGGTATGGACTGTCTGCCATGCCTACTTGGATGCTGTCACCGATGTAATCCTCCACCATTCTGTCAATGGTGACAGTATCATATGCAGTGACAGTAGACATGTCAGAAATTGTTGCCAGGTCCTTCAGTCCGGACCAGATGTCCAAACTTGGTCCTGCCTGTCCTGCATCACCGCCAGCGGGTTGCTTAGGATACCTAAGTTTTTTCCTGGCAGCCCCAGTTGCAGGAGAAAATGAAGAAGGAGCTGTTGACGTGTCACGTTCCGCTTCAGCTGACAGTGTGTTCACCAGCAGGTCTTTGCACCTCTGCAGGCTTGTGTCGGCCGGAAAGAGAGACACCACATAGGCTTTAAACCTAGGATCGAGCACGGTGGCCAAAATGTAGTGGTCTGATTTCAACAGATTGACCACCCTGGAATCCTGGCAAAGCGAATGAAGGGCTTCATCCACAAGTCCCACATGCCGAGCGGAATCGCTCCGTCTTAGCTCCTCCTTCACTTTCTCCAGCTGCTTCTGCAAAAGCCTGATGAGGGGAATGACCTGACTCAAGCTGGCAGTGTCTGAACTGACTTCACGTGTGGCAAGTTCGAAGGGCTGGAGAACCTTGCACAACACGGAAATCATTCTCCACTGCGCTTGAGTCAGGTGCATACCCCCTCCTTTGCCTATGTCATAGGTGGATGTATAGGCTTGTATGGCCTTTTGCTGCTCCTCCATCCTCTGAAGCATATAGAGGGTTGAGTTCCACCGCGTCACAACCTCTTGCTTCAGGTGATGGCGGGGCAGGTTCAAGAGTGTTTGCTGGCGCTCCAGTCTTCGGCACGCAGTCGCTGAATGGCGAAAGTGGCCAGAAATTTTTCGGGCCACCCAAAGCGTCTCCTGCACGCCCCTGTCGCTTTTCAGAAAATTCTGCACCACCAAGTTTATTGTGTGAGCAAAACATGGGACGTGCTGGAATTTGCCCAGATGTAATGCCCGCACAATATTGGTGGCGTTGTCAGATATCACAAATCCCCAGGAGAGTCTAAGTGGGGTAAGCCACTGGGCGATGATTTCCCTCAGTTTCTCTAAGAGGTTGTCGGCGGTGTGCCTCTTACTGAAACCGGTGATACACAGCGTAGCCTGCCTTGTAACGAGCTGGCGTTTCTGAGATGCTGCTACTGGTGACGCTGCTGCTGTTGCTGCGTAAGGTGATACATCTACCCAGTGGGCTGTCACAGTCATATAGTCCTTAGTCTGCCCTGTTCCACTTGTCCACATGTCCGTGGTTAAGTGGACATTGTGTACAACGGCATTTTTCAGGACACTGAGGACACTTTTTCTGACGTTTCTGTACAGTCTCGGTATCGCCTGCCTAGTGAAGTGGAATCTAGACGGTATTTGGAACCGGGGACACACTACCTCCATCAATTGTCTAAATCCCACTGCACTAATGGCGGATACCGGACGCACGTCTAACACCAACATAGCAGTCAAGGCCTCAGTTATACGTTTTGCTTCAGGATGACTGCTGTCGTACTTCATCCTCCTCGCTAAGGACTGTTGGAGGGTCAATTGTTTAGTAAAAGTAGTGGTGTTCCTACTTCCTCTCTGGGATGATGAACGACTCCCAGCAGCAGCAACAGCAGCAGCGGCAGCAGTAGGCGTAGCAATGCAGGATCCTCCAGAGGAATCCCGGATAGGAGAGTCAGTCATGCCAGTGACATGGCCTGCAGGACTACTTCCGATCCTGACTAAGGAGGAAATTGACGAGGAGGGAGTTGACGGTGTGGTTTGCAGGCGCTTGGATACAACAGGACAACGGGATTTAGGTGTCCCTGGACTGCTTACGGTCTTAGCCAAAGTTTCTGAACTTGACAGTAACTTTTTATGAACGCGCTGCAGGTGCCGTATAAGGGAGGATGTTCCTAGGTGGTTGACGTCCCTACCCCTACTTATTTCACCTTTACATATGGTACATATGGCAAGACAGTTGTTGTCCGGATTTGGATAGAAATATTGCCAGACCAAAGAGGTGGAATGTTTGGTCTTCTGCCCAGGCATGACCGTGATGGGCTTTTTCATCCCACGGACAACAACTGTCTCCCCCGGAGCCTGATTTAAACAAACCACATCACCATCAGAATCCTCCTCGCCAACTTCCTCCTCAGCGCCAGCTACACCAGTATCCTCATCCTGTTGTACTTCAACAGTGACATCTTCAATTTGCATATCAGCAAGTGGACTGTGGGTGCTCCTTTCAGCACTTGCAGGGGGCATGCAAATGGTGGAAAGAGCCACCTCTTCCCGTCCAGTGCTGGGAAGGTCAGGCATCGCAACCACCACCACACTTGGACTCTCCTTGGGGATTTGTGATATCTTCTTAGAAAGCACAGTTCTTCGCTGTGCTTTTGCCAGCTTAACTCTTTTGATTTTTTTAGTGGGAGGAGGGCTTCCATCGTCATGTGAAGCTGAACCACTAGTCATGAACATACTAGGGATCGACCTTAGCCGTTCCTTGCCACTCCGTGTCGTAAATGGCATATTGGCAAGTTTACGTTTCTCTTCAGCTGATTTAAATGTCTTTTTCAAGGTCATTTTCCTGAACTTTGCCATTTGGGATTGTATGTGCCCTCTACTATGACATTGGGCATCGGCCTTGGCAGACGACGTTGATGGCATGTTATCGTCTATGTCATGACTAGTGGCAGCAGCTTCAGCACTAGGAGGAAGTGGTTCTTGATCTTTCTCTATTTTATTTTTATCGGAGAAAGTTTGGTCCTCCATTTATGTTATATCGATTTGATATATACGTGCGGCTAAACACAGAAAATAATTTTTTTTTTGGTTTGGACTGGAGTGTACTTTGTGGGTTACAGCACCCTTTAACGGTCAAGCCAGCCGGCCCTTTACTTATGACACAGGCGCACTCTTGGCACTACTTTGTTGATGCACGTGCGGCTACTGCGCACACAATTCACAAACACAGAAAATAATTTTTTTTTGGTTTGGCCTGGAGTGTACTTTCGGGGGTTACAGCACCCTTTAACGGTCAAGCCAGCCGGCCCTTTACTTATGACACAGGCGCACGCTTGGCACTACTTTGTTGATGCACGTGCGGCTACTGCGCACACAATTCACAAACACAGAAAATAATTTTTTTTTTGGTTTGGACTGGAGTGTACTTGGGGGTTACAGCACCCTTTAACGGTCAAGCCAGCCGGCCCTTTACTTATGACACAGGCGCACGCTTGGCACTACTTTGTTGATGCACGTGCGACTACTGCGCACACAATTCACAAACACAGAAAATAATATTTTTTTTGGTTTGGACTGGAGTGTACTTTCGGGGGTTACAGCACCCTTAACGGTCAAGCCAGCCGGCCCTTTACTTATGACACAGGCGCACGCTTGGCACTACTTTGTTGATGCACGTGCGGCTACTGCGCACACAATTCACAAACACAGAAAATAATTTTTTTTTGGTTTGGACTGGAGTGTACTTTCGGGGGTTACAGCACCCTTAACGGTCAAGCCAGCCGGCCCTTTACTTATGACACAGGCGCACGCTTGGCACTACTTTGTTGATGCACGTGTGGCTACTGCGCACACAATTCACAAACACAGAAAATAATTTTTTTTTTGGTTTGGACTGGAGTGTACTTTCGGGGGTTACAGCACCCTTAACGGTCAAGCCAGCCGGCCCTTTACTTATGACACAGGCGCACTCTTGGCACTACTTTGTTGATGCACGTGCGGCTACTGCGCACACAATTCACAAACACAGAAAATAATTTTTTTTTGGTTAGGACTGGAGTGTACTTTCGGGGGTTACAGCACCCTTTAACGGTCAAGCCAGCCGGCCCTTTACTTATGACACAGGCGCACGCTTGGCACTACTTTGTTGATGCACGTGCGGCTACTGCGCACACAATTCACAAACACAGAAAATAATTTTTTTTTTGGTTTGGACTGGAGTGTACTTTCGGGGGTTACAGCACCCTTAACGGTCAAGCCAGCCGGCCCTTTACTTATGACACAGGCGCACGCTTGGCACTACTTTGTTGATGCACGTGCGGCTACTGCGCACACAATTCACAAACACAGAAAATAATTTTTTTTTTGGTTTGGACTGGAGTGTACTTGGGGGTTACAGCACCCTTTAACGGTCAAGCCAGCCGGCCCTTTACTTATGACACAGGCGCACGCTTGGCACTACTTTGTTGATGCACGTGCGACTACTGCGCACACAATTCACAAACACAGAAAATAATATTTTTTTTGGTTTGGACTGGAGTGTACTTTCGGGGGTTACAGCACCCTTAACGGTCAAGCCAGCCGGCCCTTTACTTATGACACAGGCGCACGCTTGGCACTACTTTGTTGATGCACGTGCGGCTACTGCGCACACAATTCACAAACACAGAAAATAATTTTTTTTTTGGTTTGGACTGGAGTGTACTTTCGGGGGTTACAGCACCCTTAACGGTCAAGCCAGCCGGCCCTTTACTTATGACACAGGCGCACGCTTGGCACTACTTTGTTGATGCACGTGCGGCTACTGCGCACACAATTCACAAACACAGAAAATAATTTTTTTTTTGGTTTGGACTGGAGTGTACTTGGGGGTTACAGCACCCTTTAACGGTCAAGCCAGCCGGCCCTTTACTTATGACACAGGCGCACGCTTGGCACTACTTTGTTGATGCACGTGCGACTACTGCGCACACAATTCACAAACACAGAAAATAATATTTTTTTTGGTTTGGACTGGAGTGTACTTTCGGGGGTTACAGCACCCTTAACGGTCAAGCCAGCCGGCCCTTTACTTATGACACAGGCGCACGCTTGGCACTACTTTGTTGATGCACGTGCGGCTACTGCGCACACAATTCACAAACACAGAAAATAATTTTTTTTTTGGTTTGGACTGGAGTGTACTTTCGGGGGTTACAGCACCCTTAACGGTCAAGCCAGCCGGCCCTTTACTTATGACACAGGCGCACGCTTGGCACTACTTTGTTGATGCACGTGCGACTACTGCGCACACAATTCACAAACACAGAAAATAATATTTTTTTTGGTTTGGACTGGAGTGTACTTTCGGGGGTTACAGCACCCTTAACGGTCAAGCCAGCCGGCCCTTTACTTATGACACAGGCGCACGCTTGGCACTACTTTGTTGATGCACGTGCGGCTACTGCGCACACAATTCACAAACACAGAAAATAATTTTTTTTTTGGTTTGGACTGGAGTGTACTTTCGGGGGTTACAGCACCCTTAACGGTCAAGCCAGCCGGCCCTTTACTTATGACACAGGCGCACGCTTGGCACTACTTTGTTGATGCACGTGCGGCTACTGCGCACACAATTCACAAACACAGAAAATAATTTTTTTTTTGGTTTGGACTGGAGTGTACTTTCGGGGGTTACAGCACCCTTAACGGTCAAGCCAGCCGGCCCTTTACTTATGACACAGGCGCACGCTTGGCACTACTTTGTTGATGCACGTGCGGCTACTGCGCACACAATTCACAAACACAGAAAATATATTATTTTTTTAGCACTTGGGGGGAGCACCCCTGATGGACAGAGCACCCCCTGGACAACACTACAGCACTCCTTTAGGACTGGGACACTGCACAGGACTTTGGAGTGGACACAGCCCCTATGGAGAACTGACTGCACAACACAGTCCAGCCAGCCCCTATGGACTTTGAAGTAGTGGACACAGCCCCTATTAACAACAGCAGCACAGCACAACACAGCCAGCCCCTATGGACTTTGAAGTAGTGGACAACAGCAGCACTACACTACACTACACTACACAGCCCTAACTCCCACCCTCCCTCTTCACTGTCCACAGCCGAGTGAGAAAATGGCGCCGACGTGTGTACCTTATATAGGATCCAAAACCCGCGAGACTCGGAAGGCGGGAAGATGACGTTTTGCCTCGATTTCAGATCCGAGTCAGGCGGGAAAAGTCGAGCCTGACTCGGATCGGACTCGGATCGGGGGGGGCTCGGGGGGGTTCGGATTTCAGAAATCCGAACCCGCTCACCCCTAATATATATATATATATATCTATCTCAAATCACAATTCCACTTCACAGACTGCTCTCCTTTTGCCAATTCTTCCTTAATGACACTCAGAAATAATACATAAAAAGTCATAGCGTAATCCTAGCTAAACATATAAATATCACCCACAAATAGGAATCATATTTACAATGAGTATAAAATAGCAAGGCTTATTTCAATAAATATTAGGAAGACGTCAGCCAGCTATGCTGTAATCCCAATGCGTTTCGTCCTGGCGCAGATCCGTGGTGTGACTCTGACTATCATATTGCATTCGCCTCCTACTTGCCTATTTTTGAAAAAGCCGTTCAGGGAGATTGTGAACGGTGCATTAAAATGGAGGTGTACTGTTCCGCCTTAGAGGCGTGTCATAAAGTTGACTTACATCCAAATGTAAACGAGCCCCAAAACAGCAGTGGTTGGCTTAGTAAGATCTAATTATTTATGAGAACACACTGATACATCATTATGTTCATTCAATTTGGAGCGAAAAGTCCGTTTCGGCGAAAAAGTGTCGCCGATGACGTCACTTCGCCGGGCGAAAAAGTTTGCCGTATTCCAATTTCAAATACTTTTCGCTGAGATGGAAAGTCTATGCAATGGACCCGACGAAAAAGTTTTGCCTAGGAATAGCAGGCGGAAAAAAGTGCTGAATTGGGGTTTTGGGGTGAAACGTTGCGGGAACCCCCGTGCAGGCTTAAGACAGCCCCCCAAAGATAAACTGTGTAAAAAAAAAGTTTAAAAAATACTTCAGAACACCCCAAAAAAGTACTTTCATTTTGGGGGCGAAAAAGACCAAAGTTGGGGGACACACTTAAAAACTAGCGAAATAGACTCCCGGGGGGTCCCCAAGTATGCCCCAGGTGTTTTTAAGTTTGCAGCTGCTTGCGGCAGGTGGATTTTTAAATTTTCACTTTAGCATGTTTAAAATATGCTCCCCCCCATTTTTAGGTACCCCAAATTTGATGGGACTACTTAATTTCACACAAAAAACCTGCTAAATGCTATTCTTCACTCCTTATGCAAATATGTAAAACAGCACCTATTGAGACCATTTTAAATCCCCAAATACCTTCAGCAGGCCAAATCGGGGGTATCCATAGTGATCCCCCATGTCAGTGCATCTTTTGAGGGTTGTCAGGCTGATGACCCCATTTTGGAGAGGACTTTCCGCCTGTTAAGTTTTGGCTGGTGCCGTTTTCGCCTACTTTCAAATTTAATACGGGGAATCGCAGGGACGCGCGAAAAGTTTTCGCACCCAAAACACGCGATATAGGCGAAAAGACCGGCAGTTGAAAAAGTATCGCGGGTGCGAATCAAATTGAATACGGGCCTATGCCTTATAACCAATGCAGGGAAATGACACTGATGATCCCATTTGAATGTACTGTATATACTGTATATGTATATAACAGCTACATAATGGGGGTAAGATGCAATCAGGGAGATTGCTAGGCTCTTCAGGGAGTCAGGGAGATTGCTGCTATTTCAGGGAGTCTCCCTGACAATGACTGAGAGTTGGCAAGTATGATTCGCTTACCATTTCCATGCCGCCTATTGGCTTTTTTTTAGTATTTTAATTATTCAATGCTCTGAGGGAATCTCCCGACCTTCTCTGCTCTCCAGGATAAGCTCAAACTACCAACCTCTTCTTTTCACCAGTTCCTCCAGATTCGGCATTCCCATCAAACTCACAAGACCAGACTCTCTGCTAGACCCCTCACTTTGAACAGTTTTGTCTCCTTAGCCCCTGGTCTAGCTGGAGTGGGTGACTTGCTGCTGGGCTGGATGGTGATTTGGCCAGGGGTTGACAAATATTTTATTTACATTTGCATTAAAAATAATACATGTATCTCTGGTATCTAGACCTGACCAAATCGCATAAAATATACCCCAACTACTCTCTCCTCGGGGCCTATTTAACATCAAGTTTTATCACATGCAATTTGCGTCATTTAACCACTGCCCTTTCACTAGGAGGTGGGCAGGATGTGGGAGATCTCCCTACACTTCCGGGGGTGCAGGGGGCTATCCGAAAAATCTAGGCAAGTATTTTACAGGGAGATTGTGAAAGCAGCACCTATGAGCGCGCGTTACAGTAGACGTGTACAGCTACATCTGAGAGGTGTGCCATAAAATTGACTTACAGCCAAATGTAAATGAGCCCCATAACAGATCTATTTGTTGATGAAAACACAGATACTTTTTAGAAAATGCTTGTAGCCATCATTGTGCCTTATACCCAGTCCTGGGAAATTATACTAATTATCCCCTTTTGAATGTACATATCTCTGTTTTTTTTAATATAACAGCTTCAAAATGGGGGTAAGGTGCAATCAGGGAGATTGCTGGACTCTTCAGGGAGATTATTACTATTTCAGGGAGTCTCCCTGACAGTGAGGGAGAGCTAGCAAGTATGGATGAACCGTGTGCGCACAGCCAGGATACCTATCTTCTTATAGGGATCAGTAATCCCTGGTCTACCAAGCACCAGGACGAATGACACCTGAATAACAATCTGTTAATGCTAGTTAGTTGGATTATGTTATATCATTTATTCCAGTGATTTCTAAGTGGTGTCACATTAACATTGGTCTCTCAATTACTAGGCTTGTGAATTACACAGGTTCTGTGGCTGATTAAAACCAGATGAAATGGTGACTTGGGGTTATATTTCTAAAGTGCGGGTTTTTAGAAGTGGAGATGTTGCCCATAGCAACCAATCAGATTCTACTTATTATTTATCTTGAACCCTCTAGTAGATAATAGCTAGAATCTGATTGGTTGCTATGGGCAACATCTCCACTTCTTAAAACCCTCACTTTAGTAAATATGCCCCTTGAAATCTGCCAGCAACAGAATCTGTGTAATTCATGTGTCCCGAATGATAGGGATGATCTGGCAAAGTTCAGTTGTTGGGAGTGTCAGCCCAACCCTGGCTACAGTCAGGAGTATAAAGACTTAAGCCCAACCCTGGCTACAGTCAGGAGTATAAAGACTTAAGCCCAACCCTGGCTACAGTCAGGAGTATAAAGACTTAAGCCCAACCCTGGCTACAGTCAGGAGTATAAAGACTTATATCATGGCTGTACTGTACATGAGGTAATGAATCATTATTTCTCTGTCATGAGAGATTTAATATGGTGGAGCAACATAAAACACAGCGCTGCTTAGTTATCAAAGTCCTTACGTCTTCATACCTCCCACCATGACCCTCTCCAGGAGGGACACAATGCTCTGGTCCTGGACTTCCCTGGTAAGAGGTGAGGCTGCAGCACAGTTCAAAATTCAAATAGGGGAGTCACACCAACTGTCATCTCACACGCTGCCAAACATCACTGGCTGGGACTCACTGGCAGTTGGTGTGACTCCCCTATTTGATTTTGGACTATGCTGCAGCCCCACCCCTGGAGCAGGCTTACCTACCCTTCCGATTTGGTCGGGAGCCTCCCGAATATCGGGTGCCGCTCCCGACCCCCCGGAAAGGCAGGCAAGCCTCCCGGCTGCCGCCTACCCCCCCAGACTAATAGTAAAAACCCCCGCTGGCGGGGGGCCCGATGACGTGATTCGCGCTGAATCGCGTCATCGTGGCTCCGCCCCCGCCCCCAAAACGGCATCATAGCCCGGCCACACCCCCCACGCAATGCAGGCATTCAGCTCCCTCCCGGAAGGAGGGAGCTGAATGTGGGCAAGTATGCCCTGGAGCTGCCACCAATCATAAATTACCAGGGAAGTCCAGGACCAGAGCATTGTGTCCCTCCTGGAGAGGGTCACGTTGGGAGGTATGCGTCTTGCACCATTGAGTTGGAAGTTGTAAACTTAAATCCAGCGAGCAAAGAGTTATACGCTGCAAATTAAATGCCACAGATGATTAATTCCTGCAGCTGAATGCTCAGCCCTGGTTCTTTTTTGGAAAATTTCATGTTTCCTTTCCTATTTTATCTGCTTAGTACATTAGGAAGCCACTGATGAACATGTGCCCAGCCTGTTGCGGTGTGAGTAATTGCCCTGAATGCATGTGTACAGATTACACTCACGTCACAACAAAAATAATTGGGTGGGGGGTGATAGTGTAATCAATCTGTAACATAGCCTGTGAAGATCCCCTAGAAGCCAGCTTCCAATGCCATGTCCTTATGTATATGTGTGTAGCCATAAATGGCGCAGGCTACATAGTATCGTCTTAGCTCAGGGGATCTGTAATATTTGACTAAGGCCCTGATTCAGAGCCGGACGCTCTGACAGAGCACTCGCTCTGAATCAGGGCCGTCCCTCTGAATTTTAGAGCATCCTCCTGGCCGCTCGCATAGCTGTGGGTGACCACCCACAGCTATATTGAGCGGCCAAAAAGATGGTCGCGATGGTCAAGACCATCGTGACCATAGGGCATGCGACGAGACCCTTGTGGTAGGGTCTCGTCTGCCGCAATGCCCTGGAGTGCTTTTGGCTCTATCAGAGCCGAGAGCACTCTCACTGACATCACTTGTGATGTCAGTGGGGCCGGCCCCAGACGGTAGGCGTTCACATGGGAATGCCTCCGTCTGGGCAGCCACGCCCCCGGGACGCCCACCAAAGAGGGCGTGCTGTCACTCATCATCGACAGCACGCCCCCTTTGCAGCGAGACGCCGTCGCTATCCGGGTCTCGCGCATGCGTACTACGGAGCCGCCTCCGTCGTGCGCATGCGCACAGGGCTAACATCGACCCGCAAGCAGGTCTGAATTAGGCCCTAAGTTCCTGTAATTATTAGGGATGTGCGCCGGACCATTTTTGCCGGATTTGGATTTGGATTTGGTTCTAATTCGTCGTCCGGCTTTGGATTTGGATTTGGATTTGCCAAACTGCGGTGACTGGCTTTGGATTTGGATTTGGATTTGGATTTGGATTTTTTTACAAAAATTGACAAAAAAAGCTAAAATCACATAAATTGGTCTTTTTTTTCTTCCTAGAGTATTATTAACCTCAATAACATTAATTTCCAGTCAATTTAGACCATATCACAGCTTATAATATTGTTTTCAACATTATTGGCCAAAGGTTGCAGTGAGCTGACTGGTTACTAAGCGACAAAGCAGCGGCACAACGACACAGACACCACAGTATAAAGCACATCTATGACACATTGCCACACAGCAGTGGCAGAAATGAAAAGTAGTGCACCCACCCAGTGGGGTACGGCCAGCAGAGTCACAGTACTTGTTTACAAAGTGGGCTACGGCCCTAGGAGTCACAGTGCACAATCTTATTAGCATTACACCGCACATAGGGCCTGATTCACATTACACCATAAAGTAGTGTCTCTTATTTATGTTACGACACACAGTAGTGCCCCTTTTACACAATGCCCACAGTAGTGACCCTTTTACACAATGCCCACAGTAGCGGTGTCCCTTACACAATGTCCCCCAGCAGTGGTGCCCCCTATGCAGTCCCCTTAGTAGTACGGTCCACTATGCAGTGCCCCCAGTTGAATGCTCCCCAGTAGTATGCCCCCCATTAGCAGGCCCCCCCAGTAGTATGTCCCCCATTAGCAGGCCCCCCCAGTAGTATGCCCCCCATTAGCATGCCACCCAGTAGTATGCCCCCCCAGTAGTATGGCTCCCCCAGTAGTAGGCTGCCCCAGTAGCAGGCCCCCCCAGTAGTAGGCTGCTCCAGTAGTAGCCCCCCCTGTAGTATGGGCCCCCCCTGTAGTATGGCCCCCCCTGTAGTAGGCCCCCCCAGTAGTATGGCCCCCCCAGTAGCAGACCCCCCCCCAGTAGTATAGCCCCCCCCAGTAGCAGGCCCCTCTGTAGTATGGCCCCCCCAGTAGTATTGCCTCCCCCAGTAGCAGACCCCCCCCAGTAGTGCAGACCCCCCCCCCAGTAGTATAGCCCCCCCAGTAGCAGGCCCCTCTGTAGTATGGCCCCCCCAGTAGTATAGCCCCCCCCAGTAGCAGACCCCCCCAGTAGTGCAGACCCCCCCCCCAGTAGCGCCCCCGGACCTTTGACAAGTAAAAAAATAAAAAAAATAAAACTTACCTGTATCCCCGCTCCCGCGCCGTCCGCTCTGTCACACGCTGAGGAGGGAGCCGGAAGACGGAGCTCATGTGTGAGCTCCAGCCGGCTCCCTCCGTGCAGCAGCCAATGAGAGTCTGTGTGACTCTCATTGGCTGCTGTAACAAACACACAGCTGCCGCTGGCGGCTGTGTGTCTGTGTCTGTGTAGGGCAGAGCGCTATCACTGCGCTCTGCCCTACACGCGAGGAGACCTGATGTCGGATTCTCTAGTGAGAATCCGACATCAGGCGGCCGCCGTTCGGCCCCGAACGGGGATCCGAGTCAGGCGGTGAACACCCGAACAGGGTTCGGGTGGACTCGGATCCCCAATGTTCGGAGCGGTTCGGATTCCACAGAATCCGAACCGCTCATCTCTACTATATAGTAAAGAGAACATCAGAATGAACACCAAACAATAGAGGGGGCATCACATTTAATGCCATATAATTTAAAGAGCATCTCTGTGAATTCCATACAATACAGAGGGCATCACCGTGACTACAATATAATACAGAGACTATCACAGTGACCCCAATATAAGAGATTATTTGTGACCTATCATACAGGATATGATAACTATCACTGTCTACAGCTGATTGCCCCTACTACCGCTCCTGCCCCCTGCTAAATTACTTACATAAAAATACAGTTGTGACACTAGAAACAAGATCTTGAAATCCACCTGATAGACGTGCCCCCCCCCAAGACCATGGACCATGGGGGCACCACCCTAGCTATAGTCCTGGACTGAAGAGTCAGAACAGGGGTGAAAGGGGTATGCTTACATAGGCAAAGTTCAGCATGGACGCATTCACATAAATGCCGTACCAAGCAATCATGCACATATGTTGCTGTCGCTGATGATAGTGAGTTGTCATAAATTAGATGCAGATGCAAATACAAATAAATACACCAGTTTGCGTGAGCACTTATTATTTGAGTAATTTTCATCCATTTTGCTACCAACTCAGCATCACCCATTATGTGAGAGGCACCAGATCCAAAGAATAACTAAAGTCACAGGTCACGTGGCTTCTCTCATCATGCCTCGGTGATACAGAGAGAAGTCACAGCTTACTATGGGGGATGGGAGCTCACTGTGTGAAAAAATACCAATATTTATGTTAGAATTACAATTGTAGACAGATTTAAAACTGTGCAACCACATTTTTTTTATTATTTTTAATTTAATGTCCTTTAATGACTGAGAATTTTTCATTTTTTTCTTTTATCTTACTTACTGGATGTTATGGAATTCTTAATACCAGATGTGAGTTTTGCTTGGAATGAGCACTTGGCTTCTTTCCAGCAAATAAATTTACACACATGTCAAACACTGGATTCATCAAGTGTGTGAACTCTTGAGAATGGGATTTCATATTCTAGAGCCTCTCCCATTCTTCTGACTCTCCATGGATGACTATGTTTCCTTTCTTGCTATTAGCCTTGACACTTTTTCCCATGCTGCGACCCTTTGTGTCCTTCAAATTACCTCTCGTTGCCTTTTTCCATTTCCTCATTTTGGCTTTCAAACCCCCATTTATTCTTTATAGGAATGTCAGTTTAATTTCTCTTTTGTACTAGCTTGCCATGTATTTATTATTTTTACTCTGTTTTCTCTGAGTCTTCTATTTATTGAAGGAAATACTTATAAATTATGTTAATTTTTCATAATCAACTGCTGCCAGCTTTTTTTGTAAGCTTAAATAACTCGTAGAGAAAAGAGTCATTTTCTGATACATTTTCAGAGAAAGGTAATTTAAATAACATGTGCAGTATTTAATTATTTCAGGGTCATATCTTTTTTACAGAAACTCAAGTAAAATTATGTTGCTTACCTTACTGTAATACACTTCCATGCTCGAATATCACAATTTTCTGTTTGCGTGCTGTATATGTTATGTTGTAATTTACTGCATGATTTCTCCTCTGATGCTTGTTGAATTAAGTCATTGAGATATGCTGGCTGTTATCATCCCTTACATTATACCATAACTGATTGCCTGCTATACCTCTTTCTATCTCTCTGAACATATTGTACCCTTACTGTAAAATATGAGAATGTTAGAAGTATACAAGTAGTTCTTTGTCACCCTGTATATTTCTGTGTGTGCATTTAGGTGCTGTATGTTTATTTTAGAAAGACCCCCGTGTTTTGGTTCTAAATCATTGTTGAGTTTTGGTTTTGGCAAAACCACACTCAAGTCTATTGGTTCGTTTTTCTTTTTTAAATTGATAAAAACAGCTAAAATAATGTAACTTGGTCATGTTTTTGTTCCTATAGTATTATTAACATCAATTACATTCATTTCCAGTCAATTTTGACCTCCTCACAGAACCAGAAATCATAAGAGAGAGACTTAAATGCAATCCGAAATCCGGGAAATCCGGTTTTTGGAACCGAGTTCCGAAATTGCGAGAAGACCCGAGTTAGACCTCAGTTCTACTCGGAACCCCAAAGTTTGGGTGTGTTCAGTTTTCAGTAAAACAGAACTGCTCATCTCTAGTTTATTCATATAGCACCAACATATTGTTCAGCAATATACAGAGAATACCAGTCACTGCCCCCTAGGAGCATAAATACCCTACCACACAATTCAACACACCTGCATCCACAGGAAAAATTATTAGCCGGGTTTTTCCAGCAAATAGATCTTTTTTAATTACATATTGATAGAACTTTATATTCTATTTTTTTAAACTTTTATTTTGCTAAAAGTGGAACTAGAGGTCCAAGTCCTTGCTTTCAATCCACTGCACATGTGTGAATCGGCAAATCCGGTTAAGTCATGCGCATGCGCATCCAGGCTGGTCAGCAAGGCAGTAAAGTGCAGCCTTACTATTGCTAGCCAGTATTGCAGGGAAGCTGAGTATTACACAACTGATCCAGCTACATTTTATTACTAAATTGTGGCAATGACTAATTTTTGTATGAGAAACTGGCGGCTGAATAGCCGCTGGTTCAAATAATACGCTAGGAGCTCACATGGTGCACAATCTCAACAGGGGCAGGTAAGTACCTTAACCCTCCCCTCTCCCCACCCTAACCCTAACCCTCCCTTAGTGGTGCCTAACCCTAACCTCCCCAGGGGGTTGTTACCCTAACCCCCCTTCCTGCACCCTAAACCTAACTCCCCTAGGGGGGTGCCTAACCCTAACCTCCCTCCAGTGGTGCCTAACCCTAACCCCCCTTCCCGTAGCCTAACCCTCCACAGGTGTCTAACCCTAATCTCCCATCAGGGGTGCCTAATCCTAACACTCCATCCCCGGCTAACCGCGCATACTTACCGCCGTCCAGGCTTTTGGGATTCCAGTGGTTGGGATGCCGACGCCGGTATCCTGATATCCTTCGGGATATCGGCGTTGGCATTATGCCGGGGGCGGGATTCCATTGTCGGTATTTCGACTGCCGGCATGCCGTCCACTGGCATATAAACTGCATCCCACTGTGGACACAGTCATGATAGTAGTGACTAGATTAAAAGGTTGACCACAGAATGCATAGCTACTTTGCACCAAACAAATACTTTATGGGGTCCATTTATCAAATGTCAGCAATAAAAAAAATCACTTATCACCGCTGGGGCAGCTGAGCAATATTCAGGTGTGTCTACCTTTACTCTCGCAGAATAAAATCAGCTTCTAACTGTCATTTATCTAGTACAGTCTATAAAATGACAGGTAGAAGCTGATTGGTTGCTTTGAACAACCTGTCCAAGTTATTTCTCTCGAAGGCTTTATACATCTTCCCCTCTATCTTTACATTCTGCCACTTTTTTTTTAAACATATCTCCCTGGTATTATTTAAATACCATAATGGCTATTGACTCATAATGTACACAACAATATAAAGAGAGAAAAGAGTGTTGGAGTTTAAAATGTCAATTATTTTATTTACAATTTTTTTAAAAGGAAGATAGGGAAAGTAAGAATGGTGGTGTAAGAGGACGAAAAAGCACTAAATCCAACTTTCACACCGAAAAACATTTGCTGGAGTACAACTCTCCCTTAACCTTAAACGTTGGACCCATCTGGTTAGATAGTGTTGAATTACCCAGTAGGGCAGGCAATAAAAGATAATTTGGAGATACATAAAGTATGCTACTAACCGATCAGATTCTAACTGCCATTGTACAGGCTGTGTGTGAAAAATGACAGTTAGGAGCTGATTGGTAGGTACTGTGGAGTCTATTTACTAAGCAGTGTTAGGAGACAGACTGAAAAGTGATAAGGTGCCAGCCAATCAGCTCCCAACTGTCATCTCACAGGCTGTGTTTTAAAAATGACAGTTGGGAGCTGATTGGCTGGCACCTTATCACTTTTCACTGTGTCTCCTAACACTGCTTAGCAAATAGACCCCTCTCTCTCCAAAGTTTGATACATCTCCCCGCATATGTGTAGAGTGCACCCTCAACAAATACACTTTAAAAATATGGAAATTACTGTTTTTTACCTCCACCTAGGCAAAACCACAGAACATTCAACACAAAAAGTCAACAAGCTAGGAAGGTAGGGTAGAAGAATATTTTGGAGAAAAAAGACCTACCCGATTTTGATCTTTGTTTCTTAACCAACAAGATGACACCCACACAACATACATATTACCAATATCACTGACTGTCTAAACTATAACCAGATATTATAGGGAACCTTACAGGGACCTGAACACCAGACACTTATAATTTAATTAATAAAAGTGTAAAAAATATATTTTTATTATGTAATATACCCAGGGCTGGATTAACATAGGGGCGGGTGGAGCTTCAGCTCCAGGCCGCCCAGTAAAATAGGCCCAGAGCATCTACTGTGATGCTGCAGACAGGAAAATGTTTTCCTGCTACAGTAGCAGCCTGCCAGTGGCCGTCCGAGGCCCCACCCCAAACCGCAAGCCCTACCTCCTCCGCGGGCCGCGACCCCCCCTTCCTCCAATGGGAACAGTGGCACCTGCCAGATTATTTGAAGCAAGAAGCGTTGGGCCCCCCTGTCACATGAATGTCCTCCTCTAAGGTCCCCCAGCGGATAAGCTTCACTTGCCTTCTGTCTGCCTCAACAGATGCCCCGCCCCCAGCTCTCCTCTCCTGCTCCCATTGGACAGGCATAGTGTGTGCACTACAGTGCACAGAAGATGGCAATGTGGGTGAGACAGCGCTGCCATACACAGGAGATACCTCAGCCCTTCTCTTCTGTCCCATCGTCCTGTTTATCATTCCTACCTCTGCCCCCTCCCCATTTATGTGCCTCTGCAGCCTACTGATATCTTTGCCTCTCCTAGACTACCATATTTTTGCCTTCGCCCCCTCCTTATATGTGCTTCTGCCCTTTCCCATCTTTCACTGCCCCTTCCCATACCTGTGCGTTTTCCTCTTCCCAATATTTTTGCCTCTGTCCTCCTTCATACCTGTGCCTCTGTCCCCTCTCTAGTGTATGTATACCCCTGTCCCCTCTCTACTGTATGTGTACCCCTGTCCCCTCTCTACTGTATGTGTACCCCTGTCCCCTCTCTACTGTATGTATACCCCTGTCCCCTCTCTACTGTATGTATACCCCTGTCCCCTCTCTACTGTATGTGTACCCCTGTCCCCCTCTACTGTATGTATACCCCTGTCCCCTCTCTACTGTATGTGTACCCCTGTCCCCTCTCTTGTGTATGTATACCCCTGTCCCCTCTCTACTGTATGTGTACCCCTGGCCCCTCTCTACTGTATGTATACCCCTGTCCCCTCTCTACTGTATGTGTACCCCTGTCCCCTCTCTACTGTATGTATACCCCTGTCCCCTCTCTACTGTATATGTACCCCTGTCCCCTCTCTACTGTATGTATACCCCTGTCCCCTCTCTACTGTATGTGTACCCCTGTCCCCTCTCTTGTGTATGTATACCCCTGTCCCCTCTCTACTGTATGTGTACCCCTGGCCCCTCTCTACTGTATGTATACCCCTGTCCCCTCTCTACTGTATGTGTACCCCTGTCCCCTCTCTACTGTATGTATACCCCTGTCCCCTCTCTACTGTATATGTACCCCTGTTCCCTATCTACTGTATGTGTACCCCTGTCCCCTCTCTAGTGTATGTATACCCCTGTCCCCTCTCTACTGTATGTGTGCCTCTGTCCCCTCTCTACTGTTTGTATACCCCTGTCCCCTCTCTACTGTATGTGTACCCCTGTCCCCTCTCTACTGTATGTGTACCCCTGTCCCCTCTCTACTGTATGTATACCCCTGTCCCCTCTCTACTGTATGTATACCCCAGTCCCCTCTCTACTGTATGTGTACCCCTGTCCCCTCTCTACTGTATGTATAGCCCTGTCCCCTCTCTACTGTATGTGTACCCCTGTCCCCTCTCTACTGTATGTGTAAACCTGTCCCCTCTCTACTGTATGTATTCCCCCGTCCCCTCTCTACTGTATGTGTACCCCCATCCCCTCTCTACTGTATGTGTGCCTCTGTCCCCTCTCTACTGTTTGTATACCCCTGTCCCCTCTCTATTGTATGTATACCCCTGTCCCCTCTCTACTGTATGTGTACCCCTGTCCCCTATCTACTGTATGTATACCCCTGTCCCCTATCTACTGTATGTGTACCCCTGTCCCCTTTTCCTCTATGTGCCTCACCCCATTTGTGCATCTGCCCGTTTATCCATGAGTGCCTCTGTACCCTTTACCCATTGGCTGCTGGCTGCCAATCAGAAGAGAGGAGACTGAACGGAGGAGCGGCTGCCAGGTAAGCACAATTTTCAATTATTAAGTCATTATGGATTTTTCTCCAGAAAAATGTTTTAACCACTTGCCTGGTGTGGTCACATCAGATGCAACCACACCAAGCTTGGCTTTCCCTGACATGGTTGCAACTTATGCAACCAGTCAAAAATGCTTTCTGTGCACTGCTGGAAGTTAATGTTCCAGAAGCCACCAATCTAGGAGGCACCTTCTGGCCCCTCTGCACCCCCAATTTATCCCGATCACTGCTGGCCAAGCAGCCCAGCATCTCCCAGCAGCCGTGGCTCTGCTGTGCCCCAATCACTGCTGGCCACAATGATCAGGCAGTGTGTGTGTGGTGTGTGTGTATGTATATATAATATATATATGTATATACACAAACACTGGGTATATATGTATAATGTATACACTGTTATACTGTGGGTGTATTTGTACTGTGGACCTGATTCAGAGCCGCTCCCTAGATGCGATTGCTCGCATCCAGCATATGCAAATTCGTCAAAGTGATGCCAGGGGAAGCGATCGCTTGCCAAGGCATAAGCACACCCACTTTGGCTGTGCGAGCGATCGCTCTGTGTATGCAAACACCTACTAGCGTATGTAGAGACGCCCACTAGCGCACGTCATCTCCAGGAAGTGTTTTAAAACATTGGTACATCGAGCACCATTGGATGCGATTGCAGCGCTTGTTGGTTGCCTTACCCTACAGCAAGCACTGCAAGGACTTCAGTGGAAAAAACAGGCATGTGACGTGTACTGTGACGCTGCCTGTTAATTATGCACGTCTTAAAAACGGTGTTGAAACACCCAGGCACGCCTGCGTTCGCACCTCCACTCCCCCGTTATTAGTGTCCTGTCCCTGTTACCACCCACAAATGGCCTCTCCTGTTACTCATTTCACTGGGCTGTCTTTGCTGGGCGAGCGAGCGGGCTATGATTGCACAGAGTAGTTCATGCACGTGCAGAACGAAGCGTGCACATAGCATCTGGCCGCTTGTGAGCGTAAAGCACTTGCGAGCGGCTCTAAATCAGGTCCTGTGTGTATATATACAGTGTTTCTCTCTGCCCCCCATTGCGTCCTCCACTCTGTCCTGCAATGCCCCCCCACGTTGACACAGCTCCACCCGCCAACCCCCATCCCCGCTGCTCCATCCCGCCCCCTTCCTTCGTTCCGCCTGTTCCACACTCCGTCGTCGGCTCTAATACAGTAAAGTGTGGGCGGGATGTACTAAAGAAAAAATGCAGTAAAACCCCCGTTTTCTGGGTTTTTACCACATTTTTATATGTACTAAGCCCTATTTTCGATGCGGAGGGTACCCTATAGAAGCCTGGCTTCTTACCGCATCATGCTCCCGACGCATCGCCGCCCAGAACTGGCCCCCACTCACCTGAGTCTCCTGGTTGCCGTCCCGTTCTCCTCCTGTGTCCTTTGCCTCCTTCTCCTCCTAATCTTCCAGGTGCAGGGCAGAGGAGCAGCCCAGGACTTCCTGCACAGGTCACCAGCAGGAAGCTTCCGGGGCACAGAGGGGATGGAGACCACCTCACCCGGTGTCAACTGCTTCACAAAGGGCAGCTCTCATCGCAAGAGCTGTCCTTTGCAATACTAATCCCATATTTTAGTACATATGTCATTAGTCATTTTGCGGTAACTGGCAGGATGTACACCACAAGGGTAGTACATCCCGCCCTTTGTTTTTTTAAACTAAAAAAAAATATTAAATCAGGTTTAAATGTCTGTTCTTTACATAATTTGATAATAAATTAAAATTTTTTTTGCCAGTTAAGTGGTTAAATACTTTAGCTGTTTATTTGTTTATTTATTTTTTGTGTACGCGCCTGCGAGCGTGCATATATATATTATATTATATATATATGTGTGTGTGTGTGTAGACCACACCCCCATAGCACTGGTCACACCCTCATCATGCTGGTCATGCCTCCTGCGGTAGCACACAATAGGTCCTTCATAAATTTCAGCTCCAGGCACATGTGGACCTTAATCTGGTACTGAATATGCCAAACACAGTGGACCAGTACAAAAGTTACCTTCTTTCTGTCTTATTGAATGATTTGCGATATTCAAGTACCTCAGACATACCAGCCAGAGCGGTTAGGGTTAAATTACTGCAGTCAGAGCCGGCCCTAGCCAATTCGGTGCCCTAGGGAAAATTTTGGCTGATGCCCCCTAGCATATGCATATATATATATATATATATATATATATATATAAAAATATATATATACACACACATACACACACGTAATAAAAGGCCGGCACCCCACCTTGCAGTTCCACCAGCCCCAATCCCCCAGATCTAGTGTGTGTCTCGGCCCCATTCCATTAGACCCAATGTGTCTCTCGGCACCATTTCCCCACTGTGTCAGCCTCATTCTCCCCTCAGCCCCAGGGTGTGGCAGCATCATTCTACCCTCCAGCATGTTTCCCAGCCCCAGTGTGTCAGCCTCTTTCTCCCCCCAAGCCCCAGAGTGTCTCAGCCTTGCCTTCCCCCTCCAGCCCCAGTGTATCTCAGCCTTCTCACCCCAGCCCCAGTGCGTGTCTCAGCCTCCCCGCCCAGCCCCAGTGCGTGTCTCAGCCCAGCCCCAGTACGTGTCTCAGCCTTCCCCTCCCAGCCCCAGTGCATGTCTCAGCCTCCCCCCATCCCCAGTGTGTGTCTCAGCCTCCCCCCCATCCCCAGTGCGTGTCTCAGCCTTCCCCCCCAGCTCCAGTGCGTGTCTCAGCTTTCCCCTCCCCCAGCCCCAGTGCATGTCTCAGCCTCCCCCCCAGCCCCAGTGCATGTCTCAGCCTTCCCCCCCCCAGCCCCAGTGCATGTCTCAGCCTTCCCCCCCAGCCCCAGTGCATGTCTCAGCCTTCCCCCCCCCACCCCCAGTGCATGTCTCAGCCTCCCCCCCATCCCCAGTGCATGTCAGCCTCCCCCCCATCCCCAGTGTGTGTCTCAGCCTTCTCCCCCCAGCCCCAGTGCGTGTCTCAGCCTCCCCCCCAGCCCCAGTGCATGTCTCAGCCTTCCCCCCCAGCCCCAGTGCATGTCTCAGCCCCCCCATCCCCAGTGCGTGTCTCAACCTTCCACCCCCATGCCCAGTGCGTGTCTCAGCCTCCCCCCCAGCCCCAGTGCGTGTCTCAGCCTTCCCCCTCCCAGCCCCAGTGCATCTCAGCCTCCCCGCCCCAGAGCCGCCACTTACCTTGGCTGCTTCTTTTCCGCGGCTCCTCTCGATCCTCTCCTTCCAGCAGCCCGGCCCCTTGTTATGACACGGCGCGCATGACGTCACGCGCGCCGTGTCATAACAAGGGGCCGGGCCGCGGCGGGGGGTGGCTGTTATGTTGGTGGAGCTGGAGCGGCCGAAGCGGGTCCGCTCCGACTTCAACTATTTAAATAATGGGGACCGGGTTGGAATGAGCTTCTGTGCAGAAGCTCATTCTGACCGGCTGAGAGGTACGCTGCCATGTCGGAGCGGAGCTCCGATCGCGGCAGCGGCAGAGCCTTGAATGCCCCTAGACATTCAAGTTGCCCCTATGGCATAAGCTTATTATGCCTATGCCTAGTGCTGGCTCTGACTGCAGTCCATGGTAAATAAAGCATAAGTACATAAGAGTCAAGGTCAGCCAACATAGAACCAGATATAGGTATATGAGCTGTTAATGGGGGGTATCTACTAGACGATAAAGTTGAACGATTGAACGATAACGATACAATCGTTTGATAATCGTTCAAACATCGTTCGAACATCGTTTGAAAATCATTTGAAAATTTGGTCTTTTAGACATCTTTTAGACATCTTTTAGACATCTATCATCGTGCAAACATGCTGGTCAACCTGACGATATCGTCAGGCTCAGCATGTTTCCAGATGATGGATGACCCTGCACTGAACGTCTGCTCGTTCAGTGCAGGCACATCACACGACTGACAAACGACTGCACGACTACAATGTCGTAATCGTGCAGTCGTTTTCAGATCTTGTAGTGGATGCCCCCCATAAGGTCAGGACAGTTGACATAAGATTATAGTCAGAATAAACACAAACACTCAATACCGCACTTTAGGGTCATTTACCAAAGTGCAAACCTGCAGACCTTAGCACAAACACTGTTTTGTGATGTTAGGTCACATTTTTTTCGAATTCTACATGTTCTATAATAGAATCAGGGTGGATTGAGTGCAGCTATAACTATATGTGGGCTAAGCATATTTGTGCACCGTACTGTATGTCACGTCCACATAAAAACACACAAATATTTAAATGACATGGAAGGGATAGGAATTCCCATTTACAGGGGTGGTCCATGATGTGCTGTAGACCACAGAGCATTTTTCTCCCACAAGATGACTAATGCTTCTACGAATGTAATCCAAACTCATAATAAGACGTCTTTTGCACCGTCAAGAAATATTTACTACAACAAACGGCCAATCTACAAATTTAACAAAACCATTAAAAACTGTGCCGTGACAAGGTCAGGTGAAGATAAAATGTAGGGACAAAGGTTCTAAGAGCATCAAAAGGTTTTTGTAAGTGCTGTGTGTTCTTTGAGGATCAGTATAAGACAGGCTTGCCGACATTTAGCTCCCTCCTTCTGGGAGGGAACTGTCGGTCTTACAGGGCTGGGGGCGTGACACGGCCAAAGGGGGCGGGGCACAGCACCTGATGCGGCATTGGGGGCGGAGCATGGGGCTTGATATCGCGTTTGTGTCATCGTGGCTCCGCCCCCTCTTCACAATGCTGTGATTAATGTCATTGTGCAGCCGGGGGCAGTGCCACGATGAGGCGATTCCACGCAAATCGCGTCACCGGCCCCCTGCTGCCGGGGTTTTTACTTAAAAGCATGGGGGGGGGGAATGCGGACACATCGCCGGGGCCGGGAGGATTGCCTGCCTTCCTGGGAGGTCGTGAGAGGCACCCGATTGTCGGGAGGCTCCCGACCAAATCGGGAGTGTAGGCAAGTAAGAATTCAGCCAGAATTTTGAGAACTGTTTTCAAGGGGCACTACTTTTTATTTGCCCCGGATTCCATCACCCCTAGTTACATCTTTGTTCTCACTGTATTTGTATATTCAAAGTACTGTATGTTTCTACATAATCTTGTTCTCAATTCCACTGCTACTTATACACTAGTGTTAATTAGGGGTGAGCGGGTTCGGATTTCTGAAATCCGAACCCCCCCCGAGCCCCCCCGATCCGAGTCCGATCCGAGTCAGGCTCGACTTTTCCCGCCTGACTCGGATCTGAAATCGAGGCAAAACGTCATCATCCCGCCTTCCGAGTCTCGCGGGTTTTGGATCCTATATAAGGTACCCGCGTCGGCGCCATTTTCTCACTCGGCTGTGGACAGTGAAGAGGGAGGGTGGGAGTTAGGGCTGTGTAGTGTAGTGTAGTGTAGTGTAGTGCTTCTGTTGTCCACTACTTCAAAGTCCATAGGGGCTGGCTGTGTTGTGCTGTGCTGCTGTTGTTAATAGGGGCTGTGTCCACTACTTCAAAGTCCATAGGGGCTGGCTGGACTGTGTTGTGCAGTCAGTTCTCCATAGGGGCTGTGTCCACTCCAAAGTCCTGTGCAGTGTCCCAGTCCTAAAGGAGTGCTGTAGTGTTGTCCAGGGGGTGCTCTGTCCATCAGGGGTGCTCCCCCCAAGTGCTAAAAAAATAATATATTTTCTGTGTTTGTGAATTGTGTGCGCAGTAGCCGCACGTGCATCAACAAAGTAGTGCCAAGCGTGCGCCTGTGTCATAAGTAAAGGGCCGGCTGGCTTGACCGTTAAAGGGTGCTGTAACCCCCGAAAGTACACTCCAGTCCAAACCAAAAAAAATTATTTTCTGTGTTTGTGAATTGTGTGCGCAGTAGCCGCACGTGCATCAACAAAGTAGTGCCAAGCGTGCGCCTGTGTCATAAGTAAAGGGCCGGCTGGCTTGACCGTTAAGGGTGCTGTAACCCCCGAAAGTACACTCCAGTCCAAACCAAAAAAAAAATTATTTTCTGTGTTTGTGAATTGTGTGCGCAGTAGCCGCACGTGCATCAACAAAGTAGTGCCAAGCGTGCGCCTGTGTCATAAGTAAAGGGCCGGCTGGCTTGACCGTTAAGGGTGCTGTAACCCCCGAAAGTACACTCCAGTCCAAACCAAAAAAAAAATTATTTTCTGTGTTTGTGAATTGTGTGCGCAGTAGCCGCACGTGCATCAACAAAGTAGTGCCAAGCGTGCGCCTGTGTCATAAGTAAAGGGCCGGCTGGCTTGACCGTTAAAGGGTGCTGTAACCCCCGAAAGTACACTCCAGTCCAAACCAAAAAAAAATTATTTTCTGTGTTTGTGAATTGTGTGCGCAGTAGCCGCACGTGCATCAACAAAGTAGTGCCAAGCGTGCGCCTGTGTCATAAGTAAAGGGCCGGCTGGCTTGACCGTTAAGGGTGCTGTAACCCCCGAAAGTACACTCCAGTCCAAACCAAAAAAAAAATTATTTTCTGTGTTTGTGAATTGTGTGCGCAGTAGCCGCACGTGCATCAACAAAGTAGTGCCAAGCGTGCGCCTGTGTCATAAGTAAAGGGCCGGCTGGCTTGACCGTTAAGGGTGCTGTAACCCCCGAAAGTACACTCCAGTCCAAACCAAAAAAAAAATTATTTTCTGTGTTTGTGAATTGTGTGCGCAGTAGCCGCACGTGCATCAACAAAGTAGTGCCAAGCGTGCGCCTGTGTCATAAGTAAAGGGCCGGCTGGCTTGACCGTTAAGGGTGCTGTAACCCCCGAAAGTACACTCCAGTCCAAACCAAAAAAAAAATTATTTTCTGTGTTTGTGAATTGTGTGCGCAGTAGCCGCACGTGCATCAACAAAGTAGTGCCAAGCGTGCGCCTGTGTCATAAGTAAAGGGCCGGCTGGCTTGACCGTTAAGGGTGCTGTAACCCCCAAAAGTACACTCCAGTCCAAACCAAAAAAAAAATTATTTTCTGTGTTTGTGAATTGTGTGCGCAGTAGCCGCACGTGCATCAACAAAGTAGTGCCAAGCGTGCACCTGTGTCATAAGTAAAGGGCCGGCTGGCTTGACCGTTAAGGGTGCTGTAACCCCCGAAAGTACACTCCAGTCCAAACCAAAAAAAAAATTATTTTCTGTGTTTGTGAATTGTGTGCGCAGTAGCCGCACGTGCATCAACAAAGTAGTGCCAAGCGTGCGCCTGTGTCATAAGTAAAGGGCCGGCTGGCTTGACCGTTAAAGGGTGCTGTAACCCCCAAAGTACACTCCAGTCCAAACCAAAAAAAAATTATTTTCTGTGTTTGTGAATTGTGTGCGCAGTAGCCGCACGTGCATCAACAAAGTAGTGCCAAGCGTGCGCCTGTGTCATAAGTAAAGGGCCGGCTGGCTTGACCGTTAAAGGGTGCTGTAACCCCCGAAAGTACACTCCAGTCCAAACCAAAAAAAAATTATTTTCTGTGTTTGTGAATTGTGTGCGCAGTAGCCGCACGTGCATCAACAAAGTAGTGCCAAGCGTGCACCTGTGTCATAAGTAAAGGGCCGGCTGGCTTGACCGTTAAAGGGTGCTGTAACCCCCAAAGTACACTCCAGTCCAAACCAAAAAAAAAATTATTTGCTGTGTTTGTGAATTGTGTGCGCAGTAGCCGCACGTGCATCAACAAAGTAGTGCCAAGCGTGCGCCTGTGTCATAAGTAAAGGGCCGGCTGGCTTGACCGTTAAAGGGTGCTGTAACCCCCGAAAGTACACTCCAGTCCAAACCAAAAAAAAATTATTTTCTGTGTTTGTGAATTGTGTGCGCAGTAGCCGCACGTGCATCAACAAAGTAGTGCCAAGCGTGCGCCTGTGTCATAAGTAAAGGGCCGGCTGGCTTGACCGTTAAGGGTGCTGTAATCCCCGAAAGTACACTCCAGTCCAAACCAAAAAAAAAATTATTTTCTGTGTTTGTGAATTGTGTGCGCAGTAGCCGCACATGCATCAACAAAGTAGTGCCAAGCGTGCGCCTGTGTCATAAGTAAAGGGCCGGCTGGCTTGACCGTTAAAGGGTGCTGTAACCCCCGAAAGTACACTCCAGTCCAAACCAAAAAAAAATTATTTTCTGTGTTTGTGAATTGTGTGCGCAGTAGCCGCACGTGCATCAACAAAGTAGTGCCAAGCGTGCGCCTGTGTCATAAGTAAAGGGCCGGCTGGCTTGACCGTTAAGGGTGCTGTAACCCCCGAAAGTACACTCCAGTCCAAACCAAAAAAAATATTATTTTCTGTGTTTGTGAATTGTGTGCGCAGTAGCCGCACGTGCATCAACAAAGTAGTGCCAAGCGTGCGCCTGTGTCATAAGTAAAGGGCCGGCTGGCTTGACCGTTAAAGGGTGCTGTAACCCCCAAAGTACACTCCAGTCCAAACCAAAAAAAAAATTATTTTCTGTGTTTGTGAATTGTGTGCGCAGTAGCCGCACGTGCATCAACAAAGTAGTGCCAAGCGTGCGCCTGTGTCATAAGTAAAGGGCCGGCTGGCTTGACCGTTAAGGGGGGCTGTAACCCCCGAAAGTACACTCCAGTCCAAACCAAAAAAAAATTATTTTCTGTGTTTGTGAATTGTGTGCGCAGTAGCCGCACGTGCATCAACAAAGTAGTGCCAAGCGTGCGCCTGTGTCATAAGTAAAGGGCCGGCTGGCTTGACCGTTAAAGGGTGCTGTAACCCCTGAAAGTACACTCCAGTCCAAACCAAAAAAAAATTATTTTCTGTGTTTGTGAATTGTGTGCGCAGTAGCCGCACGTGCATCAACAAAGTAGTGCCAAGCGTGCGCCTGTGTCATAAGTAAAGGGCCGGCTGGCTTGACCGTTAAAGGGTGCTGTAACCCCCGAAAGTACACTCCAGTCCAAACCAAAAAAAAAATTATTTTCTGTGTTTGTGAATTGTGTGCGCAGTAGCCGCACGTGCATCAACAAAGTAGTGCCAAGCGTGCGCCTGTGTCATAAGTAAAGGGCCGGCTGGCTTGACCGTTAAGGGTGCTGTAACCCCCGAAAGTACACTCCAGTCCAAACCAAAAAAAAATAATTTTCTGTGTTTGTGAATTGTGTGCGCAGTAGCCGCACGTGCATCAACAAAGTAGTGCCAAGCGTGCGCCTGTGTCATAAGTAAAGGGCCGGCAGGCTTGACCGTTAAAGGGTGCTGTAACCCCCGAAAGTACACTCCAGTCCAAACCAAAAAAAAATTATTTTCTGTGTTTGTGAATTGTGTGCGCAGTAGCCGCACGTGCATCAACAAAGTAGTGCCAAGCGTGCGCCTGTGTCATAAGTAAAGGGCCGGCTGGCTTGACCGTTAAAGGGTGCTGTAACCCCCGAAAGTACACTCCAGTCCAAACAAAAAAAAAATTATTTTCTGTGTTTGTGAATTGTGTGCGCAGTAGCCGCACGTGCATCAACAAAGTAGTGCCAAGCGTGCGCCTGTGTCATAAGTAAAGGGCCGGCTGGCTTGACCGTTAAAGGGTGCTGTAACCCCCGAAAGTACACTCCAGTCCAAACCAAAAAAAAATTATTTTCTGTGTTTGTGAATTGTGTGCGCAGTAGCTGCACGTGCATCAACAAAGTAGTGCCAAGCGTGCGCCTGTGTCATAAGTAAAGGGCCGGCTGGCTTGACCGTTAAGGGTGCTGTAACCCCCGAAAGTACACTCCAGTCCAAACCAAAAAAAAAATTATATTCTGTGTTTGTGAATTGTGTGCGCAGTAGCCGCACGTGCATCAACAAAGTAGTGCCAAGCGTGCGCCTGTGTCATAAGTAAAGGGCCGGCTGACTTGACCGTTAAAGGGTGCTGTAACCCACAAAGTACACTCCAGTCCAAACCAAAAAAAAAATTATTTTCTGTGTTTAGCCGCACGTATATATCAAATCGATATAACATAAATGGAGGACCAATCTTTCTCCGATAAAAATAAAATAGAGAAAGATCAAGAACCACTTCCTCCTAGTGCTGAAGCTGCTGCCACTAGTCATGACATAGACGATAACATGCCATCAACGTCGTCTGCCAAGGCCGATGCCCAATGTCATAGTAGAGGGCACATACAATCCCAAATGGCAAAGTTCAGGAAAATGACCTTGAAAAAGACATTTAAATCAGCTGAAGAGAAACGTAAACTTGCCAATATGCCATTTACGACACGGAGTGGCAAGGAACGGCTAAGGTCGATCCCTAGTATGTTCATGACTAGTGGTTCAGCTTCACATGACGATGGAAGCCCTCCTCCCACTAAAAAAATCAAAAGAGTTAAGCTGGCAAAAGCACAGCGAAGAACTGTGCTTTCTAAGAAGATATCACAAATCCCCAAGGAGAGTCCAAGTGTGGTGGTGGTTGTGATGCCTGACCTTCCCAGCACTGGACGGGAAGAGGTGGCTCTTTCCACCATTTGCACGCCCCCTGCAAGTGCTGAAAGGAGCACCCACAGTCCACTTGCTGATATGCAAATTGAAGATGTCACTGTTGAAGTACAACAGGATGAGGATACTGGTGTAGCTGGCGCTGAGGAGGAAGTTGGCGAGGAGGATTCTGATGGTGATGTGGTTTGTTTAAATCAGGCTCCGGGGGAGACAGTTGTTGTCCGTGGGATGAAAAAGCCCATCACGGTCATGCCTGGGCAGAAGACCAAACATTCCACCTCTTTGGTCTGGCAATATTTCTATCCAAATCCGGACAACAACTGTCTTGCCATATGTACCATATGTAAAGGTGAAATAAGTAGGGGTAGGGACGTCAACCACCTAGGAACATCCTCCCTTATACGGCACCTGCAGCGCGTTCATAAAAAGTTACTGTCAAGTTCAGAAACTTTGGCTAAGACCGTAAGCAGTCCAGGGACACCTAAATCCCGTTGTCCTGTTGTATCCAAGCGCCTGCAAACCACACCGTCAACTCCCTCCTCGTCAATTTCCTCCTTAGTCAGGATCGGAAGTAGTCCTGCAGGCCATGTCACTGGCATGACTGACTCTCCTATCCGGGATTCCTCTGGAGGATCCTGCATTGCTACGCCTACTGCTGCCGCTGCTGCTGTTGCTGCTGCTGGGAGTTGTTCATCATCCCAGAGAGGAAGTAGGAACACCACTACTTTTACTAAACAATTGACCCTCCAACAGTCCTTAGCGAGGAGGATGAAGTACGACAGCAGTCATCCTGAAGCAAAACGTATAACTGAGGCCTTGACTGCTATGTTGGTGTTAGACGTGCGTCCGGTATCCGCCATTAGTGCAGTGGGATTTAGACAATTGATGGAGGTAGTGTGTCCCCGGTTCCAAATCCCATCTAGATTCCACTTCACTAGGCAGGCGATACCGAGACTGTACAGAAACGTCAGAAAAAGTGTCCTCAGTGTCCTGAAAAATGCCGTTGTACACAATGTCCACTTAACCACGGACATGTGGACAAGTGGAACAGGGCAGACTAAGGACTATATGACTGTGACAGCCCACTGGGTAGATGTATCACCTTACGCAGCAACAGCAGCAGCGTCACCAGTAGCAGCATCTCAGAAATGCCAGCTCGTTACAAGGCAGGCTACGCTGTGTATCACCGGTTTCAGTAAGAGGCACACCGCCGACAACCTCTTAGAGAAACTGAGGGAAATCATCGCCCAGTGGCTTACCCCACTTAGACTCTCCTGGGGATTTGTGATATCTGACAACGCCACCAATATTGTGCGGGCATTACATCTGGGCAAATTCCAGCACGTCCCATGTTTTGCTCACACAATAAACTTGGTGGTGCAGAATTTTCTGAAAAGCGACAGGGGCGTGCAGGAGACGCTTTGGGTGGCCCGAAAAATTTCTGCCCACTTTCACCATTCAGCAACTGCGTGTCGAAGACTGGATCGCCAGCAAACACTCTTGAACCTGCCCCGCCATCACCTGAAGCAAGAGGTTGTGACGCGGTGGAACTCAACCCTCTATATGCTTCAGAGGATGGAGGAGCAGCAAAAGGCCATACAAGCCTATACATCCACCTATGACATAGGCAAAGGAGGGGGTATGCACCTGACTCAAGCGCAGTGGAGAATGATTTCCGTGTTGTGCAAGGTTCTCCAGCCCTTCGAACTTGCCACACGTGAAGTCAGTTCAGACACTGCCAGCTTGAGTCAGGTCATTCCCCTCATCAGGCTTTTGCAGAAGCAGCTGGAGAAAGTGAAGGAGGAGCTAAGACGGAGCGATTCCGCTCGGCATGTGGGACTTGTGGATGAAGCCCTTCATTCGCTTTGCCAGGATTCCAGGGTGGTCAATCTGTTGAAATCAGACCACTACGTTTTGGCCACCGTGCTCGATCCTAGGTTTAAAGCCTATGTGGTGTCTCTCTTTCCGGCCGACACAAGCCTGCAGAGGTGCAAAGACCTGCTGGTGAACACACTGTCAGCTGAAGCGGAACGTGACACGTCAACGGCTCCTTCTTCATTTTCTCCTGCAACTGGGGCTGCCAGGAAAAAACTTAGGTATCCTAAGCAACCCGCTGGCGGTGATGCAGGGCAGGCAGGACCAAGTTTGGACATCTGGTCCGGACTGAAGGACCTGGCAACAATTTCTGACATGTCTACTGTCACTGCATATGATACTGTCACCATTGACAGAATGGTGGAGGATTACATCGGTGACAGCATCCAAGTAGGCATGGCAGACAGTCCATACCTGTACTGGCAGGAAAAAGAGGCAATTTGGAGGCCCCTGTACAAACTGGCTCTATTTTACCTGAGTTGCCCCCCCTCCAGTGTGTACTCCGAAAGAGTGTTTAGTGCAGCCGGGAACCTTGTCAGCGAAAGGCGTAGGAGGTTGCTTCCACAGAATGTGGAGAAGATGATGTTCATCAAAATGAATTATCAGCTCTTCCAGGGAGACCAGCCTCCAGAAGGTACAGAGGGACCTGTGGTGGTGGATTCAAGTGGGGACAAGTTAATACTTTGTGAGGATGAGGATGTACACACTGAAGAGGGTGAGGAATCGGTGGATGAGGAGGATGAGGATGACATCTTGCCTCCATAGAGCCAGTTTGTGCAGGGACACATTAATTGCCAGCTTGTTTTGTGGGGGCCCAAACGAACCAATCATTTCAGCCACAGTTGTGTGGCAGACCCTGGCGCTGAAATGATTGGTTTGTTAAAGTGTGCATGTCCTGTTTATACAACATAAGGGTGGGTGGGAGGGCCCAAGGACAATTCCATCTTGCACCTCTTTTTTTTCTTTGCATTATGTACAGTTTGGGGCCTAGTTTTTCAAACTGCCATCCTGTCTGCCACTGCAGTTTCACGCCTAGATGGGTCACGTGTTTGTGCCGCCCACTCATGTCGCTTAGCATAGTCATCCAGCTACCTCGGTGCAACGTTTTGGACATAAAAACACTATTGTGAGGTGTGAGGTGTTCAGAATAGACTGGAAATGAGTGGAAATTAAGGTTATTGAGGTTAATAATAGCATAGGAGCAGAAAAACCTACAAATTCTGTGATTTTAGCTGTTTTTATGCTTTTTTAAAAAAAAATACAGATCCAAAACACAAAACCCAGAACCCAAAACACGGAAGGGTGGTTTTGGCAAAACCAATCCAGATCCAAAACACGAAGAAAGATCCAGATCCAAAACCAAAACACAAAACACGAAAAGTGGCCGGTGCACACCCCTAGTGTTAATATATTATTAGGGATGTGTGCTGACCCGTGTTTTGGTTTTGGTTTTGGATCTGTATATCCTTCAAGGTTTTTGATCTGGATTTGGTTTTGCAACCCTCAAGTGTTTTGGTTTTGATTTTGGTTTTGGATCTGGATTTTAAAAAAAATAGATAAAAGTTTTAAAAACAGCTAAAATCATGTAATTTATGCAATCCCAAACCCGAAATTCGGATTTAAAATCTGAATTCCGAACCTCAAGAAGATCAGAACTGCAACCTGGATTTACAGGATTTCCTGAGGAGATCAGAAACGCATCTCGGATTTACCCGGATTCACAAAATTCGGGTGGATTCGGATTTCTGGAGAACCGAACTGCACATCTCTATATATTATACATTTTGTTATATAATACAGCTGTTTTGGATATGATAGTCAATATACATATATCCATTTCTGATGATCTACTGGCAACTCAAGTGAATTTAAGCTAGTAAACTATTGCAATCAGTTTTGCAATGACAATGAGTTATCTGAAGTGTACAATACCCTTCCTAAAGTTACTAATTTGCCAGTCTACATTATAATCATGCTTATTATGTTAGATTTTTTTTATATGCTTAATCATGCATCATTTTGTGATTTGCTGACACTTAAATCTTTATCATTTTGTCTTTATTTACTTCTCATAAGTCCATATAGGACAAAATGCATTGGATCATGGGGCCTGATTCAGCAGAGAACGCTAATGCAATTGTAGCCGCGATTTTGCATAGAACACAGCTATATGCCTACCAAACCTCAGCCAACATAAAGACGCCCACTGCTGCCTACTCTGTCAAATTTCGCACTCCTGCATAAACATTGGCACCATTAACCCGCATCAAGCAGTCACACAGCATTTGCAACAAGTCTGACCAGTCGCAAACACTGCAATTCTCCTCGTACACAGAGAGCTCTTGTGCTGCAAGTGCAATCGCAATGGATAATTTATGCACGCCCATGACACTTTGTTTAAATGGTCAGACACATCCCCCAAATGCTGATCACATGACACTCACTTTGCGAATGGATCCTCTATGCATTTGTAATCGCAAAGCAATTGCAACTAGTGCACAGTGCGCAATGGCAAATAATCTTTCGATTTGCGTAAATATCGGCAATGTGTTCGCTGCTGAGTCAGGTCCTTTCTATCCTGAACACTATGGGCTTAATTTAGAAATCACCATAAACTGCGGGGATTGATGCAAATTCAGGTCTAGTAGGTGTATTTACTAAGCGGTTGTTTTTCTGTCTAAATAAAATTGTCATTAATCCCAGTTGAGATCTAATTGACGTGTTCTATGGCAGCGGTTTCTATTGAAACTAATCTACTGTGGATTAGACATTATTCTATTCATTTTCTTTTAATGGTACTTGTCTAAAAACAGACCACTGTGGAAAAGTAGGTATTCCATTCGGAATTGATATGTAAAGCTGGCTGTCGGGATGCCTCCTGTCAAAATACCGACAGAGGCATCCCGACGGTTGGTAACCCGACAGGGGTCGGGTAAGTATACTTAGCCTAACCCTAACCAACCCCACCCCTGCACCCTAACCCTCCCCATTAGTGCCTAAACCTAATTTTCCCCCCTTCATACCAGAGAGAAAAAAAACATTCAGCCTGAAATCGTACAGCAGTAGTAATCATGCAGCAGTAGAAAAGAGGTATTTGCCAACCTCTCTAAAGAAATCAAAAACACAGAAAAACTGCATCTGACCACCCTTGCTGGGACATCAATTAAACCAAAAATAAAAATAAAAAGATATTTAATCACAATGTTTCTTCAATAAAAAACAACAATCAAGGTACAGTAATGCTGCAAGTTGTACCAAGTATCACATACAAACAAGTCTTTATACAGTGAATCATATTCCTTAGAATAAAATAATATTAGTCATCATAAAAGGAGTTGATCAGACTCCAATTATTTTATACAAACATAAAACTCAGTGCAAAAATAAGTATCCAGCTGAAATTTCTCAAATGAGCCAGAGGAGGACACAAAAGGTATTCTCAATTGTCCTGATTGGCAAGCTGGAATTTAGAAAACAGTAACTTACAGTATGTTTGTTGCAATTTATATAGCAAAAAACATTCCCTTAGGAGAGCCAAGAGGACACAGCAGTTGTTGTCAATTGTGCTAATTGGCAAGTCTCCAACACATTGGATACAAATAGCTTGTTGCAGGTTTTCCAACAAATAAACAGTTGGCTTGGATACCTTTTTAACTTATCCACATAATATAATATATTTGATTGGATCAGCTGTTCATTGTAGTAGCTACACTAGGAAAGATGTAGAATTCAGCATATAGCCCGTCAGGTAGCTTATTATAGTGTATCAGCGGAGGGACTTAATGAGTATTCACCTTAGTTTTTCACACTGTAAAAGTCATGTGTGAACATGATACATTGAATTCCTTGCAGCATCTGCCATCCACAGCCTCGGGTATTAAGCCGGGCTGTCCAGGTGCAGCTTAGTGTGGTGTAGTGACGTGGCAAATACCGGCTCTGGTCTCTGTGGCTGTTAGTGGTGGGGGACCTGTAGCGATGCAGTACAGGCTACCGCATGTAATTCAAAGCAGACAGCTTATCAAATGAACCCCCTGTGGAGAGAGCAGCAACGTGTTTCGACTACTGCTGTAGCCTTTTTCAAGCTGAGTTACTCTCCTCTATTTTGCAAACAGTTTAAATCATGCAAGGACACAGGTCATTGGTCAAGTAAATAGTAAAATTTAACTGTTGAGATTCCACATCCCCATGTATAGCGAGGGTGATATCAGTCCCAAAGTTAAATTGGAATTGGCACTGGGAGAGCTACATCTCCCAGCAGCCCATGCCCCTCCCACCAGCCCCTGGAGCCTCCCAGCAGCCCCCTCTCCAGTGAAAAGATAGAGGGGAGGCCACCGGGAGCCGCAGAGAACACAGGAGATCCCCCGGCAGGTAAGTGCAGAATTATTATTTATTTTATTATGTGGTGCAGGGTTTTTAGAGCTGAAAACCCTGCAACCATTTGGTTTTAAATTGGATACCATGGGGCGGGTATCAGGAGCGCGCATACCCATGGTAATCCAAAATTGGCCGCGAGGGGCGCAAGGTTTTTTCCTTGCTAAACCTTGCACCCAATTGAATATGCCCCATAGTGTTGGTGTTCAATAACTCAGTGAAATTAGTGACAGAAGAAACATCCCCATCCCAAATTAAAATGAAATCATCTATATAATGACCATAGAACATCAGATTTGCTCCGAGTGGTACATCCCATATATGTAGATCAGGGGTTCCCAACCACGGTCCTCAAGGCACACTAACAGTCCAGGTTTTAGGGATAGCCATACTTGAGCACAAGTGACTTAATTAGTACCTCAGCTATTTTGAGTTGACCATCTGTGCACAATCATGGATATAACTAAAACCAGGACTGTTAGTGTGCCTTGAGGACCGAGGTTGGCAATTACTGGTGTAGATCTTAAAATAAGCCCATATAAGTATTGGCAAAGCTTGGAGCAAATCAGGTGCCCATGGCCGTCCCGTGAATCTGTAAATTGTGGGTGGAGTCAAAAACAAAATAAACCAGATGCAATTCAATAGAAATATCTGTTGCTTCTCAGAGGTATTACTGTCTTTATCTAGTAGTATTTCTACCGCCAAGATACCAGCCTCATGTGGAATGTTGGTATATAAAGCCTGGACGTCAAGGGTCAAAAATCAGTATCCCAGATGCCAGGTGATTTCTTTCAGTTTATCTAGTAGATGCATGGTATCCCAGATATGCGACCTCTGAGTCAACACATATTTCTGTAAAAAGTGATTAAAGAAAAAGGATGAATTAGAGGTAAGTGACCCATTTTCTGAAATAATAGGATGACACGGTGGTGAATTAAAGATTTATGGATTTTTGATAAATACTAAAACACCGGAGTGATGGGGTGACACACAAACAAAAAACTAAATTCATCGTTATCAATAACCCCATTGGCCAATGTATCTTCCAGCAGTCGCATTAACTCCTGGAAGTCTGATGTTGGGTCACCATCGAAAATTTGGTAGAATTAAATATCCTGAAGTTGTCTCAGGGCCTCTTTAGTGTATTCTACTTTGTCCAGAATAACTCCACCGCTCTTGTCAGCGGGCTTAATGACAATGGAGTCATCATCCTGGAGGCGTTAGGGGGCCAATCTCTCCCCATGGGGCAGGTTTCTTTTCCCCAGATCTTTATTAGGGTGAAAGTTACACAAAACTTGGAAATCCTTAAGTGTGTTTTATAGAACAGTTGCATACTAGGGCTTTTATGAGTAAGGGGATAGAATTTAGACTTTTTCTTAAACTTGGTTCTATCCACATACATCAAGGGACCCTGAATATAAAACAATTTGATGTTCTGTTCTGTTGTTCCATTCTCCACTTGCAGTGTCTCTAATATGGATAAACATTCCATATCTTGTGCATCTAGTATTATTGCATCATCATTTTCCTCTAGTTTACATTTATTTTTACTTTTAGAGATGAAGTAACATCTGCACAGGGATCTCACATAATGATTAAGTTCTGAGAATAGATTAAACAAATTCAGATTTGTGCTAGGGGCAAAATTAATGCCTTTTGAGAGAAGTTGTAGTTCAGTTTTATCCATCTTTGTGATAGGTTAATGATAACTTGCTTAGTTACTGAAATCTTGGACATCTGAGGTCTCCTTCCTCCCAGTCCTCTCTTTCCCCTTGTTCTCTTTTTGGTGTTTTTGGTGTTCTCTCCTGTAGGGACTGGTATCGGTTTTGAGGTCTTATGTGTCTGGTTATTTTTACTTTTCGGTCTAGCTCCTAAATTATAATTGGGGGAAAACATATATGGACATTCGTTCTCATCTGATTTATTAGGGTATTTTTCTGACCCAAAGTGTTTATCTATTCTAGATTGTTTATAAGTATCTGTAGGGACATGAAAATATTTATTATACCTAGATCTAGAATGAAACCTATTTGGGTTTCTAATCGTCTGTGAGTGAGAGTCTTTGTCATCTCTTAATAGTTTTCTCTTTTTCTTTACCATTAGTTCTTGTTTCTTACTTTTGTTAGTTAGCTCTAATTCCCTCCTTTTAAATCCTGAATCATCTTTAAATACTAGTAAATCTTTTTGAGTCTGTTCGATTTCTTTGCTAATTTTCTCAATTTTCCTTTCTCTAAAATTAATTAATATTTTAATCAGGGAAATTGAACAGCATTTTAGGATTAAATCCCATTCTTTAGTTAGTTCTGGGTCATCATTGATGGATAGATATTTAATCACTTGTGGACCTTTAGGAATCCTATCCAATTCAATGTATTTCCTTCAAAAAAACGCTATCCAACCAATGTCAGCTTTGTGAGAGTAAAAGTGATTCTAATTCCAGAAAACCATGATTCATATCTGGTTCTGAGTCACAGGTCCCATCATCAGGATCAATCCTGGACAGAAAATCTTCCCTCCTATTTTTTCTCTCTCTAACCCATGAAAATTCTGACATATTGAACCTCTAATCAGGAAGCAGCTGAAAAGACAAATTGACAAATTGAACTTCAAACCAGAGAAAAAAACATTCAGCGCTAGCCTGAAAAGAAGATCAGGTAATCGTGCAGCAGTAGAAAAGAGGTATTTGCCAACCTCACTAGAGAAATGAAAAACACAGAAAAACTGCACCTGACCACCCTTGCTGGGACATCAATTAAACCAAAAATAAAAATAAAAAGATATTTAATCACAATGCTTCTTCAATACAAAACAACAATCAAGGTACAGTAATGTTGCAAGTTGTACCAAGTATCACATACAAACAAGTCTTTATACAGGGAAACATATAAGCATTCCTTAGAATAAAATAGTATTAGTCATCATAAAAGGAGTTGATCAAACTCCAATTATTTTATAAACACATAAAACTCAGTGCAAAAATAAGTATCCAGCAGAAATTTCTCAAATGAGCCAGAGGAGGACACAAAAGGTATTCTCAATTGTCCTGATTGGCAAGCTGGAATTTAGAAAACAGTAACTTACGTATGTTACAATTTATATAGCAAAAAACATTTCCTTCGGAGAGCCAAGAGGACACAGCAGTTGTTGTCAATTGTCCTAATTGGCAAGTCTCCAATACATTGGATACAAATAGCTTGTTGCAGGTTTTCCAACAAAAAAAGTTCACTTGGGGATTCCTTTTAAACTTATCCACATAATATAATATATTTGATTGGATCAGCTGTTGGTTGTAGTAGCTACACTAGGAAAGATGTACAATTTAGCATATAGCTCGTCAGGTAGCTTATTATGGTGCATCAGCGGAGGGACTTAATGAGTAAATTCACCTTAATCTTTCTCACTGTAAAAGTCCCCTGTGCACATAATACTTTAAATTCCTGGCAGCATCCGTAGCCCCAGGTAATGAGCCGGGCTGTCCAGATGCAGCTTAGTGCGGTGTAGTGATGCCGGCTCTGGTCTCTGTGGCTGTTAGCGGTGGGGGACCTGTAGCAGTGCAGTTCAGGCCACCGCATGTAATTCGTAGCAGGCCCATAAATATGCAGCGGCAGCCGTGGGGAGGGGGCGAACCCGCCCCCACCCAGCCGGACCCGCCCCCTCCTACACACTGTACACAGATGATGATTGTTCAGTGTGTACGAACAACCATCATCAGTAGATATAATTGCAGATTACTCGATCTGCAGATATATCTGCTTAGTGTGTACCCAGCCTTAGTCCCCTCCCCTTAAATTAATGAAAACTGCTGGTCTATCTTGGAAGCTGGAGCCAGAAGTGAATGTCACACACACACACACATACACACACCTGTCATTCACAGCAACAGTCAGACTGACACTCAGTCAGTCACACCAGCTAGCAGAGGCGGGTCTGAGCAGCCACTGGCACTATAGCACATGAGGCAGACATGCAATGGCTCCCATCACTGAGCCTCCCCCTGGAGCCTGGGCCACTTTCAATTTACAACTTCAAACATTACCCCACAGTGGCTGAAGCCAAGGGGCTTAGGAACATGGCGGGTGCAGCACAGCAGATGCTGAGGTCTGCTTGTGCGGCTTTTCTCACCGCTATCCTCACGAATGTTGGGCATGATGACATCACACAGCGTGATGTCATCACACCCGACATTCTGGGTGGAGAGAGGAATCCGGAATGAACTTTCATATTTTGGCAGGCGGGTGTGATCTTAGCAGTCAATGATTGATTGCGCTAGTGAGTGCAGCTATGCCCCTGGCCACCAGACTAGCTAGCACTGGCAGAGTGACTGTCCCAAGGCTGCAGTGCCCCAGGCAATAGCCCTGCCAGTAGCATCCCAGGTGAAGATCGGTCCTCTTCTTCAGTAGCATCCTTGGGTAAGAAAATAAACCGAATCCCAATCCAGGCGGACATAGCAGCGCTATATGTACATGTTTTGCATACAGTACTGCTCCTGAATGCGACAGGACTCACATGTGTTCCTGCAATTGGAGCCCTGCCAGCCAACAAGCGGCCACTACAATGGGAACAGGCTGCTGATTGGCTGTAAGCGACTGTCTCTAAGCCAATCATTGGCCTGTTCCAACAGTAATGGACACTGATTGGCTGGCAGTGCTCCATGTGCAGGAACACATGTGGGTCATATCACTTTCAGAAACAGCGCTATATGTACAACACTACTAGTAGAGATAAAGAAGTCTTTCCTGATAAGATGATGTGGTTCCTCTGTATAAGATCTCAAATTGTAGTAATCATTACTCATTATTCCAGACACATGACTTTCTTCTAATGGTTGCCCATACTCTCCTGTATTCAATGGTGTATTACTCGTTATTCCAGACACAGGACTTTCTTCTAATGGAGGCCCATGCTCTCCTATATTCAACAGTGTATTCCAACTATTCCCAGATTTAGTAACACTCAAAAACAGAGAGAGGGACAAATATAGTGTAGTACTGTATATCCAAACCAAAACTCATTTATTTTTAAAAACAACATAAAATAGCATACATTAGGCTCTTAACAAAGCCAATTGAAGTTGATGCACAGTATTCCAAATAAAAATGCTTAATTTGCTAAGCAAGTTATAGATTGGTAGAAAGTGGAACCGTACTGTGCTGGGCACCTGGCTAGGTGCTTAAAATTAGTATTAGTGGGAGGTTCCAGATTCCTTACCTACTCCCTTCAAGCAACACTGTCCAGAAGTCCATAGGTGATCACTGTCCCAATACAGTGAGTGCAGGTAAGTCCATCAAACGCCAAAAATGTGTTTTGACTAATGTCACTCTTCTTGCTATCAGACTTGCTATTTATGGGTCTCATGACCTGGAAGTGCAAAATCTCCACATTATCAGTAAATACTTTAACAATAGCTTAAAACACAAAAGTACTATTACTTAAATATAAATCCATAAGAGTAAACCTGTAATAAAATTATATTAAAATTATATTATATTATAAAAGTCAGAAAAGGGAATGAAAGTGTTAAGATAAATGTAAAAAAATTATATGAGTCCCCCCCAAACGCATAACCAACACTGGGCTCTGTAAGCCGATCCTGCTTGTGAAAATATGGGGGGATAAACATAGGGGCCTTCCATATTTTCATCAACCAGCAACAGTCTGTGTCAGCTGCTCCTGGTTGTGGAAATACCGAAGACAAAATGAGTAGGGGTCCCCCTTATTACCCACACAGAGCAACGGGCTCTATCTAGTGGGGGTGTAATGCCACAGCAGAGGGACACACTTGACAGAATCCCCCGGCCAAAGCATTTGCAACCCCACACTAGTCAGCACAGGCCGGGGTTGGTACCTCCCCCGAGCAAGCCCTGGATGAAGGCCCAGGGCTTTCTTCTGCACCCCTGGGTGGTGGCTGCGAAGTTGATTGTTAAAAAATAGAAATAATATTGTCCTTTACAGGGGGTCTAGAAGTCCCAGCAAGGCATGTGAGAATATATTATTGGCAATAATATATTCTCACCACAAAAAAATAACAAAACAAGCTCACCTGACTGAACCAAAAGGCTGGCTAATTCATAAGAATTAAGGACAGTGGATTCTGCCCACCTTTTTTTCTGGTATAAGTCAAGTGAGATATGTTCATTTCATCCTGCAAATTTGGCAGACATATTATACCCACTATAAATTATTAAGGCAAAGGCAGTTGTCTCTTAACCCTTGCAGCTTCCTATAGACCTCAATTACCTAAAGTAAGAGTTTATATGTGAGGCATGCTGCCCCTTTGTTGTTGGCCCCCTTTGGCTTCCTTTTCTCTCCTGGGGCACTGGGCACGCCTCCAGTGTGACAAAAATGGGATGTAGCACATGGGTACAGCTTTCCTGCAAAAGTACTCCAGGAGGTGCAGAAGCATACCTTCGCTAGTTAGAGCCCGGTGTTGGTTGTGGATAACACGGGGGACCCCTACTAATTTTTTCCCCTGTATTTATACAACCAGAACCGACTCACAGAGCCTGGTGCTGATTGATCAAAATACAGGGGTACCCCTACATTTTTTTCCCTGTATTATCACAACAAGGGCCAGCTCACAGAGCCCGGTGCTGGTTATGCATTTGGAGAGGAACCTCATGTCATTTGTTTCTTTCTTTTTTATTAAAATCTTTAATTATCTTTTAACACACAGGCTTCTGCTAAACACGCCGCTCCTGAGGCAATTTTTATTTTACTAGTTTTGTGCGAGTTTAAACTCACAGCCTATTACATCCAACAAATTGTATCTTTTAATGGGAAGTGGGAAGTGCAAATGTGGGAAGTTGAAATTTAAGTTTTCTTTTTTTTCTTCATAATAGTTTTTGTTGAAAATTTAGTACAGAAAAATAAATGAGGATACAGAATGAAAAAAAGGGGAAAAGGGGGAAGCCAGACATATCGCATATCACAAAACAAAATATCATTGGTCAGCTTACAAACATTTGATTCATAGACATAAAAGAGAGCTATTAATACACATAAAAGTAATTAGAAACAGGATACTAAAGGAATGATGAGTAGAACTACCCCGAATCTGAATGAGGTGAGCAGAGAATACCTAAATCAACAGGAGCACTATAAATAGTGGAATGACCTTGTTTTTCCTTACATTCTCCCCATTGAAACCATTTCATATGGATGGAGTTAGCAGAGGAGGAATATTTGCTATCCAATATTTCAAAAACAAAGTGCTTATGAACCTTGTTTTCTATAATTGTGATGTTGGGCAAGTTAGGAGTCTTCCACCCCTGAGCAATTGCAGCCTTCATAGCTATTAAAACATGTCCCATGATGTATCTCTCACCACAGGATAATGCCCCAGGATAAAAATGAAATAAAGTGGTTAGGGGCTCCGCAGGAATGGTTGTTCCAACTATATTACTTATCATGGAAAACACTGCATTCCATAAGGGTCGAAGCAGGGGACATGACCAGAAAACATGGAGAATGTCTCCAACCAAAACACAGTTTCGCCAACAATATTGAGAGACAGAGGGCCAGATTTTATGTTGCCTCTCAGGTGTAAAATATGCTCTCTGAAGTAGCTTGTAATGCATTTCTGAATGGTTAATACATTTGGATACTGTAAAACCAGAACAAAAAATAATATTCCAATCTTCAGAAAGATCTACAGCTAAATCTCTCTCCCATTTGATCTGGCATGGTAATTTCCCCTTTTTATTTATTCTTATCTGACACTGATACCACCAAGAGATACCTCCTTTATGATTAGGAGATCGGAAACAAAGCAACAGCAACGCTGGGAAGGCAGGTTTCTTAACTGGAGAAGGGAGGTGGCTTTGCAACCAATGTCTCAGCTGTAAGTATTTATAAAAGTCCTGCTTCATTAGTCCAAATTGAGTTTGAAGAAACACAAATGGGGCAAGACCATTTTCTGTGAATACGTCACTCAGGGGGGAAATGCCCACCCCAACCTATGCACCTAAATACAAATCTGGAATCAAATTAGCTATCGATTGGAGAGACAGATTCAGAGAAGGCAAGGAAATTTCTTCATCTAAGGAAACATATGCATGCCAGCACATTATTGTAGTCCAAACTGCTTTACAAAATCCCGGTCTGAAGGAAATTTCAGAGGGGGGCAACCAGAATAAATCAGAAAGAGGGAAGGGATGCATAAATTCCCTTTCAATAAGTACCCAGGGTTTGGGGGAGTCAATTATGAACCAATCTCTGCCCTGCCTAAGAATACAAGCTGAATGATAGCGTTCCAAGTCTGGGAAGGCTACTCCTCCAACAGCCTTGGAGAGGGTGAGAATGCTTCTTACTATTTTGGTTCTGTTCCCTTTCCAGATATATTTAGTAAGTATTTGATAAAATTGATTACATATAGATTTAGATAGGGGTCTAGGGATAGTACGAAATAAGTACATAAGTTTCGGAAGGAGCACCATTTTTGCAGCCGCAATCCGTCCAAGCCAGGATACCTCATGTAGCATCCATTCCTTAGTTAAAGTTTCATAGGCTTTCAATAATGGCCCAAAATTACATTCAATGAGATCATGATCTCTAGCTAAATGCACTCCCAGGTATTTAAGTGACTTAGATTTCCATATATATCTGTAGTTCTCCTTCAACTTTTCCAAAAGTGCATTCGGGATGTTAAAGGGAAGGGCCTCTGTCTTAGTGGTGTTTAGTTTGTAATATGACACTGCTGCATATTGATCCAAAACAGCATGCAGTGCTGGAAGAGACTCTTCTGGATGAAGTAAACATAATAAGATATCGTCTGCAAATCTGCAAATAAGCTTATCTTATGGCAGGAGCCCCCAAGAAAAGGGCCGTGTATGCTATTTAGGATCTAATCGTCTCAGCCAGAGGCACAATGGCAAGTGCAAAGATGAGTGGCGAAAGGGGACATTCCTGACGTGTGCCGTTTGATATGTTAAAATCTGTCAGATAGGCAACCATTGACAAACACTTTCACGGAAGGGAAGGTATATAGAGCCAAGATGGAGTCTAAAATTCTCCCCTGGAAACCTAAACGGTGCAAAACCTCCATCAAATATCCCCAATGTAGGCGGTCAAATGCCTTCTCGGCATCAAGTGACAAAATCAGCAAGGGCTCTGAAAGGAAATCATAATGCTCTATTATATTAATCTCTACGCGTATTGTCTGGGGCCTGTCTGTCCATCATAAATCCAACCTGATCCAGGTTAATGAGAGTTGGCAATAAATGAGATAAATGATTAGCAACCAATTTAGCAAATAATTTGATATCTGTGTTCAATAATGCAATAGGGCAGTAGTTAGCTACAACATGAGGGTCTTTACTGGGTTTCGGTATGGCAACTATTCGTGCCTCCAACATTTCTTTAGGGAATTGCTTAGATTCAGTTGCTTCATTAAATACTGACAACAAAATTGGAGCTAGATCAGTTTTAAAAGAGTTATAGAAATTTGCAGGATAGCCATCTGGGCCCGGAGCCTTATACAACTGCATATTGCCAATTGCTACATCTATTTCATCCAGAGTCAAAGGAGAGCTAAGGGACAGACAGGCCTCAGAGGACAACACCGGGAGGGAGAGCCTACTCAAAACTGCTCAATAAGAGCAGCAGCTGGTTGGGTAGTATTGGGGTCATCTTTAAGATTATATAGTTGTGCGTAATAGGTAGCAAAAGCGTTAGCTATCTTGACAGGGTCAGATACCTTTGCCCCATGATGAGTATAAATTCTCTGAATGTTCCCGAGCCCTTTGTCCACGCAATTTACTAGCCAACAACCTACTAGCTCCATTACCAAACACATAAAAATTTTGATTTAAACGGGCAATATTACGCTGTACCTCTCTAAGGGAGAAGACATTTACCTTCTCTCGGGCATTAATAAGTTGTTTATACAGCATTCTATTAGATGGATCTGCTTTATGGACCTCCTCCAAGTGTGCACCTTTTCATAGCTCGCACCATATTACATTTCGCCGTAGGTTATTTGAGTAAAACCGTTCAGATACTTTTTACAGGAGCTAACACATGTTTTAATGGCTGATTTATATTCTATTTCCAATGTATTTTTTATTACTGTTATTGTGTAATATGCAATTTTGCTAATTGTGGCTTTTGTATAGTACTTTAACTTTTTTTTAGCCATGTTAATACCTTATACCACTGAGTCATTCCAAATAAACAACTGTTGAGAAATTAGGAAACACTTTGCAGTGGGTTCCAGCACAGTATTTAATAAGTAAGCCACAACTATAAAGTGTTGATTTTCTGGGTAATTTCTTATTAATACTTCCTGCTACAACGTGTTGCTCAGATTCTATGTAAGGACTTTAGTAACCGCACATACTGAGTGCTTGTAAAACCTAAGAATATATACTTCCTTTCAGTTTCTGGCTGTAATGCTAGTTCTCTATTATCCTTCTGCCAATTTTAATTACATCTAATCTATTGTGTTTGACAATATGAAATATTTGGCTCTTCTGTGCCCAAACAATGAAGTGATTTACTGTCTGCATTGAAATGAAGCTGGGGGTTCTGTTTGTGGAATGCTGATAGACATTTTTTTTCTATTTAAAGCTGAACATGTAGAAAGTGAAATACACTGCCAACAGGATTCATCAGTGGAAGTAAAATATGTGAAAAATAGAGACTCAAAATGTTTGTTGTTTTAGCCATTAATTATTGTGTCTCCAAGGGCATCAATAGTAACAGGGACCCCTTAGTATACATTTATGGGTGTGTCCACCCATGGGCATTTTTTTTGCTTTGCCTAATCCAGGAACATTGGAAATTGGGCAGCTGTCATTTTCCTTGACTGCGCCAGGCTGTTTTCTTAAAATAAACCCATACCTATATTTGTAACCTAATTCTTAGTTGTAAGTCCAAATGTGGTCACATCTCACGATATTTAGCAAACTGCGTATGTGTTACTTTAAACCAGCTAAAATCATGTCATTTGGACCTGTTTACATACAAAGCAAAACCGAGATTTGGCTTTTAAATCCGAGTTCTGAGCTTACAGCAGACCCGAGATGGGACTCGATTCGACTCAGATTTCCTAAGTTAGAGACTGTGTTTCACGAAAACCGAACCGCTCATCTCTATGAACTAGTAGTGGTAACTGGAGTGTTCTGGAAACATCTATTGCACTTCATGCTGCCTTGGTAACATGGAATGGAGCAGAGTGGTGGAAGAGCACAGGTTTAAACTGTACATCATTGATACTGCAGTGAAGTATTGGACTGGAACAGATATGAGGAAGCCAGCTGGGACAGCACAGGAGCCGCAGATGATACCAGTCTGGGAACAGTTGAGTTGCAAGATGAAGCTGGAGATGATTAGTAATCTGGGAACGGCACAAGACAGCAGTGGATAACTGCACATATTTTCAGGCTGGAGATGGAGAGGATTAGCAGTCTGGAATCTGCACATGACTGCAAAAGTAACTGCACAGGGTTTGCAGACTGGAACTGCAGTAAATTAACGGTCTGGAAACTGCACAGGATAACAGTAGTACCTGCACAGGGTTTGCAAGATGGAATAGCAAAGGATTAGCAATCTGGAAACTGCACTGGAAATGCTGGAACCAAGTAATCCATCCACTAGAGAGTTGTATTAGTAACTATCTGCCAGCACAAAGATTCATATAGGGTGCCTTCATAGATAATTGGTGCATACACCAATTTGACTAAGAGCAGAGCCCTGGGAATCATTGGAGGAGACACCAAGAATGTACAAAATAAGTTTTGGGGAGATGCTAGCGGCATCAGAAGTCACCACCAGACTCAGTAATGGGGTCCTGGAATCTGGCATGTGACCCCCTTTTTAAGATTGACCTCTGGATGCTCATCTCAAGGCTTGGTAGGATGCTGAAGATGGGACCTCTTGACCAAGATTTGAGCATGAACATTGGAAGCATTGATGCAAGCTCTCTTCTCAGGAAAATTTCCTTTTTAGTCAACCAGATGCTAAAGTTTGCACCTGGAATTTCAGGAGTTCAATATTTGCTTTACCTTAAATTCTTCCCTGAATTGAGCTTGAATTTTACTAGGGTTGGATTTGACAGAGGAAATCCAGTTGATGACCAGAAACTTGATCAATTAAATATGGAAAGAATTTGGAATCCATGAAGATGGAGAGAGCAGGCTTGTAAGAGACTGCATTGATGACTCAGGTGATGGAAAAAGGACTAATGAACCAAGGAGCAAATTTAATTGAAGGAACCCTAAGTCTCAAGTTTGGGTAAAAAGACAGACTGTCTCCTACTTTCAAATTGGGAATGGCTCTGTGCTTTTTTTCTGCATATAATTTATAATGGATTGATGGTCTCTGTAGGTGATGCTTAATTTCAAAGTCCCAAATCAGCACTTGACCCTGTTGGTACCAGTAGGAAATATAGATTAGGCATACGAGGATGGAGAGCATAGATAATGTAGACAGGACTGCCCAAGGTAGGAGCTTGACCCAATTGTCTTCAAAGAAAGTCAGATGTAAATGCAGAAAGGTCTCTAGATCCTGGTTAGCACATTCAGTTTGTCCATTTGACTGTGGATGATAGGCAGATGAAATCGGATTCTAAAGGATCCACAAAGTGCTCTTTAAAATTTTGCCAGAAATTGCACTCCATGGTCTGAAATAATCTACAGAGGACAGCCATAGAGGCAAAAGATTTCTTTTATGAGATGGTGTGGAAGGAAGAGCCATGAGAGGCACATAGTGGGCCATCCTTGAGAATCTATCCATAAGTACCCAAATGATGTTAAATTTCGTGGAAGTTGGTAAATCTGTGTCGGAATCCATGGAGATGTGGACATTTGGTTTAGCTGGAATGGGCAATGGAAGCAACGGATCGCAAGGAGCTTTACAGGAATCCTTTTGCTGAGCACATTCAAAACAAAAGGATTCAAACTAGGTAAATTCCTTGCAAAGAGTTGGCCAGCAGTAGTCTCAGAACAGAAGATTGTAAGTTTATTTGGTACCGGCATGCCCAGGGAAACGGGAACAACAGCCCAAGTCAGAAAAATATTGTGGAGTTGAGATGCAACTAATGTTTTGTTTTAATGAGGAATTGAGTGTTGGCCACATTAAGGCATTTAGGCTGGATATTATAAATAGCACAAAAGGAAGGAAAGAAAACTCTTTTCATTGGGGGCACAAACTTATTTAAATCTGTTAAAAGACAATATTTTAATGTTGTATATAACTAGTATAAAACACTTAGACAAAACACCACATACAGTATAGACAAACAAATCATATATGAAGAGTATCACATTGGATAATTAGATATATGGATAATCCTCACACATCCTGGTCATGAATAAACTTTCATATAGTCCAGTAAGACCCAGAGGATATCAATCAGTGTGATCCACCTTAATATTAATAGAGGGCGAAGAAATATATAGATCATGTGCATGAGTAAAGTACGTTTTGGGGAAATAAGCAGACCCTTTCCATGTGGTGGTATGTATGTCAAAGAATTGAAATGAAAAAATAAAAAGTATAGTTTAAAAGAACTGCTCAGTCCGAAGAGTAAGATACTGCTGTTAAATCATCTGCTATGAAGCATCAAAATGACTTTAATGAGTGTTCCCCTCTTCAGTAGCAGTTGTTATAGTGAGAAAATATTAGATGAGTAGCAGATATTGTGAAAAGAAAGAATCAATAATGTCATGCATCTGCTTTCAAATCTCATTGCCTCCAGACGTCGTGCAGAGGAGATGTAATTCTAGTACATAAAATGCGAGTGCTCACTCTGAATTAGGGCGGCCGCTTCTCTGTAAGGAGCCGACCTCCTGGCCGCTCGCTAAGCTGTGGGTGACCACCCACAGCTTTAGCGAGCGGCCAGGTTGATGGTCACGATGGTCAAGACCATCGCGACCATCAGGGCTTGCGAGGAGACTCTTGTGGTAGGGTCTCGTCTGCCGCAAGCCCCAGTGAGCTTTCGGCTCTAATAGAGCCGGAAGCTCACCACTGACATCTCGAGTGATGTCAGTGGGGCAGCCCCCAAACGGCAGGCGTACCCTGTTGTGCCTGGAAGCGCATTTTTACATATTGGCAGTGAAAGGGTGAATCCTAATTGCCATGGTATGCTCTATCCTGCAATACTATTCAAACAAAGTATTTAAAATGTGCTCCCGTGACTGCGCAGTATGGAACACCCCAACACCAGGTCATGTTTTCATGTACAGCACATTTTAAAACAGGGTTTTTACATTATGTAAACAGAGATTGTCATCTATTGTCGGCCAACTGAACTATATATTTAATTAATAGCTGACTAACACAGCTTCTTTGCAACTGAGATTTATTCTCTCACTGTCACATACCATATGATTTACCCTTCCACTGCTAGTGTGCAACATACTCTCTCAGGTATAACATGGTTGATACTATGTGATAAGAAATTGCCATTCACTTTCAGTGAACAGTATTCTATAGTCAACTGTGTTCACATTAGGGGTGTGCACCAGCCACTTTTCGTGTTTTGTGTTTTGGTTTTGGATCTGGATCCTTCTTCGTGTTTTGGATCTGGATTGGTTTTGCCAAAACCACCCTTCCGTGTTTTGGGTTCTGGGTTTTGTGTTTTGGATCTGTATTTTTTTTAAACAATGCATAAAAACAGCTAAAATCACAGAATTTGTGGGTTTTTCTGTTCCTATGCTATTTTTAACCTCAATAACATTAATTTCCACTCATTTCCAGTCTATTCTGAACACCTCACACATCACAATATTGTTTTTAGTCCAAAAGGTAGCACCTTGGTAGCTGGATGACTATGCTAAGTGACACGATTGGGCAGCACAAACACGTGGCCCATCTAGGAGTGGCAGACAGGATGGCAGTATGAAAAACTAGGCCCCAAACAGTACATAATGCAAAGGAAAAAAAGAGGTGCAAAATGGAATTGTCCTTGGGCCCTCCCAGCCACCCTTATGTTGTATAAACAGGACATGCACACTTTAACAAACCAATCATTTGAGCGCCAGGGTCTGCCACATGACTGTGGCTGAAATGATTGGTTCGTTTAGGCCCCTACAAAACAAGCTGGCAATTAATCTGTCCCTGCACAAACTGGCTCTACGGAGGCAAGATGTCGTCCTCATCCTCCTCATCCACCGATTCTTCACCCTCTTCAGTGTTGTGTACATTCTCATCCTCACAAAGTATTAATTCGTCCCCGCTGGAATCCACCACCACAGGTCCCTCTGTACGTTATGGAGGCTGGTCTCCCTGGAAAAGTTGATAATTAATTTTTATGAACATCATCTTCTCCACATTTTATGGAAGCAACCTCCTACGAATTTCGATGACAAGGTTCCCGGCTGCACTAAACACTCTTTCGGAGTACACACTGGAGGGAGGGAAATTCAGGTAAAATAGAGCCAGTTTGTACAGGGGCCTCCAAATTGCCTCTATTTCGTGCCAGTACAGGTACGGACTGTCTGACATCCCTACTTGGATGCTGTCACCAATGTAAACCTCCACCATTCTGTCAGTGGTGACAGTATCATATGCAGTGACAGTAGACATGTCAGTAATTGTTGGCACGTCCTTCAGTCCGGACCAGATGTTCAAACCGGCCCTTGACTTATGGCACAGGCGCACGCTTGGCTCTGCTACTGTGTTGATGCACGTGCGGCTACAAGTCACAAACACAGAAAAAAAATAGTTTTTTATTTTTTGGAGCACTTTGGGGTTACACCACCCTTCAACAGACGAGCAAGCTGGCCCTTGATTTATGACACAGGCGCACGCTTGGCGCTGCTACTTTGTTGATGCACGTGCGGCTACAGCGCACACAATTCACAACACAGAAAAGAAGAATTTTTTATTTTTGTTGGAGCGCACTTTAAGGGTTACACCCCCTTTAACAGACTTATGGGACACAGGCGCATGCTTGGCGCTGCTCCTTTGTTGATGCACGTGCGGCTACTGCGCATACATATCGTACACAAACACAGAAAAAAAAAGAATTGTTTCTTTTTTGTGGAGCGCACTTTGGGGGTTACACCACCCTTTAACAGACTTATGACACAGGCGCACGCTTGGCGCTGCTCCTTTGTTGATGGACGTGCTGCTACAGCGCACACAATTCACAACACAGAAAATAATATTTTTTTATTTTAGTTGGAGTGCACTTTGGGGGTTACACCACCCTTTAATAGATGAGCCAGCCAGCCCTTTACTTATGGGACACAGGCGCACGCTTGGCGCTGCTCCTTTGTTGATGCACGTGCAACCACAGTGCACACAATTCACAAGCACAGAAAATATTTTTTTATTTTTGTTGGAGTGCACTTTGGGGGTTACACCACCCTTTAAGAGATGAGCCAGCCAGCCCTTTACTTATGGGACACAGGTGCACGCTTGGTGCTGCTCCTTTGTTGATGCACGTGCAACCACAGTGCACACATTTCACAAACACAGAAAATAATTTTTTATTTTTGTTGGAGTGCACTTTGGGGGTTACACCACCCTTTAAGAGATGAGCCAGCCGGCCCTTTATTTATGGCACTAAGGCGCACGCTTGGCTCTGCTCCTTTGTTGATGCACATGCAAGCACAGTGCACACAATTCACAAATACAGAAAATAATTTTTTATTTTTGTTGGAGTGCACTTTGGGGGTTACCACACCCTTTAAGAGATGAGCCAGCCGGCCCTTTACTTATGGGACTAAGGCGCACGCTTGGCGCTGCTCCTTTGATGATGCACGTGCAGCCACAGTGCACACAATTCACAAACAGAAAATATTTTTTTATTTTTGTTGGAGTGCACTTTGGGGGTTACACCACCCTTTAAGAGATGAGCCAACCAGCCCTTTACTTATGGGACATAGGCGCACGCTTGGCACTGCTCCTTTGTTGATGCACATGCAACCACAGTGCACACAATTCACAAACACAGAAAATAATTTTTTATTTATGTTGGAGTGCACTTTGGGGGTTACGGCACCCTTTAATGCTCAAGCCAGCAAGCCCTTGATTTATGACACAGGCGCACGCTTGGCGCTGCTCCTTTGTTGATGCACGAGCAGCTACAGCGCACACAATTCACAAACACAGAAAAAAAATATTTTTTTTATTTGTTTGGAGTGCACTTTGGGGTTTACACCACCCTTTAACAGATGAGCCAGCCGGCCCTTTACTTATGACACCGGCGCATGCTTGGCGCTGCTTTGTTGATGCACGTGCGACTACTGCGCACTCAATTCACAAACACAGAAATTTGTTTTTTTTGGAGTGCACTTTGGGGGTTACAGCACCCTTTAATGGACAAGCCAGCCAGCCCTTGATTTATGACACAGGTGCACGCTTGGCGCTACTTTGTTGATGCATGTGCAGCTATTGTGCACACAATTCACAAACACAGAATTTTTTTTTTTTTGGAGTGCACTTTGGGGGAGCACCCCTGATGGACAGTTCTCCCCCTGGACAACACTACAGCACCCCTTTAGGACTACAGCCTTTATGGGACACTGCACAACACAGTCCAGCCAGCTCCTATGACAGCAGCACAACACAGCCCAGCCAGCCCCTATGGACTGAGTGGACACAGCCCCTATGGACAACTGACTATACAACACAGCCCAGCCAGCCCCTATGACAGCAGCACAACACAGCCCAGCCAGCCTCTATGGACAACAGCAGCACACCACAGCCCAGTCAGCCCCTATGGACTGAGTGGACACAGCCCCTATGGACAACAGCAGCACAACACAGCCCAGCCAGCCCTAGCTCCCACCCTCCCTCTTCACTGTCCACAGCCAGAGTGAGAAATGGCGCTGATGCGGGGACCTTTTATAGAATCCAAGACCCGCAAGATCTGGAAGGCGGGATGATGACGTTTTGCCTTGATTTCAGTTCCGAGTCAGGCGAGAAAACCCAAGCCGGACTCGGTTCCCGGCTTGGATTGGGGGTGGGCTCGGATTTCAGAAATCCGAACCCTCTCATCCCTTGTTCACATCAAATCACTAGCTGACTAATATAGCTCTTGAGCAATTGGGATTTATTTCCTTTATTGTCCATATATATATACCTGTCCTCTTTGAGTATGACATAGTTTCACACTATGTAAATGGAGATTGCCATTTTTTTTGATTAACCGGCAAGCTATAATTTATTTTTATACTGTGTTTAGACTGTGAAACCATTTAACCAGCTGACTACCTTATCTCTCTAATTTTTGGTTTATTTTGGTTGAAGTGTATGAATTTCCGCTGATATAGATATTATCCGGGATCATAGCATGTACATTTGATTCTGATGTGGCAAAGGATTACCTTTAAATGGACTAGTGATGAGTTTCTTGTCCTATTTATTGTTCACAACCAGCGACAGTTTGGTACACCTTTAGATATCTCATTTGCAGATGTAACTTCAGTGGGTATGATCATCCTACTTATCTTCAAGATATACCCTCTTTGATGTGTCTCTTTGATCTACATTGTTTACCAGGATTGCATGAAATCTCTTAAGTGCGCCAGTGACATATATGTCCTACCCTAGTAACAGATTTAATGTGATATCTCTATTTATTTTCTAAGAGGCTCTCATACCAACCTGATAATTCTCTCATTTGTTGTCCAATGCCTGCGGGTAGGACAACTAACAGCAAAAATTGGGGTTGATGATGGGAACCTCTTCTTGACTGTTTTTCTTTGGACTACTACACCAGCAGATCTCTCACTCCTCCTCCTCAGCAATTTTGTATGAGATCAAGCAGCAGAGCCTGGTTGCAGAATCTTTAGCCCCAACTTCTCTATATTTCTGTTAACCATATATCCTCTTCACACTAGAGTGTTGTAATATTATATTGCGTCACTAGAGCCCCTTTTCCACGCAATTTGACTGTGATCTATCTATACATATGATCACTTGCATTTGAGACCTATCACCTTGACTTGATCCATTATTACATCTCCATAATACCCTGTACCTTCCCAGTGGTCTTCATTTCAGCCTATAAATTCACTCATTTGCTGTCCAATACCATGGGTACGACAGCAAACAGTAGTAATTTGGTTTGAAGGTTAGGACCACTGTTGACTATTCATCCTAGGGATAACAATGCTAGCAGATCTCTCACTCCTTTTCCTCCACTTTTTTAAGTGTGAAAGGAGCAGAAGAGCCTAGTATTGAATCTGATACCCCTAACTTTCTCTAAATTTTTATATTGTTACAACCCTAGCTGGGAATTATTAGAGTACACTGTTATTTCATTGAATACAACCTTCTAACATTAATTGACCTGGTGTTTTTTATTATATTAGTACAGGTTTCATGTTGTATTGTCCAATATTTGTTTTTTCCATATTTTGCCTACTTTATCTGGGATATTTCAACCGAGATATATTTACTCACTCTTTTCACGTCTTTTGCCAGATCTCTTTGATATCTGTGTAAGTCCTTTTATACTGAATTGTTATAGGTATTAAAAGTTATGTTTTAACTGATACAATTTGAGCTATCAGAGTGCACCCTTATAGAGTACTAATGTTGAAGTTCTACAAACTGATACCCGTTGTTTTTCATTTTTATACTAGTTATATACAACATTAAAATTTTTATACTAGTTTTATACAACAGAGTTTTCTTTCCTTCCTTTTGTGCTATATTGTAATTTAGCTCTAGGGGAGCATTATTTTGTTGATAGCATATATTCAATTAATTTTTCTTTTATTGATATGATATTTATGATCTTTTGCCACACAACCTGATATTTTGGCTACAAATATGTCAACTTAAAAAAGCTTGTGTGGAGAACCTCTCATTGTATCAACTGGAGATTGGAATGACAGATCTAGCTCAGGATCATCAGATGAGTTGAATGCCCAAGATAAAGCATGAGATTTATGTATCCTGCGCCCAGGATGGAAGGACATTTGCAGGTCAAACCAAGAGAAGAACAATGACCTGGGCTGTTTATAGATTCTTAAGATCTGTGGAAATGGTAACTGGGAACCGAGCTCTTTCAAGCAAATGTCTCCACTCCTCTAGTGCAAGACGCATTATCAAAAATCATTCAACAAGTCTCCGATGGTATAGTTTCACTCAGCTGTTAAGAACTTTTTAGAATAGAAGCCGCATGGATGAATTTCTCATTGTTTTATCTCTGAGAGAGCACTGTTCCCTGTGCAACATCTGAAGTATCTACTTCTAGGTAAAAGGGATATGACACGTCTAGTTGCTTCAGAACTGGAGCTGAGTGAAAAGTTTCTTTTAATTTTTGGAAAGCCATGATGGCCTCTTCTGGCCATGACTTGGGATTAGATACCTTTCTGGTCAGAGCTGTCATGGGAGCCACAAAATATGAATAGCCACATTTGAATTTCCTGTAATAATTTGAGAACCCCAGGAAACATTGAACTCCTATTAGATTCAACGGTTGAGGCCAGGACAGAGTGGCTTGAACCTTTTCAGGATCCATTTGAAGACCAGTGCCCATGAGGCATAGACAATAAATGGGATAGAATCTTGTTCAAATATGCATTTTTGGAGCAGAGATGGTTCTGTCATAGGTAAGATAATATTTCACAGACATGTTTTCTATCAGTGAGTACATTTTGAGAGAAAATTACAATGCCATCAAAATACACTTTGACTGAGTATAACAGTTCATGGAAGATTTAATTAACAAAGATTTGGAAGAATGCTGGTGCATTACAGAGTCTGAATAGCATTATGAGGTAGTCGTAATGACTATCATGAGTATTGAAGGATATCTTCCACTCTTTCCCATCACAAATTCTGATGAGATTGTTGGCTCCTTTTAGGTCTAATTTGGTGAAGATCACTGCACCCTTGATCCGGTCAAAGAGTTCTGTGAGAAGAGGTGGAGGGTATAATCAATACAGGGCAACAAACCTTTGACCTTCTTTTTTACAAAGAAAGAAATCTTGCTCCTGCGGGAGAGGATAATGATTTGATGCATCCCTTTAGAAGATTTTCTTTGATGTAGTCTGTCACAGACTGGGTTTCCAGGAGACATACGGAATAAACCCTTCCTCTGGGAGGAATTTTCCCAGGAACAAGATTGATGGGACAAAACCACTTATGATAGGGAGGAAGAGTCTCTGCCTCTTTCTTGCTGAAGACTTCTTGATATTCAATATATTGAGGTGGAAGCTAGAGAGGGGACTGGTTGGAATCTCAGTAGCAGAACATACTGGTACTACTTTCTGGTGACAATAACTGAAACAAGAGAAACCCCAGAATAACACATGAGGTATTCCAGCCCAAATGTATAAAAGGTTGTTGTGCCAGAGTAGGCCCAGGATCACCTGACTGGAGCTTTTTGGAATCACTAGAAATTAAATATCTTCCCGAAATCCAACTTGAAGACAAATGGGTGGTGTTTGGTGGTAAATTGGGCTGTCCGGAATCTTGATTCAACCAATGGCAGATAAATAGATTGGCTTGGGAACTGGCAAGGTAGGTAGAGCCAACTTGGAGATTTTGAGATGAAGTTTCCAGCAGCACCAGAATCTATTAGTGCATCCAATAATACAGAGCCATTAGTGTATCTCAAAGTAACATAAATAGAGCAGTCTTGTTTATTTGGACTTGGCGAAGCGTGGGTAGCAGATCCTAAGTAAACTCCACCTCTATAAATTAAAAGAGTGTTTCCCAGATGCTTGGCACAGGAGGATAGAAGATGGTCAGAGCCAGCACAAGAGAGGCAAAGTTTCTCTCAGTCTTTGCTCCCTTTCCTCAGGAGTCAGACAAGAACACCCAAGTTGCACTTGTTCTTCAGTAGCAGATGGAGTAGAGGTGAAATTAGGAGCTAGCTTAAAAACCTATATCTTTCCTGTTTATTTTTCTTGAGCTCTTTCTTGAGTCTGCTGGCTCGTCCTTCAACCTATTGTTTAGTCCTTGCCAGAAGGTGACTTCTAAGCCCTAATTATTTCACCAAAGTTTTGAGGACAGGGTGTAGAAAGATTTATTGTCATATCGTTTGAGTTCCTCGGCGTAGATGAAGGATATCAGCAGCAGCCAAAGTAGTACATCCTGGTTCAAAGAAGATCTGTTTGAAAGTTGATAAAAACTCAGCAAAGTTGTACAACAAAGGATCAAATTTATCACACAAGCGAGATGCTCAAGCAAGAGCAGATCCAGTGAGACGATATATGCTATTTTAGACCGGTCAGTGGGAAAGCTTTCTTGGTAGTGAAGTGTCTACTACACTGATTTAAAAACCCACTAAGTACTATGTCAGTGTGGATAGATGGATATGAGAAGTCCCTGAGGAGTCAAATCATGTACAAGTAGCAGAGGTGCAGCTTGATTAGTTACAGACACCTGGAGAGCATCCTTACTATTGGAGACATCCTGCATGAATTGCATAATTTGACAATGGTTGAATTCCTGTTTCTCTAGATTACTAGCCAGATACTGGACTGGGTCCAAATTTGTGTTAGATTTCCCTGCCAAATCCATTTGGCCACTTCAAACTGTCAAAAGGTGTGATATTCTGGTCAGGGTCCCTTGAACTAGAAGTGGTAACTGTAAGTGTGTGGAATATTGCTCTTCAAGCAGACCTGGAGAAATAATTATGGAGCAGAATAGTACAAGAACACAGGTTTAAACTGTAAAGCACTGACACTGCAGTGAAGTAGTGAACTGGAACAGAAATGAGGAAGCTGGCTGAGACTGAATAGAAACTGCAGGTTTAACTTTTGGATGATAACAGTCTAGGAACTGTTCAGGATAGCAGTGGTTAACTGCACAGGCTTTGCAGGCTGTGCAGGCTTGCAAGATGGAGTTGGAGATAATTAGCAGTCTAGGAACTGCACAGGACAGCAGTGGTTAACTGCACAGGCTTTGCAGGCTGGAGCTGGAGATGATTAGCTGTCTGGGAACTGAATAGGACAGCAGTGGTTAAATGCACACACTTGAATGCTGGAAACTGCACAGGAATATAGTAGTAACTGCATAGGGTTTGCAAACTGGAAGTGCAATGGATTAGCAGTCTGGAAATTATGGATAAGTCCATCCACTAGGAAGAGAATTTGTACTAGCAACTAACTGCTAGCACTTTTAAATTCATATAGAACACTTTTTACAGATGATTGGTGCATTCACCTATGTGACCGGGAGCTGGCCTGTTGCTGGTTGGCCAGTTGACTGGATGATGTCATAGAAAGATTGCAGCTCCCATGGGTCCCATTATCTGGCACGTGACATTTATAGAATTGTTATATATTTGATTTGGTAATACAGTATACATTTATTGAATGTAGAGACTGACAGAGCAGAGTAGCAGAATACAAATGTCTCGCTAGGAAACTGCAATAGTCAATGTGGGTTAATGAGAGCATGAATTATAATTTTGCAGTGTTTTTTTGTGAGATATGTGCACATTATAGAAATGTTTCTTAGATGTATCTAGCAGGATTTGGATACAGATTGGAGGACAGAGAGCAATTCTCAGTCAAAGATGTCAGTGAACTTGGGGGTATGGATTTTTGCTGTGTTGTCCATAAATATAGAGATGTCAGGAAGGTAGCTTTTGCAGGCTCGGGGCAATATTATTAGCTCCGTTTTTGAAAGGTTGAGCTCGAGGTACAAATGTGTCCACACACATCTCACTTCCTTGCATGTTAAACAGCCCTTCTAATCGCTATGGCACCAAGCAAATGGGATGCAAAAGCAGCTTCTGCTGATTAAAATGATATGTAGCATGCCTATATTCTGTGTGCAACTAAGCTGATATCTGCATGCAAAATGCTACGTTACAGTGTTACAGCCGCTGAAACTGTAATGTGGTATTTCGCATGCAGATATACTCGCTTGTGCGTCCTATTTGCATCGTTTTGCAAAAAAGACGCATTTCAAGGTAAGAAGTTGCATGAAAAGATGCTTTGCGCTACCGAGTTGTACAGCGCTCACGCATTATGTTTAATGAGACTTGTAGCGCATGGAGGTAAGATGTAAACTATGTGGACACATCTGTAGTGAGATGACATCCAAGATGGTATCCAAGATCAAATGGCAGACACACACACACACACACACACACACACCAACACACAAACACACGTAGTTTTTACCTTTACAATCTGACTGTACCAATTTGCAATATAGTATGTAGCACCTATTCTCACGTATCAAGCTTCTGAGCAGGGCCCACTTATCTCTCTGTCTGTTATTACCAAGGGGCATATGTATCAAAGCTTGATGTGAGCTAAAATTCGGAAATATGTATCACCAACCAATCAGCTCCAAACTATAATTTCTTAAACACAGCCTGCAAAATGTAAGTTAGAAGCTGATTGGTTGGTGATATATATCTCACAATTTTATCTCACACCAAGCTTTGATACATATGCCCCCCAGTCTTGATTTATTACTGTTTTGTTGTCAATTCTAACGTCCTAAAAGTAAAACACAATGGAGTAGATTGGCACTATGTAAATAAATATTACTAAATGAAAAATAATATATTGCATAAAACACAATGAAATCTATTGGCACTAAATAAATAATCACTAGCCTAATCTAGTACAGTACAGAACATGTATAAATGTCTTGCAGGTTTACTAGAAACAGAAATGTTTTATGTACTGTACCTCGCAGATTTGTGGACAATACTAGTTATATCTAGGGGTGAGCGGGTTCGGATTTCGGAAATCCGAACCCCCCCGAGCCCCCCCGTTCCGAGGCCGATCCGAGTCAGGCACGACTTTTCCCGCCTGACTCGGATCTGAAATCGAGGCAAAACGTCATCATCCCGCCTTCCGGGTCTCGCGGGTTTTGGATCCTATATAAGGTACCCACGTCGGCGCCAATTTCTCACTCGGCTGTGGACAGTGAAGAGGGAGGGTGGGAGTTAGGGCTGGCTGGGCTGTGTAGTGTAGTGTAGTGTAGTGAGAGTAGTGTTGTGCTGTGCTGTGCTGTGCTGTGCTGCTGTTGTCCATAGGGGCTGTGTCCACTACTTCAAAGTCCATAGGGGCTGGCTGTTTTGTGCTGTGCTGCTGTTGTCAATAGGGGCTGTGTCCACTACTTCAAAGTCCATAGGGGCTGGCTGGACTGTGTTGTGCACTGTGCAGTCAGTTGTCCATAGGGGCTGTGTCCACTCCAAAGTCCTGTGCAGTGTCCCAGTCCTAAAGGGGTGCTGTAGTGTTGTCCAGGGGGTGCTCTGTCCGTCAGGGGTGCTCCCCCCAAGTGCTAAAAAAATAATATTTTTTCTGTGTTTGTGAATTGTGTGCGCAGTAGCCGCACGTGCATCAACAAAGTAGTGCCAAGCGTGCGCCTGTGTCATAAGTAAAGGGCCGGCTGGCTTGACCGTTAAAGGGTGCTGTAACCCCCAAAGTACACTCCAAACCAAATAAAAAAATATTTTCTGTGTTTGTGAATTGTGTGCGCAGTAGCCGCACGCGCATCAACAAAGTAGTGCCAAGCGTGCGCCTGTGTCATAAGCAAAGGGCCGGCTGGCTTGACCGTTAAAGGGTGCTGTAACCCCCAAAGTACACTCCGAACCAAATAAAAAAATATTTTCTGTGTTTGTGAATTGTGTGCGCAGTTGCCGCACGTGGATCAACAAAGTAGTGCCAAGCATGCGCCTGTGTCATAAGTAAAGGGCCGGCTGGCTTGACCGTTAAAGGGTGCTGTAACCCCCAAAGTACTCTCCAAACCAAATAAAAAAATATTTTCTGTGTTTGTGAATTGTGTGCGCAGTAGCCGCACGTGCATCAGCAAAGTAGTGCCAAGCGTGCGCCTGTGTCATAAGTAAAGGGCCGGCTGGCTTGACCGTTAAAGGGTGCTGTAACACCCAAAGTACACTCCGAACCAAATAAAAAAATGTTTTCTGTGTTTATGAATTGTGTGCGCAGTAGCAGCACGTGCATCAACAAAGTAGTGCCAAGCGTGCACCTGTGTCATAAGCAAAGGGCCGGCTGGCTTGACCGTTAAAGGGTGCTGTAACCCCCAAAGTACACTCCAAACCAAATAAAAAAATATTTTCTGTGTTTGTGAATTGTGTGCGCAGTAGCCGCACGTGCATCAACAAAGTAGTGCCAAGCGTGCGCCTGTGTCATAAGTAAAGGGCCAGCTGGCTTGACCGTTAAAGGGTGCTGTAACCCCCAAAGTACACTCCAAACCAAATAAAAAAATATTTTCTGTGTTTGTGAATTGTGTGCGCAGTAGCCGCACGTGCATCAACAAGGTAGTGCCAAGCGTGCGTCTGTGTCATAAGTAAAGGGCCAGCTGGCTTGACTGCTAAAGGGAGCTGTAACCCCCAAAGTACACTCCAAACCAAATAAAAATTTTTTTGCTGTGTTTGTGAATTGTGTGCGCAGTAGCAGCACGTGCATCAACAAAGGAGCAGCGCCAAGCGTGCGCCTGTGTCCCATAAGTAAGGAGCCAGCTGGCTCATTTCTTAAAGGGTAGTGTAACCCACAAAGTGAACTACTCTCCAGCAAAAATAAAAAAATATTTTCTGTATTTGTGTGCGCCTTAGCCGCACGTATATATCAAATCGATATAACATAAATGGAGGACCAAACTTTCTCCGATAAAAATAAAATAGAGAAAGATCAAGAACCACTTCCTCCTAGTGCTGAAGCTGCTGCCACTAGTCATGACATAGACGATAACATGCCATCAACGTCGTCTGCCAAGGCCGATGCCCAATGTCATAGTAGAGGGCACATACAATCCCAAATGGCAAAGTTCAGGAAAATGACCTTGAAAAAAACATTTAAATCATCTGAAGAGAAACGTAAACTTGCCAATATGCCATTTACGACACAGAGTGGCAAGGAATGGCTAAGGTCTTTCCCTATGTTCATGACTAGTGGTTCAGCTTCACATGACGATGGAAGCCCTCCTCCCACTACAAAAAATCAAAAGAGTTAAGCTGGCAAAAGCACAGCGAAGAACTGTGCGTTCTAAGAAGATATCACAAATCCCCAAGGAGAGTTCAAGTGTGGTGGTGGTTGCGATGCCTGACCTTCCCAGCACTGGACGGGAAGAGGTGGCTCTTTCCACCATTTGCACGCCCCCTGCAAGTGCTGAAAGGAGCACCCACAGTCCACTTGCTGATATGCAAATTGAAGATGTCACTGTTGAAGTACAACAGAATGAGGATACTGGTGTAGCTGGCGCTGAGGAGGAAGTTGGCGAGGAGGATTCTGATGGTGATGTGGTTTGTTTAAATCAGGCTCCGGGGAGACAGTTGTTGTCCGTGGGATGAAAAAGCCCATCATGGTCATGCCTGGGCAGAAGACCAAACATTCCACCTCTTTGTTCTGGCAATATTTCTATCCAAATCCGGACAACAACTGTCTTGCCATATGTACCATATGTAAAGGTGAAATAAGTAGGGGTAGGGATGTTAACCACCTAGGAACATCCTCCCTTATACGGCACCTGCAGCGCGTTCATAATAAGTTACTGTCAAGTTCAGAAACTTTGGCTAAGACCGTAAGCAGTCCAGGGACACCTAAATCCCGTTGTCCTGTTGTATCCAAGCGCCTGCAAACCACACCGTCAACTCCCTCCTCGTCAATTTCCTCCTTAGTCAGGATCGGAAGTAGTCCTGTAGGCCATGTCACTGGCATGACTGACTCTCCTATCCGGGATTCCTCTGGAGGATCCTGCATTGCTACGCCTCCTGCTGCTACTGCTGCTGTTGCTGCTGGTGGGAGTAGTTCCCAGAGAGGAAGTAGGAACACCACTACTTTTACTAAACAATTGACCCTCCAACAGTCCTTAGCGAGGAGGATGATTTACAACAGCAGTCATCCTGAAGCAAAACGTATAACTGAGGCCTTGACTGCTATGTTGGTGTTAGACGTGCGTCCGGTATCCGCCATTAGTGCAGTGGGATTTAGACAATTGATGGAGGTAGTGTGTCCCCGGTTCCAAATCCCGTCTAGATTCCACTTCACTAGGCAGGCGATACCGAGACTGTACAGAAACGTCAGGAAAAGTGTCCTCAGTGTCCTGAAAAATGCCGTTGTACCCAATGTCCACTTAACCACGGACATGTGGACAAGTGGAACAGGGCAGACTAAGGACTATATGACTGTGACAGCCCACTGGGTAGATGTATCACCTTACACAGCAACAGCAGCAGCGTCACCAGTAGCAGCATCTCAGAAACGCCAGCTTGTTCCAAGGCAGGCTACGCTGTGTATCACTGGTTTCATTAAGAGGCACACCGCTGACAACCTCTTAGAGAAACTGAGGGAAATCATTGCCCAGTGGCTTACCCCACTTAGACTCTCCTGGGGATTTGTGATATCTGACAACGCCACCAATATTGTGCGGGTATTACATCTGGGCAATTTCCAGCACGTACCATGTTTTGCTCACACAATAAACTTGGTGGTGCAAAATTTTCTGAAAAGCGACAGGGGCGTGCAGGAGACGCTTTGGGTTGCCCAAAAAATTTCTTCCCACTTTCGCCATTCAGCGACTGCGTGCCGAAGACTGGAGCACCAGCAAACACTCTTGAACCTGCCCCGCCATCACCTGAAGCAAGAGGTTGTGACGCGGTGGAACTCAACCCTCTATATGCTTCAGAGGATGGAGGATGGAGGAGCAGCAAAAGGCCATACAAGCCTATACATCCACCTATGACTTAGGCAAAGGAGGGGGTATGCACCTGATTCAAACGCAGTGGAGAATGATTTTCCATGTTGTGCAAGGTTCTCCAGCCCTTCGAACACGTGAAGTCAGTTCAGACACTGCCAGCTTGAGTCAGGTCATTCCCCTCATCAGGCTTTTGCAGAAGCAGCTGGAGAAAGTGAAGGAGGAGCTAAGACAGAGCGATTCCGCTCGGCATGTGGGACTTGTGGATGAAGCCCTTCATTCGCTTTGCCAGGATTCCAGGGTGGTCAGTCTGTTGAAATCAGACCACTACATTTTGGCCACCGTGCTTGATCCTAGGTTTAAAGCCTATGTGGTGTCTCTCTTTCCGGCTGACACAAGCCTGCAGAGGTGCAAAGACCTGCTGGTGAACACACTGTCAGCTGAAGCAGAACGTGACACGTCAACAGCTCCTTCTTCATTTTCTCCCGCAACTGGGGCTGCCAGGAAAAAACTTAGCTATCCTAAGCAACCCGCTGGCGGTGATGCAGGGCAGGCAGGACCAAGTTTGGACATCTGGTCCGGACTGAAGGACCTGGCAACAATTTCTGACATGTCTACTGTCACTACATATGATACTGTCACCATTGACAGAATGGTGGAGGATTACATCGGTGACAGCATCCAAGTAGGCATGTCAGACAGTCCATACCTGTACTGGCAGGAAAAAGAGGCAATTTGGAGGCCCCTGTACAAACTGGCTCTATTTTACCTGAGTTGCCCCCCCTCCAGTGTGTACTCCGAAAGAGTGTTTAGTGCAGCCGGGAACCTTGTCAGCGAAAGGCGTAGGAGGTTGCTTCCACAAAATGTGGAGAAGATGATGTTCATCAAAATGAATTATCAACTCTTCCAGGGAGACCAGCCTCCAGAACGTACAGAGGGACCTGTGGTGGTGGATTCCAGTGGGGATGAGTTAATACTCTGTGAGGATGAGGATGTACACACTGAAGAGGGTGAGGAATCGGTGGATGAGGAGGATGAGGATGACATCTTGCCTCCATAGAGCCAGTTTGTGCAGGGCCAGATTAATTGCCAGCTTGTTTTGTGGGGGCCCAAACGAACCAATCATTTCAGCCACAGTCGTGTGGCAGACCCTGGCGCTGAAATGACTGCTTTGTTAAAGTGTGCATGTCCTGTTTATACAACATAAGGGTGGGTGGGAGGGCCCAAGGACAATTCCATCTTGCACCTCTTTTTTTTCTTTGCATTATGTACAGTTTGGGGCCTAGTTTTTCAAACTGCCATCCTGTCTGCCACTGCAGTGTCACTCCTAGATCGGTCACGTGTTTATGCCGCCCACTCGTGTCGCTTAGCATAGTCATCCAACTATCGCGGTGCAACCTTTTGGATATAAAAACACTATTGTGAGGTGTTCAGAATAGACTGGAAATGAATGGAAATTAAGGTTATTGAGGTTAATAATAGCATAGGAGCAGAAAAACCCACAAATTCTGTGATTTTAGCTGTTTTTATGCTTTTTTAAAAAAAAATACAGATCCAAAACACAAAACCCAGAACCCAAAACACGGAAGGGTGGTTTTGGCAAAACTAATCCAGATCCAAAGCACTTAGAAAGATCCAGATCCAAAACCAAAACACAAAACAAGTGGCCGGTGCACACCCCTAGTTATATCACTGAAAGCATAAGTAGACATGCCATGTTTTACTATTTACTATTTTTGTTTAAATCAGCACCACTTCAAAAATGTAAAGGTCATTTATGAAAGTGCAAAAACGCAACTCTAACACCACAAATGTTATTTGTTCCTATTTTTGCACTAATGTGCCTGTTTTTCTGTAAAGCACACAGAAAAGGTGGAAACTTTTGCATGTTCTAATAATAGAAGCTGGATGGAACGTGACAGTTGCAGAGTAGAGAAGGGGGTATTTACAGTTAGACTTTGGGGGAAGGGTGGTGGTGGTGGTGGGGAACGGACCACAAATGGCCTTGTTCTTTCCTATACATCTTTGTAGCTGGCTTTTGCACTATCTAGGTTCACATTACATTAGGTAAGGGCATTCAACATGATATTATAGAGATGTGCGTGGACCCCCATGTTTAAATTTTGATTGTAATTCATCATCATCATAGGCAAACACAGGGGGATCCGGTTGCCTGGCTATCTCCCTCCCCAGCCCACACCATTACCACAATAAAAATAGTAATATAATAGAATTTTACTAGTGCATGTTCTTCTCAGCATCACAAAGAAAATAATCAGCACACCTGTAGCTTCTTTAACGGAATACATACAAGATGCCGGCGGTCATAAGACCAACAGCACCATCCCGATGCTCAGAATCCCAACAGGGGCTCGGTAAGTATCCTAACCCTCCCCCCTTCACCCCCTAACCCTCCCTTCCTGCATCCTAACTCTTCCTTCCCCCCACAGCCTAACCCAAACCCTCCCCATTAGTGCCTAAACCTAACCCTCCCCCCTTGGTGCCTAAACCTAACCCTCCCCCCTTAGTGCCTAACCCTTGCCCCTCCTTCCGGTGGGGCCTAAACCTAACCCCCCCTGCCCGCAACCTAACCCTAACCCTCCCCCCCAGCTTAAACCTAACCCCCTGGTGGTGCCTAAACCTAACTCACCTGCCCCACTATACTTACATTCCGGCATCGGCATCTCAAGTGATGTCTGGATTCCGGCGCCGGTATTCTGGCTGCGGGTCGGGATTCTGGTGCCGGGATTCTGACCACCGGCATCCCGACCACCTTCATCTTAACTGCATCCCCTTTTAACATGTGTCAGCCAGTAATAAATACACCTTTGCACCAACTAGGAGAACTGGAAAACATGCACTGTTAGTGGTGCACCGCTATAGACCATCAAAAGGGATATTTATTAATACTGTATAATAATACAATATCTAGTGCATAAGGAGACCAATATGTACATATATGTCCAGGGCAGTGCTAGGTTCTTCTGCTTCTCTCATTTTCCCAGACTTGCTCCCATGCTCTGGAATGGTGCCCACATCTGAAATAAAAACATTCATCTCAGGCAGGATGGCCCTACTGCCACATATAATGGCTTACTGTGATTGGTGGTCCTGTATACCATATGCTGGAATTATGACACACAATGCACTTTGTATGACACATATTAAAGCTGGATAGGTGCTAATTATGCCCTCTTCGTGGACAGGCCACACTCGCTGTAAAATCAAGCATTTGGAACCCCCCCTCTAGAAAGTCTATGTTTGCCACTGAACATGTTTTGTATTTTGTTGTGGATTCGGTGTCGGATACCTTTAAAACTCAATGAAAATCGATAAAAAATTTATAAAAATCGCTAAAAAAAAATCAATAAATCATGTGAATCATGCGATTTGGACTTGTTTATATATGCAAACCAAAACTTGAGTTCGGTTTTTAAATCTGAATTCCGAACAGACTGCAGAACCAAAACGAGACTCGGTTCAACTAGAAACCCCGAATTGAATCCGAACTAGGATGCGATTCGTCTCGGAAACCCCTAAGTTCTGGTGTGTTCGTATCTCAGGAAAACCGAACCACATATCTCTAATATTATATAAAGTAATATACCTGAAAAGAGAAGAGATTTTTTTTTTTTTTAAAGTGAGACACTACTTTAAAATTTAGTTTAATGCCATTGTTTAATATTAGAGAAAACTGAAACATTTTTATTTTAGTTTATTGCATCCTACAGTATATGAACATTTAAATGATTATATTTAGTTGTCCTTTAAAATGTATTTTATCTTAGCAGTAAGCACTTTGTCCCATAACTGTTTTCTTGAAATTATTCAACTAATTTAATTCATAAATGTCTCAATTAAGTTATTATATGCATATTAACTGCATATTAATACCAGCTTTAAAAATCAGTCACAAGTTGTATTTGGTAGGAAATATGTGACCTATTATAATTGGAAAAAGTCATTGCACAGTCGAACCTACCACCATGCTTTGGATGATTAATTATTTACAACATGGCTATTAGTAAATGTTTTCCATTTTAAATACTCATTAAAATTGACCCATAGTTATATCTACCTTACTGTTAAGTATTTCATAACATAGGTCAATTTTATGGTTCTTGGCAATGTTGCACTATTATTTACAGGAAGGATGTATTTACAAATACATTATCAAGGTGTACGTACACACATGTATATTACTGTATAATGTGTTAAGCTAAAGGATTAATTTTAACTTGGCTTTGAAGCTGCAGGAAATAGCCAGCATTTCAGTTGCTCAATACCAGCCTTACAGTTGCGAGTGTACTGACATACAAGTGTTTAAAACATGCCACATTAATTAATCTACGACTGAGCTTTTCATATGGGTAATATACACAAATATAATGAACAAAACATAAATATTTATACATTTATATGGTACAAGTGACATGAATATGTGTAAAAACTGCTGTAAAATATAATCTTATATTTGAGGAACAGCAATGTCACTCATTTTGAAAGTGTTCTGTGATGTAATGTACTCAAAGTGAAGGTTAAACACATAGGGAGGGATTTCAATTCAGCGCTAGTTTGTTAAACTCTCGGAATGAGTGCCTGGAGCTATTCAATTGTCTGCGCTATGTAAACTTACTTAAGCCGGGAGATGCTGTTTACAGCGACTAATGCCAGGGATTTAGTCATGGTAAACTGCATTTTCCGATATAAGTGCTGGGTGTGATGCTGTTACCGCACGCAATAACACCTCGACTCGCCCTGAGGTAGCAGTTAGCACAGATTTCTGCTCGCACCTCAGGAGGGTGAGATTGGAAATTCACTAGTCATGGGTTTACAGAGCAGGCAATTGAATAGCTTCGGGCACTCCCCAGGAGCTTAACAAACTTGCACTGAATTGAATTCCCCCCTGGCACACCGCATTCTAGGAAGTTGGTCTGTTCCAAATTTATAGATGTACTATAAAGAACTAGGCTTGGACTGGCCCAGCAATAGATCAGTTAATACGTTAGTGTGCCCTACTGCTTCAAAGCCCTGATCCTTTCTTTGAGGGGGTGGGGTTTGGTGGGTCATGATGGTGGGAGGTGATTGGGGGGGACTGCCGCCCAGCATGTTCTGACTGTGTTAGAACACAGAGGCATTGCTGGTTAACTGTTTAATTAGTGGCAACTGATTCCTACTCTGAAGAAACACCTGCCAGTGTCTGAGCTGTGGATGCACAAGTACTCCCTGGCCTCCCTGCATGAGTCACCAAGTCACCATCCCCTTCTCCCCTCTAGCCTGTCTGTCTATTTTGCTAATCCCTCATATCCTTTCCCAAGACCCTGCCCCCTCACCCCAAGTTCCTGTCCTTTCTTCTCCTGTAGCCTGCCTCTGTATATTACTTTCCTGTCACAGAGGAGCATTGCAGATACAGGACACTCTGGAACTCCAGGGAGACCAGACAGATCCTCCCACTGGACAGGAAAGTGCCAGTGGAGGTGTGAAAATGTTTTCATGTTATCTAGGGGGGTGGTATATTTATATATTGGGGATGGGTGTATTTGTTTCTTCTCTGCATTATATGGCAGGCATTGCGACACCCCCTATATTACATAGCTGCCACTGTGATGATCCCTGTATAATATGATGGTTACTGTGATGTTCCCTGTATAATATAGCGGGCATTGTAATGCTTTCTGCCACACTCCCCTCAGTAGACTGGCCACACCTCTCCAGCTTTGCACAACTTCACTTCAGTGGGACCCTACCATTGCATTCCCCCAGTGGACCCTTCATGCTTCAGTCTGACACTATGTAAACATATCTTAAAACAGTTTTTCTTAAACTTTTGTCTGCCATGATACACAGAGTGACATCCATGTACATGACACAAAATTTTAAAGATGTACACATAACTGTAAATGAACCTTATTGTACCCAAAGTGCACATTCCCAGCAGTTCTTTGCATATCAAATACCCTTTTTCCCCCTTTTTCTTTAACCAGAATAGTTTATTTACCTTAGGACTCCTTTCCTCTTAATCTGCCGTCCTACTGAGTCTGCAGCTGCCTCCTCCCAGCTCCTCTCTGATGTTGCAGGAAACTAAGGGGTGGATGGAAATTTGTATTGACAAGTCCGCGCAGTATACAGTGGAGCAGGGATGAGGATGAGGAGCAGAAAAGCACACTCTATTCCCCATTCTCTGCTGATTGGCCAGAGTACGTCATGGAGCAGGGAGGAAAGAGGGAAAGCACACTCTTCTAGTTGCTCTGCTGATTGGCCGGAGCACGTCCTGGAGCAGGGAGGAAAGAGGGAAAGCACACTCTTCTAATTGCTCTGCTGATTGGCCGGAGCACGTCCTGGAGCAGGGAGGAAAGAGGGAAAGCACACTCTTCTAGTTGCTCTGCTGATTGGCCGGAGCACGTCCTGGAGCAGGGAGGAAAGAGGGAAAGCACACTCTTCTAATTGCTCTGCTGATTGGCCGGAGCACGTCCTGGAGCAGGGAGGAAAGAGGGAAAGCACACTCTTCTAATTGCTCTGCTGATTGGCCGGAGCACGTCCTTGAGCAGGGAGGAAAGAGGGAAAGCACACTCTTCTAATTGCTCTGCTGATTGGCCGGAGCACGTCCTGGAGCAGGGAGGAAAGAGGGAAAGCACACTCTTCTAGTTGCTCTGCTGATTGGCCGGAGCACGTCCTGGAGCAGGGAGGAAAGAGGGAAAGCACACTCTTCTAATTGCTCTGCTGATTGGCCGGAGCACGTCCTGGAGCAGGGAGGAAAGAGGGAAAGCACACTCTTCTAATTGCTCTGCTGATTGGCCGGAGCACGTCCTGGAGCAGGGAGGAAAGAGGGAAAGAGGGAAAGCACACTCATGGAGCAGGGAGGAAAGAGGGAAAGCACACTCTTCTAGTTGCTCTGCTGATTGGCCGGAGCACGTCCTGGAGCAGGGAGGAAAGAGGGAAAGCACACTCTTCTAATTGCTCTGCTGATTGGCCGGAGCACGTCCTGGAGCAGGGAGGAAAGAGGGAAAGCACACTCTTCTAATTGCTCTGCTGATTGGCCGGAGCACGTCCTGGAGCAGGGAGGAAAGAGGGAAAGCACACTCTTCTAATTGCTCTGCTGATTGGCCGGAGCACGTCCTGGAGCAGGGAGGAAAGAGGGAAAGCACACTCTTCTAGTTGCTCTGCTGATTGGCCGGAGCACGTCCTGGAGCAGGGAGGAAAGAGGGAAAGCACACTCTTCTAATTGCTCTGCTGATTGGCCGGAGCACGTCCTGGAGCAGGGAGGAAAGAGGGAAAGCACACTCTTCTAGTTGCTCTGCTGATTGGCCGGAGCACGTCCTGGAGCAGGGAGGAAAGAGGGAAAGCACACTCTTCTAATTGCTCTGCTGATTGGCCGGAGCACGTCCTGGAGCAGGGAGGAAAGAGGGAAAGCACACTCTTCTAATTGCTCTGCTGATTGGCCGGAGCACGTCCTTGAGCAGGGAGGAAAGAGGGAAAGCACACTCTTCTAATTGCTCTGCTGATTGGCCGGAGCACGTCCTGGAGCAGGGAGGAAAGAGGGAAAGCACACTCTTCTAATTGCTCTGCTGATTGGCCGGAGCACGTCCTGGAGCAGGGAGGAAAGAGGGAAAGCACACTCTTCTAGTTGCTCTGCTGATTGGCCGGAGCATGTCCTGCAGGAACTGGGCAATTTTTATTTTGTAACCTCACTGTCATTGTGCATGACACACCAGGGAGTAACTAAGGTGTTGCAACACTCATTTTGAGAAGCACTACCTTAAAATATAAAATAAAGAGTTTAGTGGGCAGTTTTCAGAACGTACAATTACAATATTGCTTGTGTGTTTGCTATAGACGATGTGAGCTCACGAATGTTACCAATGTGTCCGCATACATCCAACCTCCTTGTATGTTAAACAGCCTTTTCCAGTCGTGCCATGCTGTGGTGTGACTCGGAAGCACTGAACGTCTGTTCGTGCAACTTTTTCCCTTCAAATATATCTTATTTGCACAGCGATGTGAATAGGACACACAAGTAGCTTCTGCTGATTAAAATTGTGCACACCTACATCTTTATATGCATTCAAAATGCTACGTTATAGTGTCACAGCCACTAACACTGTAACGTAGCATTTCACATGCCGATACACCCGCAGTTGCATACAATAGCCAATATTTTGATAGTTTTATCTATCAAATAGCCTTTACTGAAAATATATATTAGTATATTAGATCAAAACCGTGCGCAGGAAGTGAGGTCATCAATTGAGGGCCCATGTGACTTAGGCCCAGGCCTAACCTCACTATAAAAACCCTGCTTTGTCTCCTCACACACATCCCCTTGATGAAGTCCAGATAATAGGACGAAACACATTGGGACTGTGATACCCTGCCTTCAGGTACCTTTCTAAACATTACTGAGAGATAAGCTAAAATCCGATTTCCCATTTTTATAATTGAACATTTGCATATTAATTGCCTTTTTTCAATTTAGCTTTTTCTTCCATGTTTCACTGTCTTTATATTTTTGGTGCATTTTTATATATTTGGTTAATTGGTCATTTTTTATCTTGCTTAATTATAAATTGTATGTATACATTTATAACCTATCCAAAATGCTTTGATGTTTATTATTTACCCCCTGTGCACAAAGACACTTTTTTGTTGGATATATTATTCAGAGATGATTTGAGATGCTATATTAACAATTGCACTGAGTCACTTTCAAGGTTGAGACAGTGGTGTCATAAGTATTATACTGCACATTAGTACTTTAAATTTTTATTTGCACATAATGCATAGTTGCAATCAAAACATGTATACAACAATACAAAATTCACCTAACAGGTGCTCAGTCTCAACAACACCTCTATCATTTTGAAATTTAAGTGGCAGAATCCAACTGTCACTATACTATATAAAAGGGAATGCTACCAACCGAATATTCAATTTATCACTATTTAAGGAAAAATAGGGACTCAGTTGGTCATAATCACAGGTTCTCTAAAGTGAATTTATATTGGGTGCTATAAACATCTAATGTTATATATATACACACACACACACAAAATAAAGTGGCATAAGGCACACTTACCCCAGGCTCCTGTGGAAAACCGCCAGAGGGTGGTTAAAACAGCTGTGTTTTCATCAACACATTCACCTACCTTCTTGCTAAATGTGAGTGCTCGTTCGTGCTTTATCTTGAGGGATGGGGTTAGTGTGTTTATAGATGGATAGATAAATATATTGATAGATAGCTAGAGTTAAACACTGAAGTGCCAAAAGTTATGGGATAGATGCCTAGTATAATGTAGGACCCCCCTCTAGCCCAGCAAAATGCAGCAACAATTTCAGAAGTGGATGGAAGATCTCTGGAGAGATGTTGACCCATTCTCACAGCTCCCTGATATTTGTAGGTTCAGGATCTTGGGTTCGAATAGATGTTGGGTGAACGTGGTGGCCAAACCATTTGTTGGAATTCTCCAGAATGCTACTCAAACCGATTCTGGACAACTTTGGACTGATGACATGATGCATTATCCTGCTGGAATATTTCATAGTTTTGGGGTACATGAAGTTCATGAAGGGCTGCAAATGGTCATCAACCAATGCAATGTAGCAGTTACCCAATCCATGCCACATGAACATAGCCAACACCATTATGGAACCACCACCAGCCTGCACGGTGCCTTGTTGACAACTGGGGTCCATGGCCGCATGGAGTCTGCACCACCTGAGCCCTACCATCAGCCTGAAACAACTGAAACCATGACTCATCGAACCACGCCACATGTTGTCAGTCCTCCAGGGTCCAATTAGCAATGTCATGAGCCCATGTGAGGTGCTGTGTCAGGTGTCATAGTGTTAACAGGGGCAGTCTGGTGGGTCTTCTGCTCCCATATGCCATGGAAGCTAAAGAACGCAGTACTGACCTGCTGTATATGCTTCTGGTACTTCCTGCATTGACTGTGGATGTGATTTGAGCCAGTGTCGCTTGTTTGTTACCAAGGACAATTCTGGCTAGATGCAGCTGGTCATGATAATTAAGCCCTCCTGAACGGCCACTGCGCTGTCCAAGGGGGTGATAATGCCTTCCATGAGGTATTCATGGTACAAACATGACACTGTAGATTGAGGAATGTTGAATGCCTGCACAACTTCGGAAATGGAATGTTCCATCTGTTTTGTGCACCCACTATTATGCCCCGTTAGTACTCTGATAATTCACTTCATCTTGCCATGAACAGGCTAGCTGGTGTGCAAACTGACTCATGAGATGTTAGATTACAACTGATGTCGATCTGGGCATTTCCAAGATTTCACAGTATGGTGATGCCACCAACATTACCTTTACATACTACTATCCCATGACTTTTGGCACTTCAGTGTATATAGAAAGATATATATTGTGACAAAAACACTGAAGCATTTCAATGTCAAGGGGATATATATATATATGTCCCAGGTTTTTTAGTTTCTGCATGGTAGACAGAAGCTGATTAAGAGCCTTGATTGCCAGACCATCTGTGAGAGGCTGATAAAGGTGATGCCAGTCTTTGTAATCAGTCTCGCACTGCCTGGGAAACAGGTTAGAGGCCTGTTGAGAGACACTGATTACTGAATGTAAGTGCTGTGCTAAGGACTTCTGTTTTGTGGGAAGGACGTTACGTTCTTCCATCCTGAGCGTAGGAATCATTTTGTCTAGTTAGAACTGGACAGGCCAGGATTTACTTTTATGTTTTGTTTATTTTTGTGCTGCTTAATAAAAAATACCTTCTGGTACTAATACCAAGGCCCTGTACTGGTGTACTAATACTTGGCTGCTACATGACAAGTGCAAATTTTTACCCCAAGAGATTGCACCTTTACTCTCATCTTGCCACATCATAATCAACTGTATACACACAAAAACATTTTTTTTAGTAAAGATAAAATATTTCTTTAAAATCTCTTGAGTTGTTCCTTTATTGTAATATAGGTGTGCTAACAGTCTATAATTTGCATGTAGCAAATACAGGATTTAAGAGTAATAGAATAGAGTCTAAAAATTGAATAAATAGATATTATTATTCAGAGAAGTAGTTAAATGTAAGCTACTAGGTTTTTCAGGAATAATAGAGATAAGCACATCAATTTGTCAGATTCAAAATTTGCTACTGATTCCCCAAAACACCACCAAATAAATAATAACCACAGGACATTTATACCAGTGGTAGCCAAGCTACTCACTGCCTAAAATAATGTTGGGGTCTACTCTAGTAATAAACAAAGCAAAATGTAAACTACAATAAATATTTAGGTTTATACTTTAAATAGTGTAAATGCTTACATAGAAAGCATGTAAGTAAAATCCACAAGAGATGCTGCAAAAAAGGATATATATGGATATTAAACAATACGCATATTCACAAATAACCATAACCACTTGAATAATAATAACTTCCTAAGGAACCTACCTTATATCCAACAAAAGTATATGCTTTGAGATGGTTCTTGTAGGATGGCATCCAGCTCCAGAGGGAGTCCATGTCAGAGACAATAGGGCCAGGATCAGTGAGCGAGGGATCAGTCTCCAATGGCATGTCAGCAGAGAAAGAAGACCGTAAGGAGCTGTATTCTACATACCAAGCAGTCGCAATTGTGGAGAGTTGTGCGTAAGAACTGCAGGGGATTGCGGGAGTGGTGATGTCACAGCCTTGAGGAATTGTTGGAAGCGATGATGTTGCAACGTGTTGGCCACCTCTGATTCAGAACAACCACAGTACATGGAACTGTGAAAAAAGAGCTAATTTACAAACATAAACCCATGTCAAACATCTATAGCCTCATAAAATTCACATACAGACCCTCTTACACTTATCCTTCCTACATTGAACAAGAGGAAACCATATCTTACACCCTACGCAGTTTCCCCAAATGCGCTATCTATTAAAGTACAATAGATTTGCAGGTCGTCTTTTACTTTTTATTGTATAAATTGCTGCTATCTTCCGTGTGCTCTTCCCTTCATTTATTCAGTACAGGCATAAGCTGAAATCACACTTTTTCTGTACTTGTAAATATAAATTATTGCACACTGCAGTATTTGCGGTACTGATGTTCTAGGTGTAGATTTGACACACTTAGGGTTTCTGAATTTAGGTTTAACAAATGTCCTATTCAAAAGTTTAGATTACTAGATCAGTCAAACTTAAGCCTCACATGTGGCTTGATTTTTCCTTGAAAACTCAAAGCTTTAGGACAATATTTTAATCAGAAAGCTACATTTCCGAATCCAGATTCATATAGTATTCTAGAGCTCTATATCCTGATACATTGTAATTAAATTATGGGATTATACTACAATATATTATTTACTGTGTTCAACAACCAACAGGATTTAAGGAGTGCAATTTATAGACAAATAATATTACAAGGGTGTCAGGGAATTTTGCTTCATAAAACATGAAGCCATAGGTATACTATACTAATGATCTTACAATTGGTCAACCTTATTCATTAATTGAGATTTGGAATATAAAACCATTAATAGATGCACCATTTATAGATGTACATGCCAGCATGACCAGCGCTGTTACTGTATGTCAGATCTGAGAGAAACTCAGTATGAGATCTCCATCTGCCAACCCATAAAAGTTCTGAGATTTTTTTTCAGCTGTATCTGGGTGTATTAGTAAAGTACAATTAGTAAACAGTTGTTATAAATTGTATAATTGTACAAAGTTCAATAGGGTAGCATCTGGTAATAGTTTATTTAAATTTGGATGAATAGTTTTCAAAACAAGTTTTCAAGAGATGCTCTTTCTCATCAGGTCAGGCAGTGTTAAGAAGGAATTAATGCTGTCTCTGGGGCATCATTTTTCTCAGCCAGAATACACCATTAAAAACCGTAACATTTTGTTTCTAAAAGGACATTTCAAAAACATCCAAGGAAGCAAAACATTTGAAGTGAAAACTGAGATCTGAATAATGAGATTATTGCTGACCATGCTGACTTTCACTTTCATTTTTTTTATTTATCCACATCCTATTTTCCCAATAATTGTCCTTGTAACACTGCACCTAATTAGACATTCTTTGATGTCTACCAGAATCAATTGTGCCTCTTCCTACACATGAGTGTATCTACTTAGAAATATTTAATTACCTGTCTTTTTATGAAATGCTGCAGTATCCAACTTTGTCCAGAAACTTACTTCTGAAGGATATAACACTGTATCCAAATACTTATTAAATAATAGTGATAATAGCAAAACATTCTTTGGTTCCTTTGCTCCTTAGGATAGATAGATAGATAGATAGATAGATAGAAAGATAGATAGATAGATAGATAGATAGATAGATAGATAGATAGATAGATAGATGATATTACTGTATGACATGATTATGTTTACACGTTCACTACTTATTTATGTATTGAAGAGAGATTATCACATTTGTATTTGTTTTTCAATACATAATTCTAATCACATTTCTCAGAGCTACATCATTTCTTTATTTGAAATTAATTTGCTGCCAATTTCTGTTTTCCCTATAGTCCAAATTTCCATGGGACTGTCTGGTTATGGGGTACCTAATAGTGGTGAACTTAGCAGACTGGAGTATGGCCTCATTGGCAAACACCAGGGCTGTAACTAGAGGTGTGCGACCGTTGCGACCGCACAGAGTGCAGGTCTCTGTGGGCGGCTACCCCACGGCCCTTGCTTTTGGCTGGAGGGTGCCTGGAATGGCACCCTGCAGCCAGCACCGTTGGGGCAGTGCTGTCTGTAGCGTCCATTGGATGCACCCTGCCATAATTACAGCTGCCCGGAGCATCTTGAAGATGCTCTGGGCACTGCTGCAGCTTCAAGTGCCGGCAACCCCGCCCCCTTATGCGTGACATCATGATGTCACACAGAAAGGGGCGGGGCAGGCATGGGCTGCTCAGAGCCCTAGTTACGACTCTGGCAAACACCTTCAATTTTGGTGGGAATGGTTTGCTACAGGAGATACTTAGTGTGGAGTGCAGAAACATAAGTAAATGGAAAGTAAAAATAAGTAGATTACCAATAAATAAACAAATGAATAAATAAATAAATAAATAAATAAATAGGAAAGCTACCCTTTTGATTCCACCTATAAAATTATATATATTATGAAAACTAATAGAGTAATACCTCTCTCATGAGAGCTTACTTACAGTCTGAAAGGAAATAAGGGATTTCAGAAAAAAGGAACATGTGCATGTACTGAGCAATGTACCAGACTTTTGTTAAGGGTGTGGAGATGATCACAATCAAGTTCCTAGAAATGCTGGACAACCTGCCACACAGCTGGCTTGCCTGGACACAGACATCATGTACGTAGGCACCAAGGTAGTGAGAACATAAATTAGTATAGTTATTGTTATTGAGTGCAGGGAATCACACATGGCAGAGTATCTAGGGATTATACCAACATTCTCTAATTATTATTATTATATTGATGATGATGACATTTTATAAGTGATAGTCTACAAATAATAATGCTTATTACCAATAATGTAATATAAGTGTGTTCAAATTAGAGGGGAAGGTGGAACACATTTTGTTTTCCGAGCCTCTGTTAATTACAACTCCTGGCAGTCATGGAGGTTGAAGTGGAATGCAGACTACATTCCAAGCCTCGATTGAACACATTACCTGAAAGTCATGACGCAAGCCGTTTGAGCTTTTAATATACATGTGACCCATATTGTGCGCTCTGATTGGCACATGAATTGGGTAACTATGGAGTCAAATGAAGATATCATCACACGCTTTTTAAAAAGACTATGGGGCTCATGTAATAGGTTGCGAGCTGCAGCCACTGCGGGAACTCCTTCGAGTCTTCCGTATTTTTAAACTGACAATCATTTTAAAGGCAAACCCAGCTTGGTTTTGCCTTAAAAATAATTGCCGGTTTAAAAATACAGGTAGACTGACAGGAGTTCCTGCAGCAGTTGCAGCTCACGACCTATTACATAAACCCCTATATATAGAAAATATTTTAAGAGTTTATGTGGTGACAAGCGGTTTTTCAATCATTGGGACCCTTGGAAAGTGACAGAAAGGAGTTTTCACCCCAGACTCAATGGTCATATAAAACCTGTATCACTGACGATTTTATTACATAGTCAAATCTCAATTTATATAATCCACAAAAATTGTTAATAGTATTATCCCAATTATGTAAATACTAATATATTTTAATGCATATAATTATTAAAAGTAAAGTCAGTTTGACCATTTATTCACTTCTTCACTGGGAAACACCGTTACATGTCCAACAAATAATTTGTAGTTTACACCTTATGTTTCATAAATTGTACTAAGGTTCACTTGAAATAAATGGCAGCATATCAAAGAGATCAGATTCATACATTGCTGATGATTAGTATTCATAGATTGTTTAATTTCACTAGCTAACTACTTGATATGTAATGCAAAGATACTGTGCATTAAAAATCAAAAATATAATTTGTGATTTTTTGGGACTGTGTAATGTTACACAGGATAAACAATTAAGTTCAAGTGGGTTACTAATAGAAAGCTAAGCTAGTCCACAAAAAAATTGTAGCTACTGTACACTTATTATTTAAAAAGAACCATGTTAAAGAGGTAAAACTATACTAGTCACAAATTGAACAATTGTGTGTTGTAAATTGTATGATTTACTTAGAAAGTATTTTTCTTTTTAAATATCAAAGCCACTGTATATATAAATTTTAGAAATGGCAGGGCCACCTGAAGTAGACATTACCGCAAGCCCTTGGCAGTCAGCCCTACATCTCATAATTCCTAGTGTTTTGTAAAACAAACCCAATAAAAATAAATTTGTCAGGACTGAATGTGGCAGAATGCAGGAAACAGCAAAGTGATAAAGGAATTAGGTTTCAATACACTGTAGGAATTTATATAAAGGTCTTTGTTTTTGATTTGTCATATGTGTATGTGTGTGTTCAAATAGCGTGATACTGAAGACTGGGCATACAATGGCCAATTTATCTGTCTTTAGAATGGATTGCATTCCTCGTGATTTGGGTTATGATCTCTGGCCAGTAAATTGGTGCTGGGAATCAATTAGGAGTGATTCAGTTCCATATTCCTTTCTTCTAAAAGACCAGAAAAGATATTTTGTGTTAAAAATGTCACTTTGCACAGATGAAAATGAGCTTTGTACTGTATGTAAACTGTATGTGAGAGTATTATGTACATTTAATAATGTGTTCAGGATCTTGGATACATGTCATTGTTAAATTGTGTAATGCAAATTATGACTAAATATATTTCTCCAAAGTGATTTGCTTCAGTTTCTGTAAAATAAATAGTAAAAATTAAATAGCCTCAATAAACTACAGTAAATAGTATTTTTTTATTTTTTATGACTATCTTTAGTCATGAATAAAATGCAGTACCAGAGATAATCAAAACCTATTTTTAGTTTATTAAAAATTTAGTTTTTTTGTGGAATTAGGAACAAATTATAATTTCCAAAAATTCCTTTTACAATGTTTTCTAGAGAAAAATAATATTTAAAAGAGGTTAAACAGTACCATTAAGAAATTGAACAAATGTGTGTTGTAAATTGTATGATTTTCGTAGAAAGTAATTTTTTAAATGATCTTCCTTTTTTTTTTTCAAACCAGTAATAAAGTACAGGTTGAGTCTCCCATATCCAAAATGCTTAGGACCAGGGGTATTTTGGATAATGGAATATTCCGTATTTTGGAATATTTGCATATCATAATTAAATATTTTGGGAATGGGGCCCAAATATACACACAGAATGCATTTATGTGTTATATACCCATTATAAACACAGCCTGCAGGTAATTTTATTCAATATTTTCAATAATTTTGTTGCTCAAGCAAAGTTTGTGTACAGAAATGAAATTAATTTATGTTTCATATACACCTTATACACACAGCCTGAAGGAAATTTTATACAATATTTGTAATTATTTGTGCCTTAGACAAAGTTTGTGTACATTGAACCATCAAAAATTAAAGGTTTCATTATCTCAGTCATGTCAATATAATTCTGTATTTCGGAATATTTGGACATGGGAGATTCAACCTGTACTGTATTTTAGGATATTTTCCCTACATCAGAAAACATGCTGCACACAAAATTGTGGGAGATTAGCTAAATCTATGTGTTAATGTTGTTGCTACTGTACCTTATATAAATTGTGTATGTGTACATTTTATTTAAAATAGTCAAAAGTGGACATTTTTGTTTATTATTTCCACACTAGTTTTGAGGTTAACAACAGGTTACAAGAGAAACAAAGGAAATTCTGACTGTTAATGAGGAATGCATTAGCACTACTGTATAAAGTGTAGTTTAAGTTATCACAATAATTATAGATAATATGCAGTTTTCTTCACCTTATCTAGGAAATATAGAATTATGCACCTAAATAATGGGGGCAATGTGTATAAATTAATTTACAATGAATTTTCTGGGGTTGGGTGTTTCAGTCATACCAACGGAAAACCGTCACTACATGACCTGATATTTCCTCAGTCTATTACAGATACAGTATACTAGCGACTGAGGGCCTGATTCAGAGCCGCTCGTAAGCGGCCGCTCGTTCGCTCCAAGCGATGTTCACACAACTGCGCATGCATATGGGTTGTAATACGCATGCGCGAACCAGTCATTGCGGTCGGAAATTGTGTGCTCGCAAAATAGCGAATGCCTGCTAATTTGAGTGACAGAATGAGGCGTTTGTGGGTGGTAACAGGGGAAGGTGCTTGAAAACGGGGAGTGGAGATCCGAAACGCAGGCGTGCCAAATGGTCAAAATGGGCGTTTTATGGGTGTGCATAATTAACAAAGCAGCGTCATCGACCACATCACTTGGTTGTCTCTTAGCCTGAACTGTTCGCATGATTGCGGCAGGAAAATCCTACCACAAGCACTGCGAGCAGTTCAAACGCCTTTCGATGTACTCGATTAATCTAATAAATAGCGGAGATGACGTAGGATGCGAGCAGCCAGGGGGCGTAAAAAAAAAAATAGTGAGCGCATGTTTCGTTCGCTCGTTCAGACATAGAGGCGTCAACAGACCGCAAAGAGCGAGCGCTCTATTTAAATATCCGGCCCCTTTTTCTGAACGAGCGAGCGCAAATAGCGTCCGGCTCTGAATCAGGCCCAGAGTGCCTGATTCAGAGATGTACACAAACCTGATGGTTTGAGTACATCTCCGATGGTGGGAGTACTGCGCATGCGCATGACCCATTCTGCGCATGTGCATTAATACTGCCATGCAGCAGGAACCATATACAGGGTAAAACTGAGCGCGGGCATATTTATTTTCTGTTTTGTTTCTTATATCTATATACATCTACAAATCTATCTATCTATCTATCTATCTATCTATCTATCTATCTATCTATCTATCTATCTATCTATCTATCTATCTATCTATCTATCTATCTATCTACAGTATCTATAATAAGTCTGTGATGTTGATGACATGGACATTGGTGAGACATGATAGATAAGGAAGCCGCTGGGGTCCGTGACAGAAGAAGGTATCAGGAAGAGATCGCAGGTTAAGTGGAGCTGGTGGTGGGACAGAGGTGAAGCGAGAATGGAGGGGATAGTGGTGGGACAGTGGAATGAGGGGGAGCAGGGACAGAGGAGGGTGCAGAGGATTGGGATGGAAATAGGCGCAGACCCATCATAGGTTGGTTCCAAAATATGTTTATTTCATTTTAAAGTATAGGAATATTTGTCTCATACAGTATTAGCAAATAACATTCTATAATAACACTTTAACATTTCTAGTTGGCCTTTATATGTATTCACCTGGTTCTTTACGAAACATTTGCTTCATATGATATCTTATTATTAAAACACATATTTGTCTTACAGTAATGAGGTCTGATAATATTGTAATGCCATGCAAATGTGTTTCTATGTTACACTGTAAACTGCCCTCCTAATTTGTGTAACCACCCAACCATTCTATATGCAATGCATAGTTGCTAAAGGGACATGAAACAATTCCTTAAGTGAGAATTAATTTTCTAATGTTTGGCTGGTTAACAATGTTATTTGTATAACAGGATACATGTATATAACTTCTGTTTTACTGTATTTGTATTAGTAAAACATTATTGTATCCTAGTCAAAAGTATACAAGCAGTATAATACAGTATATGCCCAAGTTTCTGGTGAAACATCTCTTGCAAAGAAAGAAAAAACAGGTTTATTATGGTCAATGCCCAAATAACCATGAAATTCCATAGTAATCTTGTCGTTTAGCCTAAGTAACTTTCAGGGGATGAAAGGAGTGTCTGTGCTACAAATGATTCAAGAATTCCATGGATAATCAACTGGAACCATTGTACACATTTATTAGAACATGGCTTAACATTTATGGCTGTCTAACTAAAGAAAACAAACACATGTAAATAGAGATGTTTCTGCCATGAGATGAGAACTTAGTAAAAGACTTCAAATTCCCAAGGGCAACTGCTAGACAAAAGGAATGCATACAGTATTGCATTTTATTTATTTATGTATGTATTTATTTATTAAAAGTTATTTATATAACACCATATTCCGTTGCACGTTACAATTGGGAAGAAAATATTAATAAGACAAGGTATTTGTTCTGCCACAGACTGGGAATAAGCGCTTAGTCCCAGTCTGTGGCTGAACAAACACTATATCTTGATACTTTTTGACCGAGCAGCTTAAATACAATCACAGCGCAGTACAGTAATCCAATTTTTTCAAATTAATAAAACAAGACTGGATAATAACAACAGGCAGATGAAAAATAAAACAATTCTACTGTTGCCACTGATTTGTACCTAAACTGTAAACTGTTTTACATATCAACTGTTGAATATAGGTTAAAAGTGTATTTTATGTTTATTGGCCCAATTGCTTATGGTAGAAAAAAGTACAGAATAAAATAAATAAAATCTATTTAATTAAAAAAAAAAAAATCAGTGTTATGTGCTACAATACATGCTAAACTAGAATAAGCAGAAGTAATACTTTATGTATTTAACTTTAACATGATTATTCTAGCATAGATAAAATTTGGATGCTTTAGGCTATAGGTAAGTCTATAGATATTGTCAGGAGCTAGGAAGCTAAGATGTACAATTCATGGTTTGACAGTTTGTGCCTGCAGTACATGTGTTTTATGTAAAAAAACAAAAAAACCTGCAGTGTCTTGAAGACTAAGATTATGCATGAAAGACATGACTCATCCAGTGTGCATGCTATTTCAGTGAATACCTGGAACTCCCTTATCTTTGTTAAACACACATTATTTAGCAATATATTACACATTTTCTTAAAATTGGTCCCAATAGTCAGCACACAAGGCAGGTTTTCAGGATAGTCCGTTAAATCAACAATCCTATAAATCATTGTGGAAGACCATAAGTAGTACATTGGTAATTACATTTTCTCCTTGGTTTGTTTCTTCAGGCTGCTATTAATTATATATAGTTCTTCAGATTCTCCACTGTATTATGTGCCACTATTGCAACCACAGTCACATGGCACATGTTTTAGTGAGCAGAGTTAATTTGGAATGCCCCTCTGAGCTCTACTTTCACTACAACGACATACAGTACTCCCCCTCCTTCTCCCACATCTGCCTTTAAAATGCAGTAGTGGCGACTGGAGACATAATTATGTAATTTTAAGTGAATCACGTCATCAACAACCCAGACTTCCGACTATTATTATTCTTATGATTATTAGTGTGGATTTTTCCTATGGTATGCATTCTGTGAAAATAAAAAGGTATACAAAAAGAAAAGGAAAACAACATCAGGGTTTCACTTTGTGGTTTGTATAAACACTATTTGAAAAATAGGTGGGTATGCAATGTCCAAAGAGTTTGACATCATCACGTACTTACTCTAAATATATAAGTACATATACTGATATACTGTACTGTACATAAAGAAAATGTCACTTATCTAAAATGCCATAAGAGTATATGAATAATTGTGATATAATCCATTTATTTTTTTAATGCAATTTTTTTTGCCAACAGCAAAGTGGTTTGAAATAATTTCTTCACCCACTCTATAGTAATGGGACATTGTGAAAGGTGGTAAAAGGTGATACCTTCTGAGACAAAATTCAAAATTAGTAATTAAATTATTTTGCATGCTCACAATACTGTAATTGATTGACTCATTAAGGGGTCTATGGGTCTCATTCAGACCCGGTCGCAAGCGCTGAGCGCTCGCAACCGGGTCGATGTTAAGGCCCTGCGCATGCGCTGCGGCCGCACTGCGCGTGCGAAAGCCCCAGAGCGAGAGAGAAATTTTCTCGCTCTGGAGCTCACTACAAAAGGGGCGGCTGTCGATGTTGATCGACAGCTCGCTCCGTTTTGTAGGCGGGGCGGGGGGGGTGGCTACACTGCCCGATGAGGCCGACAGTTTAACGAGAAATATCGCAACGGACGGGCATGCTGGACAATCTGGCATGCCCGACCGAGCAATATTTAACCCTCGGTCGCCCCCCCACATGCTACAATTATTGGGGCGATCCGCCTATATCAGGCGGATCGCCCCGATAATTGTAGCGTGTATGGCCAGCATAAGCAATAAGGACTTGAAAGTAAACGTAAATAACTGTCACAAAGTCAAGGAAGGATAAAAAAAAGATATCTATACATAGATATTTTGTCATTTCAGCTTTCAGGAACATTATTAAGAAATGAAAAGGTACTGTTGATATAGAGGCATGACCTGTAGGACACCGAAACATCTTTAATATAACTGCTCGTAAACCGGTCACATACTGTATGCAAAGCAGAACCCACATATCATTGTGTATTGCAGACACCAGTGTAGCGGTCCACATGTCCACACTACAGGATTGCCTACACAACAAATGATCTGCATGGAAGAGTCTCCATAAGGAAACCTTATTTGTGACCTATTACAAAACTCTTTTGGAATGGATTTGACTCCGTATCAAAAAATCCTAGAAGCTAATTTTTCAGAGTCAGTGAATAAATTGAAGCTGATAGGAGCTTGGGTATTTTTTAAGACAATGACATTCTTAAAAATCCACCATGACGTACTTACAGGAATGACAGATTAAGGTTTTAGAATGACCTTACCAGTCCGCCGACCTGAACTTTACTGAAAATATGTGGGGGTATCTCAATCAGATTGCAAGCTCCTAGGAGCAGGGTCCTCCTCCTCACTGTCTCACAGCCTTCTTCTCTAGCACTTCTATGACAGCCTTCACCTTCCCAGCTGTATTGTGTATGGAGAATTGTGTTGCTAATTGTTACTTGTGCTATATTTATAAGTTGGTTACTGTATTGTAATGTAATGTTCTGTGTACCCTTTACTGTATGTACGGCGCTGCGGACCTCTTGTGGCGCCCTATAAATAAAATGTAATAATAATAATAATAATAATAATCATAATAATGTATTGAATGGTAGAAGATCAGAGAATATGTCTGAACTAGAAAAGTTCTGCCTGCAAGAAAATCCCAAAGAAAGGATAGAAGGATGGTTTAGCAGCTGTGACTTCTGCCATAGGACGTGTTACTGACAGACAGGGTGCCCAAACGTTTGCATATGCCACATTCACTGTTTCATATTTTCATATATTATATTTAGCAAAATAGTAATTGTACATTAAACTGTGCAATGCAAAAAGATATGTTTGTACACAGCAGATGTTATGTTCCTTTCCTGTCACTTAGAAATTCAATTAAACCTACAACTTGACCAGGGTTGCCCACAAGTTTGCATACGACTCTATGGAAAATAATTTATGAACAATAACTGTAATATATATTTGTAAGCATGTATTTGTGAACAAAGATAAGTTAATGCAAATCCATTTCTTTTGGCACAACTGATACCACTGTTAGTTGTGCCACTCTGTGTATGTGTTAGTTAGATAGCAAAAGAATGTCCATCACTGAATTTTCTTTCAGCATTCTAGGGCTTCCCTCCTATGGGAGCTGAAACACTGCAGAGTGTGCTCAGAGAAAGTGATTGTCTGGAACCTGCTGGATTATGCAGGAGGAGGAATGATGGTGAACTAGACTAGAGCTACAGTTAGAGGGAAACCCAAATGCATGTACAAATAATTGTTCAAATATCTCTTACGCTTTTCTGTTTCAGGAGAATACAACATGTCTTCTGACAGGGATACGATTAAACTAATGTTATTTATATGGGTAATACTTGTACTTTCCTGCTGGGGCTTTAGTTTACTCCCCCTCCTACCATTTGCTGGGCTCCTAATTCAACAGAAGTAGCTAAGGACCTGCTCCCATGGTCATGTACATGTCTCCCTGTGTTCTGGATTCCCCTTAAGCCTCATCTTACCTCTGGGGTAGATCTGATCCACCCTCTGGCCTGAAATTTTCAGTCAAGGCTGAGAATTCAACCTGCTCCACCTCCAACCATCCACTGTGCCACAAACAGATGCTCTGGCTCTGGTCCTCTAGCTCTCCTCCCATTGCTCTATCTGTACACTCCTGGCTGCCAATCTAGCTGTGGCTTAGCCATCCCAGATGCCCTCATCTAACCAAGCCATCACAACTTGTGATGCTCCTCTCTCCTCTGGCTACCTCAACAAGTCAACTCATGTCAACAGCACTCTTTTCTTGGGCCTACAATGTGTCTTCTTTCTTCCCTCCTCTCCAGCTGCTTTGCTGACCTCCTACTATACCCCTGTATTGTGCCTCCTGCTGTCTTCAGGCTTTCCAGCTGCATCTGCTCATTCTCGGCCTGGATTGCGACCCCCCCACCTATGGCCTCTGAACAGTCACCGCCTGGGCTGTGCCTGCCTACGACTGGACTGTTGCCGCATGGATGCTATTTCTTCAGTTACTACTGTGTTTGATTTTTTCTTGTCTTTCTGTAATGTACCACTTTTTTTGAATTGTTCTTGTCCAACCATACTGTTCATAGGTAGGATGAGAACTTATTTTGTGTAGGTTTCTTGTTTTTCATATGTCACTTTTGTATATTGCATTTTGTGTCCTGCTATTTTCAATTGTCCAATATATATATCTCTGAGTATTGGTCATCTCATTCACTGTAACCTATGTAGTGTGCCCAAGATTGATGCCTCATCTGCTACACTTGTGCATAGGATAAACAATCCCAGGATTTGATGATTCTGTGATTATTGGTTATTTATTTCTTACCCTTTGTATTTTTAAGTTCCCCAGTGTGCATGAAATCTCCAAGTATTGCTTATCTCTCCCACTGTGAACAAAGACAGCCCAAGACTGCAGCTCCAGGAGGAGCCGCGCCCTGGGCAAAACCAGAATGTGTTGCCTCTTAACCTCGCATGCGGCATAGCCATGCTCACCAGAAAGGGGGCATGGCCTAATTATCATAGGGCACACCCCCTAACTGATGTTATTTGGGACTGGGCCCATATGGCACGCCTTCCATTTAACGTCAGGCTGGGGGCGAGCGCAGCACACCATCTGTAGCTGGGCTGCCCCCAGCCCTCTCCCTGTGCATGGCATCCATTTAGCTTCTCCGGCACTGCCAGAAAAATCGACTGTCCCACAGAAATTTGGATGATTGGGAGGGGTGCACCCTCTGTGGGTTGGCGCCCCTGTTCAACCGCATTGGTCAAATGTCCCAAGAGATGACCCTGTTGCCAAGTATTTTAATGGGTGGGACATGGCCAGATTAAGACCTTAAGAAACCCTAAGCACTTAAAAGATTTTGGTGCCCCATATAAATTTTATCCCCGTAAGAAAAGTTATCTCCAAGATTCTCACCAAGACTTTTAAAAACCTCCAAATTTGGAAAACACCCCCCATCTGGCAACACTGTACTGAGTGCTGCTGCACACTCTCAGTGGACGACTAAATGAGATAGTCGACATGACCAAGACAGGAACAATCACATGAGCCTCGATGGACCATGTGTCAATTTACTAGTTACCAGATTCTCATTGTGTTGTATTTCCAATATAGCAAAACCAAAGACTATAACCCAAAAGTATTCTAAATCCAGTGAGCATAAACAAAACCTATATTTTAGACAACAATGATGTTCTCGGTGGAACGAGATAAGATTCTTTGGATACAAAGACGTTAATCAAGCCATACAAATAAATATCAGTTAAAAGACATTTATTACAAAGTAAAAGAAAAAGTAAATTATGAACACTTAACTTGCTTGTCAGGTCATCTACTCAGAACATAAATGGATTCCTTCCCAGGAGCCCCTCCAACACTTTGGAGCTGGATCTCATACATTGAGCAATAGGCTGATTGTATGCTGATAAATGACAGCTTATTTAGGGAAAAAACTCATACATAAGCATTTTAACAAGTATAAAGGTCATGTTTGGAAATATACATAAATATTAATAGACAGTAGGAGGCACTGTTGCCTCAATTATGAATGTTGGCAATCTCAACAAAACCTGTGTTTATGGTATATGTACTCTGATAAGATGAAGGTAAAACCATGTTGACTCAGGATTAGGTATAGAAAAGGGTCCTGGACTGCACACCCTGAATATGTATAATGGGAGGTGCTAACTGTTGAGACTATTAATGCAGGCACAGAAAATGACAAATCACAAGTGCACAACTCCAAATTACTAATTATATACAAACACATTATGCAATAAAATATTGCAATAAATAGAGATTTTTTAGCATAATCATGGCCAAGGTTATGAGCCTATTCACCATATCCAGGTAACCTCTGTAGGGTAGGTCCCTAACATACTAGGGTTGAAATCCAGAGTGCAGGACACCCCCAAACCAGCTCAGCCGAGCCACCCCAGGGCATCGCTGTAATGAGAAAGGTGAAGTGTAAAGTAAGATAGATAAGAGCAGCTATGGCTGCATATATAGGATGGAGAGGTGAAAATACAAATCTAATAAAAGACAGTAAAAGTGTTAAACTGTGCAAAAAAGGAAAAATGTGTTATAATGGATTTGCCTCAATTATGAATGTTGACAATCTCAACAACAACTGTATTTATGGTGTATGTACTCAGATAAGATGAAGGTAAGACCATGTTGACTCAGGATTAAGTATAGAAAAGGGTCCTGGAGTGCACACCCTGAATATATATAATGGGAGGTGCTACCTGTTGAGACTATTAATTCAGGCACAGAAAATTACAAATCACAAGTGCACAACTCCAAATTACTAATTATGTACAAACATTATGCAATAAAATTTTGCAATAAATAGAGGTTTTTTTTAGCATAATCATGGCCAAGGTTATGGGCCTACCCACCATATCCAGGTAACCTCTGTAGGGTAGGTCCCTAACATACTAGGGTTGAAATCCAGAGCACAGGACACCCCCAAACCAGCTCAGCCAAGCCACCCCAGGGCATCACTCTAATGAGAAAGGTGAAGTGTAAAGTAAGATAGATAAGAGCAGCTATGGCTGCATATATAGAGGAGAGGTGAAAATACAAATATAATAAACAGGAAAAGTGTTAAAATGTGCAAAAAAGGAAAAATGTGTTATAATGGATTAAGTATGTCTGATCACAGAGAACTTTGTCCTTTTCTTATGTTCTTCTGTCAAAAACACCTTATACAATGTCTGACCATTATCTATTGCCTGATACATTTATAAAATCACTACACACAATATGGCTTTCAGCAACCAATTTCTGCACTCCCATTACAAATGACATAAGAGTTCCACAGACCACAACAGCAACATTGCCATTAATGGTTCCAGTGAAAAAAAAGTAAATTTTCTGGATGAATAGTTATTTTTGACATCAAATAGTATAGTATCTGTGGTAGATCTATTGATATCTACAACCAAATAAATAGATACTCTAAGCTGAGTTTGCATTTTTTATAAAAATCACAGTATATTTGGTGGTTTAGAAAAACAAATAAAATTTATATGATTTATTATATTCTGTCATTTAAGAAATATGTTTTATGTCTAGACAAACTTAGTATGAAATGCTTTAAGGTTACAGTTGTGTTTCTCACCCAGAAACTGAAAAGGCCCCATGTATTACATACACAACAATGACAATTACGGACATGCATTTATTAAGTAACCTTTGTTTTCTATTTTACTCTGCCAAAGTCCTGTGCCAAGCCTTGTACGATTATTGCTTTGTTTCACTTTGTTTGCCCACATCACCCTTAGTGACACACAATCAAAGTCTATGAAACTTAAATGTTTCACATTTCATTTCATCATCCAGATAAAATTAGAAAGCACAGATTGCATAGCAAGTATATAAATCATTTACAACGTTCCCATCCCACAAGACAAACCATCTCTTTGTTCCATGGTTGCTATAACAAAAAAAAGGAGATTGAAGACATTCACTTTCTGCACATGGATGGATTCTTAAGTAACTAAGAAATAGGATGTAAATTTAAGCTCTCTAATCAGAGATTTTGTTCAAATCTTGATTTTATTAAAGAGATAAAAAAGAAAAGAAAGCAAAATAGGAAGACTGTCTTCCTAGTAATCTTATTTAAGGGGTCATGTCTATGATAATCTTTCAGATGCATGAATTGAACGGCTCTGTATTATATTGCTTTTTAAATTATTGTTTTTAGGTCTATTTTGCAGTATTTTATTGAAAACTGAGAGTATTGACCTTGTAAATGTTAACTACTCCTGGTAATACACACAAATTTAAGCTAAAACATATAATTTAAAGCAGATCAGATCCAGCATGTAATAATATTCTGTAATACTACATTTAATAATAGTCAGAGGCGCCAAGAAAGGGGGGATCAGGTACTAATTATACAGGCCTGGACTTGATGGTGGGGCCCAGCAGGGGTCCGGGTTGGCTGCCTACCCACCCCCCCTCCCTCCCATACTGGGCAGCTGCCTGCATCTCCTCAGCCCAACACACACTGCTGTGTGCTGGGCTGAGATAGGTCCAGGGAGGCTGTTGACGCTGATCAGCAGCAGCAGTCCTATGGCTGTGTGGAGTAGGAGCGAACACACTGATGGGCTCCTCCCCTCCCCCTGGATTTGCCCCTGGCTGAGGATACTATTTTTTCTACTATTTATTTGTTAGGAGGCGTGCCCACACTTCCTTACATTAGATCACACCCCCCGAATGTATCCAGTCCTGACACAACTCTCTACAGTCCTGATAATAGTAAATAATAATAATTTTAATCTATTTTTATTTTTTCTTCTAAGCTTTTAGACATATTGCTACGTACATTAATTATTGTCAAGATGGTTCAATTAGAAGCTCTGCTGCAGTAGGTCATATTTTTGCACCCTGGGTGGCCTCCACCGGCACACAACCTGTTCTCAGCACCTCACAAGCTAGAAAAGGGTGCCACTTGGGCAGCAATGGTGACACGCTTCTGGCATCGAGCCCTGGCCAGCTGCAACGGATGCACATGCCTCCTTATGGCCCTGGCAAGAGTGAGTAGATACAACAGTGGATACAATTTGTAATTGTACACTTCACACAGTCATGGTTCAACACTCTATGTGCCAATTTTTTTAAAATAATTTTCCCCCAAATTCTTTAATACTCTCCATCTTAGATGAATTCCTTTGTAGGCCTCAGTGGCACACATACATTTACTATATCTCCACTATTCCATTTGATAGGCCCATGGTGGACAGAGAGATGAGGTCATGGATCTCTATGTAGAATTTTATGGAAAGAGCTCTTCCAAATAGGGAATAGGATTGCCATGGTAAACTGTCATGAAATTCAGTAGTAATTTGGTTGTTTACAATGGTAATAATTTTTTGTAAGGTCATGTTAATTGGCTATTAATAAAACATTTGATGCAAAACTGATGGGGCAAATTAATGCATGTGTGCCATGTACGTATGTGTGTACGTATGAATGTATGTATGTCATGTATGTATGAATGCATGTCTGCCATCCATGGAGAAGATACATGTTTATGATGTATTTACCACCATATCTACATAAAGTTTTTAAAAGAATTACTAACTTGGTCCAATCTGATCTAGAAAAACCTCTGCTAAAAATATCCTGGCAACTTTGACCAGAGCAATAGAAGACCCCAACATAAATAGATGGGACCCTTACCATTAGTAACTATTTACATTTATAGGCATATTTATCACAATGTGCTAAATATTTTTGCGTAAATTCGAATATAATAAATATGAATATTTTCACACACATTTACTATTCTGCTTTTGCCAGGAGATGAGCTTCGATTAGAGCCCATCCTGGCAAAGAGCTGGAAGCAGTTTGATTGCAGAAAGTGATCACACTGCTTCCCAGTGGGTCTTCATCTCACACTGTTGGCCAGCACTGGTGTCTTCCAGTGATCTGGAGAATTTTCAAAATAATATCCCATGGACTGCTATAAGAAAATGGCATCTGTAGATGGCATTACCTATTGTAGCCATGCTCCGGAATGCTTGGTAAATTCGACTGCATTGCAGCCTACAAAAAGCCCATGGGGGCTGCATTTGCAGTCGAAAATGGAGGAACTATGGCAGATATCAAAGATATCTGCAGCGATCCTTTCATGGTACATCCAGGGGATATTTGTGAGTAGCCCATAGCCATTTTCAGGAGATATCCTGCAAATATTTAATGATAAATAGGCCCCTTAATCTGAGATCTCTGATACTCTGACATTTGTGGAGGTGGTATAAATGACATCAACTTTATACAACCTCATAATAAGAGTTTATTGACAGATAAGATCTTGCTACTCCTTATCTGAGAGGAACAAGGGCAAAGTTCTTCTTAGTTATAATGTAGTACGTGTCAATTCCCCATATGCTTTGGTTAAGCAGGGCTCTACTATTTTACTTGCCTATGATTTAATGCCTATTATCTCCCAAGGCTAATCGTAGCCATTATAGGACAGTATTCTGTCATCACTGGTTCAAACACATATTTCCTGTAAGTCAAAGGGAAAGTAAAATTAGTATTCTCTATGTTCAAATAGGCACAATAATGAAACCCACAAAGTTATTTTTACAGCATAATGTCTATAGGAGACTTACATTGACATATCTCATGGCTAACATTGACCTTTTAACACTGCACAGTTGGTTAGCCATCACATAGGAATAATAAATATACTGTACTGCAATATATCGGTATATCTCAAACTAATGAAAACTATTGTCTTACGTAAAATGTAAAAAAAAAACACGTGTAGTATTATTCTGGTCATAGAAATTCATCTTTAAAAACATGTTTTTTAAGTGCTTTTGAAATGTAGTTCTACATAAATATAATATTTACTAACCTAGTACATATACAGTATATCATCAGTTTCAGAATAATAAAATATTTTTTTTACAGTAATAAGTCATCAGAATTATTCATTTAACACCTCTTTGGAAATAGGATTTAAAGTACTTTATATATTTTGCAGAGGGTGAAGCAGCCATCTTAGACACGCAAAGTATTCAATCATTAATATTAGTCCCTTCCCCATTGGAGCTTGCAGTCTAAATTTCCTAAAGCACAAACACACACACGGTTCCATTGTTGCCATCTATGAATCAAGCAGTATAGTTTGGGGATTTTGTGAGAAGAAACCCATGGAAACACGAGGGGTACATACATATTACACACATATAAGGCCTTGGTGGGTATCGGAACCGAGACCCCAGCACTGCAATATGCACTTACAATGAAATTTAGAAAGAAATAAAAATATTCACAGGCCAATCAGGACTGCAGAGAGGCATTAAGGCAAGGACAGGCAATTGAAATGTGTTGCCAGGCGCCATACAAAAATCAGTCAATTAAAAAATAATCAGGAGAAAAGTGGATGCAAAAAGGAAAAAAAATCACAATCAAATAGAAATTAATTTTATCGTAAATAGTCATAAATGATAATATAAAAAAACTGGTGGAAACCAAAAGACAACGATCAATAATAAACGTGTAATAGCCTTTCCCCTGTTGTCAGCCACAAGGATACAAAAAAATTGTTAAATCGCCACCAATCCCGGCTCCCCCTTGGTAGATAAAGTGGCAGACATACAGACAGATAGATATGGGATAGAGTATATATATATATATATATATATATATTAGGGGTGAGCGGGTTCGGATTTCTGAAATCCAACCCCCCCCGAGCCCCCCCGATCCGAGGCCGATTCGAGTCAGGCTCGACTTTTCCCGCCTGACTCGGATCTGAAATCGAGGCAAAACGTCATCATCCCGCCTTCCGGGTCTCACTGGTTTTGGATCCTATATAAGGTTCCCGCATCGGCGCCATTTTCTCACTCGGCTGTGGACAGTGAAGAGGGAGGGTGGGAGTTAGGGCTGGCTGGGCTGTGTAGTGTAGTGTAGTTTTGTTGTGTAGTGTAGTGCAGTGTAATGTTGTGCTGTGCTGTGCTGCGCTGTGCTGCTGTTGTCCATAGGGGCTGTGTCCACTACTTCAAAGTCCATAGGGGCTGGCTGGACTGTGTTGTGCAGTCAGTTGTCCATAGGGGCTGTGTCCACTCCAAAGTCCTGTGCAGTATCCCAGTTCTAAAGGGGTGCTGTAGTGTTGTCCAGGGGGTGCTCTGTCCGTCAGGGGTGCTCCCCCCAAGTGCTAAAAAAAAAATATTTTTTCTGTGTTTGTGAATTGTGTGCACTGTGGCTGCACGTGAATCAACAAAGGAGCAGCGCCAAGCGTGCGCCTGTTTCCCATAAGTAAAAGGCCGGCTGGCTTGTCTGTTAAAGGGTGCTGTAACCCCCAAAAGGCATTCCAAACAAAATTAAAAAATAAATTTTTTTGTGTTTGTGAATTGTGTGCGCAGTAGCCGCACGTGCATCAACAAAGTAGTGCCAAGCGTGCACCTGTGTCCCATAAGTAAAAGGCCGGCTGGCTAGTCCGTTAAAGGGTGCTGTAACCCCCAAAAGGCATTCCAAACAAAATTAAAAAATAAATTTTTTTGTGATGGGTGAATTGTGTGCGCAGTAGCCGCACGTGCATCAACAAAGTAGTGCCAAGCGTGCGCCTGTGTCCCATAAATAAAGGGCCGGCTGGATTGACAGCTAAAGGGTGCTGTAACCCCCAAAGGGCACTCCAAACAAAATAATTTTTTTTTTTCTGTGTTTGTGAATTGTGTGCACTGTGGCTGCACGTGCATCAACGAAGGAGCAGCGCCAAGCGTGCGCCTGTGTCCCATAAGTAAAAGGCCATCTGGCTTGTCCGTTAAAGGGTGCTGTAAACCCCAAAGGGCACTCCAAACAAAATAAAAAAATATATTTTTTTGTGTTTGTGAATTGTGTGTGCAGTAGCCGCATGTGCATCAACAAAGTAGTGCCAAGCGTGCGCCTGTGTCATAAGTAAAGGGCCGGCTGGATTGACCGCTAAAGGGTGCTGTAACCCCCAAAGGGCATTCCAAACAAAATAAAAAAATATTTTCTGTGTTTGTGAATTGTGTGCACTGTAGCTGCACGTGCATCAAAAAAGGAGCAGCGCCAAGCATGCGCCTGTGTCCCATAAGTAAAGAGCCGGCTGGCTCATTTCTTAAAGGGTGGTGTAACCCACAAAGTGCACTACTCTCCAGCAAAAATAAAAAAATATTTTCTGTGTTTGTGTGCACCTTAGCCGCACGTATATATATCAATATAACATAAATGGAGAACCAAACTTTCTCCGATAAAAATAAAATAGGGAAAGATCAAGAACCACTTCCTCCTAGTGCTGTTGCTGCTGCTGGGAGTTGTTCATCATCCCAGAGAGGAAGTAGGAACACCACTACTTTTACTAAACAATTGACCCTCCAACAGTCCCTAGCAAGGAGGATGAAGTACGACAGCAGTCATCCTGAAGCAAAATGTATAACTGAGGCCTTGACTGCTATGTTGGTGTTAGACGTGCGTCCGGTATCCGCCATTAGTGCAGTGGGACTTAGACAATTGATGGAGGTAGTGTGTCCCCGGTTCCAAATCCTGTCTAGATTCCACCTGCATCCTCAAAGCAGCAGCGACAAGCGTGCGTCTGTCTGTTAAAGGGTGATGTAACCCTCAAAGTGCGCTCCACAAACAATAAAAAAATTCTTCTTTTTTTTTCTCTTTGTGAAATGTGTGGGCTGTAGCCGCACATGCATCCTTAAAGCAGCAGCTACAAGCGTGCGTCTGTCTGTTAAAGGGTGGTGTAACCCTCAAAGTGTGCTCCACAAACAATAAAAAAAATTCTTCTTTTTTTTCCTGTCTTTGTGAATTGTGTGGGCTGTAGCCACACTTGCATCCTGAAAGCAGCAGCGACAAGCGTGCGTCTGTCTGTTAAAGGGTGGTGTAACCCTCAAAGTGCTCCAAAAAATAAAAAATTTTTTTTTTATGTGTTTGTGACTTGTGTGCGATGTAGCCGCATGTGCACCAACACAGTAGCTGCGCCAAGCGTGCACCTGTGTCATAAGTCAAGGGCCGGTTTGGACATCTGGTCCAGACTGAAGGACGTGCCAACAATTTCTGACAAGTCTACTGTCACTGCATATGATACTGTCCTCAAAGCAGCAGCGATAAGAGTGCGTCTGTCTGTTAAAGGGTGGTGTAACCCTCAAAGTGCGCTCCACAAACAATAAAAAAATTCTTCTTTTTTTTTCTGTCTTTGTGAAATGTGTGGGCTGTAGCCGCACCTGCATCCTTAAAGCAGCAGCGACAAGCGTGTGTCTGTCTGTTAAAGGGTGGTGTAACCCTCAATGTGCGCTCCACAAACAGTAAAAAAATTCTTCTTTTTTTTCCTGTCTTTGTGAATTGTGTGGGCTGTAGCCGCACCTGCATCCTCAAAGCAGCAGCAACAAGCGTGCGTCTGTCTGTTAAAGGATTACATCGGTGACAGCATCCAAGTAGGCATGTCAGACAGTCCGTACATGTACTGGCAGGAAAAAGAGGCAATCTGGAGGCCCGTGTACAAACTGGCTCAATTTTACCTGAGTTGCCCCCCTCCAGTGTGCATTCCGAAAGAGTGTTTAGTGCAGCTGGGAACCTTGTCAGCAAAAGGCGTAGGAGGTTGCTTCCACAAAATGTGGAGAAGATGATGTTCATAAAAATGAATTATCAACTTTTCCAGGGAGACCAGCCTCCAGAATGTACAGAGGGACCTGTGGTGGTGGATTCCAGTGGGGACGAATTAATACTCTGTGAGGATGAGGATGTACACAACACTGAAGAGGGTGAGGAATCGGTGGATGAGGAGGATGAGGACGACATCTTGCCTCCGTAGAGCCAGTTTGTGCAGGGACAGATTAATTGCCAGCTTGTTTTGTGGGGGCCCAAACGAACCAATCATTTCAGCCACAGTCGTGTGGCAGACCCTGGTGCTGAAATGATTGGTTTGTTAAAGTGTGCATGTCCTGTTTATACAACATAAGGGTGGGTGGGAGGGCCCAAGGACAATTCCATCTTGCACCTCTTTTTTTTCTTTGCATTATGTACTGTTTGGGGCCTAGTTTTTCAAACTGCCATCCTGTCTGCCACTGCAGTGTCACTCCTAGATGGGCCACGTGTTTGTGCCGCCCACTCGTGTCGCTTAGCATAGTCATCCATCTACCTCGGTGCAACCAATTGGACATAAAAACACTATTGTGAGGTGTTCAGAATAAACTGGAAATGAGTGGAAATTATAGTTTTTGAGGTTAATAATAGCATAGGAGCAGAAAAATCAACACATTCTGTGATTTTAGCTGTTTTTATGCTTTTTAAAAAAAAAATACAGATCCAAAACACAAAACCTAGAACCCAAAACACGAAGAAAGATCCAGATCCTAAACCAAAACACAAAACACGAAAAGTGGCCGGTGCACACCCCTAATATATATATATATATACAGTATATCGGTTGTGCCCTTATACTAAGGCTGAAACAAAAAAAAACTGAATTCTCAGATAGATAATTCCTGAGACTGGGGCATGGTGTTTAAGGAGCTACACCTCAAAAGGTCTTGGACATACCGAGCTGACGGGTAGAACTGTTGCTCGGTGCTGCATACCAAATTTCAGGGCAAAAAATAAAAAGTAATGATTCGGGAGTACTCTAAAGTTAAGGAACATGCACAAGCTCAGATCTAAATGCACAATTTGATTAAAGATAGATTGGATGATAACGATATCGTTCATATCATTGTTCTAATCGTGCATTTTTGGGCCCCCTCCAACGACCAAACGACCATTGATGCACGGGCACAAATGGTCGTTAACGATAATGACCATCGCCTCTTCATGCTGGTCAACTTGGTCGATATCGACCAGGTTAACCAGGTTACTATAGGGTTGATCACGGGTCGTTATAGTTGTTTGGGGGTTGGTGCTCTGCTGGATGATCAAACAATGATATCTTTATCGATGTCTGATCAGAACGTGTGTATGCACCAGTAGTAGTCTATGGGGGATTTTTGGAAGGCATAATTGGGGTAGAGGGCAAATTTAGAAGCGGGGTTTGTTTTATTAGGTAGCTCTTGTTCCAGTGTAGGGCCTTTTGGGTAATTGAGAAAGTTACAGTTTTTAAACTAATACCTCACAAATGCCCCATTATATAGATAGGGAGCTTCAAAATGTTGCGTAGCCTCCATTGTTGGCTTTCTGCAGGGGGTGTACTGTGGCCTCACCTTGGTGCACAAAGATGACTGTCCTTTCTGGGTGTTAGCAGGGTGGGACCCGGGGAATGTAGCGGGCATTAGCGGCTGCTGAGACCTGGCTTAGGTGCAGGCAATAGCGGTGGTGCAGGAGTTAGCGGCAGGACCTGGCGGCAGTGCAGGAAGCGCCATTCTGGAGAGTTTGGCAGCAATGCCTATTTAAAAAATGGTGTCTCAGCGCCATTTTTGAAATTAAAATATTGGCTCGGTGAGCCAATCACATCATCGCAGAATTCTACAATGGTGCCTATTTAAAAAATGGTGCCTCAGCACCATTTTCTAAATCCAAAGACGGTTGCTGTGAGCCAATCACGGCTGTCGACATCAGCACCCCGCCCCCTCGGCTGGCTTATCTAAGCCAGCGCGATGCAGCGGCATGGCAGTCCGATGGCGGGGAGGGAGCGTGAAGAGCTCCTGAAAGAAGGAAGACTCCGGGAGTCCTAGTGGGTGGCAACCATGCAAAAAGCTCAAAGGCTGCTGCCCACTAGATGAAGAGGACACCAGAAGCCTTGGGGAGGTGGCAGCCATGCAAATGAGCTAATTGACTACCACTCCTCAGGTGAAGACACCAGACACCAGGGTGGCACTCACCAGGCAAAGACGCCGGAAGTCCTAGCGGGTTGGTACCCACCAGGCTAAGATGCCGGAAGCCCTGGTGGGTTGGCGCCCACCAGGCAAAGATGCTGGAAGCTCTGGCGGGTTGGCGCTTGCCAAGCAAAGACGCCAGAAGCCCTGGGGAGGCAGTGGCCATAAAAAAGAGCTTGAAGGCTGCCACCCCTCAGAGGAAGTTGCTGGAAACCCAGGTGGGTTGGCATCCACTAGACGAAGACACCGGAAGCCCTGGGGAGGCAGCGGCCACAAAAAAGAGCTTAAAGGCCACTACCCCCCAGGTGAAGGTGCAGCAAAATAAATTATTAAAACAATCAGTATTATGTTTTTATTTTAATATTTATTTTACAGGTGTACTATAGGTACTGTATCTGCGGACCCTTAATGCCCCGCTTGCTCGTACTTGTGGTTCTCCCAGTACCAGCATGCGTGGGAGGCTTGCTGGGACCTATAATTCTACTGCAAAAGACAATATTTTAATTCTTTCATTTGCATCATATTTATACACACTCAACCCGGCACCCACCGCCAAGGGGTGCCAGGAATAGCCCTTATGGGTCCCCACCTACCCAGGGATCCCTGAACTCGGTTGACTAGTGGTCAGGGGTAATGCTTTGGCCAGGGGCCCTGGCGAAAGGGTTCCTCTGGCTGTGGCATTACTCCCCGCTAGAAAAGGTCCAGTGCTGGTTTAAGATAATACAGGGGACCCCAATGCTTTTTGTCACCTGAATTTCCAAAATCAGGATCAGCTCAGCTGAGCCCAGTGCTGGTTGTGCTAAATACAGGAGACCTCCATGTCATTTGTCCCCTGTATTTGCACAACCAGGACTTGCTCTCACAAGCCCGGTGCTAGTGTGCTAAATACAGGGGACCTCTATGTCATTTGTCTCCTGTATTTTTACATCCAGGACTGGCTGTGAAAAGCCCGGGTCTGGTTGTGTTTTTTTTTGGGGGGTGACATTTTTTTTTCACAATCAACCGGGCACCCACCACGCAGGGGTGCCAGGAATACCCCTGGGCTGTCAGCCTAGGCCTGGAGTGCCCTGGAGAGAGAAAGGGTTCCCCTAGCTGTGGCATTACTCCCCCACAAGAAAGAGTCCAGTGCTGGTTAAGGATAATACAGGGGACCCCTTCGCTTTTTGTCCTCTGTATTTCCAAAACCAGGACCGGCTCAGCTGAGCCCATTGCTCATTGTGCTAAATATAGGGGAACCCTATGTCATTTGTCCCCTGTATTTTCACAACCAGGATGGATCTCACTGATGTATAGATGGATCTCACTGATCCATCCATGAATCTGTGTCTTATTTGTTTAATTTTTATCCCAGATGCATGCCGCATGTGAGTGCATCTCTGAATCATTTTGTTTACACAGATGCCTGGATCATGTATCTCACTGATCCCTTCTCCTCTGCAGGTGGCCCACTTTGCTCCTCCCATCCCTGATGGTTAATAAATTATAAAAAAAATGAAATTCCATAGACAAAAAACCTTATGGGTTCACATGTCCCATTTAGGCTTCCTAGACATGATCTGAAATTTCACAAAACCTACTGAATTTCTGCAACTCAAACTTGAAAAAAAAAAAAGAAGAAATTCCGTTCATTAAGGCTGACGCCTTAAGGGACGTGTTCCTTGCGCAATGCAGATATGGTATGCCATCACACCCTGTGGTTAACTGCAGATTCAGCACTCTCACAGAGTGAGATTGTTGTCACTCACAAAATGATGGAGATGCTAATTCACAGAATTGTGTGGTCATTGGAATACACACATGCAGTTTATGCAAATGGTCTGTGCAGTTATGTGGCACGGAACCAGTATGATTTACCGCCAGCCACATGGTTTAAATCCCGACAGTAGAAGCCCGGCAGTGAAGATCCTGACAGGTGAGTATTTTTCTATTTACTAACCTAACCATATCTGCATTGCGCAAGGAACATGTCCATTATGGCTTCAGCCTTAATGATCGGATTTTCATTGCTTTTCTAAGTTTGAGTGGCAGAAATTCAGTAGGTTTTGTGTAATTTCAGATAATGTTTAAGAAGCCTTAATGGGACAAGTGAAACAGTAAGGTTTTATATATATAATGCATTATGACTTGTAAGTAACAGAACTGTTCAGTTGATGAGCACCAGTAAAATTGTTTCCCTTTCCTCACAGATGTACATTTCCCTTCATGTATCATGGCCACGACCTACTGTAGTTATTGGGCTTTTGCTTCTGTTACACGTACTGCAGTGCTTTCATGTGCCGGCTATTGTCTCACAACTGTCATTGCCATTGAACATGTACAAATGAAATTAAACAGAGCAGTGTTATGCACATGTACATATTTAGCGGAAGCAATCTGACATTTTTCCTGTCATCACTAGATAATTTCGGATTGGTCACTTTAAGCATACCATATATAGACTTTATACACCAATCAGTCATAAGATTAAAACCCCTGACAGGTAAAGTGAATAACATTGATTATGTTCTTACAGTAGCTCCTTGTTATTATTGTTGCTGACCAAGTACACCCCTTCATGGCAATGGTATTCCCTGATGGCAGTGGCCTCTTTTAGGAGGATAAAGTGCCCTGCCACACTGCCAAAATTGTTCATGAATGGTCTAAGGAACATGACAAAGAATTCAAGGTGTTGACTTGGCCTCCAAATTCACCAGATCTCAATTCAATCGAGCATCTGTGGGATGTGCTGGAAGAAAGGTCTTAGCCACGGTGGCCCCACTTCTCAACTTACAGTACTTAAAGGATTTGCTGACACCTTCAGAACTCTTGTGGAAACCATCCCTCAATGGATCACAGCTGTTTTGGCGTCACAAAGGGAACTTTCACAATATTGATTTCAATGTTATTGCTGATCGATGTATTTGCTTAAAACTTAAATAGCACAAAAATGTATCCAATTTAGCAAGAAATTATATGTTTTACTTTAATTTTTAAGTTGTAGTATAACAAGTGCAAGTTGTTGAGTGGTTTCTATTTTGATATTTCTAAAAGTCAAAAGTACAGTGGCAAAGCCTTAAAAAGAGAAAAAGAGAGAAGAGAACAGGGTGTGTTTGACATTCCATTTGCATGAAAGCCTATGGGAAAGCAGTGAGTAATAATGTCTCAATACTGAAAGCTTTCATTGTTGTCATGTCACAAAGTGCAGAGTAGAGGGTGGGTCCTGCTCACAGCACATGCTGTCATCTTCTTCCAAATAAACAGCGCTAAGTTCATCATGAAGCTGATATTTCTAAATTAACTCTAGGAAATACTTCTGCAAGTTTGTTAATTAAAATGACTCATTCATAGACTGTGATCCTGTGGGATCAGCTGTTGGGGTAAGAAAATACTAATTTCAAGATGATATTAACAAGCATGCATTACTATGAGCGACTAAGTTTGCAAAGTTAGGACCAGCATATTTCAATTCAACATTTATAAGTCTGATGGGAGGAGATGTATCAATGCAAGTACAAATGATGCAGTCATAGGCAATTCAATTGCATCTCCACTTGTGACCGAGGAGGAGTAACTGGGTTGTAACTGTATGTGCTCTTATGAGCAAAGTTCAAGGAGGCTGTGCTGACAGTGTTGTATCCTTTGCAAAGATGGACAGATGCATAACTGCACCTGTTTTCAGCCAGATCTTTTGCACCAAGTACGTATATTCTGGTGCATTTGTGCATTGATGATAATGACAACTATCAAATTAAGTGTACAAATGGTGGGTGTGTCCACCGTAGAGATACTACAATACTACAATATTGAATATTCAGTACACACGATGCAGGAGCACTTACAGCCAAATTGTGTGCATATCTGCATGAGGCTACTATTTGGCGGCTCACCCACATGGTCTGTAATGATGTATTTCTGACTGTAGATTGCTGTCGTCTTGCAGTCAACACAAAAAGGGTGTGACTTCCTCATATGCTTTCATAGTGGTCTCATCATATAACTTGCAGTATAAAGATGTCTTTAACCCAGTAACACTGATCGATTTTTAGAAATGAATTGAGGTAACCTGATCATAATACACAAGTGATGTTAAAATAAGTGTAAATGATGGTAATTAATATCATATAAACAAACAGTGACTTTACATGGCTTAAAACTGATGAGTTCTGATGTCACTGCTTTAGTGTTCATTTGGAAAACTTGTGTATTATAATGAATTATATATATTAAAATGATATTATACTATTAAAAGTCACTTGGATTTCTGAGACTTGCAGCTTTTATATAGCTTCTAATCTCTCTATAATTTACGTTAGAGAGTATATAATCCAATACTGATCTTGGAACATTTTGCAGTAGCTTTTTGATGGTACTCTAATACCCAGATATATGTATACTATTCATGCTATTGTTTATATTTTTATTGTGGTTCGTTTTAACTATTTTCACTATTTATTTGGACAGAAATGTAATCACAAATGATGGCCAGATTCCTTCTGGCACATGAGCAGGACTCTATAAAATAATGCAGACATCATTTTCCCAGTGATTTCTCTACTGAGCATGTGCAGGTCTTTGCAATTTCCTGGTAAATATACTGATTAATTATAGCAGCATTGGCAGGTGGTAAGTATAGGTTATGGGTGTGGGGTGCCCCCATTATAGATACGCCTATGATTTCATGCAGAACACTCAAGGTTTAGCGGTGAAACATATGTAATGTGGAGAAAAGAGAAAAATATATGGAGAAACAGTTTGGAAAATGTCTGTAATCTCAAATCTTTATCTACTGTACTTCTAACATACAACAAGGTAGATTTCTTTATATTGGGGGGGATAGTTTTCTCAGTAAGGGCCTAGTGCAGCGTTGGAAGCACATAAGGCGTATAGTAAGTGTTTCATAATTGAATGCATGTAAAACACTTCGTATATAAACGCCTATATTGAGAGCTAAATGTGTCTTGCAGTGCACCAGTTCCCTATCCGCTATTAGGGCCTGACTCAGAGAGGGACGCAATCCCAGGTTTATGCAGTTTGAGTGATTATCTGTAATCTGCTCATGTGTCTGAGTTGCACGGCTCATGTATTATTTAATTTTCATTGTCGCTCGCAGTCAGGATTTATTTGCAAAGAGATTGACAGGCAGAGACAGTTTGTGGGCGGCAACAGAGAGGCGGCGACTCAAACGCAGGTGTGCTGCGACCATTTTCAGGGCGTCTCTGCCTGTGTCTGTAAACCTGAATGAAGTCAAAATGGCTCCGGGATCTCAGCTACTGCGGCCATTCTACACGACCACAGGGTTATGAACTGGGGGCCTGATTCAGACCTGCTCGTGAGCGCATAGCACTCGCAAGCATATCAATGTTTGGCCCCTGCGCATGCGCCGCCTCCGGCGAACGCATGCGTGAGCACCAGCGAGCGACGGCAGCTCCGTCACTCCGGGCTCACTACAAGATGGGGCGGCTGTCAATGTTGATTCGCAGCTCGCCCTGTTTTGTAGGCGGGGAGGGGGAGTGGCTGCACAAATGCAGGTCGTTCCCTTAGGAATGGCTGCCGTTTGTGGGCGGCCCTACTGACATCACTCGTGATGTCAGTAGTGGTCTTCCTGCTCTATTAGAGCAGGAAGTCCACTTGGGCTTGTGGGAGCCAATACTCTCCCGCAGGGTCTCGACGCAAACCCGATGGTCGCGATAATCGCGACCATAGCCAGGCCGCTCGCACTAGCTTTGCGAGCGGCCTGGAGGCCAAAACTAAAAAAAAATGACCAGATTCAGAGTGAGCGCTTGCAAATTGCGAGCGCCTCTGAATCAGGCCCTGTGTCGCTTGGATTTATGAAGCCGCCGGTGGGCGTCTCAATACAAATTTAGACAGCTGTGACTTTTGCATATTTTGGCACCGCTGCTGCGTCCAAATTCACAACTGTGGCGTCATTAGCATACATCTCTGAATCAGGGCCTTACATGCCACAGACTATATTTGGCACAACTGTTACACCTGGAACAGACATATTTATACTTATGTCTAACCCTGCATTACCAAATAAAGCTTTAATTGTCTCAATAAAATGTCATAGTATTACCCAGTACAATATATGAATTAAGTTTATGTATATGTACTACTTTCTCTATAGTATACGATCTTCTTCCTCCATAAGGCGTTCTACATCAGTGAGTACAGAGTGGACTATTTAATCTATTATGAATCTCTGACATTACTGTAACTATCTTGTTTCAATGAAGAATCTTCTGATATAGTTTTCTTCAGTGGTTCTCTTACTGAAAATTGTTCATTTAGCAGCTTAATCTTTAATGCTTCCAGAAAAACTCACTCTCCTTTCTTCAAATTAGAGTTCCATTTCTTTGTAATCATGTGTTATTTCCATTCCTCATACCACTTCCCCAGAGCTTCCACGTTCTTGGCTCTCATTAAGGGAGCAAATTCTCAGGAGACATCTGCTGTTATGCTAACGTCTAAATGCCAGATACTCTCTCTGCCTTAATGGATATCTTCCCTGACAGCTTAGAGGATGTTAGCAGAGAGAATTTTAACAGTATCTACTTTAGAGAAAAATGGCCATAAAATGTAAATGTAAGGAATAAAGTGATCACAGTGAAAGCATGAGAGATGACAGTGGTTTATTAACTGCAAGCAGCTTCTAGATGTGCTACCATCAACTTCTACAGTATAAATTTACACTATATAATATATATATATATATATATATATATATATATATATATTAAAGATGTGCAGTTTGGTTCTCCAGAAATCCAATCCCAATCCACCCAAATATTATGAATCCGGGTAAATCCGAGTTACGGTTCTGATCTCCTGAGGAAATCCGGGCAATTTCGGGTCGCGGTTCTGATATTTTTGCGGTTCGGTATTCGGATTTTAAATCCGAATTTCGGGTTTTGGATTGCATAAATTACATGATCTAAGCTGTTTTTAAAGCTTTTTATCTATTTTTTTTTAATTCTAGATCCAAAACCAAAACCAAAACACTCAAGGGTGGTTTTGCAAGACCAAATTCAGATCCAAAACCTTGAAGGAAATACAGATCCAAAACCAAAACACGGGGGTTGGTGCACATCCCTAATATATAAATTTATATATGTGTATGTATATGATATTTGGGGATATATATATATATATATATGTATATGTATATATATATATATATATATATATCTAGGATGTCTATCTATAACACTTATAAATGAGAACGTATGTTTGTCTTATTGACCACTGAACTGTTGTCTTCACCATTGTGTAGGTAATTTTCCTAGGCAGGATTTAGGCTAAGGATCATTACAATTGGTCGTCATGGGTTTGTGGTGCACTGCTCTCGGAAAGTCTAAATTATTCTCAGCCATATGCTCTGAAGAGGAGATTTTGCTGTGAGCAGTGAGAGAAGTCCAGAGGCTGCAGTAAAGAGGGCAAAAGCGCTGCTGTACCTGCTGTTCAGGGACCCGCTATGTGTGGTGATTGGTGGAGCTTCCTGTCATCTGGGGAGGCTGCAGCACTGTCCTCAGTGGCAGGGCCAGATTAACAATGGTGTGGATGGAGCTGCAGCTCCAGGCCTCCACATAAAAATAGGTCCATCTTCATGACAGTATGATGATGACCAGCCGCCTAACTGGCACATAGACAGCCATAAATCATAATCAATCAAGTAATAATATTGTATTTAGTTTTCTCTCAAATTATGCAATTTTTTAAGAGATTTTGTTAAGAGTTTGAGATTATGCTATATCAATATCTTTGTTTAGTTAGAAAAAATGTCTGGCTCTTTGTTCAGTCATTAGGACATTTATGTAATTAATTGTATTTATGTCCTTTTACACTTGTCTCGAGCTGGGTACATACTTGTCAATAAATTGTTTGTTCGATCAACGAACGATATATCGAGCGTGCATCAGCAGGTGTGTACACCCTATATGAACAACATCATTGGACGACCCTATAGCACAGCCGATATATCGGTATATATGACTGAGTATATATGGGCAACCCACCAACCGCATTACACTTGCTGCAGGGATCGCCAACACTGACATCACAACTAGGCTGGCAAATTTAAATGCCCCCCCTCCAGCTGTGATGTCCGGCCAGACTTATTGAACAGTGAGGTATCAGCAATCTTTTACAAAATCTTTTTACCAATGGCTTTGATCCCCTTCACAGGTATCACAGGTATCTGTGCAGTACCATGTGTTGTCAAAAAAATTCACAGATCTAATGACTGCTTTGTGATGTGTTGTTGTATAAGTCACTTTTAGAGATTTATCAATTAAAGTTGAATTTTAAAAGGTTAGTGTGGGAGAAGGGAATAGACCAGAAACTAAGATTTCCTGCCCTCTTTCCCTCATCTGTGTGACCCCATTGTCACTCAGCTAGCCAAGTATCACGCAGATTATCCAATGCTACGTCCGTGGATGCAGCTCGGATCATTAATGCATGCAGGAGTCATGATGCCTCCGGCTGCATTAACTTAATAGCAAGGATGGAATTGCAAAGCTGCTTGTGTGCAGCTTTGGAATTCTGTCCACTACTGAATCACCCCCATAGAACGTATACACTATGCAATCTTCCAAGCTACAGCACGATATAGCATGGCGGAGCATTGTATCCACTTAATCTTTTCTCTTGTACACGCTATGCAATCATTGTATAGATCACAGGCTGTTCAGGTGATGACTTCAGAGGAAAGATTGGACCGATATATCTTGTAGTCATCCGGTTGAGCATACACGCTGCACCACATTTCCATCTGACCTGTAGCACATCAGATGTGAAGATGCGATGAATGACGCATATGAACGTGTGATTGAGTGTACACACTGTGTGATGTGAAAGATATGTCGTTTCAATTTGCCTCAAAACAATATATCTCCTAGTGTGTAGGTACCCAGCCTTAGTGTCATATATTTATTTACACCGTCAATTTGTTATCTCTTCATTTTATCCACTTTTTGTACTACAAGTGTGTTCTTGTGCTACGCACTGGTAAGCTATATTAGTTTTTAGAGTTCTAAAATAAAAGTGTGCTTTCTTTTTATAGGCCATGACCTAAATAGGTCTGAATGAAATAAAATGAGAAGAAAACATATACTGTACTAGATGGGCAACCAATTTTCAGGAGTAACAGAGACTTTCAAGACAATGTAATAAACCCTTTTTGACCTCAGCTCTCTTACAAATTGCTGGGTCATCTTTCTGCTTCCTCTGACATCCTCTGACATCTAATCATGCAGTCTCTTAGTCACCATTACTGTTTCCGTTGTGGTATCTCAAAGTTTCATCCTCAGACTTATTATTGTTTTAGTGATCTCATAAAATCAGGTATCAGACAATGTAAATATCATTAAACCCGTATCTCATATCCTTATTAAAGAGAATTTCCTCTGGTTTTCTGTTCAAATGCATCTCTGTAACATTAAACATATCTAAACAAAATCTAAGTAGTTAACTTTTTAATTTAACAGTTTCTTAAACAGGGGCATGTTTCAATCTACCCTTTTCTTCATTTATCACAGTTTGTCATTAGCTAAGTCAATTACCTCAAATTTGTTTTGCTGCTAAACATTTGATAAATGTGTCCCTACTAATAAAATGATATTGGCTATTCATCAACTCCCTCATTGCCTCTCTTCTTTCTCCTCCAGGTCTTCGTAATCTAAATTTCTTCATAGTCCATAGAATGATATAAATGTAATTACACATATCATAATGTATCCAACTTTTTTTCTTTCTAAAGGGGCCTATCCATTAGCAGATGTATTTCAGAGCGATGAAAGACAAAAGATATCCCTTGAAAATTCCGGTGGCTGTGCTGAACGATATCTGTCATGTACATGACAGATTTTAGCAAACGATGAACGATATCGCATGACATCATTCAGGGAGTGGATTTTTTCTTTGCAGCTCTCTGTAGCGGCTGCTAATATCTTTCGTCGTTCGTCGTTTACCGCATATAAACTGCACGATATTGCTAATATCGTACAGCTATATGCGATAACTGACCAACATGTTGGAGAGATGATATATGCGATTTATCGGCTGCGGGAGTGCGCATCTGTCATCGTTCAGGGCCTAACCATTAGCATATATAATGAACGATTGACTGATATATCGTTCAATCATTTATTTTATCTGCTAATGGATAGGCCCCCTTAGATTGATAAAGGGCTTGTCCAAAAAGAGCTAACGAAGGGATTCAAACCCAAATGTCCAAAACAAAAAAAAAATGTTGCTATGGTCTACTTAGAATCCTAAGGCAATTAGCTACTAAGCGGGACATCTACTAAGTCTTGGGGCTCTATTTATTAACATTATTTTGACTAAAATAAAGTGAAAAAGGATGTTTTCACACCCGTTTCACATTATTTTAGTATCACCTATAGTTACTACAGGGCAATTGGAGTAGAATTCGTAAAATTCTACTCCAACCCCTAAGTATCACTTATTTTTAGTAAGCAGATCGCATTTTCCATAATTGTAATGGGAAATGTGATCCGACCAGAGTTACTAAAAATAAAATGTGAAAAAAATACCTAGGGAGGCCCTGTGATAATAACGCCACTTGGAGGTGGTGTTATCCAGGGTCTCCCCTGGTTACCGGACTCCTGCTCCGCTCTAATGGGGAGAGCAGAGCCGGGAGTTGGTCCCAGTAATCAGCTGTGTGATCTAAACAGACCGCAAGCTGATTACTGTAAAAAAAAAAAAAATTAACTTACATGACTCCAGGGACCGGTGATCGGAGCTCCGGGTGATGTCTATCCTCCGGTCAGCTGGTCTCCCATAGTGCACTGCGGCCCAGTCATCAGGTGATCGGGTCCCAGTGCAGTATGGGATATCACCTGACCGGAGGACATGGAGGACATCACCGAAGGCCCGGATCATGCAGGTAAGTGTAATTAAGGGAGGGGGGTCATGGGGGGTGGGGCTTAGCACCAGGGGGAGGGGCTTAGTGCCAGGGGGTAGCAGCGACGGCCGGTCGGCGCTTGCGCGGGCACTTTGTCACTGTATTTTTTCCGAAAATACCATGACTAGTGTGTGGATGGGATTCGCAGGGACAGAGCTTTTTCGCAAGCTCTGTCCCTGCAAGGGATTTGTAGTAAATCCCTGTGATATTGCCTGAATTCGCAATGTGAATTCAGTCGTTAATATCACGCTGCAATCTGCATTCAATATGCGGATTGTAATAAATAGAGCTCTTGGAGAGAGATAAAGTGGAGAAAAATAAAGTACCAACCAATCAGCTCCTAACTGCCATTTTGCAGATTGTGGGGTCTATGTACTAAACCTTGGAGAGAGATATAGTGGATGGAGATAAAATACCAACCAATCAGCTCCTGTCATTTTTTAAACACAGCCTGTAAGTAACATTTAGGGGCTGATAGGTTCGTAGTTTAGCTCCATCAACTTTATCTCTCTCTGATTCTTAGTACATAGACCCCTGTGTTAGAAAAATGACAGTTAGGAGCTGATTGGCTGGCACTTTATTTCTCTCATCAGTAGATATTACATCATCTGATTGTGGTTGAAGAATTCTATATCACTGCACTTTACTCATAAGATTCATTGGGGTAGATATATTATAGCAGCACTTAACGTGCCGCTATACTGCTTCCCGCTTTGCCTCTTTTCTGAGGCGAAGCAGAAAGCACTACTGATGAGATGTATGAACATCTCATCAGCCGTAGAGAGGGAGCGTTAACTCCACCCTCCAGTGCTACTCGCTAGAGACCACATCGCATGAGCCTAGTGCTGATGCGATGTGTGTCAGTCCAGGCTGGCTCCACTGAGCATGTGCGGGCTCTTGCAAGTATCGCGAGATCCCCGTGCACAGCCTGGAGCCGGCAGCCGCTGCAGCAGGGACAGCGCTGTCCTTGCTGTGGAGATAGGGCAGTGACAGCTACAGTGGGCCGAACGGTCAGGCAATCTGACCGTTCATACATGGCCCAGGCTATCGGTGCTGCTATCTTGTAGATAGCAGTGCCGATAATGACAGGGGCGCATAGCGCCTCTGTCATTTACCGCCAACCCCCCCGATTATACATTGGGGAGAAGCAGTATCAGCGCACATAACATGTGCTGATACCGCTTCAGGGCTTCTTACATCTGCCCCATTGTCTCACCAAGACCCTCATTTCATTTAGAAAACTATTTTGTCAATGAAGGCAGGAATGCCAACCCAACCTATACATTTTGTTCTATTTGTGTAGATTGGAAGTTATTTTACACAATTCGATTACATGATCAATGCTAGCGGCTCAGTTCCTAGGCCAATACTTGCAACTATCATCAGCACAACCACCCTAACTGGTAATTGCGAAGCTCAGAAAAATACAGCATCTACCGGGAACTAAGCAAAAATGACAAATTTTTGTGAAATCTAAATGTGAGCAAAGCTTTGACCCGGAGAACCGCCATGTAAATAACATTACCCAGAGATCTGTTCTCCTTTTGGAGTGATTTATTTGCATATTGTCTCTAGGGATTGTCACATAATCCCCATAAATCCATCCTGTACTGAGACGACCAAAGAAGGGTGAGCTACACTGTATGTAGGCGGATGCTCTGTGTGAACACTTTCACATGTCTTGTTCTAAAAACCCAGCTGTACATGGCAGCTCTTTGAGTAAACACTTTAAATAGCATCTTCCAGAATTCTTCCTCTATGGGAATGTCTTATTTGCATAAATCTGAGAGTGTAGTTTTAAGAATGTTTAACTCCTGGGCGACTCAATTCCTCAATTTAACTATTTTGAGATTTTCAGACATCCAGACTCTTCTTCAGTGGAAACAATACTGATTTATGAACTCAGCAGCAAAAAGAAGATGAAAAGGAAAACAAAGATAGTAATCTGCCATCAGGGACTCTGAAAGGGGGAGAAAGTGCAGAAATAAGAGTAGCTATAAATAATGGGAAGAGAAGAAGCAGAGGTGTATGGAGAACAATGATGAATGGGCAGTGTATGGGAAAGGCAACAGAGGTGAAGATTCCTAAATAAATCTCTGCTAATGATTTAAGGATGTGAGCTGTATTGGAAACCATCACCCTTTAGAGTGTATTATGCTTTGTGTGTAATATAGTTATATTTACAGATACTATGACAATCTAGAATGATTCATATGTATCTTATATCTCTATATTGGCATTGTAAACCTGTATCGATTAAATCTATGAATGTTAGTTGATTTGCCAGACAAGTTTATAATATTTGAAAGTGTGATATCCCCTGCCACTGTGCCTGACCTATCAGCTATTATCCTAATGTTAGTCACTGGTGTCATCTATGACCTCAAACAATAGATCCCACAAACCACACAACAATGGATTAAGGGCCTGATTCAGACCCTCTTGCAAGTGCTATGCGCTCACAAGCGGGTCGATGGTTGTGCATGAGTCACAGTCATTGGAGCTTTGGCAAAGAAGACTTGGGAGTCTATTTACTAAGCCTTGGATGGAGATAAAGTGAACGGGATAAGGTACCAACCAATAAGCTCCTAACTGTCATTTTCAAACACAGGCTTTGACATGTCAGTTAGGAGCTGATTGGTTGGTACCTTATCTCTGTTCACTTTATATCCATCCAAGGCTTAGTAAATAGATCCCTTGATCACCTTGGATAAGACAGTGTTCAAAAACTACAGAAAGGGATGATCACAGGAATGCCAGTGAGTGACGCAAAGAAACCTGTGAGAGCTGAATAGCAGGAAAACATAGATGTCAGCCATTTCCCAAGTAAATAATCAGAGCTATAGTACCACTTGAGGTAGTACATTCATATATATGTATGTGGTCCAATATAAGTAAAGTCGGTAAGTGGATACAGATACTTTGTAACATTCATCGATGACTTCACAAGGATGACACAGAGAGAAATCTGAAGTAGTAAATTAAATTGCAGACTACAAAAAACTTGAAGAGTATCAAATTGGTTATAGACTCAAGACAATGAGATCTGATAATGGTAGAGAGTACCTAAACAATGAGACGGAATCTTTTCTGAGAATATATGGATTAGAGCATCAATTGACCATTGCCTATACTCCTGAGGAAAACAGTGTGAGTGACTGAGCAAACCACACATTAGTGGAGAAAGAAAAGTGTATGCTGAAGGATGCAGGCCTAAACAAACAATTTTAGATGGAAGCCATTTCCACAGCAGTGTATAAAAAAAAACTTCTCCCACAGTTTCCCTAAAGGAAATAACACCTATTGAAGCCTTTTGGTAGAGAAAAACAAGTGTAAGACATCTCAGAACTTTTGGAAGTATAGCCTACATACAATTTACAAAATAAAGAAGACACAAGCTGGATTCAAAATCAGTAAAGTGTACCATGCTTGGCTATTGCTGTGAAAGTAAATGTTACAGATTGTGGAATCCAAGTACCAAAAGACTTGTCAAGCCCAGATTTGTTGTACTTAGAGAATCAACACAAATTAAAGAAAGGATGGAAGTTAATATGTAGAACAAGCATGTGTCACTGGACATGCCAGCAGCTGGAGATGTATCTGACCCAGAAGCTACTAGCATGAAAGTTCAATCACAGAAAAGGTTTTTGTCAAGTTCAAACACTGGCAATCACCTAGAACAGAGGTTCTCAAACGCGGCCCTCAAGACTCCCCAATAGTTCAGGTTTTAGAGATATCCATGGTTGAGCACAGTTGGCTTAATTAGTACCTCAGTCAATTTGATTTAACCACTTGTGCTCAACCATAGACATCTCTAAAACCTGAACTGTTGGGGAGCCTTGAGCACCGTGTTTGAGAACCTCTGACCTAGAAGATATGATAACGTATTTGCAAATATTGCATTCAGTGAGCCTCTAGATATGCAGAAGCCAAAGTCAAGATCCTATTGGTGTGAATGGAAATCCAAGATAAGTAATGAGACTTTGCAAGATCAAGTAGTCACTGAGTAGTTCTGAGTTCGTAAGTCAAGAGACTGTGGTTGAGGCCCATGCTGTCAGTGAGGGGACTCTTGCTGATAAATCTACCAAAAAGGCCAAATTGAAGTCACATGAGGTGTTGATGCCTTTTTATGTGTTTAAACCCTGTTCCTTTTCAGGTTGCTACAGAGAATGGTTGTATATCATGGAGAAGCTTGTAGCGAGGGGAGGCATTGATAGTGTGTATTCTATTCTTGTTATAAGAAAACCATAATACATTTTCAAGGTGGATTGAACCTTTAATTAGAAACAAGTACATAACTGTAATACTTAAGATTTTTTTCATGACAGTCTTTCATTTTCAGTGTTTCAGTCCAATCCACGTGTAGTGCTCAATATTAGATAAAATAAAACTTGACATCATGTAATAAATATTCATTTATCGTTATTTCTACATAAAACATTGCAAAGGAAAATGAGAAGTGAATAAGTCACAAGTGAATAAAAAGTAATTATAGACAGTTTGGAACAGCATTTGTAGATACAAGTTTTCTGGCAGACATGTGGAACAGCTGCAGATGAGGTAACACAGTGATGTCCAGTTCTTTCATTGGGGTGGGCATTATATATGTTTGACAAGTTTGCTGGCTTTCTCCGATTAAAATAATTTCAAAATGGAACCACATAAGTACATAAGTCTCAAAGAATGTCATCTAGGTCAGGGATACCAGTAGAACCTTGCCCAAAGGAAATTAGATAGAGAATTTTTGAAGTATTATTTTTAGAAGGTTCTCTTTTCAAAGTTTACTTTAAATATCATGTTAATGTTATGAAAATTAATTGACCTTCGTTGTCTCAAGAGTATTCATGGAGCAAAAATGTGAATTTACAAATACAATGCTGAATAATTTTACATGGAACTCAAAAGATCATGGGCCTGATTCTGATTGGGATGCATCTGCGGCCTGCTACCTTATGCTGATGTGACTATCCACCTGGCCGTACCATACCAATGCTATTATCCATCCGTCTTCTTTCGGCGAGCCATTCCATTCACTGTTTTTCCGTTGGTATCGGGTTTTACTTCTACCCCATTCTGGGTGCAAAGGATCCATCAGAAGCAGTCATCCCCTCTCAGTCCGTCTGCTCCGGATGAGCATGAAAGTTGGCCTACTGTACATGCCCACAACACTCCCTTGACACTTCCATGGGAAGGATCTGTTTCATGCATCAGCACCATAACCACCCAGTTGCTGTCCAGAAATGGGTATTTCATGCAAAATATCCATCGATGGTCAAGACATCCGCACCTTCAATCCCCGTCTGTATATGTATGCGTGCAATGATACGTGTAGTAATCAATTGCTTTCTGCGATCCATGTACAGTTTGCAAATATCTGTGGGATCCATCTACTTTTGGACTAAGAAACAGGTTCTGTATCGGAGGAATTTTACGCCTTTGTGAAATGGCTTATTGCACAGCATAACTATATTTGCTCACAATTTCACTGATTGTGGTCCTTCATAGTCTATATATAGTATAAGTGTAAATGGTGAAACATCAGGATTTTTGCGTCACACAATTTCACTCTTCATAGCCCAAAGTAAGGGCATGCAATCTTTATCCACTATTTTTCACAATGTTTGTGTAGGGCCGCCAACAGTTCTGATGAGCCCCGATACAGGGGGAGGGGTCGTGGCTAAGGGGATGTAGTATGTTCAGTTGCAGAATGTATCAGTGGCCATCCTGGGACTGTGGCAACACCATCTTGGGGGAGTGGCTATTCCTCCCTGGCAATCTCAGCCTTCCCCTCAGTACTCTTGTCTTTGTGCACCTGTTACACCATGGAGGCAGCCATTTTACAAGCTGGACCAATGGTAATGAGAATACAGCTTATTATTGCATTTGAAGTAGTGACACTGCTGAGACATTAAGGGGGATATGTATTTTTTTTTTTTTAAATGCATTAAAATTAAAAATCAATATTTTTTTGTAATTTGTTAATAGGAATAGACCCTATGTAATCTATTCATAGATAAATTTTAATTTGCAAATACTATTCAAATAAGTAATTAATAAATGTAACAACTAAATTACATTAGCTTGTAATATCTGATTAAATAGTTCACTAATTAAATATGTTTCTATGGTGAAATAGATGACCTATTGCCCATACCTTGTTACGAGGAATTAATTGGGAATTGGAGGCAGAATCAAGAAGAAGACAAGGATAGCGGAGGGAACTTACTCACAATTCTATTTGATAATTAGTTCCCTCCCCTTTCTGTGTCTTCTTCTTGATTTTTCCCTCCAAATAACAAATAATTCTCTAAGTGCTGCCTCCAGCACCCGTTTCACATAAACTTCAACCCAATAAATATTCTAAATATAAAAACATTGGCACCACTGATATATGACTTACCCAATTTGTGTACATATGTCACTTTCCTTCTTTGTGGCCTTATTCTTATGAATATTATTTTGTCAGGAGAGAAAACCATCCGTATGGTCTGTAACATGTGTAGGACACAAACACTGAAGCACTCCGCATGTCCGAAGCACAAACAGAGCATGCACAGTTCATTTTTCTTTATCGGTCTCGTACTTGAGTTGATACATATGACAATAAAGTTTACAATAATTAGTCGAAATTTACTCTATATTTGATGCAGTACATATACCTGTAAGCACTTTGTCTATCTGTGATATTTTGGTGCAATGTGTTCAGAGTAGAGGTACCTTGATGTAGGAGGGTCCTTTTCTGAAAATAGTGTACTGCTGTACCCCCCCCGTGCAGAGAGGTAAGGTCTTCCTCCAGCTTAACAGAGATAGGGACACAGATATGACACAAAAGAAAGAAATCTGGTATAAGGCCTAATTCTATTACGATATAAATAATCAAAATTATATCCTACTCTTTATTCATTAAATGACAATGAAATCCTACACAAAATATAGTACATTTATGCACGAAGTAGTCTCTCTAGTATAAAGAATTAGAGGACTCATCGTGGCCAGTTGGTACGTAGTAAACGTTGGCTAGGATAAGGGAACAACAATTAAAGTCCTGCATTCTAACAGGAACAGTTGCAGCACTGTCAGTAATAAATGTACAAGGTGGATTCAATGTTAATTCCCCTTTGGTATAGGGTTCTCATGATATGACTGCAGCCACAGGTATCTGTGTCACTCGATTAACATGGTAGTAGTCTGACCCTTGGCTAGTATTAGAAACAGTGGCTCTGAAATGTAGGTGACTATGTGGAGTTTAAATACATGTATAACAACTGGAACTTTTTCACTAAGCAGCAGGATAATTAGTGGCTCTCCAAATTTCTGCAACCCCTCTTTCTCACATAGGATCTCTCTGAGATTGCAACAGCAGTTTCCCTCTCAGGATCTCTCAGCCTGAATCCACTGTATATTCTCTGCTGCTGTTCTCAAGATGTCACTCTCATACTGGAGCTGCGTTTCCATTCACCTCTGCTTTTTACAAAATGACACAGCAGCCTCCAAATGGACCTAATGAACTGCTGGTTTTCACTGCCGTTTCAGGCAACTGCCACCTCAGGATCAGGGAGCCTCTGATCTGCCTGCTGAGTTATTGACACTCATCTGACCTCTCCCCAACTTTTTGCACACCAGGGGATTGTAGTAGCTCTAGTCTCCTGCAGCAGTGCATCTCCTAGACATCTCATAGACAAAAGAAAGTGATACCTAGCAATCAGGGAATCACATATCTAGATGGACTTGTGCAAAATCATAATACCAACCACGGGGATTCCAGCAAGTGCCGGCATCCCGTACCAAGCCCATTTGGACGTGCACATCTACTGTCCTTTGTAAATGAGATCCTCTCTGTTTAGGTAATAGGATTGCTTTTGCATAGGCGTGTACCACTTAAGCAGCCCCATCCCATCAATGCAGACTTTGCACTGACTGTAATTCTTGTAATCAGCAGACATCATTACCGGATGTGTGCCTGGGGGCAGAGTAGTGCGGCAATGACATCAACGAGTGCTCCAATCCACAGCCACCCCATCATCAGCCAGCCAACATGAAGAGGGAGTTGAACTGTCTGTGTCGGGTTCGTGGATATGGGGGGGAGTCAGGAGCGTTTCTAGAGAGGAGGGGACCCATGTGCAGTCTCTGACATGGGCCCCCTCATCTCCCTCCACTGAGCTGTGCATGGCCAGCGCCGCACTTATAGACTCTGGGCACTAGAATGTGCCCATAGTCTATAGCGCATGTACAGGTCACTGGGAAAATGGCAGCGGTGGCCATTTTCCCTGTACTGCACATACGCAAACGACTGGAATATGTCCATGGCGGCCATTTTCTAGTCATTTTTACAGGCGCAGATACCGGAGCCGATGTGGGACTCCGGAGAGGTAAGTTTTATGGGTGAAGGGTGTGCGGTGTGGACCACCCTGGACCCAGGGGCCTGTGTTCCCCACACACCCTGCACCCATTATAGATATGCCCCTGGGGGGAGTGACAATGTCACTCACACCCTCTCAAAGACCATGTGCTTGTCTTAGCACTTTGGAATCTTTATATACAGTTGTTTCACATACTGTACATCTAATAAAGGTACAGTAAGTGCAAGACTGTGTTGCCCACAGCACAATTTGTATTAAGGGCTCCATTTATCACAAAATATAACTCCTTTAGCACTGTCCTCCTTTCAATATTTAACAAAAAGCAGAAATCCAAAATTACGGCTCTTTGTCACTATCGCTTACACTATCTATAGATTGCGAGAGCGATACGGTCCCCATTGCCGGCAATGGGGACTCAGCAGAAGCCTTCTGGCTTCAGCAAAGCCTTCCAGGCACTGGTGGTGAGAGTATTGTGTGCATAGAACAGAAACCCATCACTGGCAGAGATAGGCTGCCAGCAACAGAGCTGAGGACACTGCTGAGGAGGGGGATCATTGCTGGACCTACCCGGAGAGATTAGTAATGTTGAATACCAGTGGCACATTCGTTAGTAACACTGGCTAGTATCAGAGACAGATTTACAGATACATATATGAACCCGACTATAAAAATGATTAGAATAATACAAAGAAGATATTTATAATATTTTCTTTAAAATTTACTTAGAATTTTTATAGTAACAACTGCGGAGTATATCTAAGTACTGTATGACAGGAAAGACTCTGCCTCACCTGACCGCACATCACTGATACATACATACACATAAATACAAGGAAGTAAAAAGTAGAGATGTGTGGGTTCGGTTTTACTCGGTTCTTTTCGCCAAAATGATCGCAAGTTCGGATTAATTTGGATTTATTTTATTGGCTATCCAAAACACGTGAATGCCGATAGCCATTTTTGAGATCCGAACATATCCGAGTTAAACCAAACTCGCACATCTCTAGTAGAAAGGGGCCAAAAACTTAACAAAACACTGTACCTGCCTCACCAACATGAGTGGCTCCTGACTGCTCTGGCTGTGGGATTCAGCACAGCCTTGGGAGCCCTGTGTGTGCTCATAGCCAGCATAGCAGCAGCTCTATGGGACTGCCTCTAAGACACAGTCTCGAGAGATGTCATCATCTTGCGAGACAGCAGGGCAGTGAGCTCTGCAGTGGCCACTATATATGGAACAGCTGAGCCGCCAAGGACAACTGGAGTGCAGGCAGCAATATTCTGTTCTGCCCTCCTGTGTGGGGGCTCCCTATGTGTAGCCCCCCCCTATAATCTGACCCTGATTAGGGCATTCATTACTGACTACTGAAGCACCTATATGGCTATTATCCTAAATAGGTATTTAGTTTTGTTGACCTAGATCAGGGATGGGGTACCTTTTTTCTGGCAAGGGCCATTTTGATATATATATATCATTATATGTGGGCCTTGATTAGGCCATGCCCCCTCCACGTGATGTAACATGGGGGCAGGGCACAATCACCGGTGATTACAGCAATGCCCAGAGCATCCTGAGGATGCTCTGGGGAGCTGTAAGGGCAGCGGTGTGACAGTCTGAAGCATCCTAAGGATGCTCCAGGTGGCACTGCTGCATAAATTCTGGCTGCAGTGTCCCATTCTAGGCACCCTGCTAGCCAAATGAGGCTAGCAGAGAAAAGCTCTGAGGGCCAGACCAAATGATACCAAGGTCCTTATAAGGCCCCCAGGTAGGAGGTTCCCCATCCCTGACCTAGATAAACAAATATGATTAAAGCGTTAGGATGGCACATTTTTTATCAGCAAACCATCACAAAAGAATGCCTTGGCATTTTTGGGTGTTTTTTACATGTGTAAATGTATTTTTTTCACATACCCATTAGTACAGTATACATGTCCCTCACCCTCATGATTACAGGAATTTAAGATTTAAATGGTGCTGGATGGAGCAGTGTTTTAAGTGAAAAAATAAATTTTAAATTAATGATGGTAGTGAGTGTAAAAGTATTACTAGGTGGTATATTAAAGTGACACTCTTACTTTTTCTGCCATAGGCACTCTCAGCTGCAGTAACCATCTCACAAATGTAGGCACAAGTAGATTCTTTTGGATACAGTTCCAAATAACCTACTGTATGTTGGTGGAAGGCAGATAAATTAGTCTATGTGAGTAAATATACAGTAAGTGTAATGTAGGGCACAATTTTTCAGGCAACAAATGAGGCCCTATATGATGTATTATGGTAGATTCAACTCATGCTGACATTAGCTAGGATATAGTTACAAATAGTGAAAAATAATCTCTATGATTCACAGAACTTACACATCCATATGTGAACATAATAAATGGGCAGTATATAATGATATATTGCACACATTGAGGATAAATAAAGATTAATGATGACAGCTGTGGTGTGATAAGCTGGACATATAATGACAACAATCAAACAAACCAGACAGCTAAATAACTGGTTTAAATTATTTTTGCTCAGTTTATGGTGCTGAACAATGATCATTCACAGCCTGAAAATGGCTGAGAAATGGTCTGGATGGTTCAGTATGTTTTTCAAACCTGTCCAATCCACTCAGCCTAACCTGACTGTCACCGTACCTTTGCCACTTTTCACAGTTATAATAAAATGTTCAAAGCACTTTAACAGAAACATCATTGTGTATAAAAATACAAGAACTAGAACTTGATTCTAATAAACAGACACAAATATATTCATATTCCACATTCTGCAGGGCTGTTTCACTCTTCTACAAGTGAGACAGTTGTCAACCTGGGCTCATGCTGAAGGAGGGAGCTGGATATAACTTATTAAATACCTTTAACAGCACCCTAACAGGGCTAAATAGTGCCCCCAGCTGGCCTGCCCCCTTTGCGCCTGACATTATTACGTTGTGCGGACTGCAGCACCGGTAAGTGCAGCGCTGATTAGAGCATCCTGAAGATGCTCTAATCAGCAGCACAGATTGCAGGGTGCCTGCCAGGAGAGTCTAAAGGATGCTTTGGCGGTGCTGCAGCAGCGATCCTGGCTGCAGGGGGCTGTGGGCAGCACCGGTCGCATATCCTTAGTTACAGCTCTAACCTTTAAATCAATGGAGAACTAGGTTATTTCACATTTAGTGGCAGAGAGCCTTAGAGAAAGATAAAGTGGACAGAAATGAAGTACCAACCAATCAACTCCTATACGTCACTTTTCAAACACAGCCTGTAAAGTGACAGTTAGGAGCTGATTGGATGGTACTTTCTCTCTCTCCAAGGCTTAGTACATCTCCCCCTGTATCTGGCATCCAAAAACGGGCAAAGAATTGGTTGCTTTAAATGCACCATACAGTAAACTGACTGCCAAATATAGCATTAGGTACTGTAGTTGGTTACATTTTGGCAAATCCATGTTGGGCTTCAGGAATATTCTGTTATATTTAAACTTCTGACTGGGGACATCCAAGATGAATGGTATATTGCTGTGTGAAAATAAAGTTGTCCAGTGCTTGTGTGCTAAATGCAAAAGCCACCCTGCATGCAAATAACAAAGCTTTTGCACCTCTTATATCACAACATGGTTTTATTCAAGTGCAAATATGCACCATATAGCTGGATCTGCTACACACTAAACGATAAAAGTGAACAATATGGATGACAACGATATCGTTATTGTTCATATTGTCCAGTGTGTATGCTCAAAACGATGGATGATGCACGCTCCCGCAGGTCATCCACGATGTCTGTTGTTGTCCGAACATGCAGGTCAACCTGACAATATCATCAGGAAATGCATGTTTGGGGAAGTGCAAGGTGATGTCACTGTTGTTTGCACTGGAGAGCCTGGGAGTTGAAGAACAAACACTAACGATATCGCTCATGGAGCATATCGTCTAGTGTGTATGTCCCTTAAATGAGACCAAGTTGTAGACTTACTAAAGCTTCTAAAACAGACAAGTGGAGGTGTTGCCCATAGCAGCCAACCAGATTCTGTCTATCATTGTCTAGAATGCAACAGAGAAATGATAGCCAAAGTCTAACTGGTTGCTATGGGTAACACCTTCACTTTTATATATGTGACAAATAAGTGTTTTTGACCTTGGGGAATTACATTTCTAAGAAATTACTAACTTTAATCAGGTTTTCAGCAGTCTTCCAAAGAACCTGCCAAAGTAGGCCTGGTCGGCAACGACATCCGAGAGTTCCAGAGAGAATGACATAAGCCTTTTAATTCGTTATTAGCGCATTGATTGTGTTCAAAGGGGAGAATTTAATTCCACGTGATGTGCTGTTGGGCATTGCAGTGATGCTGGGCTGTGCATATTCTGCCCACTTATGTCAGTGACAACATTGCAAGTTTCCCTGTGCACCTCGATGGGGTGCGAGGGAACACTTGCAATGCTGGTGGGTACTATGTGCTGATTAATTGAATTCCCCTTCTGTTGTGATTCCAAGGGTGGAATCAACTAAGAGAGCGTAGAGCGGAGATTTGAGTAGGAAGTTGGTGGGTGTACCCCTTTGAGTGGTCTCTCATTGCTGCAGTGTTAAAAGTGGAACCGGCAGGTCAAAGTCTGGTGCCAGCCTTGAGGGCTGGAATGCAGTGACTAGTCGTGGCCAAGGGTTAATGATGTGATGCAGCCTTGGGGCTGTTGAGGCAGCCTTGAGGGCTGATTAGTCTTTGCTAGCCGTGGCCTGTGGCCAAGGGTGAGATGCAGCCTTTTGGCTGTGGAAGCAGCCTTGAGAGCTGGTCTGTGTTGGCTAGTTGTAGCCTGAGGGCCAAGGTTGAGATACAGCCTTTGGGCTGTGGATGCAGCCTTGAGGGCTGGTCTGTTTTGGCTAGTTGTAGCCTGAGGGCCAAGGTTGGGATGCAGCCTTTGGGCTGATAAGTCTTTGATGTAATGTGAACAAGGCAGGAAGATGTTACCAATGTCGTCAGGTTGACACTAGTGGTGATGCGCCGGATTGCGCACTTGAGATGCTGAGATGTGACCAGTGCTGCCAGGAAGACACTGGTGACGGTGCACTGGATTGCGCACTTGGGATGCTGAGATGCGACCAGTGCCACCGGGATGACACCGGAGTCAGTGCGCTGGATTGCGCACTTGGACACTGAGATGCGACCAGTGCCGCCGGGATGACACTGGCGACGATGCGCTTGATTGCTCACTTGGGATGTAGGGATGTGGCCAGTGTCGCCGGGTTGACACAAGCCGCCTGATGCTGACCTGCATCCTGGATGGAGTGCACTCCGCACCGCTGAGATGACAAACATGGCTATGGCAGAGATGCACACTGTGCTGCCTCGATCACTGAAGCAGCATGCGGTAAATGGTATGCAGACTGTGCCGCCTGGATGAAACAAACAGCAGGGAAATAGCTCAACAGACAGGACTCTGTAACTCGACTGACAGACAGGAGACTAAAATAACCGGAAGCATGAGAAACTCTATCACCGGCATGGAGTGAAGGGATGGCTGGAATTTAACAAAAACAGGGCCCAACCAGAGCAAGTCTCCCTTAACAATAGACTAGTGTGCAGCTAGGCTGTGCACAAACAGGAGAATCAATTAGCGTGCACTTAACTCTGCACACAGACAGGCAGTAATTAATGCAGTGCCTCAGGCTGGAAACTGCAACCAATATGATCTGCTTAACTGCAGATCCTGACACCTTCCTCATTGGAATCTTCCTCATCTTCCTTCCATTGTAATCTTCCTCATCACAATTTTCCCCAGCAGAGAGCAGTCACAGGTAAGAGAAGGAAAATATCATATTATAAAAAGTGTTTGTTTCGTTAATTTGCCTAATTTCACCCAAAGTTTAAATTATATTCTTGAGTAAAACCAGAGGTAACCTGAAGATTTATTGTGTACCAGGCCATTTCACAGAGGTGCACAGTTTCACAAATACAGCCTTCAAGCTTTGCTCCTGTATTTGTATGTTTGTGTTTTCCAGAATTTATAACCTAGAAATAGAACTGGAATGATAACCATCAATTCATTCTGCTCTGTGGTCTGGTTGGAGTAGAACTCGGAATTCTAGGTATTATAAAAATGACTGCAGAAATTCCACACAGAATACTTGAGGCCAAATTCCACTGGAGTAATGGTCCAAGTTCCACACCCAAATGAGGTAAATATTCTGCGGAACAGTTTTAAAAATCCCCAAAACATACTCTAAACCTCAAAATTGTTATGGTCGTAAAGGGGGAATCCCTATGGTCATGAAATCTTTAAGACAAGTTAAAACATTTGCCAATTGAATGGGCAAAATGTTTGTCAATTATTGTAAAGGATATTTAACAACCATACATAAAGTGTACCCATCTCTTATACAGAGTAGTTGCATTTCCCAAGAGAAACAAAGAGAATAATACACTTTTAAAAATCAAGGATTTTGCCTTAGTGCATTTTATGACTAGTTCCTCCTGAATTGTTACTCAGCAATAAAATATCTGCATTACTTTGTGTAGGTAATCTAAAAAAAAGTGTTGCACTATCTTTGACAGTTTTTTTTTTTTTTTTCATTTTCACTCTGGGTAATTAGTAGTATAAGCTGGATGTCCTTATTGGTATGGTATTAGCTAAGCATAACATTATCATTGCACATTAAACATTTAAAGAAGAGTTCCAGTAGAATGGAGTATTCCCACTTAGGAATCCCCCTCACAGCAATAAGGTTGTTATGGTTGCTCACTTGGGAAACTATCCAATACCTCTTTTGCGAGTGCTACAGCGATAAGACAGGTGGCGCCACCAGATTCAAACAGTCAGCAGGGAGTGTGTACCAAATCTGGTGCCTTATTGGGCAGATGTCAGAGTGATAACATTAAAAGCAGCTTTAGCCCCATTGACACTCTTATTATTATTCTTAACTGACAGTGCTTATATCAACCTCCTGCTATTTTGGATAAAGTTCTTCTATAAGAATATAAGGCTGATGGGTCCATAAGTTGAGTGGTCCGTTACGTCCAGTGTTATGTTATTCATTACAATGTGTGGTAGAAGTAAAATAAATACAATTTTGCCATTTCTATCATCTACCCCTGCTTTATAAACCTTCCTGACATCACCTTGTATTGCATTCAGATATATTTTACATTTTAGTTTACTTAAGTATGATAAACATAGCAATGTTGTTTGTGCAGTGTGCCCCTGACTCCAGGTGTGCATCACAAGTTATTAGTACATTACTGAAATACATGATGTAGGTGTTAGTTCAACAATGACAATCTCTGCAATTGGGAAATGAAAACTAAAGCAGCTGCACACTTCAAAGTTAAATGTTTCAATCAGAATGTATTGAATATCCATATACTGGTATTCAATATACTTTGATTGAAGCATTTACCATTGGAATGAGCAGCTGTTTTCTCTTCACGCCTGCTGTATTGATATATACTATTGGGTTACTGGAGCTACAATAAATGCTATCTAGAAAGATTTTACCAAATTTCAACCAACTGTTTGTTATACTATGTCTGTACAGGTTCAGGTATGATGGTCTGATGTCACTTGTCACTGAAGTCGGGGATAAAGGAGTCACCTCTTTTCAGGAGAGCCTGAAGCTGTCCGCCCCATTTGAGCACATTTTTTTCAGTGCAATGTTTTATTTTCAAATGCTTTCATAATTTCTATAAAAAAAATCACTGTAAGCTCTGTCTACAAAACTAACTGATGATGGGAATTTCACAAGACGTGATGTACTCTGTCCAGTACTTTAGTCTTCTTATTACTACAAGTTATTTATATATCGCAGACATATTCTGCAGCGCTTTACCAAAATATTTAACCATCCACATCAGACCCTGCCCCTGTGGAGCTTACACAGGAGCCAATTAACCTACCAGTATGTTTTTGGAGTGTGAGAGGAAACCGGACTACCTAGAAGAAACTCACACTCCACACAGTTAGAGCCATGGTGGGAATTGAACCCAAGACCTCAGTGCTGTGAGGCAGTAATGCTAACCACCTACTAGGTGATGCTTAGTAGCTGGACACCAGTGGACCACACCTGAAGGGTAAGTAATTTTAAATATCGGCAACATATTCGTTAGTATGACTGCAATGCTAAATAAAACACGGTGCTGATAATAAGTAATATTGATAAATGGAGCTCTTAATCATGAGACTACCATGAGTGTGTGGTCTTTATTAAATGTGGCATGTTTCTGTGATTGTTTGTTTGTGTTTTTACATTTATTTATACATTAAACAAAGTTAATCTAGAAAAGCATTTACAATATTGACATTCATAATGTTGACATCATAATGTCGACAGTTATGATGCCGACATTGAACATGTCGGTGTGTGCTGAATGTCAGTGTGTAAAATGTCAACATGTGAAATGCCGGACCAGCAGGGCTATGGTATGGGAGGAAAAGTTAGGGTTAAGTTGTAGGAGGGGAGTTTAGGGTTACACTCTGGGAGGGTAGGTTAGGGTTAGGCTGCGGGTTTTCAGGTTATGGTTAGGCACAAGGTTGAGAGTTAGGGATTAGGCATACTCACTGCCTCAAGTACCACTGGATTCACCGAAAAAGACCTAATCAGCTGACTGCTGAACCTGGAAGACATCGCTGCACCCACCAAAGCCTCCGTACCACGTAAGTCACCCATAGGACACTTTTTGTTGACATTCTAATCAGTGTCAACATGATGAAGATCAACCTAGTCCCTGTCGACATAGTGAGCATGTCGACATGTTCCATGCCTACATTATGACCGGATCGACACTCTCATGTCAACAATATAAATGTTGACATGATTAATGTCAACAAAATATGCAGCACCCTCTAGAAATGTCCTTCTCCACCAAAATGCATAAGATTGAAAGTACTTAACAAGACATCTGGAAAATATGTATTTTATGCAGTGATGATAAGATCCTAATCATGCTGGGACCCAAGGCGTGATTTATCCTCACACTTCCACACATCACATCAACGGATGCAGCTACTTCATGCATCACAGTAGGAAGCTGCTCCGGCACTAACTTTACATATAGCCAAAGTAAGCCAGAATGTTCAATCAAACAAAAACTTCAAGCCACCGCAATCAGCTCAATTAGTAGAATGTGTTGCAATGTTTTGAATCCGCTTCTTTATCTAGTTATTGAACATACTTATCTGTTGTATAGAAACACCTTTTTCCTTCTCTTATCATCATCTTCAGTAGCTGGTTAGATCCCCTTTCCTCATTCCTACCTTTCAGCAAATGCTGCTCATTAATGGCACGTGTAAGTATACTGTGTATCCTCAGCCTAATGTGACTGATTTCTCTTTTCCATTTAATGTGACTAAACATTTCATATGTCTATTTTATTTGTATAGCTGTATTTGTTGATCTTCTCCATTCTGGGTTGAAATATGGCAAAACATTTTACTTATTTTATTTGTAGAAACTCCTCCATATGCTTACATGCAATAAAAAAATAAAACTAAAAAGTTAATAATAGTAAAATACTATCCTTGATAGGAAATCACAGTTTCATAAAAGTCCCAGTTTGTATAGATCTCTTCAATAACGCTCCATAGACTCTCCAACATTAGCAACACTGATGGGGAACCCCTAAAACCATGCATTTTACGCAGTTTGCCATCCTCCAAAACACATTTTTGAACAATTGCAATTGAGACTGAGGAGTATATTTACTAAAGTGAGTGTTTTTAGAAGTGGATATGTTGCCCATAGCAACCAATCAAATTCTACTTATTATTTATCTAGACCTTCTAGAAGATAATAGCTAGAATCTGATTGGTTGCTATGGGCAACATCTCCATTTCTAAAAACTCTCCCTTTAGTAAATATACCCCTGAGAATGTGTCCTTGACTTGGAAGCTGTTGTAAATAATAAGTATAATTTGTATATTTTCTCCAATGCGAAAAATACTCATAAAATAAAACACTTCACTATCAGATAGCAGAATATGTTTATTTTATCACTGGCTTCTTATGGATCAACACATTTCAAAGCCTAGAAGTATTTTTAATTTCATATCAAAATATCAGTCTTTGTATATAAAGCAGCTTCAGTTTTCAGAATTGTTTGCGGACGTTCTCAAATCATGTTGATTTGTTGCATTGAAATTCAATGGTGATCCACTGAAAAAAGGGCATTCATTACATATTTTAAAATGTCAACCTAATTTCCACTCTTAGCTTGAATACAAAGCAATTTTATGAAATGTCAAGATGGACTATTTTTTTCTTCTCTGCTTAGTTAAACTTGGATACAATTCTCACTGAATAATAGTTCTGTTACGGTTTTGAAATGAAGGGAAAGAATGCCTTGGCTTAACAATGAATATGATAAAATGATGTCGCAAGTTACTGGAGAGTAAGAAAAAGGTGTATGTCTTTTAGTGGAAACTGAAATGAAAATGATCCATATTCATGTAAAATGTATTAAGTATGTGGCAAATACCCCCAAAATTATCCTAATTCAATCACCTAATTATCCCATAGACTTTGCAAGATAGTGAGTCACACTCAGGTCTGTATATGTCCACAAATATCAAAGTTTAGCAAGTTGTGCATACACAGTAGCAAATGTACTAATTTTTGTGTATTTTGAGTCAGCCAGATGTCACTGGATCTCTCTGCCCATGAAACGTATGTGTCTCGTGGGAGGGTCATGGGAGTGTTGTGGGCATGTAGCCAGAGTTCTGTGCTATTCTGAGGAGTGTGTTAGGTGAAAACATGGGGCAGGTGCAATTACTAGAACTGATATTAATGATGACAGTTACGGCTGCAGACCGAACAAACAGTGGGTGGTGCGCTTCAGCTTAAGGTATTAAATCTGACTGCTGCAGCCACTTTGTGTGCCACTCAGAATCAGTATGTCTCTCAATCAGGAACCTCCCAGCGAAAACTGCCTGCCATGAGCTAGGACTTTTAAATAACCACCACCAATCTCCAGCATTATATAACTGCATCATACTGATTGGCAGGGGATGTAGTCAGCACCCCGGGACACACACAATGGCAGTGTACAGAATCCCGCTGCCAGAGTCCTGACAGCAGTCAGAATCTTGGCTCCAGAATCCTGATGACTGCAACCCCAATGGTGAGTATTAAGGTAAGGGATAGGTTTAGGGTCAGGCACTAGGGAGCGGGTTAGGCTGCGGGAGGAGACGGTTACGGTTTGGCTCTGGGGGGGGGTTAGTTTAGGGTTAGGCTGCTGAAGGGGATGGTTAGGGTAAGTTTGCGGGAAAGGTGGGTTAGGGTTAGGGGAAGGGTTAGAATACTAACCTGCATGCTTTGGGATTTTCACCATCGGGATCATGATGTCGGGACTCTGTTTGGCATCATTATCAGAGCCAGCATTGCATACCCAACACGATCAGGGCCGGATTTAGGTCTGTGGGGGCCCCTGGGCAACAAACGTGTGGGGGCCCCTATCAATAAGTTATGTATCTAAAAAAATAAATATAAATATATATATATATATATATACATACCGATCTATCTGCCTGATGTTCAATGCCCCCTGTAGTTTTGCCCCTTCTGGAATGCCCCCTGTAGTTGTGCCCCTTCTGGAATGCCCCCAGTTGTTGTGCCCCTTCTGCAATGCCCCCTGTAGTTGTGCCCCTTCTGCAATGCCCCCAGTATTTGTGCCTTTCCTCCAATGCCCCCAGTATTTGTGCCCCTTCTTCAATGCCCCCAGTATTTGTGCCCCCTCCAATGCCCACAGTATTTGTGCCTTTCCTCCAATGCCCCCAGTTTTTGTGCCCCCTCCAATGCCCCCAGTATTTGTGCCTTTCCTCCAATGCCCAGTATTTATACCCCCTACAATGCCCCCAGTAGTTGTGCCTCTTCTTAAATGCCCCCAGTAGTTGTGCCCCTTCTCCAATGCCCCCAGTATTTGTGCCTTGCCTCCAATACCCCCAGTATTTGTGCCTTTCTTTAAATGCCCCCTGCAATGCCCCCAGTAGTTGTGCCTCTTCTTAAATGCCCCCTGTAGATGTGCCCTGTAAAGTAGTGCCCCCAGCAGCTCTCCCTACCCACCTACACCCCTGTTAAAAAAACGTACCTGTCTTCGGTCCACACCGTCACAGCTCCTGAGTCCCGCCGTCACTGCTACTGCTGCTGCCGCTGTTTGCCGGATCTGGCGCGCAGGCTCCTCTCCTTTGCAGTGCGCGGGTAACATCATGACATCACCTGTGCACTGCATCACTGGGAACGCTGGCCTCTGAAGTGATCAGTATTCAGAGGCCAACGTTCCCACTTACCATAAGTTGATCGCGATCTACAGGCGGGAGCTCTGTGAGCTTCCAGTAGATCGTGATCAACCTTTCCGCCGGGCATGTGGCCAGGGGTCGGGGACAGTGTGTGGGGGCCCCCTATGTGTGGGGGCCCCAGGACGACCGTCCCTGTCGCCCTGTCCTTAATCTGGCCCTGAACATGATTGGCAGTACTAAGTGCTGTTGCAGGCAAAAGTTATTTGTACTTCCTACGATAGGATCAGAGAGTGCGCAACCTCTGCTTACTACTTTCACAGGCTGGAATTTGGGTAGCATCATCTGCTATTCATGTATGAGTGTTGTACTTAGCTGTGACATCTCAGTCAAGCAACAATCTCCCATTAATGGGACAATCATTAAACTGTATATAGGTATTATGTACAGTATGCTACTTTCTGTTACCAAGTAAGATAGGTTGTACATTTTGAAGATAATCCTTTTTTATGCTCGGTTCATTTATTTACATTGAATTGTTTCACCAGAACAAATCTACTATTGTTTAGTGGTTAAATAATATTTATCTAAGTCATGTAAGACTAGGACAACCATTTCCTCAAGGGTATTTATCTCATAGATTTGAGAAACAAAATTATTCACAGGTAAGAAGCTGCTGACTGCTTCTGTGCATGTGCCGTCATGCAGGTGTGCCATGTGGGTATGAAAAACAATGGATGAGTGACATTACGTGTATAGCACATATTCATTCATTAACCACTGGCTGCCACGTCAACTTCCAGGGTTACTTTAATGGCAGCACCAGCCCTGGCTATGGTGTGTCCTGTACATTTGATGTGCTTTTCCAGTGATATTTATACTGTGTTATAAGGCAATTAAAATACATATGTCTGCATCATAATATGAATACATGTTGGATAAATACAATAGAAGGCAAGCTATAGTAAGACCTCCTTATAGATAGTATACACCAGTATGGCAGTGTCACGTAGTGGCAAAGGGACCAAGAGAGGATTATGGTATAATCTGGAGTATGGATCAGCCTTGGAGAATATATTGGTGAAGGAATGGGTTTTGAGAGCATATACTGATACTGGAATGGAAGGGTCTTTGGAGCATATGCTGATACTGGAATGGAAGGGTCTTTGGAGCATATACTGATGCTGGAAAGGATCAGACTTGGCGCATATACTGAAACTGGATTTGAAGAAATACACTGGAGCCGGATTCGTCAGAGACAAGCATAACCAACATGGGAGCTGAAGTCAGGAGCATGTATCAGTGAAGAAAATCAGACTCTGAATGCCAACAGAAGTGAGTCTTTATACTGTGTGACTCACAGGGTTTGGCTGATGCCATCAGGTGGCCACTGACCTGGTTACCCATTGGAGCCATGGCGGTCTGATGACCAGGATCAACATGGTGTCGACCAGTGACTGGTGCCAGTGGGAATGCTGCCAGAACCCCAAGCCCCCTGAAACAATCAGGACACTGAGGACCCTCCAGTGAAACACCTAGCTAGACAGGAGCCGACATGACAGCTCTCAGTGCCCGGAGCCGGTGCGATCGCTGCCAAAGCTCCAGACCCTTGAGACCACCGTCACACCGAAGACCTACCAGCAGCACCCTCTATGAGACCCCAGACGGGACCCCGCCAGGACAGAGCAGCACAACCATGAGGGTGAGCACGGGTCTTAACAAAGTTGTTTACCAGTTAATAGCCAGCAGCTGCATCAACAGAGAAAGCTAAAATAAAGTGAAAATATAGTATTGGTGAACCTATTAGCAAGAACATATATTAAAAAACAGTAAATATTAATTGACTCAAAAATATAGATTTGATCAACATCATCAACACTGAGGTTTCAGAAAATTAGTGCACTCACATCTTATAAAAACAGGATAGGTGTGAGTGTGACCTAGCATCCAAGCATGATTGACATATAGTTAAAGAGCTTCTCATCAACTGATATTTCATGGTGCTGTCTGGCTCTTCCACTTATACCCTGCTGCAGGCACAATCGCCTTCTCCTCACCTTTAGAGGGACTAGCTGGCATTCCTGTCTCAGAGGGAACGGGTTTCCTCAGGTCCACAGCAACAGGTCACCTCACAACTTAAGCCATGGTAACAATTAAAGCTGAGTTCCTCAGACATTCACCCATTGTCATCTGGTCCTTGGGATTTCACTGGACCAGGCTGTTCAACACTCCTCTTGGCTGCACTACTGCCTCTGCATGCTCTGCTACAGGGGACAAGTTTGCCACTGCAATACAACAGTAACCGGTCCCCAGCCATACGTGTAAACCCAGACATTAGTAGCATTGCTTTAGGAGAATACATTTGCTGCTGATGTCTTAGCATTTGTTTCCAACCTTTTGATCTCCCTCCTGAACCTGATGAAGGAATTTGAAAAATTAGGGACCCATCTAATTTTAAGATCAACTACTCTGTTATTTTTAATATCTCTGTCCCCAACACCGTGGTTGATGGGATTGTAACATGCTCTCTCCTTTTCCGGGCACCCTTCTTGAAATATTTGCCAAGTGTCACGTTTAGAGTTTTTAGATCCGAGTCAGTCCCCGTTGTAGCAGAATAGAGGTGGTAGAAGTCTACTCATGGGTGAGCCCCATAAATGCCTGGTGCCTTCAGAGAGGTCAGTGACAGCTGGAAGGCGCACAGCCTGCCCCTGGAACCAATTGAGTGGAACTCATCCCTTTACCCTGAATATAAAAATAAGGGGCCAGAGCCAGTGTTTGAGAACTCAGGGGACAGAACAGCAAGTAATTCAGGTAATCGGTAGCCCACCTGGAATCTGCTAACAGATGCTGCAGACCGATTATCAGAGCTGGGTCACTGGAGCCTAAATACTCAAGTAGGAGCATAGGTCCAGAACCCATCCCCCAACAACCGGAATGAAAGCTGTAGCAGAAACTCAGCATGAACCCCAACACGCTAGAACCCACAGAGCAACAACCACTTTTGAAAGATGTACTGATGGTATAGTGAGTAGTGAGTCCCAAAGTAGGTCAGGAGCTGCAATTCTGAGTATAAACAATATAGGACAGAAGTAAACTGAAGTACAGTGAGGATAAAGTCCATGTGAACCTGCAATAAGCAGGAGAGATGTACTTGCTAGTAGATGAGGTCACTGTAGCAGGAGACTTGGCACTGGAAGCACTAGGAACATCTTTGCAATGCCCAGGAGACTTCAGAATACAGCATGCTGGAACCATAGAATAAATCACAGACTTGGATGGTAGATGAACTGGATAAGAACCAAAGGTTGCATACATGTAACCGGTATTGAACTGGAGACTTAAACCAGAATGGGACCAGAAGTAACAGTAGAGTAGCCTGAGTGCAACTAGAAACTTGAACCCGAGTGTGACTGAAGAGAGCAGCAGCCAGCCAGAGTGGAACTGCAGGCTTGAACAGGAGTGGACCAGAGAGAGCAACAGCCAGCCAGAGTGGAAGCGCAGGCTTGTACCGGAGTGGGACCGTAGATAGCAGCAACCAGCCGGAGTGGGACAGGTGAGAGTAACAGTACTTGAGCAGGACTGGGACCGGTGCTTGAATACAGGTTGGTAGGTGCTGGCTGGTAACAGAGAGCTGCAGAGTGGATGGAACAGACTCAGAGGCAGCAGCTTGCAGGACTCCAATAGCGCAGGTTCAGGCAGTGGATCAGAGGTAGCACTGACTCACTAGTGAGTGAGATTACTGGAAGGTAAAGAACCACTTTGTTCTGACAAGATGCTAGTGTCAGGTGTAGGCTTAAATAGGATGATCTTGTCAGGGATAGGATGAAGTGATCAAATGAGCGCAGGAGACAGGTAGAGACTGGATACTGTTCCCACCTGATCAGAGACAACATGGCTATGCTCATGAACCTCAGGGAATGGATTGACAATGCAGTGGGACAAAATGGCCCGCCTTGGTAAATCACTGCTGGGCAGGGTATGAGTAACTAACTCCAGGTTTACTGACACCACTTTTAGTATACCTTCTGCAAACAATACTCATCCCAACCCCCACCCCCCCATTTTTTAAAGATCTACAGGGAACCATCGAAGACTTTATTTTGGGTGGTAAGAGGGCTCAGTTCAAACATGAAACATTGTATAGATGTAAGACCCAGGGGAGGTACCCAACTCCCTTGGTTCTTGAGCTAATATAATGTAGCCATATTGAATAAGGTGTTGGACTGAACTAGAAATACCCACATCCCACCTGAGGGTTGCCACTCTGTTGGCACACCTCTTTAAATAGCACCTTGGACACCAGACATTGTGACTATCACCCACCTAATGATATTAGGAACACTTTTACATATTTGGAAAAGACAGATCACACAAAATTGTCTTCTCTCTTGTATCACCATTGATGTCTAGCACATATAACATGAGTTTCATTCTTCTAGACTACACCCTAAGGCACTGTTACTGTGTTGCACTAGAGGTGTTCTTTAGGATTGATCAACTGGTAGATTTGCATAAAAACTCAAAATAAACAAAAGATATTTTCTATGAAAAAAGATAATGGTACTTAGAAAAAAGGTACTCGTACTCACTTGAAGTTACAAGTTGATACACGATTTAGAGATGCTTCAATACTCTTGATAAGTCTACGGATGGCTGTAAGCAGTGAAGACTGTAGTAACTGTAATGTTGACAATTTCTCCTAATGTGTCAGTTTGCACTATAAAGGGTAAACATTTATTGTAGGTGGCAGAATAGCCTTTGGGCAGTTGCAGCAGCCTTGAGGGCTAATAGTGACCTGGGGCCCCAGGACCGTTGAGGCCTTTGGGCTGATGAGACTCAGGTGAGGTATGCAACAATAACATGGGGCTGCTACCAGTGCTGCTGAGATGACACTGGTGACGGTGTGCTTAATAGCGCACCTGGAATGCAGAGTGGCTACCAGTGCCGCCGGGATGACACTGGCAACGGTGCGCACCTGGAATGCAGAGTAGCTTCCAGTGCCGCCGGGATGACACTGGCAATGGTGTGTGATGGTGCGCACCTGGAACACTAAACTGTGACTGGTGCCGCTGTGTTGACACAAGCCACCGGATGGTGACAGACGCTTCTGGGGTAGGAAGCGCTCCGTGCTGCCCAGATGGTACAAACAGCATGTGAGGACGAGATGCAGGTGGAGCCGCCTGGATGGAATAAATGGCACATGTGAAACACAGCAATACTGACTCAGGAACTCAACTTACATGCAGGAGACAGGAACTGGAAGTACGAAAAAACTTCTATCACCGGCATGGATTGCAGGGCTGGTTTGATTTTAACAGGAACAAGGCCCAACCAGAGCAAGTCTCCCTTAATGATAGACCAATGTGCAGCTGTGCTGTGAACAGGAAAATCAATCAGCATGCACCTGACACTGCACACAGACAGGCAGTAATTAATGCAGTGTCTCAGGCTGGAAGCTGCAGATCCTGACAGTAGCCCCCCCTTGACGAGGGGTTAAGGAACCCCTAGCTCCAGGTTTTTCTGGAAAATCTTGAAAAATGTTCTTAAAAAAGCAGGAGCATTCAATGATCTCATAGGCACCCAGGAGCATTATTCTGGCCCATACCCCTTCCAATGGACCAGGAACTGAAGGGCTCCTCGTGAGAATCTGGAGTCCAGAACTTTCTCCACCACAAACTCTCGATGTCCTTGGACTAGGACGGGTGGAGGTCTTGCTGGCTGTCTAGAGCTGTACCTAAGGGAAGAGGAGACCGGCTTGAGTAAGGAGCAATGAAACGTATTGTTAATCCTCAGGTTAGCAGGCAGCTTCAGACGGAAGGCCACAGGATTGATATGAGAGATAATCCTAAATGGTCCAATGAATCTTGGACCTAACTTCTGTGATCATTGACGGATATTAATATTCTTGGAAGACAGCCACACCAAATCGCCCACTTTGAAATTGCATTGTCATCGATGTTTATCCGCCCAGATTTTGGCATGACCAGATGCTTTCATCAGACACTGGCGAACTTTCTTCCAAACAGATCGAAGCCTCGCCACCAATGTGGAGGATGGAATACCAGCTGAAACTGCCTCAAAGGAGTTTACTCTAGGGTGCAGGCCGGATTTGCAGTGACTAGAATTATTAAATGCAAATTCCGCAATGGGAAGAAGAGACACCCAGTCATTCTGGTACTTGGAACCAAAGAATCGGAGATACTGCTCCAATGACTGGTTCATCAGTTTGACTGTGGATGGTACCCGGAAGATAGGCTGATGTTGATACCCATGGCCGAGCAGAAATTCTTCCAAAACCGCGCCACAAACTGTGTCCCTCGGTCGGAAACGATATCCTTCGGTAAGTCATGAAGTCTGAATATGTGGAGTACAAATAGTGAAGACAATTCTTTAGCAGAAGGCAGTTTGGTGAGTGGAACAAAGTAAACCATTTTACTAAAACGGTCAACAACCGTCCATATGACAGAGCAGTGGGAAGCAGATGGTAAGTTCACGATGAAGTCCATGGCAATATGAGCATGAAGCCCATGAAGTCCATGGTCTAGAGGGCATAGGAAGAGGAAGCAGGAGTCTGGATGGAGCTGTGCGAGGAGACTTGTATCGAGCACAGACATCACAAGCCAATACAAATTCCCGAATATCTTGACCCATAGATTGCAACCAGACAGAACGAGACAGTAATTCAGTGGTTTTAGTAATGCCTGCAAGCCCAGATGGCTTAGAAGAATGAAAGTCGAATAGCACCGATTTCCGAAATCTCTCTGGCACGAACAAGACCCCTGGTGGCATTTCGGCAGGAGCATCTGATTGGCCGGAACAAATAAGATCTGCAAGATCTCTGGTCACAGCAAAATAGATATTGGAGGTAGGGATGATGGTCTCCCCCAGCATGGTGATTGGTCGAACTGGTTGAAAACTGTGGGACAACGCATCTGCCTTTAAGTTCTTGGAGCCAGGCCGGAATGAGATGACATAATTAAAATGGGTAAAAAATAATGTCCACCGAGCCTGTCTGGCGTTCAACCTCTTGGCAGTCTCAAGGTAAGAAAGTTATTTGTGATTGGTCAGCACTGTGATGACATGATTGGCTCCTTCCAGCCAGTGTCTCCAATCCTCAAATGCCCACTTGATGGCCAACAGTTCACGATTCCCTATGTTGTAATTCCTTTCTGCTGAGGCGAATTTCCATGAGAAATAAGCGCAGGGATGGAGTTTGCCATTCAAAGGATCCTTCTGAGACAATACGGCCCCCACGCCAACCTCTGAGACATCTACTTCGACAATAAATGGAAGGTCAGTATTGGGATGCCGAAAAACCGGAGCAGAGGTAAAGGCAATCTTTAAGGAGTTGAAGGCTTGAAGTGCTTTGGCCGGCCAATTGGTCACATCAGCTCCTTTCTTGGTGAGCTCCACAATAGGTGCAACTAAGGATGAGAAAGAATTGATAAATCGCCTGTAATAATTGGCGAACCCAAGGAAGCCTTGAATCGCTTTTAGATTGGTAGGCTGAACCCAATCTAAGATGGCCTTAACCTTGCTCGGATCCATCAAGAATCCTTGAGAGGAGATGATGTACCCTAGGAATGACACGCATTTTATGGTTTTGCATATAAATGGTTCTCCAGGAGTTTTAGCAGCACCAGTCTCACATGCTTGCGGTGTTCCTCCAGGGAGCTGGAATAAATTAGAATATCGAGGTAGACAACCACAAACACCCCAAGATATTCCCTCAACACATCATTAATGAAGTCCTGGAAGACAGCTGGGGCATTAGACAGGCCGAACGGCATCACCAGGTATTCATAATGGCCGGAATGAGTGTTAAAGGCCGTTTTCCACTCGTCATCCTCTCTAATGCAGACCAGATTATATGCACCTCTGAGATCTATTTTGAAGAAGATGAAGGCCCCCTGAAGTTGATCAAACAACACTGAAATCAAGGGCAAAAAATAGGAGTTTTTAACCGTGATGTGGTGCAATCCGCAAAAATCAATGCATGGTCGAAGAGAGTCATCCTTTTTCTGCACAAGAAAGAAGCCCACAGCGACTGGCGATTTTCAGAGTCATATAAATCCTTTCTCCAAAGCTTCCTGAATATATTCTTTCATAGCTAAGGATTCTGCCTTTGAACCTCTATATACCCCTGCCTATACCTTCTAATATCCTTCTTATAAACCTCTAAGGATGATGCTAATTTGCGTACGCAGTCATCCAGTAAATAAAGAATCCAGACCTAGAACATGTGGTTCCAAAGCACAAAGTATTATTCAAGTAAAAGTACAGCAGTTACACGCTATGATCCTCATATAATCTTAGCGCAAAGAGATTATACAGACCCAAGTACAATTATACATATGCAGCGCTCTCTGGTCCAGATGTTAGGCATCAGCAAAAAATCCCTCGTCAATCAGCATTCAGCACAAAGACTAGGAACCCAGGGTCAGAGCATATTTATACCCCCCAGAAATAAACAACACAATAGAGAAGTTTGTTGCTAATACCATTGGTCCTACAGGAGAGGGCATATGTTACAAGGCATTTGACAGGTTGATTCAAATAGACACAACCCAGCCTCTAACAACTGGGGGTCTCTGGTTTCCTGCCTCATGCAACATCCTAACAGTTGTTCATATTATGTACATTTTCTTGCTTGAAGTCTCTGTGGTCCATAAGTTGAGAATGCATGATGCGATCTCCACACCGATGGTACCGGAATACTGTTGAAAGAGTACGCATCAGTACAATACCAATCACGGCTTACTTATCATGTATAAAACCTTAGTTACCAAATAATCTTTATTTCACAGCATTTATGCTAAATGAACAAACTTAAATCTTATACTTTAAAGCTTATTAACCCTTTTATGTGAATATGTAATGTGTAAGTATGCAGGGTGTGATGTAAAGACGCTAGTTAACTTGGGGCAGATGCATGCGCATGAAGCTAATAAACAGCGTTTTCATACAGGATCTTATGCATTCGCTAATATGCGATTAGTTAACAGCGCAATCGTGCGTATTAATGTGTGTATGAGTAATGGTGCACTTAAATCTCACTTAAACGAAGTGAACACCTAGCAGTGTGGAATGCTGAGCATTATAGCTCCACACGCCCGCCTCTCTCAGCAGCCCCCACCCTTCCCAGGCTCAAAAGTACAGTCCTTTGTTCTCCCAGGTTCTTTTGTAAATGCAAATTAGCACAGCTACAAGACCCAAACCTCAGATAACACTCTTGGCTTTGAAGGTATTTTATTGTAGGAAGCCTGCTAATGTAAGGTGCTACAAACGACCCTCTTGCTGTATTCGAGCAGGGCCACCTGGAGTGAGAGCAGACATTATGTCCATGAAGCTTGTCTTCACAGACTAGTTGTCATGTGGCCATTTGCTCTGTTTAGCTAATGCAATCCAATTTCGACATACTGTACAGCCATTTCTGAAATATATCCTTTAGGGGAATTATAATAATATAAACTTTATCCAGAGCACCCAAACTACGTAAAGTCATGAAATGGGCTTTTGGTGAATCGCCGTAACTTATGGCGATGGTCACAGATGCAATCGCATGATGCTAATAGTAATATCGCCACATGTACTAAAGTGTACAGAGATTATAAAATGGCGCTTAGACGGCTATTCGCAAAATGGCGTCTTGCGATCTCATTTCCAAGATGGCGTCTTGCAGCCAGTCGCAAGATGGTGTTGCTGCGATTCAATTTTAAACTGATTTTGTCTAAGCAAATAATCCAGCTTCGACAGTCCACCCTTTGATAGCAAACAACATGCTATCACAATCTGATTTTAAAATATAATTTAGGCTTACATTTATATACTATTTAGTGTTATTATGGGATGGCACAAGGTGGTTCTTAATCCATCAGTAATGTGTCTCTGAGTGGTGACATAAAACTACTATTATACACACACCTCGGATCTTGGAAGATCATGTGAAAGGTGTGGGGATACACCAGTCCTATAAAGGCAGTCTTGAAGGGGAATTGAGACTTTACATTATCTGAGGTGTTTTTAAAAATAAAATTTCAATAATACATTCTATGCATGTCTAAATATAATACATTAAATGATGGTATTTCCTAGTTCAGGGTTGTAATGCGGTTCTGTATTTACCTCGGTATTCAAGTTCCTGAATATATCTAAAGTTTAATGTACCCCGAGCGATCCTGGTGGGATCCAATGTGACTAAAACTTGAAAGTCAGTTGTCTCACTAATTAACTGAGTGGCTTTGTGCACGTCACCAGGTATCATATTTCGTTTGCCTCTCTTCATATTGTGTGTGAAGATATGGTGACGGTGTGTTTTTATGTATACCAAGCATTTCAACATGTGTGAGGGTCATAACTTCTGGGACTACTCTTCCCAGGTAACACAAACCTTCGGAACTCGGGGAGAGCCACTTATACGCTTTTGTTCCACATATAAAATATACATTATCAGGGAGAACATAAGGAATGGTATGCATCATTATCATTAAGCACATTTCCCTTGCAAACAATCCTATTTCTGGGTCTTCCATCTGGTACATGCAAGTTTCTCACTGTATTATTTTAGCACAATAACCATCTGACACCTTACCAATAATTTCTTTGGTGGATCGCAATGTATACCGATACCTAAAATGTTTCCCACTAGATTTATTTGAGCGTAACATATCATGGTTTATGGACTCATTATCAGCTCTTTTTGAGAAGGTCATCGTCTGATTATTCCCCGTCACTTCCCAACTCCCGGGTTTATTGGAGTTGGTTATGTTTAAACACAAAAGTGATCTATCTATTTGAAATTGATATAGTTTGAAATGAGGTGGTTTGGATGAGAGAAATTTTCCATCCAATGTTTTCCCTTTTTGTAATTCTAAAATTTCCGTGATATTCAGCGGAAATGGCACCAACCATACATTATGCTGTCCCTGTGGCACATGTGAACACACCCAGCAATCAGTTTGATTTAACACTTTGCCTACCATGCTATGATAATCCTCTAAAGGATACCCACCCCAGTACGGGTTATATTTAGGTTGGCACCGTTGGATACAGTTCTCATCAACTAGGGACCCACAAAGCTCACAAATACAGGAATCTTCAAACGATAAACCTCCACACCATCCCCGAGTATCCGGAATGACAGCTCTCTTAACAATAACAGTACTAAGATTGGTCAGACACTCCCCTGATTGGCATTGCACTTCTCCTGACTCCATTCCATCAGCATTGACATCAGCTCCCATTTCCTGAATCGGTCTCCCATCACAGAAACTGGATATTCCCGAACCGACCAGGATGGTGAACACTCTAAAAGAGAATATGAAAATGAACACAGCAGGCCCGTCCATTGTCACAACAAGACCTGCAAATTTCTCTTAGTTCAGGTATCTCACTACGACCTTTTCAATCCTCCCGGAACAAGCTCGCGAGCGACAGGTCCATGTCACAGCCTTGTCTCCGACTTGTTTCTCCACCGGTTGATTGACCTTTTTGCAGTGAGTGGAATGGACCCAGGTATCTCTCTCAGCCACCTTCAAAGATGTAGTACTTGTCAGCAGCACCTGGTACGGGCCTTCCCACCGATCAGTCAAACAACCTGAACGCAAGAAATTTCTGATCATAACATATTCTCCTGGTTCAACATCATGACAGTTAGTTTCAGGCATATCATGGGACAACAATTTCAGTTTCTGCTACTGTTGCTTTAACTGCTTACTCATTGATATAAGATACTTTACAGTTACCTCGTTGTTACCCTTCAAGTCTTCCTGTGGACTTATAATCAAATGAGGTTGTCTACCGAACAGTATTTAAAATGGGGACAGATTTAGAGGGGGTCTAGGAGTGGTCCTTATGCTATGTAGGACCAAAGATAACACTTCTTGCCATCCTAGTCCAGTCTCTTCCATGATTTTACTTAACTTATTTTTAATAGTCCTGTTCATCCTCTCTACCTTGGCACTTGTTTGCGGTCGGTAGGGGGTGTGAAGTTGGCTTTTAATACCCATCAGCTTACACATATTTTGAAAAACATCACCTGTGAAATGAGTACCCCTGTCACTCTCAATGATTTTAGGGATACCGTACCTGCATACAAATTCCTGAACTATTTTCTTGGCAGTAAATGCAGCAGTATTAATGGACGCTGGGTAGGCCTCAACCCAGTTAGAAAATACATCCGTGCACACTAATACATACTTAAGATTCCTGCAGGGTGGTAATTGGATGCCCCAAAATCGTGCACCACCCCGAACGCGTACCTCGAGTCAGTGTAAATGTTAGCAAATTTGCCTGCTGCCAGTTCACATGCTCTAGTTAGTGCTACTAGCTCTGCCACCTGGGCTGAGTGAGGAGGACCAAGAGGTTTAGCTTCTATGATGTCTGTGTCATTTACAACAGCATAACCTGTACATAATTCACCTGTGTCTGTTTGTCTATGACAACTCCCATCCGTATAAAAAGTCACATCCACATTCTCTAAAGGTGTGTCGTGTATGTCAGGTCTAGCAGTAAAGGTCTGATTCAGATATTCCATACAATCGTGCGTATCATTATGTCCGCTGAACTCACCTCCCACCAGCAACTCGCCTCCTTCCACCCTTTGTACATCATGTTGTACATATGGTAAATACGTTGCTGGATTCAGCATGCTGCAACATTTAACAGTGATGTTTGCGGGTGCGATTAGAGCTAGTTCCCATTTGGTAAACCTAGCCGAAGAGACATGTCTGGTTTGAGCTGAGTTCAACAGAGCAGATACAGCATGGGGAGTGTAGACAATCATATCATGACCCAATACTATGTCCTCACTTTTACTCACCAATAAAGTGGTAGCTGCTACACTTCTCAAACAAGTGGGGAGTGATCTTGCCACAGTGTCCAATTGGGCACTGTAGTATGCTATGGGCCTAGTGGCATCACCATGTTTTTGTGTAAGGACACCTGCAGCACAACCATTGGCTTCCGTACAATACAAATCAAAAGGTTTTTCATAATCAGGTATTCCCAATGCAGGAGAAAGCCTGCTCTGTTTCCTCTGTGTGTATGACACGATTGGGCTTTGAGGAAGAGACTAATTCCTGTAAAGGCAAGGCCAAAATAGAAAAACCTGGGATCCACATTCTACAGTATCCACACATTCCCAAGATGGTACGAATTTGCTGTTGATTCTGCGGCAGTGTCATGTTCTGTATGGCCTGGATTCTATCATTTGTAAGATGTCATAACCCCTGGGTTAGGCAGTGTCCCAAATATTTTACTCTGGATTGGCACGGCTGTAGTTTGTCCTTAGCCACCTTGTGTCCTTTATGCGAGAGATGAAGCTACAAAAGTTTAGTATCATTCAAACATGACATAAACGAGTCAGAACATAGCAATAAATCGTCCACATATTGAATTAGAACAGATCCATTGGCAGGTTGAAAAGATTGTAAACAGTCATGCAATGCCTGGGAGAAGATACTGGGGCTGTCTATGAAACCTTGGGGTAACCGTGTCCATGTGTATTGTAAACCTCTGTATGTAAATGCAAATAGATACTGACAGTCAGGGTGGAGAGGCACAGAGAAGAAAGCTGAACAGAGGTCAATGACAGTGAAATGGGTTGCATTTGGTGGGATCTGCATCAGGATGACAGCTGGATTTGGCACTACAGGGAATTGGCTCTCTACTACCTTATTAACACCTCTAAGGTCTTGTACCAGCCTATAACCCCTCCCACCACTCTTCTTCACCGGGAAGATGGAACTGTTGGCTACACTAGCTGTACGAACTAAAATTCCTTGTTGCAATAATCGCTCAATTATTGGAAAAACCCCTAATTCTACCTCCTGTTTTAGTGGGTACTGGGGAATTTTTGGAGCTTGCCTACCGCTTTTTAAATTTACCTTTACAGGGCTTACGTTTGCCATTAATCCAGTGTCCTGTCCATCCTTAGTCCAAAGGGAATCTGGAATTTGGGACATTTCATCTACCTGAGATGGATTTTGATTTAAACTTGTAGAGTGATACATTATCCTTTGTGGGGAGTGTCCAACATATCTAGCACCTCGTGTGCAACTCTCTCTGGGATATCTAAAAATACACCATCAGGGGTGCAATATATAACACATCCCATCTTACATAACAAGTCTCTACCCAGCAGGTTAGTAGGAGTCACAGCAGCTAGAAGGAAAGAATGCCTGGTATGCAACAGCCCAATAGTAACCTCTGTGGACTTTGTTAAAGGATAATGTTCCACTTTACCTGTTACACCCATTGTTGGTACTGTCTCGTTGGTCACCTTTAAATTAACAGGAGATTTTATCACTGACCTGGTCGCCCCTGTGTCTACAAGAAATGGATATTCAGTACCAGCTACATCAACCATCATGACCGGTTCTCCCCTAGTACTTCCCGTTAACCTGACTATCTGTAGACTACAGGTATGACCTGACCCCTAGCGTTGGCTACCATTCTCCAATAAAGCATTTACGGCCACAATTGGAGCTGGTGCCTGCTGGACATTTGCTGGTCTCTGTGCCTATCCCTTATGGGGATGTCCTGGTCTTCCCTGATTTGGGGTTCCTACTCTTTTTACTGTACAGTTTCTACTTAAGTGTCCTGTTTGTTTACAATTAAAACATGTTCATGGATCGGGTGAAGACACGTGTTGTTTTGAGGTTTGAGCAGAGGGTAAAGGTGGTGGATATGGGTAAGGATAGAGAGGGTAAGGGTATTGTGGTGGATATGAGGTTTGTGAGTAGTATGGGACCTGTGGTTGTATAGGGTTTGTGGAATAGAGCTGTGTTTGTTGTTGCATGGGGTTAGTGATGGCATATAACTGTTCAGGTGTAAGTGTGTGTGCAGATGCGAGTGTGTCTGTTGGCTGTGATGTTACCATCATTCCCTCCAGAGCTTGTATACTGACAGCCATTAGTTTTTTGCTCTGTGTCTCTCTCTTCTTTGAGATGTTTTTATCATGTTCTATGGCAGATTCTATGAGGGTATCTATTGTGACTCCTCTCCAGCCAGGTTGTGAGGTCTGAACCCGAGTCTTCAAATTCTCTTTCAGACCGTCCATGACTACCGTGACTATCATTCTCCTGTGGTGAGTGCTATCTTTAATATCTTCTAACCCAGTGTACTGGGTGATAGCCTGCAGAGCTCGGTCGCAATATTCTTCTGCAGATTCACTCTCCTTTTGCTTAATGGTGAAAATTTTGTTCCAGTTAACTACTACTGGAAAATATATACCCAATTGAGTTACAATGCGGGAAATGTTACCTTGGTTTACTTGGTCTGTTAAGGGAACGTCACCATCCAATCCACAATCCGTGATAAATTTTGTCACGTCGGTATTGCGTGGTAGACAGGCCCTTAGCACCACATGCCAATCTTTATTAGTTGGCTCATGAGAACTACCCAAATTTCTCAAAAATCTTTGACATTTGGCTAGTTCCTTTTTGGGATCAGGGAAATCATTTATGATGGAATTTAGTTCTGCTCTTGTCCAGGGACAATGCATTACTACTTCCCTCGTGGGCACTACACCGTTTGCATCTGAATTTCCATTCGGAACGGTTATTGTCCGAATGGGATGCAGACCGGCAGCGCTGCTACCTTTGACCTTGTTACCTGGCTGGGGGTTTAATCTGCTCCTGCTACGTATGGTATTAACAACCTCCTCTACGGGTGCAGAGGGTGTTAGCACTTCCATTGCTGTTACCGATGAAGATGGTGGCACTACTCATGATTGTGGTGATGCAACATCTATCATTTGCACAGCATGGGAAATAGCAGACATTACAATAGGCTCATCATCCACATCATAAACATTTTCTTTATGGTTGCTTAGGAGAGGGTACAATTTGCTTGTTACATTTTTATGGGTATTTTTGGTAACTGTACTTGCACCTCCATCCACATAAGGTTGGGGTGGTGAGAGTGAACTGCTGGCAATACTCTCCACCACGCTACCTTGCTGCACATGGACACCATTTTGCGGCTCGCCCGTATTGCAATTTAACGTCGCGGATGTATTCTCTGACAATGCGCTTGCAATGCTAGTTTGCGTCGCTTGCACATTTTTAAGCCACGCATCCCCTTCATGCTGCCACAACTTTAAACATTCATAATATTTTACCTTTTTCTCTCGGGAGTGCATCTTTATCAAAACTACCAATTCTGGGAAACGGTCTAACACTCTTCATCATCATTTTAAACCATACATACACAATACCTTATCGCTTAAGTACCGTACTTAGTATGCATAATACGACGGGCCGATCCAAACGCTGCTTCCATTAGCAGCACATCATTGTCTAACATCTCTATTGTTTGCATGGCCCCCATTCTGAGACAACTCCTATGCTTTTCAATAAATATTTAAACTGGTGAAAGACAATCAAGATACTTTCACTTACCTGTGGACGATTTAAATGGCAGCGCCCACACACCTGGATAAGATTTGAAAAAGTCAACTTCCACACCCGGTTAAGATTTAGTAACGCAACTTCCACACCTATGGAAGTTTAAGTCGGCTACTTCCATGCACCTCTCTACAACAAAGACAACATGTACACCTGCTACTGTGCATAGAACGGTAAGCTGCTTACCGAGCGACTAGCAATTAGCCCTTAAAGGTCATACGGTACCTCTAACTTTAGGGAACAAGTTACCCCTACCAACAAATACTCACTGTTACACACTTTTTCCTGCGCAGAAAAATACACGTTAACCCAGATATTGATAACAATTGAAAAATGTAAACCTCAACGGCTTTATTTAAACACGTGGCAGCACAACCGGAAGTACGTATACGCTATTGTGCGACCAGTCACATACACAATAATGCGACTACCACACAACCGTATGACAACTTTTTAGCTGCGTACTCAAAAGTGCGTCTTTACTGTGCGCAAAACTGCGACTCAGCAGCGGGCTCAATACTGCGGCACCCCTTTAAACGTTAGGTTCTATCAACAAAGGAAAACAAACTTTTTCCTCTCTTGTCCCTGGATTCTAGTCAGCTTCCTTGGCTCACACAAAAACAGATAGCGATCTTTCAGCACAAAGCAGTTGCAGGTAAACCCTGCATGTGGCCACTCCACCCTTTGCTGAGATATCGATAACCGTATGTGCCGTGTGAGTAGGTAAGTGACTTCACTATGAGCCCCCAACTAAGGATTCTGCCTTTAACCTCTATATACCCCTGCCTATACCTTCTAATACCCTTCCTATAAACCTCTAAGGATGATGCTAATTTGCGTACGCAGTCATCCAGAAAATAAAGACTCCAGACCTAGAACATGTGGTTCCAAAGCACAAAGTATTATTCAAGTAATTGTACAGCAGTTACACGCTATGATCCTCATATAATCTTAGTGCAAAGAGATTATACAGACCCAAGTACAATTATACATACGCAGCGCTCTCTGGTCCAGATGTTAGGCATCAGCAAGAAACCCCTCATCAATCAGCATTCAGCACAAAGATTAGGAACCCAGGGTCAGAGCATATTTATACCCCCCAGAAATAAACAACAGAATAGAGAAGTTTGTTGCTAATACCATTGGTCCTACAGGAGAGGGCATATGTTACAAGGCATTTAACAGGTTGATTCAAATAGACACAACCCAGCCTCTAACAACTGGGGTCTCTGGTTTCCTGCCTCATGCAACATCCTAACAGTTGTTCATATTATGTACATTTTGTTGCTTGAAGTCTCTGCGGTCCATAAGTTGAGAATGCATGATGCGATCTCCACACCGATGGTACCGGAATACTGTTGAAAGAGTACGCATCAGTACAATACCAATCACGGCTTACTTATCATGTATAAAACCTTAGTTACCAAATAATATTTATTTCACAGCATTTATGCTAAATGAACAATCTTAAATCTTATACTTTAAAGCTTAATAGACCTTTTATGTGAATATGTAATGTGTAAGTATGCAGGGTGTGATGTAAAGACGCTAGTTAACTTGGGGCAGATGCGTGCGCATGAAGCTAATAAACAGCGTTTTCATACAGGATCTAATGCATTCGCTAATATGCGATTAGTTAACAGCGCAATTGTGCATATTAATGTGTATATGCACTTAAATCTCACTTAAACTAAGTGAACACCTAGCAGTGTGGAATGCTGAGCATTATAGCTCCACACGCCCCCCTCTCTCAGCAGCCCCCACCCTTCCCAGGCTCAGAAGTACAATACTTTGTTCTCCTAGGTTCTTGTGTAAATGCAAATTAGCACTGCTACAAGACCCAAACCTCAGATAACACTCTTGGCTTTGAAGGTATTTTATTGTAGGAAGCCTGCTAATGTAAGGTGCTACAAACGACCCTCTTGCTGTATTCGAGCAGGGCCACCTGGAGTGAGAGCAGACGTTATGTCCATGAAGCTTGTCTTCACAGATTAGTTGTCACGTGGCCATTTGCTCTGTTTAGCTAATGCAATCCAATTTTGACATACTGTACAGCCATTTCTGATATATATCCTTTAGGGAAATTATAATAATGTACAGTTTATCCAGAGCACCCAAACTACGTAAAGTCATGAAATGGGCTTTTGGTGAATCGCCGTAACTTATGGCGATGGTCACAGATGCAATCGCATGATGCTAATAGTAATATCGCCACATGTACTAAAGTGTGAGTTTATCTAAAATGGCGCATAGGCGGCAATTCGCAAAATGGCGTCTTGCAATCTCATTTCCAAGATGGCGTCTTGCGGCCAGTCGCAAGATGATGTCGCAGCGATTCAATTTTAAACTGATCTTGTCTCAGCCAATAATCCAGCTTCGACATAGCCTTGCTTTCAGGAAGGGATAGAGCACAGAGTCTGCCTTTGGGAAGCTTAGCACCAGGAAGGAGATCAATCGCACATAGGAGCCGTGAGGTGGAAGGGTATCTGCCTTTTTTTTTAGAAAAGACCTCAGCAACAAGAACATGATCTCCTTGGAATGTAGAGCCCCAATGGATAACTGGACCAGAGATGTCTGAGAGACAACAACAACTCTGGAACTTTCCTCTCCATTTAGTCCAACTACAGAGAGAGGTCATATTAGAGGTTCGGATGCCAGGCCCAATGATTTGAAGAAGGAGATGTCCATAAAATTTCTTGCCGCTCCGCTATCCAAGAGTGCTGAAACAGAAACTGGACCGCCTGTATTTGGGCAGCAAGAATTTGAGCTGGGTTCTGACCTGGCTCTATGATCACAATCCATGGCTCTACAAATTTTTATGGCCGGTGATAATGTTATGATTCCTGGAGGGAATTGACCGTATGATGTAGAGCCAACTGACGACAGCCTTGAGGGCTGGAATTTATAGTACTAGTTGTGCCAAGGGCAAGAGGTGTGATGCAGCCTGTGGGCTGTAGGAGCAGCTTTGAGGCCTGGTTGTTGCCTTTATAGTCGTGGCCATGGGACTGATGGTATGAAGCAGCCTTTGGGTTGTAGGAGCAGCCTTGGGGTCTGATTGTGGCCTTTATAGTCGTGGCCAAGGGAATAATGGTGTGAGGATGCCTTTGGGCTATTGCAGCAGCCTTGAGGGCTGATAGTGACCTGGGGCCCCAGGACCGTTACAGCCTTTGGGCTGATGAGACTCAGGTGAGGTATGCAACAATAACGTGGGGCTGCTACCAGTGCCGCCGAGATGACACTAGCGACGGTGTGCTTAATAGCGCAACTGGAATGCAGAGTAGCTACCAGTGTCGCCGGGATGACACTGGCGACGGTGTGCTAGGTTGCGCACCTGGAACGCAGAGTAGCTACCAGTGCCGCCAGGATGACAGTGGCGATGGTGTGCGACAGTGCTCACCTGGAATGGTAAACTGCGACTGGTGCCACCGTGTTGACACAAGCCACTGGATGGTGACAAACGCTTCTGGGGTAGGAAGCGCTCCATGCTGCCCAGATGGTACATACAGCATGTGAGGACGAGATGCAGGTGGAGCCGCCTGGATGGAATAAACGGCACAAATGAAACACAGCAAGACTGACTCAGGAACGCAACTGACATGCAGGAGACAGGGACTTCTATCACCGCCATGGATAGCAGGGCTGGCTTGATTTTAACAGGAACAAGGCCCTACCAGAGCAAGTCTCCCTTAATGATAGACCAGTGTGCAGCTGTGCTGTGAACATGAGAATCAATCAGCATGCACCTGACACTGCACACAGACAGGCAGTAATTAATGCAGTGTCTCAGGCTGGAAGCTGCAGATCCTGACAATTAGGTCCTCAAGCATTTGCAAGGCTTGAAGTTGATAATTGTTTTATTAAATTTTGTTGTGTAAATGTATTTCAGTATTATTTATTAAGGTGCATACACACACAACGATTTTTTGAACGGTTATCGTTAAACTATATCGTTTAACGATAATCGTTTGAAAAAATCGATCACTTTCTGAGTCAAACGATGAATGATTATTGTTCATGCGCGTTAACGTTTGTAGTTTGTAGTTTGTAGTTCAGTCAGACTTGTCAACTCAACAATTTTCATTAAGTTAATATGCAAAAATCGTTTGTAGTTCATAAAAATCATTCATTACATTTAAATGAACATAGTAAATGAACAACTTTAGTAAACGATTTTAGTTAATTTTTTCAAGGTATAAAATTGTTTACTAAAATCGTTCATTAACTCAATCGTTGTGTGTGTATGCAGCTTTAGACAAATAAATTAATTGATAAGATTTATGAGGTTCTTCTGTAAAACTGCACACAATAAAAACTAAGATACAAACAGTCTCAGTATGATACATAATGGAATTTATATTAAGTAATGTTTATGAGCTATTTTAGCAAGGAGACAGTATTTTAGCAAGGAGACAGTCTAGCTGTAAGAGCTGTAAGAGTACAGAGAAAAGCAGCAGTTTTCTATTACAAAATGTACAATTGGTCAATGTTTTTTGGGGTTTTCGCAACTCACTCTATTCTGCTGCTAGATCTTATGTTCAATTATTATGGTGGAGCATGGTGCATGTATAAAGCTTAACTTCTTCATCATTTATACTCACACACTGGGGGACATTATAAAACCATGACAGGCTGCATTCTCATGACTATAGGTACAGCCCACAATATGGGTGAGTCCACTGCATAGCCAATGGTAACACTTCAAAACAGAGCAGCTTCAAAAAATGCAGTAAAAAGCCCATATACCTAGGCACTGTAATATTCCAGTCTCCGGATCTCTGTGATACAGTCTACATTTTCAGAATATGAAACTGGCGTCCCATGTCTATTGTTTTATAAAATGATTTACAGTCTCTCTTGCACTCATTCTCCTTGGATTGTTCTAAGGGAAAACATATGTGGATGCTACTATCTTTGATCGTGATTGTGAGCTGTGGAATATTTGTGGCCTGGCCTCCTAATATGCAAATATTCAGCTTTACTTCCTCACAGTGCACATATGGTACATAAAAGCATTGTCTCATTTGACCATATTTTTATTTGATATTATACTTAGTCCTATTGTGGCTCGCAAATTATAGTATAGTCTAATAGATTTGTGTTGGGATTTTTGCCTTTACACTAATTACCCATATTTTCTAGAGATGAGCAGTTTAGTTTTACTGGTTATTTTTGCAAAATTAGCATCAGTTCAGATTAATCTTATTGGCTATCCAAAACTTGTGATAGTCGGATAACTAATAAGATTCGGTTTTCAGATCCAAACTTAACCGAGCTAAAACCGAACTGCTCATCTCTAATATTTTCACATCCTCCATGCTACCTTTTATTTTCTTCAAAACTGTAATACAGTGGTTCTCAAAAATCTCTTGAATCACAGCGCCCTAGAGCAGGCCTGGCCAACCTGTGGCTCTCCAGCTGTTGCGAAACTACAAGTTCCATCATGTTTTACCAGCTGATCAGTGGGAGGGTATGCTGACACTTGTAGTTTCACAACAGCTGAAGAGCCACATGTTGGCCATTCCTGTCTTAGAGTATCAGCATTTTTTCATGGCACCTCTAGGCAAAAAATATCTTATTGAGAATTTCATCAAAAATTATTAAATTAAGTACATTTTGCTTAACTGTTTTCCTTAAGTTCAGTTATGTGGCAAAGGACAGAGCTGCACTTGTTTGTCCACATATTTTATGAATTGGCAGCCACCAGAACTGGTTTTGCCTATCACATTGACCATAAATAATTTGATTTGTAAGAGCCCCGCCGCACCCAATTTGGAAATCATTGCTTTAATAAATTCAAAAGTAACACCCCCACCGGATTAAGTGGTATCAAGAATGAATTAATTTTCTGCAGTTTTATTTAATAATACAGCGACTTGTAATGAATATTTACAATTAACAATAATCTTTCAAGTCTACAGCCAATAGTAAAGATTTACACTAATAATAGCATTAAGTACACTAATAACACCTTTAACAATGGTTCACACACTTTAGGTTTGAATTTTATTAATCAGGAATGCTTCTGATCTTGTACTGTGGGAAAATGGATTAGTCTTATGCTTACAAACTGCTGTATATGAAAATAATGAAATAGCTCTATTAGCAGATTATGCACAAACAGGTTTCAAGACTTAGTGAGCTCACAAGTCCCTCAAAGTTTGGCCAATACCCCTTTCGTTGGTGCACATTTGAATACAAAGTTACTTTATTACTATAGTTCCCTGATAACTAATGATGGTTGGTAATGCTGCTCTGACACTTGTACTGACTCTGGCTCTGTCTTTTGTATGTTGCAAGCCCAGGCCTGTAGATTACTTTAGGTGGACTGATACTGTCCCTTAAGATGACTGTCACTCCCTAGGATGGATATTCTCTTTTAATTGTCACTGAATGTACAGTAGCTGATGCTGCCTATCATTGGCGTAATATCCTGATCTCACTCACGGTTCTTTTTATATCAAGCTGAATCTTGTCAGATCCTCCATATTTTGGATGCAGTATTTTAATTATTTAGAGCCCGAGTTTCCCTTTCCTGTCACAGTCTCTCAGGTTATATATATATATATATATATGGAAGGTGTATTACAGCAGCAGTAAGCTGTTAGGTTTTACCCACTGAGGGATCCTGTTATACTCTCCTGACAGTTCGATTTACCTCAGGTCAAGCTTATTTATCATTGGATCTGTTCAATCAACCTCTATTCCTTCTTAGTAAATAGGGCAAGGAGAGGAGTTGGCATTAATGTAGCTACTACTGGTGAAATGTTTAACTTGAGCCATTTAGCTAAAAGCTACTGTAGATATATCAGTTCAGTAGATTTTTCTACTAACAAAAGATACTAATGCTGATCAGGACCATATAATAGCTGTATAGCTGTCCATTATATCTGCAGCATGTTGTACTGAGGTGTGATGTGTATTTAGCTGACAGATCTGCTCCCTGCAGTACAGCTTCAGCACCTGGAACAGCAATCTCCCCTCCTCTCTGGCTCCCGGCTGTCAGTCACTCTGGAGGGGGAAGGATTTAGGGTGGTCCCGTGGATGCTACTTCCCTCTATTTACCTGGCAGCTTCCTGTCAGCTCCAGTTCCTGTGCTTCCTTCATGGCTGCGGACCCTTTCACACAGCCTCTGATGAGTCCTGCTCTCTTGTCCCATCAGGAAGCTCACTCAGGACCCGTCCTGTCCTCCGACCAACACGGATCGGATGCCGCTCCCTGGACACCACCACCAATGTCCCTGAGGTAAGGGACACTTAATGCAGGAGCTCCTTTCCACTGAACTGCCTCAGGCACACTCCTCCCAACTGTCAACTGTCAGGTCTCTTTATAAGCTCTCCTAGCCCTCAGTGCAGTGTCCAGCACAAGTCCCCCCCCTGCAGTTAATGGTGAAGTCCGTGCTGGGGCTGTTTTAGAAAAGTCCATCACTCACTGATGGGGGAGACCAGCAGGACAATAGGGCACCGGGCTATAGGTGCCATTACATTGCTACAGCCCCTCTTACATTACCATATCAACATGCACATATATATTTTACGGTGTACATCAATGAATTTATATATAACTAACAGGCACTATATGATTGAATAACTATATCCATTTCTTCTGGGGTATCACACAAATCCCATTGTCCCTTGTTACCCATACTGATGTTCAAATAGGATATTTATTGCTTGTCATCTCATCTGGAGTGTTTCTACAATGCACTAACTGTCTCAAAATCTATTTTTTTTTTGCTCAATTTGTCAATAGCATCTGTTGGGTGGTATAAACCATGGTACTTTCACCATTGTGATGATGTTACGGTGACATCCCGTGCAATTTTTTCATCAGCTATAATTCTCAAGCAATTCAACTGTAATCTTTACTTATTGTGTGCAAAATCTTGCCCTTGACAATACATAATGCAGGGATATACTGCCCATAAGTATTCACCTTCACCTGTAGCATGTTGTCCTAATACAGCCTGTTGGGGATCTGTGTTATTTTTATGGCTTTTGTTGGTAATCAAAAGTGAAATGCAACCTGAATTTAACAATTCTACTTTGCCAAATACCATTCATATAGCCTTTATTACTTATTTATATTAAAATTATATAATAGTTAGTAAATACATTTTTAGATGAAAATATGTTATATCTATTTAATAAAATCAAGTGCTGACACAAAAGATGTCATCACGTTGGAATGTAATAACAGTTTGTAGGAACTGTGACCCCTCCTATGTTAGAGATGCAGAGGAAAGAATATGGGGGTGGTAATAGAGAGAGAGTGGGGGAGGGGGAAGGAGAAGTGGGATGAAAGTGTTTAGGTGGGGAAGTGAAAAAAGAGGTAGAGAGGAAAGAGGGTAGAGAGAAAGGGTGGGGACAAAGTGGCAAGGGGAGTGAGAAATTGGGGGGTGGGGGGGGGGTGGGTGAAGCAAAAGAGGGAGGATGTGGACACAGTGAATAAACAAACAAATATTAACCAGGCAACATCAGGCATTACAAATAGTATATTACATTATAATCATTGTTTATTTATAAGACTAAACAGAAATGTGCAGCACCATACAGTTTACAATCTAATGGTGAGGGGCAAATATATGATGCTGGGAGAGCAGTGTTTGAAAGATATGTTGAACTATGGTGATTAGTGCTAATGATTATATACAGAGTCAGGGGGTGTACTTGCTCTTTATTCAGAAGGAAAGTATAGGTGCTGTATTAGACTATTACCATAAAATAACATGGGATGCTGAAATAGTGTGACCAGACACCTAATCCATCCACTTATAACTCTACAGCAGACTGTAACAAAAATATAGTATTGAACTAACCCTGTAAGAGTACTCCAGTGGCAGAGGTTTACATAAGTATGGCAACCTTAGTGGTGCACAGTATGCACCTGTGTAACTGTTGAATAATAAACTCAAGAATATACTTAGCATTGCTGGTTATTATTGCACATGCAGAAAGGCAGGTACATGGTCACAACAGTCCAATCTTTGGCACACAGCCAGACACAACATTCTATGGTCTGTTACACATCAGAGCAGTAGAGGGGGCTTATAGCAAATCAAAGTCTCAACATAGCGTAAAGTTCAGACAAAGATATGATGCAGGGAATATTATTATTATTATCCTTTATTTAAATGGAGCCAAAAGTGTTCCGCAGCACCTTACACAGTACATAGACAAGTGAGCAAGCAACAAGTGACTTACACAGTACAATACAATGCAGTACAAGGACAAGGTTTATATACATTGCTGCATTAGTGATCATAACACTCAAATAAGCAACATGGCATAAGCAACCAAGTGCTAGGCGCCTGAGTGAGGAATAGATGACAGTATAAGGAGTAGCACAAGATTGTAGAGAGCCCTGCTCATGAGAGCTTACATTCTAAAAGGACAGGGCAGACAAACAGGTGTGACACAGATGGGGTAGACAGGGAGGAAGGAGCAAGTAGCAGCAGGTTAGGATGAGAGCTGGAAGGCTATGAAGAAGTAGTGGGTCTTTAGAGCCCGTCTTAAGATTTGTAGAGTATGAGCGTTCCAGAGGTAAGGCGCAGCACAGGCAAAATCTTGGAGGCGGGAGTGGGAGGAAGTAATCAGTTGGCAGGAGAAGCATTTGTTGAGTGAAGAGGTCGGACAGGAGAGTGAAGGGAGATGAGGTCAGAGATGTAAATGGGAGTGCTGGCAGAATGGATGGTCAAAATAGTAAGCCAGAAACGATATATAGGAGTAATAGACAGAAGTGGATAGTCAGAGTAATAGTTGGGATTGGTACACTGGAGTAACAGACAAGAGTGGGTAATCAGGTTTAAAGTCAGGATCAGTACACTGAAGGAGCAAACAAACAGCTTGGTGTGCAGAAGAGAGATCAAACATTAGCACTAGAAAACACTTATCATCAATTGCTAGGTTTGTCACTGCTTTATAGCATCAAAGGGCAGGGATCCAAGGGCATAAGAGCTTGTGCACGTGCAGTTGCATTTCACCAACACCAGAGATTTAGCGGCCCCTCTATGTTGCGGCTCGTGAGAAATTTTACAGAACTTAAGTGAGTCAAACTTCTTGGCCAGCTTTTCATATTGGCATTTTAAAATAGGGAAAATGTTTGGAGATGATAGCCTATGAATTAAACATCCTGACAAGAAGACAGACATTAATATTGATAAATATAAACACCTAATAGGGATGCAGTCGATATCCCAGCGTGCAGGATGCCGATGGTCTAAATTCTGGCACCAGTATCCTGACCGCTGGCATCCCAAAACTATGTATTGCCAGTTAGGGAAGGGTTAGGGTGCGGGGCTAGGCACTAGGGGGAGGTTAAGATTAGGCACTGGGGAGGGAGTGTTAGGTTTAGGGTGCGGGGACAGGTAGGTTAGGCTTAGGCAGTAGGGGAGAGGTTAGGATTAGGCACCGGGGAGAGTGGGTTAGGGTGAGGGTAGGGGATAGGGTTAGACTTACCTTGCTTCCTTATGGGTGTCGGGATTCTAACTGTTGGGATGCTGCTGTCGGTATTCTGACCAGTGGCATCCCGGCTGCCGGCAATCCATACCCAACCCCACCTAATAAGCTGCTACATTTCTGCACAAAAATTTCTCTCAATCACAAAAATGGTAAATTCACACCTCATTGAATTATACCTGTAAACCCAGTTGAATCATTGCCATTTCATATTTCTGATCTTTTCACTATCATTGATCTTGAACTGAAAAGTTACAATATTAAGTTCATTATATTTACAGTCAGTTACACTATAGAGAGTGATAACTTGTATAAAGAAAATAAATATCCCCTTGTTCATAATTTCCAGCCAAAACTGGAGACTTGTAGATATGAGTCAAACACATGAAAATGTGGACTAGCTAGTCCATAGGGTGGGGTACGTAATCCCGAAGCACACAATGCCGGCAGTGGAGAAATCCCGATGTATGCAGGTAAGTAATCTAACCCTTCCCCTAACCCACCTTTCCCACCGCCTAACCCTAACCCTTACCTCCCGTAGCCTAACCCTAACCCTCCCCCCGCAGCCTAAACCTAACCTTCTTCCCTTAGTGCCTAACCCTACCCATAGAGCCTAACCCCTAACCCTAATACTCACCATCGGGATCGCAGCCGCCAGGCACTAGAATTCTTAGTGCTTGCATTGTGTGCACTGGGATGACAACTAAATCCCACCCCATGTAGGCAGTATTGATGATAATTAAACTTGTGAATCTTATCCTCAATTTAATTGCTTTTTTTATTTAGTAACACTGTGATTAAGAAAAGATGCAATGCTGATGCCAGAGGTAATGAAGTAAAATTAGTCTTTACAAGCCACATGACAGTTCCAAAAATATTAAAAAAACATATTGAACTTACATCTACTATTGTTGTCTTTGCTAACTGTGATGAGGGTGATGATGACGTACATCTTTCAGTCATAACAAAGTGTTTATAATAATTTCAAGGTAACAGTCCAACCCGAACATGCCAGCCATCACTACCAAAAATATCAGATGTAAAAAGCCCAGAAGGACTCTCCCTAAATGCTCACTTTACTAAAAATTATAAATTTTGAGTTAGTGCCAAGTTTGTCTGCATCATTTTGGGAATGGATCCCTCAGAAGCTGTAGATGGCTAACAGGGACCCAGCAAATTAGCATGAATCAAACCAAATATACAATTTTCACTTGTACAGTAAAATTTTCTAAAAACATATTTCTCAGCAATTTATACATGTTGAGCTTACATTAACACATACAGCATGGTTGCTGAACCACTGCATTACAAATAAATATTCTACAAATCCCACAAGGTCTATAAAGTAAACTTTATCGATTTTTCACATTTTTAACACATTTCATGTACTGTAGAAGTTATGTCGGCTTGAATGAGCAGAAGACTTGAAAGGTGTGCTTGTTACAGATATCACAGCATACAAAACACAGTCTGTGCTCTCTAGAAGTTAGATCACATCTTAAAATCTGAGGTCAAGAAAAGGTTTTAAATTCAAATGGGAGTAGGGTGGGTCAAGCCAATGGAATGGAAAAGAGAAAATGAAATTATATACATCCTAATTTCTTTGCAATTACTAAATAATGTTAACATTATAGCACAATATAATAATACTATAATCAGCCCACAGAGCAGGTAAATAAGGAAAAATGATTATCTTTCAAATATCCATATTAAGATGATGACAGATCGTGGCTGAGATCCTAAATATTACAGAGTACACAGTTTGGCCTGAATAGAAACAGCGCCCATTTTTAATCCATAATCCCTTTATTGTGCAGATACAGTAGGCTCAGAATGCCTTGCAGTTAGGGTTTGTGTACATAGTTTGAGCTACTCAGTGTCTATAAAATTGGAACATATTTCATGCATAACCTGTACAACTGTACAAGAAAAATGCAAAGCACAATAGGCTACTGTAAAAATATCGTGATCTTAAAGAACTAAAAAAATTGACACTAAAATATTCTCCTTTATACTCGATTATGCGTCTCTGTTTAGTCTTCTTGATTAGTAAGCTCCAATCAGTAAGTAAAATCAGTGTTAATTACATGACACATTGTAGCAGCAAACATCTTGTCATTTTGAAACCTACTAAAGATCTTTCCCTTCCCATTTTTTTCCAGGTCACAGGAATGACAAGGGAAATTCAGCTGCCTCAATTCTTCACTCTGTCCTGTCAAAACAACATGATTTGTATTTAATTACTGTGCTGCCTGGGTACATGAATCTTTGTCACTTTGTCCAATATATTTACCAAAGAGAGAGAGCAAAGCACTGTGATTAAAACTTCTCTGAATTACTTGAAAATTGAGTGCAAAATTGGAAATGAGCCAACATTTACAGGAAGCTTGCTGTACAGCAAGCCTAATTTATTTATTTATTGTATTTTCAAAACTAAAGTTATTGGCGTCTGTGCAGCAGGACAATAAATAGTGTTTTGTGAAACGGACACTAAAATGGCTCTTTTGTAATGATAGAAAAGCCGTTTGACCTATCCTTAGCTTGTTCTGTAGCTCTAGGCCAGTTCAATGGAACAATGTAATTATGGAATTCAATTATTATATATATATATATTTTTTTTTTAAAAAACATCATATTTTTTAATTCATCAGACATGGAATACAAAAAATACCATTTAGCTTGGAATCAATTTACATACTACAAGTTTTTACATAATTATTATTTTTTTTAAACCAGATTAAAACCAGATTTTAGTTCAACATTTTATAACTCATGAATTGTGGACTTTCAGATGCAATTTGATGATTCATGAATCAAATTGCAATGATTTCTTTATAGGCCTTTCTGTCAATCATTTTACAGTTGCGTAGGAGGAGCATATAGGAGCAAATCAATGTGTATAGTATCAGCACAATAGCTGAGTTCTATTAACACCTTCAGAAAGAGGAAGGGCTTACAGGGAAGTGAGTAGTGTTCTGTTAGAAAGTAGACATGGTTGGGTGGATTAGGGTGGGGTGTTAATTGTGTTGTGGTTTCTGCATGTCATGTGTGGGACTTAATTTGTACTGCTTTTGATTGGACATATGGTGGAAATGAAATCCCCCTTATATAAAGAAGGTTGGCTGAGGGCCAAGTTTTTATCAATATTAGAGTACAGGGGAAATGTCTTTCTCTTGTACAGGGGAAATCTCTTTCTATCTGGAGCCTGTTTATCAATAATTTTTTTCCCAAAAACAATCTCTGGATGGTGTTAGCAAGTTTCTTACCACTAAAGAGTTGCTTCTAGTCCCTGGCTGTAAAGCTGCACACTCCTATGTGACTTCATGTGTGCAGCATCCTCTAAAACAGCAAAGATGGACCCCAGCAAATAAAAACCTGTAATGTTCTTTCGCCTCCATCTTCATTTCAATACTGGCGCACTGTTAACAGAAAACTAATTTTTGCAATGTTCTTCATAAGTAGGCAGACTGGCCGGTCTACTCTGTACTTTAATAAAAAAAATGTCTTAACTCTATGGCATCAGCCATTTTGTGCTTTATTAGTAACCTTCTGTGCGCACAAAATTGAAGACTAGATAGGGGCCAGGCCGCTCACATCATGAGTACTCACAGGTGTTTTCCCTTGAAGTAAATTTGGAATAATAAGTGTCAGAGGCACTATAAGCTAGTTCCATGGACATATGATATTTATTAATAGAGATGTGCAGGCTCGGATTAGTTTGGATTTTCCCGCCAAAAACTTTTGTCCAGGAAAGTTGTTGTTTGTCAATGAAAGATGATGTATTGCCTGTTTCTGAGACCTGATTTTTGTCGGGAAAAATCAAAATTCGACGGAAAAATCCAAACTAATCCGAGCCTGCACATAACTATTTATTAATGTTTGCTGATTGGCCTTCTTAAATTCCATGAACTGTGATTGACCGCCAGTTGGGATAAACTATTGAATGAATCTTGGAGTGAACTGTAGAGTGATTTGTAAATTAATTTGCAAATCGCTGAAATTTGGATGAATAGCAGACTCATCTGTCAATTTGCACAACTTAATCACACTTGCCTTTGTAATAGGCTTTATTATGTGTTAAAAAAACAGTAAAAACTTGACAAAAACTCAAATTATTTTTGCATATTTCTGGAGTTTTATTTGCATATATCTAGAACTTCTCTATAGAAATTTGCAGCATATTTGCACCAGCAATGCTGCATCTGATTACACAGTTGGATATCATCCCACTAATGTTCATAATATGAAAACATAAAATGCTCTTTTCCTGAAAATGCGCTCCTGGCAGGAATGCCAGGATGTGTGGGTCAAGAATGTACCATCTGAATGCGGCAAACATTTTAACCTTTGGATTATTGAATGACCTACAGTATAGGGTACTGTAGAGGTGTTAGTATTACCTATATTCTGGGTAGACACACTGCTCTTTCCTACCTACAAAAGGACTTGAATGCTCTGGCTGGTCCAAGGTGCCACTAATTAAACCTCATCTCTACTGTATATTTTCAATAGGACACATTTTTCACATTCCCATCAGGTACAGGTACTGTAGATCAATTTACGTAAATAGGGCCCAAATATATTTTCAGTTTGTTAACTTTAGAGGTTTTTATGCAAAGACTATTGGCAAAAAGCAGTTTAATTATCATGTAAAATAATTTCTACTGACATTGCACTTCTGGGCTGGGGGATGTAGTTATGTGCAATGCTGTCTAAGTGGACCTTGGGGCTCTACAATCCTCATCATGACATGTTTATTGAACTTGGCTTTAGTGTACTTTTACATTTTAAATACGCCCTTTAATAAATCTTAAATTATAAACCCAAGAGAATAAGAATGGCATCCTCTATCCAGTGTATAGAATAACAGTAACTGTACAGTTGGTCAAAGCTGATATATAAGGAAATGACCAGTAACTAACAATTTAAAGAGACAACTCCACACTGGACAGTCCCAGGAAATTAGAGACATTTGGCAATTAAGGATATGTAACTTTCCTTTTTTTATCAGTATAACTATACCAGTGTTTTCCATCTTCAGTCCTCAAGGCACACTAATAGTTATAATTTTAAGTCTAGCCACACTTGAGCACAGGTGACTTAATTAGTATCTCAGTTATTTTGATTTAACTATCTGTGCTCAAGCAAGAATATTTTTAAATTAAAACCTGGACTGTTTTGTCTCTTCACTGTTAAAACTCGTGTGAGATAGATAGCAAACTAGAAAAAACTCACCGTCAGCCAAACTAGGAAATACTTTTAATGAAAAAGATGCAACTCAGGAATTTACTAAGATTTGAGTTTACAATCTCGTGTGAGATTGTAGCAAACTCACTGATAAATTGAAGTTTCAAATAGACAACCTCCTGAGCTGCGAGTTTGACAGAAATATGCACAGATCAGTGTGATTTGTGTATGTTTCTGCCTGTATACCTAATGTAGAGGGTTTTTATTTAAAAAAAAAATGACGTAGGGTCCCCCCCCAAAAGCCATAACCAGCCCCGGATTTGTCAGCCAGTCCTGGTTCCAACAATTATGGAGAACAAAACGAGTAGGGTTCCAACGTAATTTAGGAACCAGCACCAGGCTGCAGGGCCAGTCCTGGTTTTAAATATAGGGGGTGGGGAAATTGCATAGGGGTCCCCCTATATTTAAAACCAGCACCGGACAAAAACCGACAGGGGTGTACTGCCACAGCCAGGTAACCCTATTACTGGGTCTCCAGGGCCAAAGCTTTCTCACCGCAAGCTGGTCAGGCCAAGCCGGGGATCTCAGGGGAGGTTCCACAAGTGCCAAAGAGCAGGGATGCTGGCACCTGTTACATATACTTACACCTCACGAAATGACAGATGAGCTAAATCATCTGTTATTTCTCATGGGCCGCTAGCCAATCAGCGGACACTTTACATGTAGCGGCTGCTCATTGGCTGGTTCCATGTGGGTCCCAGCCAATAAGTGGGCACTACATGTAAAGCGGCCGCTGATTGACTAGCGGCCCGTGAGAAATTACAGATGATTTTGGTCATCTGTCATTTCGCAAGGTGTGAGTATATGTAACAGCATATACTTACATCTGTTTGTCTTGGTTCGGGTAAGTCGATTTGTTGTTTTTACAAGACCCTGGATGCTACGAAGTGCAGCTCCAGGATGTAGGTGAGTATGCGATCTTTTTTGCAGGTCATTCCACACAGATATCTACATTGGAGAAGAGGACAGACCGGCTGGTACAGGTAAATATGTGTGATTGAGGTATGTGTGTAATAAACTTGTACTATATATACGGTGTGTGTGTTTTGTCTTCATTTAACTATTTATTTTATGGGTGCCGGATGCCTGCTGGCACTTGTAGTTCCACAGGTGCCAAAGTGCAGGCAAGCTGGCACCTATAGTTCCACTGTAAAATACAATAGTTTACTTTGCTTTACACTTTACTACCCTCATACCCACAGCCCAGGGGTGCGGGGAAGAGCCCTGGGCTTCAGACCAAGCCTGGGGTTTTGAGAGAGGGACACCCCTTTTTTCAGGGGTCTCCACCTCCCCTGAGATCCCTGGCTTGGCTTGACCGGCTTAGGGTGAGAATGCTTTGGCCCTGGAGACCTGGTAATATGGCTGTGGCATTACACCCTGGTTGGTTTAGGTCCGGTGCTTATTCTAAATATAGGGGCACCCCTACACTATTTTTTTCCCCCTATATTTAAAACCAGGACTGGCCCTGCAGCCTGGTGCTGGTTTCTAAATTATGGTAGAACCCTACTCATTTTGTTCCCTGTCATTTTAGAACCAGGACTGGCTGACAAGTCCAGGGCTGGTTATGCTTTTGGGGGGCACCCTACATCATTTTTGTAAATTAATTTAACCCATTTTTCACAGGTACAACACAAGCAGCCTTCACATATCTCACAGGCTGCTTGTTCGAGTGAGTTTGGCAGAGCGAAAACACTGCAATCTCGGGTGAGTAATCTCATCTAGACTCGCAACTAGGGGAAGAAATCTCGATCTACTTCACATTTGGAAAACTCACTTTCAGCTAAACTCACTTCTTGAAAAATGGAAAACTCACTCGAGTTTCGGTTAAGTAAAGAGTGTTTAAAAAAAAAAAAAACTCGACCAAACTCAATTCTTAGTAAATTTACCCCTTAGTGTGTCTTGAGGACCGAGGTGGGAAAACACTAAACTGTATAGTACACCAGTACCACAATAGGTTTAAGAGAGTTTATTGTGATATCAACCAAATAAGCAGTTTGTATAGAATATACATATGCAAATTTAAAATACATCTTTATCTGTTTATGCAAGACATATAGGGGTAAATTTACTGAGAATCATGTCTGATCGAGTTATGCCGAATAGAAACTCGATTTGCATCGCTGAAACTCTGGTGATTTTAGGCTTCCGAAACACTTAAATTTACAAAGAAGCATGTTTAGCTGAGATTGTGTTTTCTGATGGTGTATGTGATCGAGATTTCTCGCCCGAGTTGCAAGTGTCTGAATGCAGCCAAACACTCCTGAACAAGAAGCCTGCACATATCAGTTAGATATGTGAAGGCTGCTTGAGTGTTTTAATGAAAAAAAAGGGTTAAATGGTGAAAATAATTATGTAGGGTCCCACCCAAAAAGCATAACCAGCCCAGGGCACTTTGGCCAGTCCTGGTTCCTAAAAATATGGATAAAAAAAGAGTAGGGTTCCCCTGTATTTTAGGAACCAGCTCTGGGCTGCTGAGCCAGTCCTCGTTTTAAGAATAGGTAGGATTTCCCTATTTTTAAAATGAGCACTGGGCTCAAATCCAGCTATGGTGTGATGCCACAGCCAGGGGACCCTTTCACTGGGTCTCCCCGGGCAAAGCACTATCACCCCAAAGCCAGCCAGCCCAAGCCAGGGATTTCAGGGGAGGTGGAGACCCCCCAATAAAGGGGTCCTCCCTCTCCCAAACAACCCAGGCTTAAGATGAAGACCGGGGCTCTTCCCTGCACCCCTGACCATTCGGTGCAGGGATAATAGTGTAGAAAATAGAATTAAACTATTGTTTTTTACAGTGGAACTACAGATGCCAACATGCATGCTCTTTGGCCCAAGTAGAACTACAAGTCCCAGCAGGTGGCCAGCACCCATACCCCCACTGTAAAAAAATTGTTCAAAAACCACAAGACACACACCGCAGTAAGTAAAATTTTATTACATACCTACCACACTCATAGATACTTATCTGCTGCCAGATGTTCGGTCCCCTTCTCCAAGTAGAATTCCAATGGGTTACTTGTTAAAAAAATCTCATACTCACCTAAGTCCTTGCACTGGTCTCCATAGCATCTACAGGACATTTAAATGACACCGGACCAGTTCCTACAGTAGTGATATATTTATGACCACATACATTGCTACCCGGCTACTGACTGCAAATCCCACATGGAAACTGTCAGGAGCCGGAGCTGCCAGCCAATCAGTGACCACTTACTGTTGTCCATTGGAATTCTACTTAGAGAAGGGGACCAAACATCTGGCAGCAGGTAAGTATGTGTGAGTGTGGTAGGTATGTAATACAATTTAACTTACTATGGTGTGTGTGTCTTGTGGTTTTTAACACATTTTTTTACATGGGGTAATGGGTGCCGGATGCCTGCTGGCACTTGTAGTTCCACAAATGCCAAAGGACAGGCACGCTGGCATCTGTAGTTCCACTGTAAAAAACAATAGTTTAATTCTATTTTCTGCACTATTACCAATGAACACAATGGCCAGGGGTACGGGGAAGAGCCCCGGACTACAGCTTAAGCCTGGGGTGCTCGGGAGAGGGGAGACCCCTTTATTGGGGGGGTCCCCACCTCCCCTGAGATCCCCAGCTTGGGCTGACCGGCTTGGGTTGATAATGCTTTGGCCAGGGAGACCCGGGGGAAAGGGTCCCCTGGCTGTGGCATTACACCCCAGCTGGATTTGAGCCCAGTGCTTGTTTTGAAAATAGGGGGAACACTACACATTTTTTCCCCCTATTTTTAAAACGAGGACTGGCTCAGCAGCCCAGTGCAGTTCCTAAAATTGGGGGGAATCCTACTCGTTTTTTTTTCTTTTATTTTTAGGAACCAGGGGCTGAGGTGCCCGGGGCTGGTTATGCTTTTTGGGGGCAGACCCTAAGTAATTTAAAAAAAAAAATAACGTTAGGTAGTTTCCATGCAGAAACACACACAAATTACACTAATCTGTGTATGTTTCTGCCAAACTTGCAGCTCAGGAGGTGGTCTATTTAAAATTTGTATTTAGGTCCGAGTTTGCTACACCCGTGGTTGTAATCACAATACTTGGTAAATTCCAGAGTTGTATCTTTTTCACTGAAATTACTTTCAAGTTTGGACGATGGTGTATTCAAATGAATTTGCATTCTCACCAGAGATTTTGCAACTCGATCGAGTAATCTCTCTTGAGTAAGCATCCTGAGACCATTCATGTATGGGTTGCTTCTCAGCCAAGGGAGTGGGCTCACTCACAATTCTGCCTAAGAACACAGCCATGAATAAAGAATGGTACCAAAACATCCTTCAAGAGCAATTTCTCCCACCCATCCAAGAACAGTTTGGTGACGAACAATGCCTTTTCCAGCATGATTCCAGCATGATGGAGCACCTTGCCATAAGGCAAAAGTGATAACTAGTGGCTCAGGGAACAAAACATCGAAATTTTGGGTCCATGTTCAGTAAACTCCCCAGACCTTAATCCCATTGAGAACTTGTGGACAATCCTCAAGAGGTGGGTGGGCAAACAAAAACCCCACAAATTCTGACAAACTCCAAGCATTGATTAGGCAAGAATGGGCATCCATCAGACAGTATGTGGCCCAGAAGTTGATTGACAGCATGCCAGAGCGAATTGCAGAGATCTTGAAAAAGAAGGATCAACACTGCAAATATTGACTCTTTGCATAAACTTAATGTAATTGTCAATAAAAGCCTTTGACACTTATGAAATGCTTGTAATTTTACTTCAGTATACCATAGTTACATCTGACAAAAAGGTCTAAAAACACTGAAGCAGCAAACTTTGTGAAAAACAATATTTGTGTCATTCTCAAAACTTTTGCCCATGGCTGTAGTTTATTTTTTGTTAAATAAATGTCTCCTTCTACTCAAAAAGAGGGATGCAAAGTCATTAATATAATTTAATTGTACCGTATGATTCAGTAATGTCTATGTACAGGAAGACTGTAAGATAAAATATGAATTCTATATGGAAGATAGTTTCACTAGTGTGGCTGGAATGCTGACCACCCGTTTCAGTGCTGATATATAAAAATAAGTAGGCCTCTCTCCACTACTACACACTGCAAATATATTAGAAGTTGGCTTGTTTTTTGACCAAACATATTAGTATCACTTGTGCATTATAAACTTTCCAACTGCCTGCCACTAGCACATATATATTCCCCTGAGATGGAAAACAAGTCTGATGAGCAGAAGTGAAGGTGGCATAGACATGCAAACTTGCTCTTTACATTTGGTGGCACCCTGGGTACCACTTAATGAGGCAGACTTTAAAATGGTTTTCTGTATGGAGAGTGTAAGCCGAGGAACCAATGAGAGGCCTCAATGTCAATGATTGTGGGTTCTCATTGGCCAGCCATTTCATATTTCCCTTGCACAGAGGACACAATAGAAAAGGATGGACTGTGGCTATAAGCAAAAGACTGATATTAATGGGCAGATGTGGGATGTTTTGGGCTATATAAATCTTATTATTCTTGTTCCTTACATATAAAATTACAATATAATAAAACATATGACTATCAATGAAAGTATCTAGCTATAAAGGGTTAACATACAGAATAACTTCATAAAAGTTTAATTCTGCCATGAATTCTCATCAATTGTACACTTATTTTGCACAAGAATGAATAGGGATAGTTTTATTTCACATGTAGAATATAGCCTTCTATATAACAATGTATTTAATGTGCAAATAGTAGTACAGACTGAATAACAGATATAATTTATTCTTCTTTTAAAAGCTTCAATTAACTTTAGAACAGTCAAGCAACCATTTACAAGACAATGCATGACGTATAACAGATTTTATTGAAACAAAAGCCAGAGGATTTCTTTCCCACTCATAGAATTACTGTAATCATTTGCAAGACTCGGATATCTGTTTCATATTATGAAGACGACATGAATTCTGGGTAATGGGAAATGCTCATTAAATAGCCTGGTGTCGCAATTCTGTGTAGAGAAAGATCTGGCATCTGTGTACTGATGAATGACATTGTAATGTCAAACGCTTAACTAATTCAGTTTTCATTACAAATTAAAAACTTGTTTAAAAAACAAGTTTTAAATTATCCCTAAAATAGGAAGAAGCTAGGACCGGGTCTCTGTATTAAAGAAAATCACAATTCCCTTTGCCCATTGATGAGAAATGTTTGTCTTGTTACCCAAGTACATTGTTTAACAGGTTAAGTTTGGAAATATTAAATAACATTGGAAAGCTTGCAGAACAAACAGTGACTTTCTATGGACCTGGATTCAATTCAAATGGTTCCCATTGTTCAGTTCATGTTATTGAAAACACACCTGCAAGAGCTTCCTCTGATTCACACACACCTTCAAAAAGCACAGTAGGGTAATGGGGAGGGTAAAACTCACAGCCTTCTCCACATATCATATTCATGAAAATTTAAGTCATAGGGAAATATTTGCAATATATACCATAAATAGTTATGTGCCAGTGAACTTGCTGGCGTATGGGGTGGGAATTTGACTGTGTATAACAATAGATTCTTAATAGTCCATAGGTTTAAATTCCTCCTTTGCTGTCTTTGTCACAGCTGCATGCACTGACTTGGGTGGACGCAAGAAGTTGCTGTGAAAATAACTAAAGCTGGCCACACACTAGACCAACTTACATCCAACCATCCAACTAGTTGGTTGGTTGGATGAAAGTTGGTCTAGTGTGTGGCCAGCTTAAGAGTCCTCTCTGTAGCCCTTATGTTAAGTTTTCAGTTTAAGCTAAGGTTAATTTCAGAAGTACAACTTTTACTTTGCAATGTATATAGGAATAAGGATATTAATTGAGGATAATATTCATTTAGATTTTTATTTTTATGTGTCTCGAGATCTTAGACGCTCTTGGCTTTAGTAGCCTTTGGCCAAGCAACATGCACAGAGTAGGGAATCAGACCTGCTCGCAAGCGCTATGCACTCGCAAGTGTGTCGATGTTTACCCCCTGCGCATGCGCCACCTCCTGCGTGCGCATGCGCGAGACCTGGCCAGCGACGGGCGTTCCGCCGCTACGGGTCTCGCACCAAAACGGGGCGGCTGTCGACTGTGATTGACAGCTCACCCCGTTTTGGAGGCGGGCAGGGGGGGTGGCTGGACAAACGGAGGCGTTCTCGAGGGAACGCCTTCCGTTTGTGGGCGGCCCTACTGACATCACTAGTGATGTCAGTAGGTGGACTTCCTGCTCTATTAGAGCAGGAAGTCCACTGGGGCTTGCGATAGACGAGACCATCGCAACCATCACCTGGCCGCTCGCAAAAGCTGTGGGTGGTCACTCACAGCTTAGCGAGCGGCAAGGAGGCCGGCTCAAAAATAAAATGCCGCCCTGATTCAGAGCGAGTGTTCTGAAAGAGCGTCCGGCTCTGAATCAGGGCCAGAGACCATAATGTAATATCCAGTGAAAAATCATCAGAAAACCACTGGCCTGTCACCTTGCTCCCCAAACTAATTCCCAAACCTTAGACTGGTAGCAGCAAAATCGGGGTGACAGCATGGGCTCTTGCCTGTGTTTATTTTGTTTTGTTTTTCATGCGGACTACAGGTCCCAGTGGGTCTCGTATGCAAGCATTATGGTACCCCAAGTGCCAGCTTGCCATGGATATGTGCTAGGTCATGCTGGTCTGAAATAAATAACACTTGCCTTCTAGAAAGAAACTTGTTTTATAAAACGGTTTATGTTAGAATAAATCCTTTATATTAAAAAGTTGAAATGAGGAAAATGAATGTACTGGAATACGCAATGTGATTATATTATCTATTCAAATATGAAAACAAAAAGCAAATATGTATCATACTAATTAATTAAGCAGAGATTAAACAATGTTATACATTGTGTTATGTTAATTACAGCCTAAATGTTACATTTTTGTGGCATAATTTGCACAAACAATCCATGATGATAGATTAACCAGAAATGATTATTTTCCATGTAGTGTTTGTCCAACCCATCAAAGTCGAAGTTAAAATGTCTTTTTGACTGGAATGCCATAATCCTGTTCATTATATTCTGTTTGTCCAACCAGGGATGACAGCACTTACCAGTTAGGAGAAATGAAACCTATATCTATTGTCTTCTCAGGGGCGTATCTATAATGGGTGAATGGTGGCCAGTGCACATGGGCCCCTGAGTCTAGGGGGGCCCACACCGCACACCCTGCACCCATATTTTTTAATACTTTCCTCTCCGAAGTCCCATGTCAGCTGTAGCAGAGCCACACTAGATGCCTGGAAAATGGCCGCCGCAGCCATTTTCTTGCCGTTTTGCGGATACGCAATGTGATTTCCCCACAATGCATGTGCACTAGACTCTGGGCACATACTATGCCCACGGTCTACTGCTGCAGTCAGTGCGCTGCTAGCCGGGGAAAGAGGAGGGCGAGGGAGGCGCTCTGAGCACCCTCAGCCCAGTGTGATCGCTCCCCCCCACAGGCATAGGAGACTGCTGTGGCTGCTACTCAGCAGCCACGAGCAGTCTCCCACTGCAGCTCAGCACATGCTGTGTGCTGGGCTGCTGTGAGGGGGGGGCGGCATCGGAACCAGGCTCCCGCCGGGCCTCTCAGGAAGCCCGGGCCCGGGTAATTTGTACCCGCCCCCCCCTCTCGGTGTTCCTGGTATCAGTATAATTGCAGAATTTTAATTTAATACATATATTTTGCCTGTAGCAGTTACTGCCCACTAATGTTATCAGCTTCACATTGGGCATTCAACTCCTCCAGCCAGGAGATTTTTGCCCAGTTATGCCATTTCTTATGTGATTATTGCTTAAATATTAGCATGCTAACTTCATATTGACATAGGAATATCATAAAGGACCGGGGACGTGAATCGCAACTGTGATTACACACGCACACGGCCGATTGTTGCGTACTGCTCATACATATGCATAACAGTGCACGGGCGCAAAGGCTCCACTGCAATCACACTGCGATCACAGTGTCCACGCAGACCCATCGCAGAGTGTTTGACACTAAGTGAGCATTTGGGGGTGGGAGAGTTCGGTGGTCGGCGAAACGCAGGCATGACAGTGCATTTGAACGCCCTTACAGGGGCGTGCATAAAATTTCCACTGCGATGGCATACGCAGTTTGAGCTTTCACTACGTACGACAAGGTTATCAAATTCTTAGTAAGGTCAGACCTGTTATCATTGTGTTTGAGGCTCTGATGGTACTCGATGTTACCGATGATTTTGCAGACTTGCAATGTATTACGGATGTGAGTAAGGGGAAGTGGGAGTCCTTATGTTAGGCTATGATGGCATTGCGATTGCAAACATTAGCATATTTTCGCAGTGGGTCTGCGTGCATAATCGCAGCTGCGATCGCAATAGCGATCCGTAATGAATCAGGCCCTGTGTCCTCTGTAGTGTGAAATGGTTCAGCCAGTTACATTACCATGTGCACCAACAGCTTCACTTCATACAAAGGAAACTATAATACAAAGCACAAACAACATTTTATACTCCACATACTAAAGAACCTGCAACATAAGGACGTGTGCATAATAAGACTGTTATATTCTGAAAATAATATATAACATAAAATAATACAAAATATTACAGTGCTCTTACTATAACATGATAAAACAAGAATACATGTCAAGTACAGTATGCAGAACAATTAAATTAATTGTCAGTGTACAGTAGTTTGCTGTCTGAAAATAATCTTATTGTATAATATAGCATAGGTCTCATTTTCCAGGTCATCATTAAGAAAAAAATAATGCTCGTGCCTTTTTGTGATTAGGATTTATCAGCATAAAACTGTTTAGTTTTAATTTATTATTTTTCTGCCTCTTGTCATCCTGTGATAATTATCATCCTCATCACTGCGTGCCTACTAACAAGGCATTAACATACATTTTATTAAAATAAATTACATAATCAAGATCATCCCTCTATACTTATAGCTCAATTTAACTGTGACATTTGCCCATCTCGCTCATAATAAAATACACATTTCATGGCGCATGGGTCCAGTGGTACAATTCCAATGAGGGCACCATCTGTGTGGCATTTGTATGTTCTGCTGTTTGTCTGTCGGCTTCCTGAAACTGTCAAAAACACACTGGTAGGTTACTTTGCTGATGTCAGAAATGGATCCTTGTGTGTTTTAGATTGTAGTTTCCAATGGGGCAGAGATTAATGTGATATAATAATCTCTTTTATTGCAGTCACTGTACATTTCACAACATAAAAAGCGCATAGTGGAAAAAAAAAATCTCCTGCAAAAACAAGGGCACTGGATGTGTTGCTATGCTGCCGTCTATTTGAGTATATTATATATTGCCAACATGAAAGTGATATTTAAGCTTCAGGGCTTATTTATTATCTCAGTTTCTGCTACGATACTTTGAGACATACATCACTGCACAACTGGTGTTATGAGAACAGGCATATAGCCAGAAGAGTTAAATTGCCTTTTTGGGCCATGAGCTCTACAGAGTTGTACGAGGCATTTCAAATGAGTCAGGGCCATTTGCTGACATGACACAGAATATTTACAAAAGAATGAAAATATCTTCAGAAGAGATGTCTGTAAGTATTATAAAAAAAAAGGCCAAACATGTTAAGGTTAGAAAAATGTTTGGTCAAGTGGCATATAACCGTACCAGCTGCACCAAAGTCTTCCCCATCTGGTCAGTCCTGCTCTGTCACTCAGAATTATAAACATTGCAATTGCTATAACTTTAATGTTAAATATTATGGTGGGTACACACCTAAGCGATATATCTGCAGATGATGGTCGTTCATACACACTGAACAACCATCATCTGCATGCTGCAGCATGTCATGGCGGACGGGGGCCGGGTCGGGAGCGTGTCCCGGCGGGCGGGCGTAGGTCCCGCCCCCCTCCCCGTTGCTGCTGTGTGTGTACAGGCGGTCTGCAGACTGTCCATACACACCTGCTGATGGACAGATATATCTGCAGACATATCTGTCCATCGGCTGTGCAGCGCAGCCAATGCGATATGTCTGTGAACGACGCCGTTCACAGACATATCGCTGGTACACACTGGCTGACGTGCAGCAGATATATTGGCCGATCAATTGATCGGCCAATATATTTGTCAGTGTGTACCTGGCATAAGACATGCTTCCTGGTTTGATGCTCACGTCACACAGGTTTTAAAGGTAAAGGTGCCCACACACATACCGATATACTTACGATCCGACGATGTGTCCGATTTCCCTTGAAACTCTCCCGGCAGCTCAGCACACGATCAGCACACGATCAGCACACGATCTGCACATGATATGCTGTCTAATCTTCACCCGATCTCCTGCAGCCAGACTTTTTTTATAGTGCATTGTGTACTAGATTGTCAGATCTGCCGTACAGCACGGCAGATGTGACGATGCGATGTGCGACCTGCGGGGGCGCGCATTGCATCGTTATCGTGAGTGGGGACTCATGATTTGGGCATTTTTTACCCGATCTGTCTTTCCGATGTGTCGGAATCGGCCAGATCGGGTAAAAAATCGCTATGTGTGTGGGCAGCTTAAGACGTTCACCAAGCATATCAGCTATAAAACACATAGAAAAGCACCTGACACAAGTTAGATTAAATGAGCTAACACTGGGGTGCATGAGAAGATGTGATCACAAAAATATTAATTAAAATTTAATCAGATAAGCAAAAGGCATTGATCCGCTGCACTCACCACTCTGATATCTGGTTTGAGACCACATTGTTTAAATACAAATCCCAGAAGCTCTGTACTTACCATATATATTAAAGACACTCCAAGCTGTATTCTCTATACTTTATAAACAGGGAATGTTAGTTGCAATTGTTGCAACATTTGTTAAGCTGACCAACTGCACCAAAGTCTTCCCCTTCTGGTCAGTCCTACTCTATCACTCAGAATTCTCGACATTGCAATTGCAAGCACATTATATGTACAGAACCCAGCACGATGGCACTCACGGGACTTGTAAGCGCCAACAAAGTCACACATTAAGCGATGATTAAATTCTGATATTTTATTCTCTGCGATCAGTGGGGTATGATGATATGAGTGATTTTCCCCTTCTCACCTTGCAGGTAAAAGATCTATTGGTACCAGTCATCTGATATAGAAATACCAGTGCTGTTTGAATATACTGATTTTCTAGGTAAAAGATCTATTGGCACCAGTCATCTGATATAGAATTACCAGTGCTGTTTGAATATACTGATTTTCTAGGTAAAAGATCTATTGGCACCAGCCATCTGATATAGAATTACCAGTGCTGTTTGAATATACTGATTTTCTAGGTATATTGTCATTAATTAATAAACCAGAGTGACTTAAGTTCTGACTATATAACTATATATTACCTCCTAGATACATTGGATGCTGTTTAGGGTCTGTTTGTTTTAGAATTTTATGACTTTCATTTGGTGTGGGTGAGGTTACAGGGCGGTGGGGTGCAATCAGTTACTACACATGTGTACTTCACTATATATTTAGTAGGGTACAGGCTGCAGGCCTGTTACAAGGCTGCATAGGTTTTTATTGCAAAGTGTTTTTTTTTCTAAGTGGTATTACATGCACAGCATAATTTAAAGAGTTAGACAGGAGGAACACAGGAGGACAACAGTTAAAATAGAACTCTTTACAACTTTGAAACAATTGAAAAGGATCTTCTGAGCTTCTGGATACCCTGTAACTCAGCCAGCAGCTTTTATTTTAACCTGGACACACCTTTTCTCCAACATCCTGCTTCAGCATTGCAAGCAACTACCAGTTAGTTTGCTGCACTGTAATTTTTGTATGTATGTTTTTTGACTCTACACTCTCTGTTTAAATCATTCCTGTACCACTGTCAATTTATCTATATACCACTGTAGTATCTACCATTGTTTAACACCTACACACCTTTAGGAATACTTTATCCTAAATTTAAAGTACTGCAACTTTAACAACTCCAAACTCATTTTGTTTATTAGATGCTCCTGTAGTTGTGCCTTTACATCTACCAGCACTGTTCTTCCTTTTATCTGATTTTTAGACATTTTAACTGTACTGTTCCTGTATCTCACTCATCACTACTACTGCTGCTCCCCCCCATTCCCTCATCTACACTATTTCTCTTTTTTCTTCTGCTACCCCCCCTCACTCAGCAGCTACATAACTCTCTCCTCTACCACCAGTTCCCATCTCTTTCCTCCCTCCATAGTCTCCTCCACCTTCTCCTCCCCCTCCTTCCTGTCCTCTCTCTCCCTTCATCCCATCTGGTACTCTCCACAGTAGCTCCCATAACTCCATTATTATTACTCCTATTCCACCATGGGCCTGCCATTTCACCACTAAAGGTGCATACACACACAACGATGTTATTAACCAACGATTTTAGTGAACGATTTTCGTTCAGATTTTCCCTTGAAAAAGTGAACGAAAATCATTCACTAAAAATCGTTGGTTAGTAAATTACTGAACGATTTTCATGAACGATGAACGGTTTTTCAATCATGCATACAGTGAATGGATATCGTTCATTCTGTACAACATGAACGATTTTCTGAACGAAAATAGTTTGTTGGACAGTCAGAATGGACGATGAACTACAAACATGAACGTGAATGAACAATTATTGTTCATCGTTCACCTTAAAAAGATGAACGATTTTACAAATGATTTAACGATAACGACATCGTTATAGCTAAAGCGTTCAAAAAATTGTTGTGTGTATGCACCTTTAGCCCTGCACCCTCTCTTTTCTCCAAGTTACCTCTATTCTCTACCCACACCACACTAAACCTCCACCTTGCCCACCACCTGCTGTCACCCTCCCTCATTTTGAAGCCCACCACATACTCACACTACCCTTATCCCCCTGCTCTAAATCAATTTTAACCCCACACTACAGTACCCCTAACAATCTCCCTCTTCTCTCTCCTCCTAACTCTGTCCCTCTCTCCTGTGTCCTCTGGAAACCCAGTTCTGTCTATAATCAACTGGTACCCGTCCATGACAGCTTCATCTCCAACACCTTGAATCTCCTAGCCATCACCAAATCCTGGATGTACCCATCTGACACCACTTCTCCTGCAGCTTTCTCCTTTGGGGGCCTCAAAGTCTTTCACACTCCCTGGCCTGGAGTTTGCCACAGTATTGGGTTACTTCTATTGTCTAGTCACCCCCACCAACTCTTACATACTAAACTCTCCATTTCATTCTCTCCATTCAATGCTCTTGACATTCGCTTCTTCGAACTTCTCTCTGTTCCCTGGTTCCTAATCTTCAAATGGGCTCACAAGACCCCTTTCTTCCTCAAAGCTTTCCAGTGCTCATCCTAACCCACTACTCCATGTTCCTTCCTCACAATCCAGCCCATTTGTGTCACCCTTGTTTGTGTGCCCCTCCCCTTTAGAATGTAAGCTCTCACGAGCAGGGCCCTCTTCCCTCACGTGCTTCTTCTTCCCTTACTTAGATTTGAATTTACAACAGCACCTAATACTTGGTTGCTGACACCCTGCATGCAGTACTGTTATGCAGCAATTTTATGAATCCTGCATTTGTCCTGCATTGTTTGTACTGTTAATAACTGTTTTTCTTGTGTGCTCATTTGTTTATGTACTGTGTAATGTGCTGCGGAACCCTTGTGGTGCCATATAAATAAAGGATAATAATAATGTTTCAGATTCAATTTAATCTTTTATCAAGGATACAACAGTGAAAAAAGAACATCTTACATTTATGTAGGTACATCTCACTGTGGCATGGCTTCCCGCTCCGATGACATCATCAGTACGTGCCTAATCCACATGACAGCATGATCACAGGCAGCTGGGAGGTTGTCTGGGAGATAAACAATGCTACATAGTTAGTGAGGAACAAACCACCACCAGGTTTAAAAACAAAAGACCACAGGACATGCCATGGATACAAAAAGGAGCATTAAGTTAGCGTTTTATGCACATATCAAAAACACAATACATCAATCCAAAATAATAAAATGTAATCCAGGAAAATTGGGCATAATCCCCAGCTCAAAGAGTCACAACTGAGAAATAAGGACTATTTTATGTGGGATCAGGGCCAGCAACAGATATCTTGGGGTCGAGTACACTGATGTCTCTGCAGTCCCCAGCTCCTTACCACTAGGGGTGTGCACCGGCCACTTTTCGTGTTTTGGTTTTGGATCTGGATCTTTCTTCGTGTTTTGGATCTGGATTGGTTTTGCCAAAACCACCCTTCCGTGTTTTGGGTTCTGGGTTTTGTGTTTTGGATCTGTATTTTTTTTTAAAAAAGCATAAAAACAGCTAAAATCACAGAATTTGTAGGTTTTTCTGCTCCTATGCTATTATTAACCTCAATAACCTTAATTTCCACTCATTTCCAGTCTATTCTGAACACCTCACACCTCACAATAGTGTTTTCATGTCCAAAAGGTTGCACCGAGGTAGCTGGATGACTATGCTAAGCGACACGAGTGGGCGGCACAAACACGTGACCCATCTAGGAGTGACACTGCAGTGGCAGACAGGATGGCAGTTAGAAAAACTAGGCCCCAAACTGTACATAATGCAAAGAAAAAAAAGAAGTGCAAGATGGAATTGTCCTTGGGCCCTCCCACCCACCCTTATGTTGTATAAACAGGACATGCACACTTTAACAAATCAATCATTTCAGCGCCAGGGTCTGCCACACAACTGTGGCTGAAATGATTGGTTCGTTTGGGCCCCCACAAAACAAGCTGGCAATTAATGTGTCCCTGCACAAACTGGCTCTACGGAGGCAAGATGTCATCCTCATCCTCCTCATCCACCGATTCCTCACCCTCTTCAGTGTGTACATCCTCATCCTCACAGAATATTAATTCGTCCCTGCTGGAACCACAGGTCCCTCTGTACGTTCTGGAGGCTGGTCTCCCTGGAAGAGTTGATAATTCATTTTATGAACATCATCTTCTCCACATTTTGTGGAAGCAACCTCCTACGCCTTTCGCTGACAAGGTTCCCGGCTGCACTAAACACTCCTTCGGAGTACACACTGGAGGGGGGGCAACTCAGGTAAAATAGAGCCAGTTTGTACAGGGACCTCCAAATTGCTTCTTTTTCCTGCCAGTACAGGTACGGACTGTCTGACATGCCTACTTGGATGCTGTCACCGATGTAATCCTTTAACAGACAGACGCACGCTTGTCGCTGCTGCTTTGAGGATTCAAGTGCGGCTACAGCCCACACAATTCACAAAGACAGAAAAAAAAAAAGAATATTTTTATTGTTTGTGGAGCACACTTTGAGGGTTACACCACCCTTTAACAGACAGACGCACGCTTGTCGCTGCTGCTTTGAGGATGCAAGTGCGGCTACAGCCCACACAATTCACAAAGACAGAAAAAAGAAGAAGAATATTTTAATTGTTTGTGTAGAACACTTTGAGGTGTCACCACCCTTTAACAGACAGACGCACGCTTGTCGCTGCTGCTTTAAGGATGCAGGTGCGGCTACAGCCCACACATTTCACAAAGACCGAAAAAAAAAAGAACAATATTTTAATTGTTTCTGTAGCACACTTTGAGGGTGTCACCACCCTTTAACAGACAGACGCACGCTTGTCGCTGCTGCTTTGAGGATGCAAGTGTGGCTACATCGCACACAAGTCACAAACACATTAAAAAAATAGTTTTTTATTTTTTGGAACACTTTGAGAGTTACACCACCCTTTAACAGACAGACGCACGCTTGTCGCTGCTGCTTTAAGGATGCAGGTGCGGCTACAGCCCACACATTTCACAAAGACCGAAAAAAAAGAAGAATATTTTAATTGTTTGTGTAGAACACTTTGAGGGTGTCACCACCCTTTAACAGACAGACGCACGCTTGTCGCTGCTGCTTTAAGGATGCAGGTGCGGCTACAGCCCACACATTTCACAAAGACCAAAAAAAAAAGAACAATATTTTAATTGTTTGTGTAGCACACTTTGAGGGTGTCACCACCCTTTAACAGACAGACGCACGCTTGTCGCTGCTGCTTTAAGGATGCAGGTGCGGCTACAGCCCACACAATTCACAAAGACAGAAAAAAGAACAATATTTTAATTGTTTGTGTAGCACACTATGAGGGTGTCACCACCCTTTAACAGACAGACGCACGCTTGTCGCTGCTGCTTTAAGGATGCAGGTGCGGCTACAGCCCACACAATTCACAAAGACAGAAAAAAGAACAATATTTTAATTGTTTGTGTAGCACACTTTGAGGGTGTCACCACCCTTTAACAGACAGACGCACGCTTGTCGCTGCTGCTTTAAGGATGCAGGTGTGGCTACAGCCCACACATTTCACAAAGACCAAAAAAAAAAGAACAATATTTTAATTGTTTGTGTAGCACACTTTGAGGGTGTCACCACCCTTTAACAGACAGACGCACGCTTGTCGCTGCTGCTTTGAGGATGCAGGTGCGGCTACAGCCCACACAATTCACAAAGACAGAAAAAAGAACAATATTTTAATTGTTTGTGTAGCACACTTTGAGGGTGTCACCACCCTTTAACAGACAGACGCACGCTTGTCGCTGCTGCTTTAAGGATGCAGGTGCGGCTACAGCCCACACAATTCACAAAGACAGAAAAAAAAAGAACAATATTTTAATTGTTTGTGTAGCACACTTTGAGGGTGTCACCACCCTTTAACAGACAGACGCACGCTTGTCGCTGCTGCTTTAAGGATGCAGGTGTGGCTACAGCCCACACATTTCACAAAGACCAAAAAAAAAAAGAACAATATTTTAATTGTTTGTGTAGCACACTTTGAGGGTGTCACCACCCTTTAACAGACAGACACACGCTTGTCGCTGCTGCTTTGAGGATGCAAGTGTGGCTACATCGCACACAAGTCACAAACACATTAAAAAAATAGTTTTTTATTTTTTGGAACACTTTGAGAGTTACACCACCCTTTAACAGACAGACGCACGCTTGTCGCTGCTGCTTTAAGGATGCAGGTGAGGCTACAGCCCACACATTTCACAAAGACCGAAAAAAAAAGAACAATATTTTAATTGTTTGTGTAGAACACTTTGAGGGTGTCACCACCCTTTAACAGACAGACGCACGCTTGTCGCTGCTGCTTTGAGGATGCAGGTGGAATCTAGACGGGATTTGGAACCGAGGACACACTACCTCCATCAATTGTCTAAATCCCACTGCACTAATGTCGGATACCAGACGCACGTCTAACACCAACATAGCAGTCGAGGCCTCAGTTATACGTTTTGCTTCAGGATGACTGCTGTCGTACTTCATCCTCATCGCTAGGGACTGTTGGAGGGTCAATTGTTTAGTAAAAGTAGTGATGTTCCTACTTCCTCTCTGGGATGATGAACAACTCCCAGCAGCAGCAACAGCACTAGGAGGAAGAGGTTCTTGATCTTTCCCTATTTTATTTTTATCGGAGAAAGTTTGGTCCTCCATTTATGTTATATTGATATATATACGTGCGGCTAAAGCGCACACAAACACAGAAAATATTATTTTATTTTTGCTGGAGAGTAGTGCACTTTGTGGGTTACACCACCCTTTAAGAAATGAGCCAGCCGGCTCTTTACTTATGGGACACAGGCGCACGCTTGGCGCTGCTCCTTTGTTGATGCACGTGCAGCCACAGTGCACACAATTCACAAACACAGAAAATAATTTTTTTTTTGGTTTGGACTGGAGTGTACTTTCGGGGGTTACAGCACCCTTAACGGTCAAGCCAGCCGGCCCTTTACTTATGACACAGGTGCACGCTTGGCACTACTTTGTTGATGCACGTGCGGCTACTGCGCACACAATTCACAAACACAGAAAATAATTTTTTTTTTGGTTTGGACTGGAGTGTACTTTCGGGGGTTACAGCACCCTTTAACGGTCAAGCCAGCCGGCCCTTTACTTATGACACAGGTGCACGCTTGGCACTACTTTGTTGATGCACGTGCGGCTACTGCGCACACAATTCACAAACACAGAAAATAATTTTTTTTTGGTTTGGACTGGAGTGTACTTTTGGGGGTTACAGCACCCTTTAACGGTCAAGCCAGCCGGCCCTTTACTTATGACACAGGCGCACGCTTGGCACTACTTTGTTGATGCACGTGCGGCTACTGCGCACACAATTCACAAACACAGAAAATAATTTTTTTTTTGGTTTGGACTGGAGTGTACTTTGGGGGTTACAGCACCCTTTAACGGTCAAGCCAGCCGGCCCTTTACTTATGACACAGGCGCACGCTTGGCACTACTTTGTTGATGCACGTGCGGCTACTGCGCACACAATTCACAAACACAGAAAATAATTTTTTTTTTGGTTTGGACTGGAGTGTACTTTCGGGGGTTACAGCACCCTTAACGGTCAAGCCAGCCGGCCCTTTACTTATGACACAGGTGCACGCTTGGCACTACTTTGTTGATGCACGTGCGGCTACTGCGCACACAATTCACAAACACAGAAAATAATTTTTTTTTTGGTTTGGACTGGAGTGTACTTTCGGGGGTTACAGCACCCTTAACGGTCAAGCCAGCCGGCCCTTTACTTATGACACAGGCGCACGCTTGGCACTACTTTGTTGATGCACGTGCGGCTACTGCGCACACAATTCACAAACACAGAAAATAATTTTTTTTTTGGTTTGGACTGGAGTGTACTTTCGGGGGTTACAGCACCCTTAACGGTCAAGCCAGCCGGCCCTTTACTTATGACACAGGCGCACGCTTGGCACTACTTTGTTGATGCACGTGCGGCTACTGCGCACACAATTCACAAACACAGAAAATAATTTTTTTTTGGTTTGGACTGGAGTGTACTTTCGGGGGTTACAGCACCCTTTAACGGTCAAGCCAGCCGGCCCTTTACTTATGACACAGGCGCACGCTTGGCACTACTTTGTTGATGCACGTGCGGCTACTGCGCACACAATTCACAAACACAGAAAATATATTATTTTTTTAGCATTTGGGGGGAGCACCCCTGATGGACAGAGCACCCCCTGGACAACACTACAGCACTCCTTTAGGACTGGGACACTGCACAGGACTTTGGAGTGGACACAGCCCCTATGGAGAACTGACTGCACAACACAGTCCAGCCAGCCCCTATGGACTTTGAAGTAGTGGACACAGCCCCTATTAACAACAGCAGCACAGCACAACACAGCCAGCCCCTATGGACTTTGAAGTAGTGGACAACAGCAGCACTACACTACACTACACTACACTACACAGCCCTAACTCCCACCCTCCCTCTTCACTGTCCACAGCCGAGTGAGAAAATGGCGCCGACGCGGGTACCTTATATAGGATCCAAAACCCGCGAGACTCGGAAGGCGGGATGATGACGTTTTGCCTCGATTTCAGATCCGAGTCAGGCGGGAAAAGTCGAGCCTGACTCGGATCGGACTCGGATCGGGGGGGCTCGGGGGGGTTCGGATTTCAGAAATCCGAACCCGCTCACCCCTACTTACCACCACCCCCGATCCCACCGTCCACACATCCCTCCCCTGCATGTGTGATATGTGATGCATGATAATGTTAATTGAAAGATATGCCAGACTTTAAATAAAGTAAAAATACATTATGACTTACCACATTGTCTCTGTCACTGATGATGCAGGGCCCCTCTGGATCTTGGGGCCCGGTACAGGTGTCCCATTAGACACCCCCTGTCACTGGGCCTGCAGATAACATGATATGTGTATCATATCTAAATAGTATTAGTAGTGTCAATAAGTGTGTCAGATTACTATAGGGATACCAAGAGGGTTCAGAATAAGAAATGTTCCCACTATAGGATGACACAATAGAGATTTCTGTTGTAAGTGGGCAGCAATTTTAAACAAGTGCTCATTTGACTTCATTCTTCGGGTCATTGAGGAGTCAGGGAGAGAACTTGCTACAGTTGAAAATAAAATTGTCACCTTTGAGACTTTTGCTCTGGGCAATGTTCTACTAAGAAACCTTGTGGATGTTACCTTGATAATACAGTTTGCAAAGAAGCAGAAGAACAAAAAAAGGGTCTTTCCTGGCGATCAGCTGACCAAGCCTGTGTAGGCGAAATGCGAGTCTACCGACGGAGCTGTTTGTTTTCAGCTGCCCTATTGATACACCACGAGGCAGTCGCAATCTTCATCTGTAAACAGTGACAGGTACCTTTCTTTACTTTTGCTCTAACAGCGCTCTCTCATCTCAGCCGGGCAGAGACTTCTCCCCTGCGATGCTTGCTTATGAACAGGATACTGTCAGGAGCGGGGACAGCAGAAGCGTTCTTTCTGTTGTTTCCCCAGGGATCTATGTCCACTTCTCTCTCATCCCTTGTTGGATTTCATAGACAAGGGAAAGCAGAAATTGTGTTACATATCTTGTCCCTGGGCTTTCCTTACTTCTGTGACCCACGGACATCATTTAATGAAAACACTAATTACCTCACACATCAAGTGGGCACTAAGACTACTATATGTTTACCTCAGGACATTTGCTCAGTCCTAGAGGTTATCATTTGTAAGTGCATGTTTTCCTCCTTTGCCCATATACACTCAGGAAGTGTTTCCAAAGCCTGTACCTGTTAGAGTACAGATATGAACAACCTGGGGAAGCATACATAGGTCACTCATCATTGTATAATATTTTTTTTGCCACATCTCATTGATCTGAATGGAACTTAATTGTCTCATTGATTTGTATGCAATTTTTCTGATTAAGGGTTTTTTAACCTTTGCAAACCTCAGGACTTTTGTTTTAATCCTAGAGGTTACCTTTAGAAAGTGTATGCTTTCCTCCTTTGCTTATATACACTCAGTTAATGTTTTATAAGCCTATATATGTTGATGTACAGATATGAACACCTAGGGGAAGCATACAGAGGTCATCTTAACATTTTTTTGGTGACATCTTATTGATTTGTATGGAACTTAATTGTTTCATTGACGTGTATGCAATTTATTTGTTTATGGGATTGGTGACCTTGTGAAAAATTTAAGTAATTATTACCAATCATCGGTTTCAGTATTTTCATGGTTATATAAGCAAAGGTCTTTTTAGATGTGTAGAAGAACAACAAATTATTACGTCTTTTCATTGTCCATAAGTATATTCCTTAATGATATTATATTTCAACTGCTAAATAATATGATATTTCTAGATTCACATTGAATGCTTAAAATCATTGTGGGTATCTTTGACCCTTCCCTATTATTTGATTGAAGAAATGGTTATCCTAGTAAATATAACCGGGAAGGTGTCAGAGTGACAAATTTTCACCTTTACTCAGAATTACAGAACTATTAAGAGGTGACACATCCAATAATATAATTTTAAATCATTTGGATGTGTACTGACTGTATTGATATTATTTCCTTTTTGTTATGTGTTTGTGATCGCAGGGGTAAATCTCTAATATATTACCTCTTTTTAATCAATTGTATCTAATAAAAGTTTAATATTATGTCTTTATTACTTTTTGATAAATATCTTTAGAAAAATTTTGCAAGAGTGCACCAGGAAAAGACCCTTTTTTTGTTCTTCTGCTTCTTTGCAAACTGTATTATTGTGGTATTCACAAAAATTACCTGGTAGCACCACCAACCTAGAGTCTTACGAATATTGTAATAGCTAAGACCATGACGTTGGTTCTGTATTATTACTTTAATTATCTCTTTATGTTACTATTTTGTATATTCAATGTTATTAGTGCGGACTCCATCAACTCTTGCTAAAGGATGTTACTTTGACACATACCACCTGCAGAGACATTGTTGCAGACCAAGTACCACACTTTCATGGCAACAGTATTCCCTGATGGCAGTGGCCTCTTTCAACGGGATAATGTGCCCTGACACACTGTAAAAAGTGTTCAAGAATGGTTTGAGGAACTTGGAGAGTTCAAGGTGTTGACTTGGATTCCATATTCTCCATATTTCAATCCAATCGAGCATCTTTGGGATGTGCTGAGAAAACAGGTGTATGCCATGGAGGCCCCACCTTGTAACTTACAGATCTTAAAGGATCTGCTGCTAACATCTTGGTCCCATATACCATAGGGCACCTTCAGAGGTCTTGTGGAGTCCATTCCTTGATAGGGCAGTACAGGGATATGGAGGTGGAGTATATAATGGAAGAGAGATTGACTGATTGAGTCATTGATTGATTGATTGATTAATCAATATTTTATTACTGCTATAAAAAAACACAAAGAGAAGTGGAAAATGCTATTAAAAAGCAAGCACCCAAAATGGATAAAAGTGGCGCATTAATTAATTGATTTTATTGCTTAATTAATAATTGATTGATTAAGAAATTTAAATTTAAGCCATAAAAGATTACATTGTTGGTAAAGGCAAGGATTCCTCATAACACTTGAAAGAGAAGCCAAGAATCTTAATAGCTAACTCCATGGAAATCAGCCTATCTTATACTAAAGAGAGGAGAATGTCCTGCTGGACATACTACCCCCCACTCCCCAATTGGGTAACACACCACAGTAGTACATTTGAAAACTTAAGAAGGCCATAAAAGATTACATTGTCAGTGGCCAAGGATTCCTCACAAGGGTTGTAAGAGAAGCCAAGAGACTTAATAGTTGCATTGCAGAGCAGCTAACTCCAAATCAGCCTATCGTATACTAAAAATAAATAGGAGGGGACTCATCTGCTGGCCATACTATCCCCCCCATTTGGGTAACATACCCTTGTAGTACATTTATGAGCACCGGAGAGTCTGAGTATGAGGAATAGTACACACAATAAAATTTTGACATTGAAAAAAAGAGAAAAAAACGGGCACCAACTGCAACACATTGTGCAGATATTAAGGCGGTGACTCTTGACCTACTGACCATTAGTTTTCTTAAACACTTCAGTATCAGGAGCCTGGACAACGACCCGTGCAAGGGTTGAAATGCGTTGGCGGCAACAGGTGGATCTGGTCTATTTTTTTAAGAAATCCTGTGTCAGTGTATAAGTAACACCTAAGACAAACAGTGACGCATGCAAGTGCCCAGACTTGATGAACCCTGATGGGAGACTAACATTAGCCGGCGGCTGCTGGCAATGTACGGGGAGTGTGAAACACGGTGGTATATATCAGCGATTGTAATCCCAGCATAAGGTGAACCAACAGGAGAGCCTGCGGAATATTAACCGGTGAGCATAAAGGAGTGGAGTAAAGTCCCAGACCTAGATGAGAGAGGTAGCAGGTGGATACATACTACAGACCCGGGCAAACACCAAGCATTCGGTACAACACTGCAGTACTTTGGCCTCCACGGGTTCGGTGAGCTCCCTTTTGTTCCATACTATGTATGCCTATGTGACTGTCTCTTTTAGAATGAGGAATAAGAGAGGACACAGGAGTATAATGTTTTTTAATTGTTTTTATGGAAAAAAGAGTGATTTATTTTTGTGGAATACATTAGAGAGGATTCATTTTTTTAGTAACTTGAGGCTGATTGAAGATAGGATAAAGGCGTTTTTTCCAGTAATGAAGGATAAATATATGTTTGTTTCCATTCTGGATGTATTTTCTTGAAACTTTAGAATAGTAATATTGGTTGTTTGGTGGAGAATTTTCTTGTGAAACTTCTCATTATGACTGTGGCCCTGATTCAGAGCCGGACGCTCTGAAAGAGTGCTCGCTCTGAATCAGGGCGTTTTTTTTTTTTTTTGAGCAGCCTCCTGGCCGCTCGCATAGCTGTGTGTGACCACCCACAGCTATTGCGAGCGGCCAGGATGATGGTCACGATGGTCAAGACCATCGCGACCATTGGGCTTGCGATGAGACCTTTGTGGTAGGTTCTCGTGGGTGCAAGCCCCAGAGAGCTTCTGGCTATCGCAGCTGCGTTACCGCACGCAATGAAGCTGCAAAAATATGCTAATGCCTTCCACAGCTCAGCCAGCATAGAGAAGCCCACTACTGCTTTCTCACACCTGTAATACCTCGCAGTCCTGCGTATACATCGGTACCATCAAAGCACATTGGCCCGTCATGCACAATTACAGCAGGTCTGACCCATCACAGATACTGCAAGTCTTGTTGCATGCAGTGAGTACTCAAGCTGTGTATGCAATCACAGTCGCTAATTTATGCACACCCATACAACGTAATTCAAAGAGGCAGACACGCCTGTGTTTCTCCAACCACTCCTCCGTCACCACCCACAAACATTCATGGTCTGTCACTCACTCTGCAATGGATTCCTATCTGCTTATGTAATCGCATTGTGCAGTGCATTCACATGCGCAGCTGATCTGCATACGTAGTTGCAGTTGCATATACTGCTGAACCAGGCCCATGGTCTGTTGTTAAATACGAGTCCACCTTTTGCCAACTTTGTTTATTTAACATAAGTAGACCATAATCAGCAATCAATTACTATGCCAACCTCCATTTCCTGTGATTTTTTAGTTAGATGCATTAACAGAAAATATTAAAGTAGTTGTCAAATTGTGTTGTTTGTACTTTGAAAAAACCATATGCATCCCATATGTTCCTTCCTGGCTTTTCACTTCATTTGTCTAATATCATAAGGTTTTAAGTACCCAACCTAAATGATTTATTCTTATTTTATTTTTAGTGCTTGGAAGTAACAATGTCATTCATACTAAGTCAAGCTTTAGATTTAGTAGGCCAAAATTAAAGGATTTCTTACAAAAAAACCTTTTTAATGGAAAACAGTTCCTTTTAAGCCTCCAGATGTCCCTGATGATATTCCTAAACAATAGTGTGAATAGTGACATCTGCAGGCTAGAAAACTACATAGCTGTTCAAATTAGAGATGAGCGGTTCGATTCTCCAGAAATCCGAATCCACCTAAATTTCATGAATCCGGGTAAATCCGAGTCGCGGTTCTGATCTCCTGAGGAGATCCAGGTAAATCCGGGTCGCGGTTCTGATCTCCTGAGGAGATCCGGATAAATCTGTGTCTCGGTTCTGATCTTTTTGCGGATTTTAAATCCGAATTTTGGGTTTTGGATTGCATAAATTACATGATTTTAGCTGTTGTTAAAACTTTTTATCTATTTTTTTTTGTAAATCTAGATCCAAAACCAAAACACTTGAGGGTTGTTATGCAAAACCAAATCCAGATCCAAAACTTTGAAGGCGATACAATTACCAAATCCAAAACCAAACCACGGGGGTCGGCGCACATCCCTAGTTCAAATATGCATAATACAGCAATGGCAAAGATCTGTTTTAGTCAATGAGAGTAGCTCTACAACATACATATGTCCCTTTAAATTGATAAAAAATACAATACCACCCTCTTAACACAAAGTGACACCATCTTCTTAACACAAAGTAACACCATTTATTTGCTTTTCTAGTCTTTGATTTATCTGGGTACACATCAAAGATCAATATTTTGTTGCAGAGCTTTAGCAAACTTACACACCTTTATAGCAATAGCCCAGAATGATCCTTGAACCACATTGCAATAAATCTACTTATTTTTCTATTTAACCATTAAAATAAGAATCCCCTAAAGAGGTTGATTTTGGACAGCTCCTACTTAATTAGTTCTGATCCCCATGTTAAGGGAATTGTAGAAATTACTTGCTAGTATTAGAGGTAATTTGGGCTGCTGTGAAGTTGTAAGCTGCCATTAGCACCTCCACATAGCTCTAATAATTGCCATTGGATAGTCAGTATCATGTAGACTGAGCCAATGTAAAACTAGGTCTGCAATTCGGAAATCACTCAAATCCAACCCCTTTATTAGGTCAATTCATTTGAATGCAACGTCACCCATCACGTAGAATTGAATCGGCCCCTTTTAGTGTTGTAAATGCAGAATACATGTTATATCTTTTTCAGTCACATCATGTCCAAATACATTTTAATCCTCACAGTGGTTTGGAGAATGGTAGAACATTAATGTTAGATAACACATTCTAAGCATGTGTCAGCACTAGAACAATGGATTATATCTTTCTTTAGTACCATGCTGACAACTGTCCATTGTGATAAAGAACATACAAACATTTGGAATTTCTCACCTTCTTATCCATCATTCTGTATATTGATCATATGACTTGCGTCATCTTTTCAAAGACATCCAGACCATTCACCCTTCCATCTATTTCCTGACACATGACAATATAGTGCTTTTACCCTCCTTTACATGGAAAAGACATCAACTTGGATGTGAACCATCCAGCACAGGAACAAAGGAAAGTAAACATTACACCAACTTTTGTGAAAGAACAAACACTCTCTGCTGAGTAAAGGAAGTTTGGTTTTTCCCACATCCACTAGTTATTTCCCGGCTGTGTGAGCAGTGGAAAGTTGTTGCTATAATAAAGACATTGCTGAGTCTGTGTATTTCAGCCCTTAAGAAGACTATTGTTTATTGAGCTTGTTAAGAGTGGTGCCAAAGACTGAATCTGAATAAAGGAAACTGTAGGAGCTCTAATTAACTGCACTAATTCCGTGGAAGTGAAAGAAAGCGAGAGCCATGTATTTGTGTTAAAAGTCTGAATTTAGCAGTATGTGCACACAACTATCAAATTACCAAATTAACAAAAAGAGGTATTTGGGAATTTAAATGGACAGTGATGAGAGATAAACCACTTGTCAACATTGTTCCCCAGAAAAAATAAATTGATGTAAATAAAATAACTATAGTATTGCATCTGTAAATGAAACTATTTTGTTTAAGTAATCTTTTAATGCTTTGAAATTTTTTTAGGCATTTTTCAACTGTTTATCTTTTGGACTCATTTATTTTAGTACAAAGCTTTGTAACTTTATTAAACTTGCAGTGACACTTGTTTACACAACGTTTGTGTTACTATAAGTTCACCTACTGGAGTCTGCATTTTTATGCTCTATTTGCCTGCACATAGTAGAGAGTATAGTAGAGATGAGTGGTTCGGCTTTACTGAAAACCAGACACACCAGAACTTTGGAGTTCTGAGTTGAACCGAGTCCCAGCTTGGATCACTTTGGAGCTCCAAGTAGAACTGATTTCCAACTCAGGTCTTCTCGCCAAGTTCAAACCTCAGATTTAAAAAACGGATCTCGTGTGCTTTGTATTAAGGACCTGATTCAGACCCGCTCGCTAGGATGCATTTGCATGCAGCCAGCCAATTGTTTGCATTCTGCGCATGCATATGCATCGCAATGCGTGTGCACGAACCAGTGCAAGCGATTGGGAAGCGTTTTCTTGCTGCGCATACACAGCCCGGCAGAATGACTGACAGGAGAAGCCGTTTGTGGGTGGTGGCAGGGACTGGCCACTAGAAATGGGGGAGTGGAGGTGCTAACACAGGCGTGCCTGAGCATCTTAACGCCGTTTCAGAGGCATGCATAATTAAAAGGCAGCATCATTGTATACACGTCACTTGGTAGTATTCATTCGCAGTGCTTGCAGCAGCGTATAGTCAACCACAAGTTGCTGCAATCACATCCGATGTTACTCTATGTTACTGATGGTTGCATATACTTCCTGGATATGACGTGCACAAATGGGCATCTTAAGACAGGCTGGTGGGCATCTGCATACACAATGCGATCACACGCTAAGACATAGTGGGCATGCTAATGGCTTGCCGTGTGATTGCCTGCCTTGCAGAATTTGCATACACATCTAGCGTGTGAATGCATCTAGCGAGTGGGTCTGAATCAGGTCCTAAGTCCCTCCCTCCTGATTTCAGGTGCTGTGAGATGGTCAAAATTGACTGGGAATGACTGGAAATAAACAATATTGATGCTAATAATACTATAAGAACATAAACACGGTCAAGTTACATGATTTTAGCTGTTTTTATGAATTTTTAAAGAAAACCAACATTGACCCAAAACACTTCAGGGTGATTTTGCCAAAACCAAAATCAAAACATGATGATGATTTACAACCAAAACCAAAACAGAGGTGTTTGTGCACTTGTAAATACTAGAAAAGTGCATGAATCCCCTTGTTTTAGTTTTGGTTCTAAATCTTCATCATGTTTTGGTTTTGGCAAAACCACTCTCAAATGTTTTGGTTTTATATATGAATTTTTAAAATTGATAAAACAGCTAAAATCATGTAATTTGGACCTGTTTTGTTACTACAGTATTAAAAACATAATTGACATTCATTTTCAATCATTTCCAGTCAATTTTGACTACCTCACAGCTCATAATATTGTTTTGACCAATATTGGCCAAAGGCTACAGCGAATTGGCAGTTGCTCCAAAACATGGCTGTTTTAAAGAATATGGCACATCTACGAAACATTTATGCACTGCAGTGGCAGACAGGATGGCAGTTTAATAAACTATACGATCCTATAGAATGTTTTCATTAATCAAGAACTAGATCAGAAGCCCGAGGCCAGTACAGGTAAATGGAGATGGAGAATTTATGTAGTGGAAGCCAGGTAAAGCAATGATTGATTGGTTGGTTATTAACAATAATAACTTTAAAGAAAATTAAATTGGAGTCATGGAAGAAATTACTACAAAACAAGCTTCCAAAATCCCAATGAGATTTTAAAAATGGAAATGAAACTGAATCCATTCCAAACATGAAATAACAGGCCTCAAGTCAAAATTCAATGCACAGTGGCAGCCAAGTCAAAGTCAATACTTATATGATGATTATATGATTTGAGGATTATATGAAGAAAGCTGGTGATGGATGGTCTTGTAAGATTCAGAATGACATCAAAGCCCCTATAAAGTACAGTAATATATGCTGCCTAACAAACACACACAATAAAAGATGACAAAGAGAATGATACTACTCTGTTGTAGTTGTGGAGAAACTGCTGAAAACGAGGTCTATAGCAGGTCTGGATAACAAGATACTGAAGAATATCAATGACCCAATAAAGTACAGTACTATATGCTGCCTGTCAAACACACACAATCATGGCAAAGCCCAATAAAAAGTGGTGCACTCACCCTTATGTTATATATTAAAAAGGACATACACAGTTTAACAAACCAACCACTTCAGCAACAGAGACTGACGCTTTTGTGGCTGAAGAGTTTGGTTTGCTTGGGCCCCCACAAAAATAAACATCCTGGTGGTTTGGTTAAACCACATTACCAATGGGGTTAAGGCAGCTAACAGTGTTGTTAATCATTCCCACACCCTCATCACTGTTAATATCATCATACAAAATTAGCTCATCCCCACTGGAAAACAGATTACAGAAGTCTCTGTTGGAATTTGCAGCAAGGTGTTCCTCAGAATTTGTAGTTCATTTTGATGAACATCAGTTTTTTTAAATTTTTAAGAAGGAGCCTCCTATCTCAATCGCTCACATGGTTTCCGGCTGTGCTAAACACTCCTTTCAAGTACACATTTGAGGGTGTGCAGCTTAAGTAAACCAAAGCTAGTTTGTACAAAGTGCTCTAGATGGCATTTTTTCCTCCCAGTATTCAAAAGGACTGTGTGGCATGCTAATTTGTATGTTATTATTAAAGTAATCCTCAACCATTCTATTATCGCTTCCTGTGTGAGATTGAGTCATGGTAGAGGTGTCAATAATTGTAGGCAATACTTTTAGATCTTACCAGATGTGATAATAGTCATGTTTTGAGTTTTTAGATCTGAGTTAGGACCCATGGACTGGGCTGATGGGCTGTAGCACAATAGTGGTGGTATAATCAGAGGTGTACTCATGGGTGAGACCCATGTGGTAAATACCTGGGACCTTCATAGAGGTCAGTGACACCTGCAAGGCTCCAAGTATGCTCCTGGAACCAATTGACTGGAACTGAACCCCTCACCCTTGATATAGGGATAAGGGTCTGGAACCAATGTTTGAGAACTTAGGGGACAGTACATCGAGTTTTTCACATAATCGGTAGCCCATCTGTAATCTGCTAATGGATGCTGCAGACCGATTATAAGAGTTGGGTCACTGGAGCTTAAATCCCCAAAGAGGAACTTAGATCCGGCACCCAGTCGCCAATAACCGGATTGAAAGTTTGTAGCCAAGACTCAGCATGAAACCCAAGACTCTTGGAGAGGGCCCACAGGGCAACAACCACCATTGATAGAGGTACTGATGGTATGGTGAGTAGTGAGTCTCAGAGGAGTAGATCAAGAGTTACAATGTTGAGTAAAAACAGTATGATGTAAGACAGGAGTAAATTGAAGTACAGTGAGGTTATAGTCTACTTATACCAGCAATGAGCAGGAGAGATATACTCACGGGATGTGCTAGTAGATGAGGTCAATGTGGCAGAAGACTTGGCATTGGAAGCACTTGAGAGTCTTTGAGATGCCCAGGAGACTTCAGCCTACAAGTAGGCTGGAATTGAAATGAACTGGATAAGAACCAGAGGTTGCACTCATGGAATTTGGATGGAACTGGAGGTTTGAACTGGACTGGAACTGAAGGTAACTGCAGTGTAGCTGGAGTGGAACTGGAGGCTTGAACCAAACTGGGATTGGGGGTAACTGCAAAGTGGCCAGAGTGGAATTGGAGCTTTGAACCAGACTGGGACCAGAGGTAATTGCAGCAGAGTAACCGGAGTGGATCTAGAGTCTTTAACCAGATGGAAACTGGAGGTAGAGCAGCAGAGTAACCAGTGCAGATCCGGAGTCTTGAACTGGATTGGGACTGGAGGGAGGTAAAACAGCAGAGTAACTGGAGTGGACCCATAGTCTTAAACTGGATTGGAACTGAGGTAGAAAAGCAGAGTAACCAGAGTGAATCTGGAGTCTTGAACTGGATTGGAACCAGAGATAGATCAGCAGCCAGCAGGAGTGAACCCAAAGGCTTGCACTGGAGTGGGACCAGAGAAAGCATCAGCCAGCCAGAGTGGGACCACAGGCTTGGGCCGTAGTGAGACTGGTGAAAGAATCAGTAGTAGAGCTGAACTGGAACTGGTACTTGAACACAGGCTGGTAGGTGCAGACTTCGAAGCAGCATACAGTGCAGGACTGCAAAGTTAAAGTAGTAACTCAGAGGCAGTAGCTTGCAGGAGTCCAGCAGCGTAGGTTCAGGTAGCAGATCAATGGTAGCACTTACTCACTAGTGAGTGAAATCACAGGGAGGAAAAGAAACACATTGTTCTGACAAGGTGCTTGTGTCAGGTGCAGGCTTAAATAGGGCACTTTTGTCACAGATAAGCTGAAGTAGCCATGTGAGTGCAGGAGACAGGTAGAGACTGGATACTGGACAGAGACAACATGACTGTGCCCATGAACCTCAGAAAATGGATTGACAGCACTAAGGGACTGTTAGCATTGTCTATTTTGCCCCTTGCTATATGCTTTCTCCCCACTAGGGATCACCAGGCCTTTTGTGTATGAACTGCAGTTCTTGTCCCTATTATCTGGACTTTATTAGATCAATTGCCTAGTGAATTATTGCCAATTAGCAATCATGACAACACATGTTTATGGGCCTTATAGGCTGCCTGGAACCAGCATGCATGGCTGGTCATTAGTTTTTTTTCCTGGAATATGGCTTCAGCTCTGCCTGCTTAGATATGACTAATTATGTTTCCTGCCTGGGCTGCTTCTCTGTATTATGGTATGCTCTGTATCAGTTCTGACTACCTACAATCATTATCTGTGCAAATTCTGGATTTCTGTTCAAGTACCAAAATTGAATCTGTTCCCTGCTATTAACCTGTACATCCTGTTATGATTTCATCCTGTTCCTTAAGCTGTTAATTATACTCCATACCTGCAAACCTGGAAAATTATATTATGCTCTGTGTCAAATTATATTATGCTCTGTGTTAGTTCTGACAGCCTGCAATTACTATCTGTATGAATTCTAATTTTCTGTTACCCAGCCACACCCAAGTGTATTCTCTGTGCTGCTCCTATGAGTTCTTGAATAAACCTTATAAAGTTTCTGTAAAGTTGTGTTTCTGGGGTTCATTCATAACAGGGACATGATAGCTCACCTTGGTAAGCATTGCCGGACAAGGTAAGGTCCCAGCTTTTGTGACAATAATGTTTCACTCCGGTGCGCTGAGTTGAATCATCATCATCATCATCATCATCATCATCACTAGGGAGTCTCTTGGAAACGGTCAGTTTTTGTCTGGCAGCAGCATTTGCAGGAGAAACTGAAGCAGGAGACATTGTCATGTCATGTGCCAATTGAGCTGACAACTTGCTCACAAGGAGCTCTTTGCAACTTGATCTGATTCAGTTGGAAAGAAAGAGGCATCATTTCCAAAATGTAGTTATCCAAGATGTTGCAAACCCTTTGGTCTTGGTGAAGGGAATAAAGAACTTGAACTATAAGTCCAATATGCTTAGCGGAATTGCCTTATTAAATCTCCTCCTTCAGTTTCTCTAGTTGCTTTTCCAGTAGATTAATTACTGATATCACCTGACTCAGGCTGGCAGTGTCTGAACTTGCATCATTGGTTACAATTTCAAATGGTTTTAGTACCTTACATAAAACAGAGAGCATTCTCCACTGTGCTGGATTAAGGTAACATGCTCCCCCCCCTCTCTTTACCTCATGGCTTGATTTGAACATTTTGATAACTTGTTGCTGTTTGTCCAGTTGCTAAAGCCTATAAAGAATGGAATTCCATTTGGTTACTACCTCTGGTTTCAGTAAGTGGCATGGAAAATACAACTGCTGCAATATTTTACATGTGGTTGCTGAATGCTGAAAATGCCCAGAAATGTTTCAGGCACCAGTAAACATGTCCTGCATGCACCTGTCAGTTTTTAACAAATTGTGAACCACCAAGTTTATTGTGTGTACAAAACATGGTATATGTTCAAATTGACCCAGTTGTAATACTCATGCAATGTTACTTGTGTTATTGGAAATGACAAATCCTGAGAAGATATTTACTAAAGTGAGAGTTTTTAGAAATAGAGATGTTGCCCATAGCAACCAATCAGATTCTACTTAACATTTAGCTAGTACCTTCTAGAAGCTAATAGCTAGAATCTGATTGGTTGCTATGGGCAATGTCTCCACTTTTAAAAGCTCTCACTTTAGTAAATTTACCCCTAAGGGTGTCCACTAGTGCTGTGTGTGAGTCTGACACTGTAATCCTAGAGAACCCTCCTTCCACAATTTCTGCACTCTCTGGGTAAATTTACTAAAGTGAGAGTTTTTAGAAGTGATGTTGCCCATAGCAACCAATCAGATTCTTCTTAACATTTAGCTAGCACCTTCTAGAAGATAATAGCTAGAATCTGATTGGTTGCTATGGGCAACATCACTTCTAAAAACTTTCACTTTAGTACATTTACCCCAGAGAGTAATCTGTCTGTGAATGAGCTGGCATTGTCTGTTAGATACTACTGCTGCAGACAATAGACCCACCCAGTGGGCTGTCACAGTCATGTAATCTTAAGTTTGATCAGTATCATTTGTCCATATAACTGTGGTTAAGTGGATAGTCGGTGCCATGGCATTTTCTAGGCAAAGAATAACTTTTTTTTAACATCCTGGAACAGGTAGGAATTGCTGTTATAGTCAAATGGAATTGAGATGGAATTTGGTACACACATGACCTCAGCTTATTGTCTAAAATCAGATGCATTGATGGCTGATATTTGATGCAGATCTAGTGCTAACATAGCCACCATGGCTTCAGTCATCCAGTGACAGCAACAGGATGGTGGCTGTCATACTTGGTCCTCTTGTAAATGATTGTACCACTGTCAATTGTTTGAAACTACTAGTATTGTTAGTCCCCTTCTGTGATGAAGATTCACTCCTAGCAGCAGCAGTTCTGGTGCACAAGTATTATTCTGGGGAATCCTGAATAGGGGAAGAGATAGTTAGCCTTTGCAAATTTGATACAAGTTTATTTTATACAGTACCTCTGATCATTAATGAGGTTGATGATGAAGGTGTTGGCGGTGGAGATTGCATGTGCTGGGTTCTATCCATGCTGCTGGTAGCTGATGCTGGACTGCTTGTTATTATTTTACAGGATTTTTAAGATTTTGATAACTAATTTGCATGAACTCACTACAAATGACATAACAGTGAGGAGGTGCATAGACGGTTAATGTCCCTACCTCTGCTTACTTTGGCCTCACAAATAGCACAGATGCATTGGGTAAAATGTGTTCACACAGAAGAGATGACTTTTTGTGGTCTTATGCCCTGCATGTAAATGGCCTCTTTCTTATCAATGGCTAGAACTGCTGCCACTGGTGGCTGACTTATTTTGACACAAACAACATCATCCTTCTGAATTTTATCAACTTCTACTTGTCCAACAAATTTATCATTAACATCCTCATTTGTATAACAATAATAGGGAACAGGGGAAGGGCAAAGTGTGGGACACTGCACAGGACAAAGGTATTATTTCTGTGGTCAATGAGATATGTATTGTCCCAAATCTAACTGACAATATAATTAGCGGCTCAATTCCCAAAATGGGGCCAGTCATGGCACCTATAGGTGCTCGCTTCTGGGCAGAGGTGGATTGGCAATTTAAAGTGACCCTGGAAAAAAATTGGAAGCGGCCCTATATGCACGTGTGCCTACGACGTGCGCCCGGAACAGTGGGTGTGGGCCTAATTACAAGGGGTGTGGCCTAATGAAAAATGTCATGCCCACAAGCCACTCCCCCCATTTTTTCATGCTGGTGCCTAGTATAGCAGAGCTCCCCTCCCCACAGATAGATCATCATCTCTTCCGCCCCAAGTATAGCAGACCCCCCTCCCCCAGTCAGATCATCTCCCCCGCCCCAAAATATAGCAGACCCCCATCCCCATAAACAGATCATCATCTCCCCCACCCCTAGTATAGCAGAGCTCCCCTCCCCACAGATAGATCATCATCTCCCCTGCCCCAAGTATAGCAGACCCCCCTCCCCCAGACAGATAATCTCCCTTGCCCCCCAAGTATAGCAGACCCATGTCCCCACAGACAGATCATCATCTCCCCCACCCCTAATATAGCATAGCCCCCCTCCCCACAGACAGATCATCATCTCCCCCATTTCTAGTATAGCAGAGCCCCCCTCCCAACAGACAAGTCATCATCTCCCCCTCCCCAAGTATAGCAGACCCCTCTCCCCCAGACAGATCATCTCCCCCACCCCTAGTATAGCACACTCCCCCTCCCCCACAGACAGATCATCATCTCCCCCGCCCTTAGTATAGCAGCCCCCCTCCCCCAGACAGATCATCATCTCCCCCATCCCTAATATAGCAGTCTCCCGTCCCCACAGACAGATCATCATCTTCCCTGCCCCAAGTATAGCAGACCCCCCTCCCCCAGACAGATAATCTCCCTTGCCCCCCAAGTATAGCAGACCCCTGTCCCCACAGACAGATCATCATCTCCCCCACCCCTAATATAGCATAGCCCCCCTCCCCACAGACAGATCATCATCTCCCCCATTTTTAGTATAGCAGAGCCCCCCCTCCCCACAGACAAGTCATCATCTCCCCCACCCCAAGTATAGCAGACCCCTCTCCCCCAGACAGATCATCTCCCCCACCCCTAGTATAGCACACTCCCCCTCCCCCACAGACAGATCATCATCTCCCCCGCCCTTAGTATAGCAGCCCCCCTCCCCCAGACAGATCATCATCTCCCCCATCCCTAATATAGCAGTCCCCCGTCCCCACAGACAGATCATCATCTTCCCTGCCCCAAGTATAGCAGAGCCCCCCTCCCCACAGACAGATGTAAGCGTAAGCTAGGCTTAATTAAGTTTATTAAATGCTCTATCTATGTGTATATCGCTTTAAGAAAGATTTCAAGAATTATGTAAGTCTGAAGTTTTAGACAAACATGTTGTTCACCATACCGTCTGGAATAGAGAAGATAAGCACAATTAAAGAGACAGAAGATGTTGACCAAAAAGGCAGATGAGAAGGAGAAGAGATGCATCATAATGTCATATGCTTTTCTTATCTGTATGACCAGCCAGTATTGGGGTGCACAATGAAGTTGTTTGTGCACATAGCTGACTCATGGTGACTAACCTGTTTCAGATTGGTATAAACAGTGAACTGGGAAGGCTTTTAGAATGGTCTGACCAGTATCACGTTGAACCCTCATCATTGTCCTGTGTCTGATTTGTTCTCCAACCATAGTTGTATGTCAGTCTGCTTGCTGAATCTAGTTATGCTACTGCTGATTCCTGTACACATCAAAGGTTGTAATGCTGTGGACGACAGATTACCCTGACACAGATCATCATCTCCCCTGCCCCTAGTATAGCAGACCCCCCTCCCCCAGACAGATCATCATCTCTCTCACTCTAAGTATAGCAGACCCCCGTCCCCACAGTCAGATAATCATCTCCCCCACCTCTAGTATAGCAGAGCCCCCCTCCCCACAGACAGGTCTTTATCTCCCTCACCCCTAGTATAGCAGAGCCCCCCTCTCCAAAGACAGATCATCATCTCCCCCACCCATAGTATAGCAGAGCCCCCCTCCCCACAGACAGGTCATCATCTCCCCCACCCCTAGTATAGCAGAGCCCCCCTCCCGACAGACAGATCATCATCTCCCCCACCCCTAGTGTAGCAGAGCCCTCTCTCCACAGACAGATCATATCCCCCTAGTATAGCAGACCCCCCACACAGAAATATAATCTCCCCTTAGAACAAAATGAGCCCACCCCACCCCAAAGACAGATCATCTCAGTATAGCAGCCCCCTCTGCACAGAAATATAATCTCTTTTTAGAACAAAATGAGCCCACCCCACAGACAGGTCATCTGATCTCAGTATAGCAACCCCCCTCCTCCACAGAAAGACCATCTCCCCTTGGCACAAAACAGATCATCTCCTCCCTAGTATAAAAGACCCCCTCTCCCCCACAGAAAGACCATCGTCCACTAGTTCAGCAGATCTCCCCTGCGGTTCTCCACTGCAGTTCTCCCCTCCCCACTCAGACAGATCATCTCCCCTCCCGGCTCCAACCCTCTTAGACAGACAGATGATCTCCCCTTAGCAGGGCCCCCATTCCAGACATCCCAAGTCTCTCCAGACTGGTAGACTTCATCTCCCAACAGCCCCATTGCCTTGCACTGCTGCGGCTAGCCAGATTGTCTCCTCTCCACTCTGCCCTCTCCCCAGGCTGTGAAATTAAACTTGACACTTCACAGCCTGGGGAAAGAAGAGTAGAGAGTAGACAATCAGGCTAACAGACTGCATGGGTGGCCCCCCCACCCATGCCACAACTTACCTCCCTCGCGGTCATGCCAACCGCAACTGTCACCCATGGGACGTGCCACTTCCCATCTTCTTGACTCCTCCGCGGCATGCGACACCGACGGCATGCTGGGCAGGGCTTAAATAGGCTGCTGCAGGCCTCTTCTTGCGAGAGAGGCTAAGGCACAGCCAGGCAGAACTGACAGGCAGCCAGGTGCCTGTGAAAAAAAACAAGTTGGTACAGGAGCCGGCGGTGGCGGGTGACACAAATAAGGGGGTGGTGCCACAAGTGACAAGCAGCCCCACAGACCAATCAGCCCACCGGGAATCTTCCCGTTGAAGGTAATGGCCACTCCGCCCCTGCTTCTGGGTGTTTGTTTTTATGGCCTGTCAGTGGTGCTCCCCAGAGTCAAATGTACATACAATATGAGGAGAAAAAAGGGGAATCTGTGTGGGGCACACTTATAGAAAAGTAATCATTCTGCAATAAATATTTAAAATAGAACTTTTATTACATTCATTAAAAATTATTTGGGGCAAGGAATGGTACTAAGGGCCTGATTCAGCAGTGATCGCTAATACAATCACAGCTGCTATTTTGCACAGAATGCAGCTGCGTAAATATGCTCATGCCAGCCAAGGCACAGCCGGCATAAAGAAGTGGGCTCTCAAGCTGCGTATACAATCTCAGTGGCTAATGTATGCACGCCCATGAAACGGCGTTCAAATGGACAGGCACGTCTGCATTTTTCCAACCACTCCCCTGTTACCACCCCCAAAATGCTAACAGCCTGTCACTCACTCTGCAATGGATTCCTCTGTGCATACGTAATTGCACTGTGATCACAGCACATGCGCAGTGCGGCTTATATGTGTGCGCAATGGCAAACAATCGCTCGATCTGCCTACGTAGTTGCACTTGCAATCACTTCCTAAAGTAAGCATAAAGTGCAATGTGTTTCAAGTAGCAATTTTTTTAGATATATGCAGCTTCACTAAATACCTAGACATTCCACAATAAACTTTTTGAGGTATATTTTGACTTGGGAGTGCTTCTGTAAGCCTGCATATAATTGTTTGTAATGCAGTGGGTACCTATAAACAATATTTCTGTTTCATACCCAGCTTGGAAATAAATGTATACTATTTAGTACTCAATGCAGATATTATTTGGGCCTATAGACCAGATCTAACAATACCTTTTTTGAAAATGGTGGGCATTTTTCCAGATGCACTATTTTTTTTTACTTTATAAGACCAGCTTGTCTCTATATTGTATATTAGCTGAACATGCTCATTTGTGTCAGATACACATATGTCTCCCTCATCCTGTTGCACTTCCCTGTAGCATTCTCAATTTCTATGTCATCATCTTTACTTTTACTACTACTCATCCTCACATTTACAGTGGGTGAGGAAATTGTGGAAGGAGACTTCTCTAGGATTACAGTGTCAGACTCACACACAGTAATAGTGGACACCCTTAGGGGTAAATTTACTAAAGTGAGAGTTTTTAGAAGTGGAGATGTTGCCCATAGCAACCAATAAGATTCTAGCTATTATCTTCTAGAAGGTGCTAGGTAAATGTTAAGTAGAATGTGATTGGTTGCTATGGGCAACATCTCCACTTCTAAAAACTCTCACTTTAGTAAATATGCCCCTTAGACTTTACTCAGTTTGTTCATCTGTTTGTTCATCAGCCTTAATGTTCATTTTGTGCACTGATTTGCCTGTTTTAACGGTGACACCGTTAGACTCAAAGTGAGAAGGTGTTGCATGCGAGGTTACAAAAGATGCCTGACTGTGGGCTTGATTCAGAGATGGACGCTAATGTGATCGCAACACAGCTGCGAATATATGCAAATATCAGCAAAGATCACCTGAGCATAAAGATGCCCACTACTGCCTTCTTACCTGTGTGCGACAGCGCATACCTACGTAAACATCGGTAACATCAAAGCACATCGGCGGCCATATTACCCTTGCAGCAGGTCTGACGTGCTGCAGCCTTGGGTGCTCTTCTGACACGCAGAGCTGCGTATGCAAGTGCAGTGGCTAATTTATGCATGTCCATGTAACAGCATTTAAATGGACAGGCATGTCTGCGTTTTTGTGAACACTCCCCATTACCACCCCCAAACGCTGCCAGTCTGTCACTCACTTAGCGATGGATTCCTCTGTGCGTGCGTGATCGCAGTGCGGTGCATACACATGCGCAATGGCAAACAATCGCTTGATCTGCATGAAAATTGCATTAGCGTCCGTCTCTGAATCAGGCCCTGTGTTTTGGTCCTGGCACTTGCAATAGGCATTCTAGTGCATAAAACAACAGTAGCAAGACTATCACTGCATGTTCAAATTGTCAGATTTCCTATAAATAATCTTTATACCATCACCAATAATGGGACCTATAGCTAAGTCTGCCTTCAATATAGATGTATTCTTTTTAATAATCTCCTTAATTGCATAGACATGAGTATTATATTGTGTTATAAATGGACAATATGTTTCCCAGTCTTTTTCCTGTTTCTGTAGTTTTCTACCCATCAATAACTCCTTTCTATTCTTTTTATGTGTGTCATCCAGTGCTTTTTCCAAGATGTATAGGGGGTACCCTTGTTCCACGAATGCTTCATATACTTTTTTTTACCTGTTTATGATACCCTATTTCACTAGAGCAATTTCTTTTTATGCGAAAAAATTGGCTTTTTGGGATGTTGTTGCGCCTAGCTTTTAAATGACTGCTACCATATTGCAGAAAATAATTGGAATCAACCTTTTAAAAAAAGGTTTCTGTATATATCTGATCCTCCATGACCAGTAGTGCAACATCCAGAAATTGAATGTGCATAGAACTAATATTGCTGGTGAATTTTAAACCATACATGTTAGTGTTCAAATGATTAATAAAATCATGAATGGATGTAATATCCCCATCCCAAATAAAAAATAAATCATCTATATATCTGCCATAGAGGACAAGGTTCGTCACAAAGTCACCACCCCATATGAGCTCCTCCTCAACCAAGCCCATATATAGATTGGCGTAACTAGGGGCGAACCTGGTCCCCATGGCAGTCCCCCGTGTTTGCAAATAATATTTAGGTCAAATAAAAAATAATTGTGTTCTAAAATAAATTTAATGGATGCCATTATAAAGTCAAATAGTCCCTCTTCCATATCGGGAATTCTATCCAGGCGCTCCGAAATTTTATCAATTCCCTTTGTATGTGGAATAATTGAATAAAGAGACTCCACATCACAAGTAAGGAAGTAGTATGTTTTCTTCCATTTTATGTTCTGAATCATATTCAAAATATGAGTGGTGTCCTTTATATATGATTTCAGGGTAGCTAAATGACTTTGCAAATGGACATCCACAAAGTGAGATAGATTCGATGTGAGGGACCCTATTCCTGAAATAATAGGATGCCCAGGGGGTGAAGTGAGGGATTTGTGTATTTTTGGAAGATGATAATATGTGGGGATAATCGGGTGTGTGACAAATAAAAAGGGCCAAGTGTCTCTGGAGATTGCACCACTGGCAAGGGCGTCATCTAACAGAATCTTAAATTGGCACTGAAATTCTTGAGTAGGGTTCTGTGGAAGGGTTCTATAGAACAAAACATTACCTAACTGTGCATGCGCCTCTTTCAGATAATCGCTTGTATTTTGTACCACCACCCCTCCACCTTTATCAGCCATTTTTATTGTTATCTCTTTATCTGACATTAGTATCTTCAATGCCTTTCTTTCATCAAAAGTGAGATTATCTCTAAGTGGAGCTTTTTCTGCATTTTCACATAGATTTCTAAAATCATCCATCGTTATCCTATAGAACCCCTCCACACAGTGCCCTTTATATTGTAAAGGGTAAAAATCAGATTTCTTCTTTAGCATTCATGGTTTTTTAATGGTACCCTCAACATCATAGATCTGCACTGGAGAAATATTACTGGAGAAGCCTTCCAAAGCTAGTTCTTCCAATGCTTCAATTCCTTCATTATCATCCTCATCAAGGATAATTGGAACTGATTCATCAGCTTTATGTCTAAGTTGTTTAATTGCAAAATATCTCTTTTTGCTTAGGTTACTGATGAATCTGTTTAAATAAACGAATAAGGTGAATAAGTTTAGTTTTTTAGCTGGTTCATATTTCAACCCTTTGCTTAATAGGGCTTTTTCCGGTGTACTTAGGGCCTTGGTTGATAGGATAAAAAATACTTTTCTCATTTATAACTTTTTTAAGCTTTTTCCTCGTCCTGTGTCTCCCACCTCTACATCCTCTATATCTCTTATTCTTTTGTGATATCCTAGTGCGTTTCTGTGTAGTTGATGTTGCCTTGTGTGGCCTCTTCCTAAAAAATCATAAGTTTCAGATTGTTGTTCATTAATATTTGGTATCTTTACTTTGGGTCTAGCTCCTCCCTTTTCTTCCATTGTTAGGGTAGATTCTTCATTATCAAGACATTCATATCTATTTTTATGTATAAACCCATGTGTTGTTCTAATTGGTTTGTCCAGTATTTTTCTTTCCTCTTTTGAAAAGTGTATCACTATAGGGTTCTGGTACCCTAGGCCTAGATGTTGGTCTATAGTTTTTGGTTGAATTCCACTGATTGAACCGATTACTAGATCTAGATTGGGGTCTACCTCCCCTATTATAAGTTCTTACTCTCCCTCTTTCATAGTCAACTCTATCTCTCTCTAATTGTTTATCCTTTATCTATATAATTGATTTTTCAAACTCCTCTAATTTCTTGTTAACTTTGACATGCCTTTCCTGGAACTCAAGAGTGTTTTCAAATATTTTTAATTTTTCTTGAGTACTCTCAATTTCAACCTGTATATCCTTAATCTTATTCCCCTTATAATCAATCAAAAGCTCCATTAGCTGGAAGGAGCAAGCATCCAGAATTTTATTCCAATTGGTAAGAAATGTTTCATCATCCCTAAAAGATGCAGATTTAAATATCCGCAAACCTCTAGGGATGAATTTATTGTCGATATATTTTTGCAGAGTTATTTGATCCCACCAATGCCTCGTCTCTGCCATACAGAGTATTTCTAATCTGTTAAATAGTTTATTGAGGTCATTAGGTGACATTTCAGTATTATCAATATCAATTGGATCTGGACATGTCATATATTTACTCCTTCTTTCTAATCACTCTTTTAGACACCTCAATGTAGACATATTTGATAAACAAGCAGCCTCACCAACCAGTAAACACAATAAAGAAAAAGAGAGATAATAAAGTGGGCGCTGATCAATATCTAATCAACAATTTGTGGTTCTGATTAATACAACCTGCCACTAAAGCTGCTCCCAGACAGGCAAATCTGGGAATTTACCAAAAATAATACAGTACTAAATATAAAAATAATGGGAGTGCTGGTAATTGGCTGCTGGTTTAAAAAATAGATTTATTACATATAAAACAATCGAATATACATTATGTCAATCCAATCATTCTAATACAGGTGGAATGATTAATAAGGCTAATTGCCACAAATTAAAGCACGGATCCAGCTTAACCTATTTAAAAATGACAATAAATTCATCCCTAGAGGTTTGCGGATATTTAAATCTGCATCTTTTAGGGATGATGAAACATTTCTTACCAATTGGAATAAAATTCTGGATGCTTGCTCCTTCCAGCTAATGGAGCTTTTGATTGATTATAAGGGGAATAAGATTAAGGATATACAGGTTGAAATTGAGAGTACTCAAGAAAAATTAAAAATATTTGAAAACACTCTTGAGTTCCAGGAAAGGCATGTCAAAGTTAACAAGAAATTAGAGGAGTTTGAAAAATCAATTATATAGATAAAGGATAAACAATTAGAGAGAGATAGAGTTGACTATGAAAGAGGGAGAGTAAGAACTTATAATAGGGGAGGTAGACCCCAATCTAGATCTAGTAATCGGTTCAATCAGTGGAATTCAACCAAAAACTATAGACCAACATCTAGGCCTAGGGTACCAGAACCCTATAGTGATACACTTTTCAAAAGAGGAAAGAAAAATAGTGAACAAACACCAATTAGAACAACACATGGGTTTATACATAAAAATAGATATGAATGTCTTGATAATGAAGAATCTACCCTAACAATGGGAGAAAATGGAGGAGCTAGACCCAAAGTAAAGATACCAAATATTAATAAACAACAATCTGATACTTATGATTTTTTAGGAAGAGGCCACACAAGGCAACATCAACTACACCGAAATGCACTAGGATATCACAAAAGAATAAGAGATATAGAGGATATAGAGGTGGGAGACTCAGGACGAGGAAAAAGCTTAAAAAAGTTATAAATGAGAAAAGTATTTTTTAACCTATCAACCAAGGCCCTAAGTACACCGGAAAAAGCCCTATTAAGCAAAGGGTTGAAATATGAACCAGCTAAAAAACCAACCGTATTCACCTTATTCGTTGATTTAAACAGATTCATGAGAAACCTAAGCAGAAAGAGATATTTTGCAATTAAACAACTTAGACATAAAGCTGATGAATCAGTTCCAATTATCCTTGATGAGGATGATAATGAAGGAATTGAAGCATTGGAAGAACTAGCTTTGGAAGGCTTCTCCAGTAATATTTCTCCAGTGCAGATCTATGATGTTGAGGGTACCACAAAAAAAAAACATGAATGCTAAAGAAGAATTCTGATTTTTACCCTTTACAATATAAAGGGCACTGTGTGGAGGGGTTCTATAGTATAACAATGGATGATTTTAGAAATCTATGTGAAAATGCAGAAAAAGCTCCACTTAGAGATAATCTCACTTTTGATGAAAGAAAGGCATTGAAGATACTAATGTCAGATAAAGAGATAACAATAAAAATGGCTGATAAAGGTGGAGGGGTGGTGGTACAAAATACAAGCGATTATCTGAAAGAGGCGCATGCACAGTTAGATAATGTTTTGTTCTATAAAACCCTCCCGCAGAACCCTACTCAAGAATTTCAGTGCCAATTTAGGATTCTGTTAGATGATGCCCTGGCCAGTGGTGCAATCTCCAGGGCACTTGGCACTTTTTATTTGTCACACACCCGATTATCCCCACATATTATCATCTTCCAAAAATACACAAATCCCTCACTTCACCCCCTGGGCATCCTATTATTTCAGGAATAGGGTCCCTCACTTTGAATCTATCTCACTTTGTGGATGTCCATTTGCAAAGTCATGTAGTTACCCTGAAATCATATATAAAGGACACCACACAATTTTTGAATATGATTCGGAAGAAAACGTACTACTTACTTACTTGTGATGTGGAGTCTCTTTATTCAAATATACCACATACTAAGGGAATTGATAAAATCCGGGAGTCTAATGTCTCAACAGAACTATTTTGCATAGAATCTTTTCTCAATTGTAGCTCTAACTATGTCATCTATATTATTGAGTGTGGATGCAGCCTCCAGTACGTGGGGCACACCACACGTACACTCAATATCAGATTTTTAGAACATCGGAGAAATATCATGAAGAATAACCTCACACATAGTCTGTCTAAACATGTATCAGTCTGTATAAAAGGTGATATGAGTAAAATTAAAGTCAAAGCCATCGAACAAATAAAAAGTACTGAGAGAGGTGTTAATAGGTTCAACATACTGTGTAAAAGGGAGGCATACTGGATCTTTAGGTTACAAACCTTGGAACCAGCTGGCCTCAATGAAACAATTGAACTGAATAATATAGAATTTTTGGGTTATTGTTGAACTTCTTTTCCCCTCCCTTATATCCTCTTCCATACTAATTATAACGAGTTTTTTACAGAAACTATATGAGTTATAGATAACCAATTTTATTTAGTATTCTATGTGTCTCTACTTTTATTTTTATATATATATATATATATATATATATATTAGGGGTGAGCGGGTTCGGATTTCTGAAATCCGTACCCCCCCGAGCCCCCCCGATCCGAGGCAGATCCGAGTCAGGCTCGACTTTTCCCGCCTGACTCGGATCTGAAATCGAGGCAAAATGTCATCATCCCGCCGTCCGAGTCTCGCGGGTTTTGGATCCTATATAAGGTACCTGCGTCGGCGCCATTTTCTCACTCGGCTGTGTACAGTGAAGAGGGAGGGTGGGAGTTAGGGCTGGCTGGGCTGTGTAGTGTAGTGTAGTGCAGAGTAGTGTTGTGCTGTGCTGTGCTGCGCTGTGCTGCTGTTGTCCACTACTTCAAAGTACATAGGGGCTGGCTGTGTTGTGCTGTGCTGCTGTTGTTAATAGGGGCTGTGTCCACTACTTCAAAGTCCATAGGGGCTGGCTGGACTGTGTTGTGCAGTCAGTTCTCCATAGGGGCTGTGTCCACTCCAAAGTCCTGTGCAGTGTCCCAGTCCTAAAGGGGTGCTGTAGTGTTGTCCAGGGGGTGCTCTATCCATCAGGGGTGCTCCCCCCAAGTGCTAAAAAAATAATATTTTTTGTGTGTTTGTGAATTGTGTGCGCAGTAGCCGCACGTGCATCAACAAAGTAGTGCCAAGCGTGCGCCTGTGTCATAAGTAAAGGGCCGGCTGGCTTGACCGTTAAAGGGTGCTGTAACCCCCAAAGTACACTCCAGTCCAAACCAAAAAAAAAATTATTTTCTGTGTTTGTGAATTGTGTACGCAGTAGCCGCACGTGCATCAACAAAGTAGTGCCAAGCGTGCACCTGTGTCATAAGTAAAGGGCCGGCTGGCTTGACCGTTAAAGGGTGCTGTAACCCCCAAAGTACACTCCAGTCCAAACCAAAAAAATATATATTTTCTGTGTTTGTGAATTGTGTGCGCAGTAGCCGCACGTGCATCAACAAAGTAGTGCCAAGCGTGCGCCTGTGTCATAAGTAAAGGGCCGGCTGGCTTGACCGTTAAAGGGTGCTGTAACCCCCAAAGTACACTCCAAACAAAAAAAAATATATTTTCTGTGTTTGTGACTTGTGTGCACTGTGGCTGCACATGCATCAACAAAGGAGCAGCGCCAAGCGTGCGCCTGTGTCCCATAAGTAAAGAGCTGGCTGGCTCATTTCTTAAAGGGTGGTGTAACCCACAAAGTGCACTACTCTCCAGCAAAAATAAAAAAATATTTTCTGTGTTTGTGTGCGCTTTAGCCGCACGTATATATCAATATAACATAAATGGAGGACCAAACTTTCTCCGATAAAAATAAAATAGGGAAAGATCAAGAACCACTTCCTCCTAGTGCTATTGCTGCTGCTGGGAGTTGTTCATCATCCCAGAGAGGAAGTAGGAACATCACTACTTTTACTAAACAATTGACCCTCCAACAGTCCCTAGCAATGAGGATGAAGTACAACAGCAGTCATCCTGAAGCAAAACGTATAACTGAGGCCTTGACTGCTATGTTGGTGTTAGACGTGCGTCCGGTATCCGCCATTAGTGCAGTGGGATTTAGACAATTGATGGAGGTAGTGTGTCCCCGGTTCCAAATCCAGTCTAGATTCCACCTGCATCCTCAAAGCAGCAGCGACAAGCGTGCGTCTGTCTGTTAAAGGGTGGTGACACCCTTAAAGTGTGCTACACAAACAATAAAAATATTGTTCTTTTTTTTTCTGTCTTTGTGAATTGTGTGGGCTGTAGCCGCACTTGCATCCTCAAAGCAGCAGCGACAAGCGTGCGTCTGTCTGTTAAAGGGTGGTGCAACTCTCAAAGTGCTCCAAAAAATAAAAAACTATTTTTTTAATGTGTTTGTGACTTGTGTGCGATGTAGCCGCACTTGCATCCTCAAAGCAGCAGCGACAAGCGTGCGTCTGTCTGTTAAAGGGTGGTGACACCCTCAAAGTGTGCTACACAAACAATAAAAATATTCTTCTTCTTTTTTCTGTCTTTGTGAATTGTGTGGGCTGTAGCCGCACCTGCATCCTTAAAGCAGCAGCGACAAGCGTGCGTCTGTCTGTTAAAGGGTGGTGTAACTCTCAAAGTGCTCCAAAAAATAAAAAACTATTTTTTTAATGTGTTTGTGACTTGTGTGCGATGTAGCCGCACTTGCATCCTCAAAGCAGCAGCGACAAGCGTGCGTCTGTCTGTTAAAGGGTGGTGACACCCTCAAAGTGTGCTACACAAACAATAAAAATATTCTTCTTCTTCTTTCTGTCTTTGTGAATTGTGTGGGCTGTAGCCGCACCTGCATCCTTAAAGCAGCAGCGACAAGCGTGCGTCTGTCTGTTAAAAGGTGGTGACACCCTCAAAGTGTGCTACACAAACAATTAAAATATTGTTCTTTTTTTTCGGTCTTTGTGAAATGTGTGGGCTGTAGCCGCACCTGCATCCTAAAAGCAGCAGCGACAAGCATGCGTCTGTCTGTTAAAGGATTACATCGGTGACAGCATCCAAGTAGGCATGTCAGACAGTCCGTACCTGTACTGGCAGGAAAAAGAAGCAATTTGGAGGTCCCTGTACAAACTGGCTCTATTTTACCTGAGTTGCCCCCCCTCCAGTGTGTACTCCGAAAGAGTGTTTAGTGCAGCCGGGAACCTTGTCAGCGAAAGGCGTAGGAGGTTGCTTCCACAAAATGTGGAGAAGATGATGTTCATAAAATGAATTATCAACTCTTCCAGGGAGACCAGCCTCCAGAACGTACAGAGGGACCTGTGGTTCCAGCGGGGACAAATTAATACTCTGTGAGGATGAGGATGTACACACTGAAGAGGGTGAGGAATCGGTGGATGAGGAGGATGAGGATGACATCTTGCCTCCGTAGAGCCAGTTTGTGCAGGGACAGATTAATTGCCAGCTTGTTTTGTGGGGGCCCAAACGAACCAATCATTTCAGCCACAGTTGTGTGGCAGACCCTGGCGCTGAAATGATTGGTTTGTTAAAGTGTGCATGTCCTGTTTATACAACATAAGGGTGGGTGGGAGGGCCCAAGGACAATTCCATCTTGCACCTCTTTTTTTTCTTTGCATTAGGTACAGTTTGGGGCCTAGTTTTTCAAACTGCCATCCTGTCTGCCACTGCAGTTTCACGCCTAGATGAGTCATGTGTTTGTGCCTCCCACTCGTGTCGCTTAGCATAGTCATCCAGCTACCTCGGTGCAACCTTTTGGACATAAAAACACTATTGTGAGGTTTGAGGTGTTCAGAATAGACTGGAAATGAGTGGAAATTAAGGTTATTGAGGTTAATAATAGCATAGGAGCAGAAAAACCTACAAATTCTGTGATTTTAGCTGTTTTATGCTTTTTTTCAAAAAAATACAGATCCAAAACACAAAACCCAGAACCCAAAACACGGAAGGGTGGTTTTGGCAAAACCAATCCAGATCCAAAACACGAAGAAAGATCCAGATCCAAAACACGAAAAGTGGCAGGTGCACACCCCTAATATATATATATATATATAAACGACAGGCTCAATCCACGGCACTCGACCACCTGGGGTGCCCTTGGTATGTGACCACACCATCTACATAAAAAATATCATACAAACTCGGCACTCACATGCTTTTCAAACTGCAACTCCTTTGAACATAGGGAATGTTGGTTCCAAAATATTGCAATAATTTGTTAAGCTGGCCACCGCTTCACGGTCATTCCCATTTAGCCAGTCCCTACACTGATTCTCAGATAAATGAACTTGATCTGCCATGTTGGCCTCAAGCTTGCATACATTTTAAACAGAAAACTGGGTCCTGCCTTAAAGAGACAAGACCGCACCCAGGGCTATCAGTTAATAAGCACCTGGAAAAAGAAAAAAGTTTGTCTTACATTTGAAAAACAGGGTGCCCTAGCAAGTGTGACCACAAAATTTAAATAAACGACAGGCTCAATCCACGGCACTCGACCATCTGGGGTGCCCTTGGTATGTGACCACACCATCTACATAAAAAATATCATACAAACTCGGCACTCACATGCTTTTCAAACTGCAACTCCTTTGAACATAGGGAATGTTGGTTCCAAAATATTGCAATAATTTGTTAAGCTGGCCACCGCTTCACGGTCATTCCCATCTAGCCAGTCCCTACACTGATTCTCAGATAAATGAACTTGATCTGCCATCTTGGCCTCAAGCTTGCATACATTTTAAACAGAAAACTGGGTCCTGCCTTAAAGAGACAGGACCACACCCAGGGCTATCAGTTAATAAGCACCTGGAAAAAGAAAAAAGTTTGTCTTACATTTGAAAAACAGGGTGCCCTAGCAAGTGTGACCACAAAATTTGTCGTTTATTTAAATCCCGGCTCATTGTCATATAAACGTTACTATTATTCTATGCCTATTTAAGTGGTGTGTCTATTAATGTTAACACTTTGGGCAGAATTACCCTCTCTCAAAATGGCGCTCTTAAAGTTTCCAAATATTACTGAATTTTTCTGCTTCCGCAGACTAATGGCAGTGCCTATTTCCGGAATACGATAGGAGCAAGAAGCGCTTAACCTGAGTGGGATGTCGATGACGTCGACTATGGGCTGATGCTTGTGAGATGATGAACGTTGGAGTCAGGGCAGAAGTCACGTGGATACCCGCGATACCATCACCGGATACTGAAGGACGGATGCCACGTGGAGCCAGAAGTGAGGGCGGAAGTTATGTAGACACTGATCCTATAACCATCTGCCTCCGTCCAGACCCAGAAGAGGGCGGATGTTGCCATAGAGGGTGGAGATTTGGAATCTTTGGGCGGAAGTACCGCTTAGTATTACGCCAAGTTTTACACTATATTAAAAAGATCTGGACGTTTCTGGAATTCTATTCACGTTATAAATAATTAACTTAATTTATAGGAGCATTTTGAAAGTCTCCTTTGCTAAATCACTCCGATAGACTGGATATGAGGTCACGAATTGTAATGAGGATGACTAATTGGTTCTGTTTAAACTTGGTATAAATATGGACTCATGCATGCTAGCTAATATCCCTTGAAAAAGTCCCATTGGATGAAACGCGTTGGGCAAGCTGCACTCTTGCATTTAAATCCACTAAGATAAGCACCTTTGAACTCATTGCTGTTTCTAAAACTATATTCTCAGTTCATCTGTTTTTAATATATATTATTGGGCTTGTGCAATATATACCATTATGCATTTGCACTTTATTCCAACACTGCGGTGTTGAGATTTGTTGATATGCTTTTTCAAGCTATTATGTGATCCTTGCCCATTCACCTTTTATTATATGTATTTATGTTAGTATGTCCTTATGAATTTTTGATTAAATTTCTTTATATTTATTGCACTGTGCACTTTTTAAGTGACGCCTGTCGCTGTATCATTTGTTATTTCCACATCTATTGTTTGGGATTTGCCCCAATCCTCCTCACTTGTATTCAGCTGACACCTTCTGGTAGCGCGTCCTGTTATATATATTTGTTTCACTATAATTGGTCACTACAGTTTGAATTATTCAGTTTATATTTATTTACTGTTGTTGGTTGGCGCCATAGTCATCACATATATTCTCTCTCTATATATATATATATATATATATACATATATATATATATATATATGTGTGTGATTATTATTTTTGGGAGGTCTATTTATCGGTTGGTTTTTTAGTGCCATTTTTATTAATGTGGGTCTACTTCCAACTATAGTAATTATTATCTATATGACTGTATCATTATATTTTAGGCAAATTTTATATATTTAATTTTGAATAATATAATATAAGAGGTCTAATGGTCCTTTAGTCTATGATTACTTTCCATCTGTTGGTATAGGAATCCTGATTGAGTCATATATCAGATCTCTATGATTCATCTAATTTTTTATCTGCATTACTAATTGTCATTAATTATGACATTATTATGAAGTTATTTATTGTTTTCCTTTTTAAGGAATATGTTGTAATATGGAGTATTTTAGTCGCAAGTAGGGATTTAGTTATATATAAGTGACTATCTATTATACTATCAATTGTGAGAAGTACACTTTGAAATCATTATTGATACTTAAGGTTAAGGGTACTTTAATATCTAATGTTGACTCTATATAGATAGAGAATAATGAATTGCATAAGTTGTATTATTTATGTTTTATCATAATATGTGAGTTCTGATAATTTATCCTCTTGAAAAGCATCAATGTAGTATATTATTAGCTAAAACCAAATTTTCCTAATTAGGATTGAAAATTGACCAATGAGTGCATATCAGGAGGGATATAATGCAGTACCAATGGGTAGTGAACTATCTTCTGATGAAACCGCCATGTCATAGGGCGGAGAAACGCGTCAGCTGACTTGTGGAATGCAGGTGGCATGCAAACCGGAAGTTGCAGGCCCGATACCGGAAGTAGCGGAGTGCGAGGTAGTCAGCGTATCTCAGCATGTCCCAGCGACTAATACACAGCCAGTGGTAAAGAGTGCCGTGATTCAGCAGTAGAGGTCCTTCTGCCTGAGGTTACAAGTACCTCTAGACCGCTCGATGTACAGTGCTATTACAACTGACACACCGAGTCCAACACTGACTTTCACATTTGGCAAGTATTGCCTAATTTCCTCCCCCTGGATTGGGGTAGAGGTCAGCTTCACCTCGTTATATTCCCACAGTAATGTATGGATGGTAATGTATGAAATATACAGCAGCAGGAGTACTTTCCAATCTGTGCAATATAAGCTGCTTTTTCTCATTTGCTAACCAAATTGTGACTGAACGTTACCATCAACTTACATACTAATTGGCAGTGAATGGATACCTATACTAACAACTATTAATACATATCTGCTGACTACTACTAAACTTCTACTCCATACTCCGTTACCATAATCTGATCGAATTGATGCCTATAGATCTATGAAAAAGTGGTCGGCATATTCCAATTGTTTATAATATATTGATATTTTTTTATATGTCTGTCTGTTATACATTTATAAATAGGTTAAGCCGGATCCGTGCTTTAATTTGTGGCAATTAGCCTTATTAATCATTCCACCTGTATTAGAATTATTGGATTGATATAATGTATATTCGACTGTTTTATATGGAATAAATCTATTTTTTAAACCAGCAGCCAATTACCAGCACTCCCATTATTTTTATATTTAGTACTGCTATGGGGAGAAGTTCACTCAGACACAGCACAGTACTATTTTTGTAACAAATAATCTTGAAATCACACTGTCTCATATACAGTACAAGTGACAATATAAGTATATATATATATTTAACCCTCCAGATGAAGTCCAGCAGACGGCATAGGGAGTAGGAATGAAATGCGTTGAGGTGAACTACTGTATCCCTCTGATGTTAGAGACCTAGAGAACTTGGACAAGTTCTACTCCAGATAAGTCTTAATTGTTTTTATACCGTATATTGTACATGCATTACCAATTGTCTTTTAGTCTAAATAAATGGTGTAAAACTTTATTACACTATGGTATCTGCTTTTCTTTTTTTCTCGCTTATATAGGATGTTGAATATATGGGGCGATCCTTTGATGGAGGCATCCCGAGCTGCTATTACCTGTGGGAACTTCGATTAGAGAGAAAAATCTCATCTGCCATTTTAATACTGGTGATTGTACCTCTTAAATAGATACTGTCTTGTGATGGAAATAAGAATTACCTAAAATGCTGAACTAGGGGCATGATTCACTACGAATCGTAATACTGTGTATGCACACAGTTCAACTGCGATAGCAAGATAATCCACTACGATCGCAAAACATAAGGATGCCCACTTTACCATACGCACATCTGTAATACTTAGCAGAATAGCGAAACCATCGGTACTATCGACTACCATCGGACCCATACGCACACTTGCACAAGCCCTGACCTTACTCAGAAACTGCTAAAAAGCCATGCACGCTATTAGACCTCACACTGCATATGGCTTCGCAGTGGATAATTTATGCATGCCACTAAAAACAGCATGCGAATGCACTGGCATGCCTGCGTCTCCCTGACCACCCCGTCACCACCCACAAATGGCACTTCCTGTCAATCACTCTGCGAGGGTTCTGCTTAGCCTTTGCGATTGCAGCCCGGATTGCAGCAGCTGGTTCACGCACTGCGATGCGTATGCTTGTGCAGAGAGCAACAATCAGCTGATTGCGTGAGTATTAGCAACTGCGATCCAAGCTGAATCAGGCCCTAGGAGGCGCTATTTCTCACTTTTTTATAGAAACCTATTTTGGAACCGTCTGAACAACTGTCACTTGGAGAACAGCAGCCACCCTATATATAAGCAGGGCTGTCTTAACAGCAGTTCAGGCCCCTGGGCAAAGCAATGCACTGGGGCCCCTAATAAACAATCCTCTACCGGGGATGGGATGCTATCGGTGGAGGCTGTGCCAGGAGAGGTGGGGGGTGTTGGCAGAAAAACAGAATTAATTTACAGGAAAAGAACACAAATCACAGTCTAAACATGTACAGTACAACAAATTTCCTATGCAGTGCCCCTGTAGTGCTCCTTATACCGTGCCCCCAGTAGTAGTCCCCCCTATGCAGTGCCTCCAGTAGTAGTCACCCCTATGCAGTGGCCCTAGTAGTAGTCCCCCCTATGCAGTGGCCCCAGTAGTAGTCCTCCCTATGCAGTGGCCCTAGTAGTAATCCCCCTATGCATTGCCCCCAGTAGTAGTCCCCCCTTTACAGTGCCCCCAGTAGTACTCCCCCCTATGCATTGCCCCCAGTAGTATCCCCCTATGCAGTGCCCCAGTAGTAAGCCTCCCTATGCATTGCCCCCAGTAGTAGTCCCCCCTTTACAGTGCCCCCAGTAGTACTCCCCCCTATGCATTGCCCCCAGTAGTAATCCCCCTATGCAGTGTACCCAGTAGTAATCCCCCCTATGCATTGCCCCCAGTATTAGTCCCCCCCATACAGAGCCCCCTATAGCGACCACCCTCCCCATACAGTGCCCCCAGTAGCGCCCCCCCTATACAGTGCCCCTAGTAGCACCTCCCCCTATACAATGCCCCCAGTAGCGGCCACCATTTCCATACAGTGCCCCAGTAGCGCCCCCCCTATATAGTGCCCCCAGTAGCATCCCCCTATGTTCTGCAAGTCCCCGTGCCCCCTTACACACACACACACACAAAGAAAAAGCAACTTAACTGAATCCCTGCTCCTGCCAACGACTGCCGCTGTCCACTCATCCGGGCCCGCTGTCTCTCTGCACTATGGGATGGGACAAAACGTCATGAGAGTCATGATGTCTCTCCCATCACCCTTCTTTAAAAGTTGATAAAAACAGCTAAAATCATGTAACTTGGACCTGTGTTTGTTTCTGTAGTCTTATTAACATAAATAGCATTAATTTCCAGTCAATTTTGACCACCTCACAGCATCCAAAATCATGGGGGAGGGACTTAAATGCAATACAAAATAGGTGAAATCTGTTTTTTAGAACCGAGTTCTGAACTTGCAAGAAGGTTCGGAACGACTTGGGTGTGTTCAGTTTTCAGCATAAACGATCCGCTCATCTCTAATAAACAGCAGCCTGTTTGCAGATTGCTTTGCACTGGGTTTCAGCTAACTTGCTATCTAGTGTGTCTGACATTCACACAGTGACAAAGATGCCTGCAGTCACCCTTCCCAGGTACCTACTCCATCTACCTACAACAACTCTCTGTCCTAATTGCATCCTTATAGCATTTTAATTACATTTTGTAATCAACCACAGCCCACACCCTTTACCTACATTCTCCTCTGTGAAATGGTGCCTGATCATGAGGGAGGGACTGTTATATGCAATATAAAACACACAAGATCCAACATTTCTGGTCCTGATTTCCAAACTTGTCGGGAAGATGCAAGCCTGTATTCAGTACCTTTCAGAACCCCCAAATTCGGGTATGTTGGGATTTTTGGAAACCAAAAAAGCACATCTCTAGACAGTGATCAAAGTGATCCAGTAGACAACAGTGAAGTAACATTTGAGGGTTACCTAAAGTGTTAAGTAAAACTCTTATGTCATGAGCAGCGGCAGCTCCTTACCTGTCTTGCCGGGGGTCTGCACATCATAGGCTGCAGTCTATGCAACCCTCTTCTCCCTGTCATCCCTGTGATTGACAGCTGATGTCATCGGGAGGTGGGGATTAAGTCTGATGGTCATGAAGGGTGGAGCCTAAATAAGGGGACATGACTTAAGTTCAGAGCAGCTAGCAGACAGACTGGCTTTTAAGGGCTGCATCTGTTGCAGCTCCTAGAAGCCAGATAGGGCTGCCATAAGTGCAGGGGAGTGGCTTCCCATGGGAAGCACTCTCTCTGCTATTGCAGTCCAGACTGGCAGTCCCAGGGGGAGAAAACACCTCCCCCTGGGACTGCCTTTCTGGCTGTGATCAGCAGGGAGTGCTTCCAATGAGAAGTCACTTCCACTGCTAGGCAGTCCCTGCAGGTGGTGGATATTACTGGGGGGGGGGGCTGCAGTCCCGCAGCCCTTAGGTAAAATCCACCCCTGTTCATGGGGGCAGATCATGGGTGTGACAGCGCAATTGCATCATCGCAACCCCGCCCCCTCTTTACAGTGCCAAGATTAATGGCATTGTGAAGCAGGGGGTGGGGCCGCTGCTGGGGTTTATACTGTGATCGCAGGGGGGCCAGACGGGTCGCCGGGGACCGGGAGGCTTGCCTGCCTTTCTGGGGGGGCGGAAGCGACACCCGATTTTTGGGAGGATCCTGGCCGAATAGGACGGTAGGCAAGTATGATCTGTTTCTAAAGGAAGTAACACATCCTATTTAGACTGCTGCCAATAGCTCGTAAAGGACTGTTTGCAATCAACATTTAATGTTTCCTATAGTAATATAAACATGATTACAATGACATTGCTTCCAGCTCAATTGTGGTGTTTCTTTAACAAATAATAACTCGTCGTACCTGTTAGTTGATCAGGATTATACAATTTGTATTCACACGTTTTCATTATATCATTTTATACCTAACTTGATTTCCTTTAATAAACCTTTGCTCTGATACCACTAATGAGCTTTTACATTCCTTTTGCTGTGTGTTATAATGCTCCATGCAGCAAGAACAATTAATTTGTAGCTTCACCCACTCATATATCCTTTGTCTCCTTCTCCAGGAATTGAAAAAAATACTTTTCATGTGTCTACTATTTCACTGTAACCAAGAATAGAGCAGGTACAAAAGTCTTATTTAATTTAATGCATGCATAACTTTCCAACTTGTGCAATTAATGATATTGCCTGAATTAGCTTGCCACAATGATGGTGACAAGAATATGTATTCCGGCACAGTGTAAAGGATTGGATCAGAAACTCCATCGATGGTCGCCAATCTGACGGGGAATCAGTGAAATTCGACATATTACAAATCCCCGATTTGATAATCACATTTTGATCATGATTGGCAAATCAGTGAAATCCATCATACTGGATTTCACCGATGCCCCTACCCTGGCGTCTGAGGTTCGGGAAATTGCGTCAATCCGTCGCTAGTGTATGGGGGCATTAATTCAAGCACAAATGTGCTTAAATTTCAAACTAGTATACAAATAGGTTATACATTTATATATATATATGAAGAAATTCTTCTTAATTAACAGACCTTTTTTTACAAAAATTGTAAAACTTGTGCTTTTTTCATTTAAGTTAAAAACATATTCTTGAAAATATATTAAAACATTTTATTGATCAAATATGTTGGAAATGATGTGTGTGCAGGTATTGATACCGCAGAGTTATATAGGCACACTGCAGCGTATGACTCAAACTATGAAAAGCCAAGTTACTTACCCAGTGGTGTTGGTTTTCAGGTACAGCTGTACTCACTTTTACATGTACATTGGTAATGGAGCAAACTTTGAGCAGGGCTAATATCCCAGGTGCCACATGATATTTGTAACAGAAAAATACTCCATTTAAAAGCATGTCACGGGTGACATCGTTCACTGTGCAAGTTGTGTGAGGTCCATGTTTCATAGAAGTTTGTGTTGCAATATGATCTTGTCCACATCACAGTGTTTAGCATAGCATGGAGGCCATAAGAAACAGGCTGCTTGATCTGTCGATTTATGTCAGCATGTACAGTAGTTTGCTTTAACTCTTGTTTTTAAGTTTGTAATGCAGGAAACAAAAGTTTATATATGTATGTATGTGTATATATATATATATATATATATATATACAGTGGTCAAAGTAGGGCGGTATACGGCGGTATGACATGTCGCCACTTCAAGAATGCACCGGCGCTGGGATCCAGTATGGGATCCCGGCGCTGGAACAGCAGCAGCAATGTGTAGAGATGTGTCCCGCAGGGGACACATCTCAATCGCGGCAGCGGAGGCGTTGACATATAGCCGGGACAAAGTACCTGGTCCCGGCTGCACTGTAAGCACCATGCACTGTACGGCTGCCAGCCAGTCACGAGGCTCGCAGCTGCCAGTCAATCGCGGGACTCACGGCCGCCAGCCAATCGCAGGGCTCGCAGCCGCCAGCCAATGAGAAGCTGCCAAATGGCAGCTTCTCATTGGCTCGTAGCGGCACCAGAAAAACTGCAGTGAAGACCCGAGGATCCCGGTGGCTCCACTCCAGCAGCGCAGGTAAGAGGGAATTAGAGAGAGGGGAGGGTGTGACAGAGGGAATAGAGAGAGGGGGAGACAGGCTAACCATTGTAGGGGGTGAAAGAGAGAGGGAATCAGTAAGGGCATGGTGTGAGAGAGGGGAGCAGGCAGGGAGAAGTGTGAGGGGCGGGTAGGGGGGGTTAGAAGTACAGTGGGGTGATATAGAAGCAGGGGCCCATAGGGGGGGAGATTCAATCTCCATTCCCCCACCTCTAAATTACCACTTCGAGCACTGTATATATATATATATATATATATATATATATATATATATAAAATCTGTTTATTTAATAGTTTCTTTGTGTTTTATGGTAATGGTGCATACACACGGTACAACCTACACAACCAACAATTTCGCTGATAGATTTCCCTTCAACTTTCTGTAGTGCAGGGCAAACGATTTTGGTTGAACACCCTGATAGATATCTATGATAGATATTTCAGTGAAGTCATCTCTTAACATGCAAATTGTGTTGAAATCGTCCAAGTTGGCCTGCATGTACGGACGACCATAGATATCGTTTTCGTCCATGCGGGAACGCACATCGTTGGTCAATGTCAGGTTGGTGACTGCAAAAAAGTGAATGATAACGATATGAACGATATCATTATCGTTCATTAAAATCGTACCGTGTGTACGCACCATAAGTCTGCATTATGGTGTGAAATTTTACCATCTGTCAAACATTTATATATTTCTCATGCAGGTGAGTTATATTGTTGTGTTTGGGGGTATTGGACAATGACCAGCTAGAGCATTTTGCAATGCCCTCGCGCCACCAAAACATTAGGAGGGCATGGGTACTGTATCGGGTGTGCATTCTGGAGGGGGATGCGTTGTAAGGGATGTGTTGTAAGGGGCATGTTTCTGTCATTGCAGGGTTGGTGAGATGCGCCTACAGTGGCTGGGTACTTTTGTACCTGGCCTCTCCTCTGGTTGCCCCTGGAAAGATACTAAAGTAATGACTGTTTGTTTCTTTTTACATTGATTCATAGCTGAGACTGGAAATGTTTCTAAGCACAGAGCAATCTCCTTGAGCATCCCTCGTGAATATACTTTCTTTCTTTGGACTTGAATGTAGGCTTAGGGCCTGATTAAGCAAGGAATGCAGTTGCTTATACGTACGCAATTGGTCAATTCTTGCATTCTGCGCATGCGCATGCATCGCAGTGCACCTGCATGAACTAGCCACTGCGATTGGGACAGCGATCACAGACCTATGCAGACCCATGGCAGAGTGATTGACAGGAAGTGTCGTTTGTGGATGGCGATGAGGGGGATTGGCCGAACGCAGGCGTGCCAGAGCGCTTCAACGTCATTGCGTGGGCGTGCATAAATTAAACACTGTGATACGAGACGCCACCTGAGGCCTTATAGCGTGCGCTGAAGAAAGCAATTCCTGAGTGAGGTCTAAGCTTCATTAATTGTCCGATGTTACTCAATGTTACTGATTGTTTCTCTATGTTGGCCAGTATACGGATGTGAGTAAGGGGAAGTGGGCGTCCTTATGTCAGGCTGCAATCGCAATGTGAATGAAAACATTTACATGTCACCGCTGATATTAGCAACTGTGTTGCGTGCGTATAAGCAGAATAGCGATCCGTAGTGAATCAGGCCCTTAGTGAACACTGAATATATACCAAAAACCTGCACACCTGCTCATTATCCCAACACAGCCAATCAATTACTGATTATTCAAGAGTACTAATCAGGACCAGCCCCAGGTCTGCTAGCACCATGTGTAAGCCCCTCTATCCAACTATATTTATAAATACTACTTTTGATTTAAAGTTTTAATAAAAAAAACATATTTTACAAAAGAGAAACAAAAACCCTAAGATCTGTAAAAAATAATAAAATGTCACACAGTGGTATTTCTGTTGATATGTGTGCACTATTTGGCAATGGTATGTAGCATAAATAGTATATACCAGTGGATTTTCCAGACACTCTAGACAGCTCAGGACTTAACCAGGTGTTTGGTTTATTGTGTAGCAGTATGTTTGTACAGCTATACTCACAGTTACATAGTGTATGTATTCAGTGGAGCTTGAGCATAACATACAGAGCTCCAGCCGGTGATGTAGGCTATATGGCTAGCAGTGCATATACAAGTGGTATACCTCTGCAAATGTATAGTGTGTATAATGCAGGATCTCTCTGAAACTGTGTGAAACATGTCTATTTTCCATTTTGGCGCTGTACAGAAGACCAAATGGTGGCCATCTTGGTAAAGGAAGATGCTTCCATAAAGGAGCACCATGGAGGCAGTGCAGTAGCGCATTCCATATTTCAACAATTACAATACCTTACAGAAGATACCCAGTTCATAATATGCCCCCATGGTAGTGCTCCAGTTAATAATATGCCCCCACAGGAGTACTGCAGTTAATAATAATTTGCCCCATAGTAGTGCTCCAGTTAACAAATTTGCCCCATAGTAGTGCTCCAGTAAATAATATTCCTCTACAGTAGTGCTCCATATGCCTCCACCCCCCATAGTGCTTCAGTTAATAATATGCCCAGACAGTAGTGCTCCTTATACCCCCACCCCTACACTATTAATAAGCTAATAATGTGCTCCACAGTAGTGCCCCATTTAATATACCCCACAGTTCTGCCCTATATACCACACAGAAGTGTTTCAGATGCTCCCACACTGTAGTGCTCCATATGCCCCCACATTGTAGTGCCCTATATACTCCCACAGTCAGGGGTGCCCTGTATGCATTTGCCCCCCAGAGTAGGATGGTTGGTTAAACACAAGTACAATAAATATCACAATTCACAGAGTCAGACAAAATCAAAATGCAGACATACCAGTTTTGCTGCTATTCACAAATAGCACATTATAACCCCACTCCATGCAAAAATGCAGCACAATCACCTATACTAACTCCACACAGTAATGCCACCGCACATTAAAAACACATCTAAATCTTTTTTAAGGGGAGGTGACTGAGAAAAAACTATTTGTAAAGACCTTTTCCGGAGGGTTTTAGAAAAGTCGATAACCTGAACTATATTCTGACATTTGTAGATTAAAAAGCAATACATTTAAAAGTCTTCACCAACTTTAGAGGTGATTTTCTTACAAGTTTTGCCATTTTATAGCTGTTTAAAAAGGGGGGAAAGAAGTTACACTTGCTCCATTGAATTCACCACCTTAATATGAAATAAACAATGACTGCACAAACACTAAGAGCTAACAATATCCATAGACAGGCAGATCTGGCTTTTTGGTTTAAGCACCAAGCAACCAGATCTACAATATTTACATTTTGACAAGTTTTGTGACATGTACAATCTTTGGGACAGATCTGTTTTTCAGCACTATTGCCATAATACAAGAAACAGACTGTATGGGGCTCCAGGTGATGGCTTCACGCACCGTCAGATTTAATACATTGTCTACAATTTCTGCTATTTCAGATTGATGTTTGACAGACCCAGATCAAATGTTGAAGAGGATCAGTGGCCTTTTTGAGTCTATAATGACATAACTGGTGCTCTTATTGGGATCTGATGTAGAGTTGAATGCAAATTAGCTGTATGTGTTCTTCTTTTGCATGGATGGATATAAATGTGTATATTTGCCCTTATATAGAGTTGTACACATCTTTCTACTCATCATCATTATCAATGCGCACTTGCACCAGTCTGTACTTAGTGCAAATGATAGTTATGCTTATGATCAACTCTGCATATCCCACAGTAGCATCAACATGTCCTCACTGAATTTTGACTATAAGGGGTCTATTTACAAAGTCTTGGATGGAAATAAAGGCCCTCATTCAGACCCACTCGCAAGTGCTATGCGCTCACAAGCGTGTCAATGGTGGGGCACTGCGCACGCGCCACGTGCGTGCGCAAGCCCCGTGGCGAGTGAGAATTTCACTCACTCCAGGGCTCGCTACAAACAGGGCGGCTGTCGATGTTGATCGACAGCTCGCCCCGTTTTGTAGGCGGGGAGGGGGGGTGGCTGGACAAATGGAGGCGTTCCTGAAGGAACGTCTGCCGTTTGTGGGCGGCCCTACTGACATCACTCGTGATGTCAGTAGTGAGCTTCCTGCTCTATTTGAGCAGGAAGCTCATTGTGGCTTGAGGCAGACGAGACCCTACCACAAGGGTCTCGTCGCATGCCTGATGGTCGCGATAATCGCGACCACCACCTGGCCGCTCGCAAAAGCTGTGGGTGGTCACCCACAGCTTAGCGAGCGGCCAGGAGGCCATTTTAAAATAAAAAAGCGGCCCCCTCATTCAGAGCGAGCGCTCGCTTTTTGCGAGCGCCTCTGAATGAGGTCCAAAGTCCCAGCAAAACAGCTCCTAACTGTCATTTTTCAAACACAGTCTGTGACATGGCAGTTAGGAGCTGATTGGCTGGGACTTTATTTCCGTTCACTTTATCTCCACCCTAGGCTTAGTAACTAGACCTCTAAGTACTGTAAGTGCCCAGTTTCGTCACTCCGGTTGCAAGTGGAGATGCCATTGGAATGTGTACAACTCTGCATTACCCTCACTTGCAAGTGTTCAGTTCCACAGCATGCACTCAGCAAAAACAACACCAGCTGTGATCAGCACAGTCTGTAGAAGAATGCATTTTGAAACACGCAGCTGAATTACATGGTTATTTATCATGTTACTTATCGGGGTCCTACTCCCCGCGAGCGCTGGAGCAATTCATCATTGGAAAGGAGTCCTGGGTTGCAAAGGGGTTCCTTTCATATCCCTCCTCCCCTGTTTGTAGCAGTGAAGCCGCTTGCAGAGACAGCTGATATTCGGATAAATTGCTCCAGGGTTCACGGAGAGTTAGTATGTTAATTATTGGGATCCATTCGGACCCCGATAATTAACATAATGAATAGACCCCTTAGTATTTCAAAGATTTCTCATTGTCACAACTTGTAAGAACAATATTTATATAAATAAACACACTTTAAGCTATTGGAGACCTCTTTACTTGTGTCATTATGCATTGTCTGTGTGAGTCTGTTTAGAAGATTACCTCACCAGCACAGCGTTGTGTTAGTTCCCTGCTTTGTGTTGGTGCATTTCTATTATGCTTGTACCGAAACTTTGGGCACTTATATATGGACTATTCTATTCAGGGGCGTCTTAAGAGAGGAGGGGGCCTGTGTGAACTAACCATGCGGGGCCCCTTTCTCTCTCCCCGGTGGCCGGCAGCTGACTGACACAGCTGGCCAGCCACCGGAACATTAGTAGACTCCAGGTACTAGAGTGTGCCTGGCGTCTACTGCGCATGCGCAGAACGTCGGAAAAATGGCCACGGCGGGCATTTTCCGGTGTTCTGTGCATGCATAGTAAACTCTGGGCACTAGAGTGTGCCCAGTGTCTACTGCGCATGCGCAGAACACTGGAAAAATGGCCGCGGCGGTCATTTTTTTGAGTTTAAACTAATATGGGTGCAGGGTGTGCAGTGCGGGGCCCTCCTGAACCCGGGGGCCCATGTGCCCCGCACACACTGCACGCCACTGATTCTATGGCATTCAGCCAATTACTTTTCAAATTGTGACATGTGCAAATGTTTTGTTGTAACAACAAAGCCCATTTCTTTCCCAAGAATAACATTATGTTGTGTGCAACAAGGTTTGTGTGTTTTAGATAATTTTTAAAATTCATTTTATTCTCTTTTTGTTTGCATAGACTCCAATCTAATCTGTGGGCTGATTATTGCTGTGTGGTGGAGCAATATTTTTGCAGTTTGCCGACTTCTTCTGATCTGTGCATGTGCAAGAGCCGCACTAAGCAGGTGCAGATCAGGGCCTGCGATGTCGCTCGCAGTGCCCCAATAGCCTTAGCATGATTGGCATGCAGCTGGTGTTTGGGGGTGGCGACGGGGCGACCCTGTTTTTCTTGGTGTGTCGATGCCAATGGTTGCATCTTCGGACGCAGCTTTACTGGCCCCGGCAGCATATTTCACCAGACATCCTGAATAACCTGGGGGTTACTCAAATATCGAATGTTTACACAGTTGATCCAATGCTGCGTCCTCAGTCCTCAGATATAGCAGGAGATCTGAAAAGCCAGCAGGAGGCATCTATTTACCCAAGACGCCTCCATCGCCATTTGCATAGTTTAGCACAGCCGCTGCTATTTGCGTTTTGGGTTAATGTAGAGAAAAAATATCTGATTTCCACAATAATATTTTTCCTGGTTCTCATCCAAACCTGTGAGCTGTTATTGCATCCAAACAGCATCTGTCTAATAGTAATAAACACCAATTAGAAATGGCACCACTTAGTTTAAAAGCTGAAAGTGATAAACAAAAACTGACCTTATCTAATTTAAAATTTAGAAGTGAAAAGATTAGATCTTCAGATCCCCAAAATCATTAACATCCATTATGTGCAACCATACCAAACCAGGGATGATTTCTGTTGACCTTAAATGGTTTGTTGTGATGTTAAGGAACCGTTCATAGAGTCTATTCTGATAGATTATATCTACAATGCAATTCACAAGCACAAGTTTGAATTGTGTATGTTTTACTTCGTATATGCTGTTTTAGGACTATATGCAAATAAGCCACAAACATATTCATAAGAACAAAATTCTGGAAATACAATTTACATGGAGTCAGCGCTTAATCGATGTGCCTTGAATGTATACAATGTGCAGGGGCAGAATGGGAATTTAAAGTGGCCCTGGAAAATGAATGTTGCCCCATGTGGTAGGTGTGGACCAAGTTATCAGTAAGCAAAATTAATCAACAGCAGTTGAGCCATCAGCATGGGTGCCGCATGCTGATGGGTATGGGAGTAACCGGAATACAAGGGGATTAGCTACTGCCTAGCTAGATGGTGTTAGACCACCGTCCAACCACTTCCCCTTCAAACATGCTAACAGTATGGGACGGTATGTAGTCAGGAAGCCGGCGGTCGAAATGCCGACTGCCGGCTTCCCAACTGTGAAATCCTGGCATGGGACTAATGATATGCGTCTAAATACTGAAGCCTATCATCAGCTCCACGCCGAAATCTCGGCATACCAAACGTAGTTAAGCTGGGGGTGGGGACCTGTTAGCCGTGGGGGGGTTAGGTTTAGGGACTCCCAGGGGACTTAGGGTTAGGCACCCCCCAGGGAGGGTTAGGATTAGGCTAGGGGAAGGGGAGGTTAGGGTCAGGCCCCCCGGGGGGGAGATTAGGGTTAGGCAACCCCCTGGAAGGGTTAGGTTTAGGGTGTGGAGAGTGGGGCTTAGGTTTAGGCACCCCTGGGGGGAGGTTAAGGTTAGGCAGTAGGATGGGAGGTTAGGGTTAGGCACCCCTAAGGGAGGGAGAGGGGAGGGTTAGGATACTTACCAGGCACCTTCAGGATCTTCATCTGCTGGACTTCCAGCATTGGTATTTCATCCACCAGGCTTAGGTCCAGCGGTAAGTCATATCGATTCCGCATGGGACATACCACCTGACTTTCTCAATATTCGGAACTGAGTGTGGAGACATTCCCATCACAACCGGGACAGCTGGCAGACTCCTTACTGTCTGTTCTTGCAGCTTTCATTACCTGCAGGTGTCTTAAGCCCATCTGTAAAGGGGTAGTTAATATTTATCCACTGGAAAGTCAAATATCTAGTAAACACTTTAAAAACTCTCCAAGTTCTTCACATTTGCCTATTTCTCCTATTGACCTTCACCCACATACATGCACACTAGAGCAATCACCAATGGTCCTCAAGGTTACGGCAATACGTACTTCCCATATACCTTTAGACAATTATTACTATTACTGTAACATTTATTTATACAGCGCCAACATATTTCATTGTTCTTTACAGTCGTGAACACAGTAATAAAATGAGATTTGCAAGTTTATATTCTTGGTACATGGTTAAGTATCATACAATGTATATTGGTCAAGCCAGATTGTACCTACAGTACAGATGAACTACTTTGTTCTTGTTAGGATGTTGTAGTCAATTTGATAGCTAATTATTCTCATTGTTCTAGTGATGCAGTCTCTATATAACTCCACATACAAATATACTAACCAAAGAATACTGTACTGCACTAAGGTATTCTAACATGGAAAAACAGGCCGTCTTTGTTGGAAGCTCAGCGCCATATTTTAAAGCCCAAGAGAAAAGCATTGGCTCAAAGGACTTTCTTGGAGACAGCATTTTTCAGATACTTTTTCCATAAATATCACTACTAAAGTTCACTTTTAAGGAAAACTTCTGACTTTCACTAGAGACATGCAATGCACTTATGGTATGTATGGGGCACCCTGTATAGATAAATACTGATAGTATGTACCTTTACAGGGGCAAACACAGGATTTGCAGGGGGAGTTATATATTTATATATATATATATATATATATATATATATATATACTGCAGAAAATTGGGAGACTTGTAATATATTAAAAGAATGCCTTTATTGTCCTACGTTTCAGGGGTAAGCCCGTCGTCAGGGAAACAGAGCAAATGAACATACACACACACATGTATATATATATATATATATATATGTATAGGTTAATTGGCTCCTAACAAAATTACCCCTAGTGTGTGTATGTGCATGTGCATGTGGTAGGGAATATAGATTGTAAGCTCCACTGGGGCAGGGACTGATGTGAATGGCCGAATATTCTCTGTAAAAGCGCTGCGGAATATGTGTGCGCTATATAAATAACTGGTAATAATAATAATATGTAGTGTGTGGCTGCATAGGCTCCCTATGCTGTAACAAATAGCTCATGTGTAAGGTGTCTGATTGTGGTGTATAAAGTTGGGAGTTCGAGTCCTGTGTATGGTATGCTGAGACACAGGGGGATATAACTGAAGGTGCACATATCTCCTGTATGTTTGGGAGCCAATCAAATATGTCTACCTACTCCCAATACAACAGAGTTTGTCTCCATCTCAAAACAAAAATAGGTCAATCTTAGAGGGTTTCTGGGTACTCAGAAATCCACCCTGTTTACACCACAGCTATAAATATAAAATATTTTAATGTTTTACAGCAAATGAGCAAAACAACAGAGTACCTGTAATGCTGGCCATACACGCTGCGATTATCGGGACGATCCGCCCGATATCGGCGGATCGCCGCAATAATTGTAGCGTGGGGGGGCGACCGAGGGTTAAATATTGCTCGGTCGGGCATGCTGGATTGTCCAGCATGCCCGTCCGATGCAATATTTTCCAGTAAACTGTCGGCCGCATCGCGCAGTGTATGCCCAGCGCAGCCGACAGACAGACATTTCCTGTGTTCCTTCCTACGGAAGGAACAGGGAAATGACTCCTCCCCCGGGGGCGGAGCGCGGATGTCGGGCTATACACTGTGAGATTTCTCTCACAGTGTATGCCGCAGACATCTGCGGCTGGCAGCCGGCCAGATAAAAATGTCTGTCGGTCTGACAGACATTTTATCTGGCAGTGTATGCCCAGCATTAGTAATATGTTCTAAAATGAGAATTTGGAGATGTATTAAAAATTACCTCCATGTAGTGCTACTCTTGTGTTAGATCCCAATGATTAGTCTTAGGAAACAAATAACTGTAAATTAGAGATGAGTGCTTTGGTTTTACTCAGTTATGTTCGGTTCTCAAAAACAGCATCACATTGGCTACCTGGCTCTCACATGTTTTGGATAGCCAATAAAATAAATCTGAAGTAATCTGAATTTGCTATAATTTGGCGATAACAAAACGAGTCAACACTGAACCATTCATCTCTACTCTAAATCCATCCTCACAAAAAGCATGTGGGCAGGTCAGAGACCAACAACAAAGATCTTTATTAAACATTTTCCATTTACATTGACACATACAGAAAAAAAAGCCCCTAATCCGTTTGACCCTTCCCACTAATAAGATGCAGTCCAGTGAACTCATTTCTGTTGTAGTGAACACTGATATCCGACCTACTTCATGTTGTGACCTACTAGCAGACAACCAGTTTATGTATGCACAATAATATCTATGCATATTTATTTCAACATTTATAGGAAGATAAAGTGGAATAAATAATATACAGGACCTGTTTTACCTTTCAGCAGTAGGATATTAGATATGTGATATTTTCACAAAAGGGTCAACTATTATTAAAAACATGGTGTGCATTTAATAGCACCAACATTCCTTATTTTTACCAGGTTTAGATTTCCTTAATAATAATAATCCCCTGAAGTGTCTCAATGCCTCTACATGGTAATCCAGTCAGATCACATTAATACATTTCTAAAAAAAAAAAATACTTTTGTGAGTCAGAGATTTGCTCTGCAGTTGGAAAATCCCTGCATTCTTTATTTTATACATGTGTGCTCTAATCCTAATAGTTTCTTTAATTCATGTTCAACCAAATAAATGACATCATAAAAAGAACCTTTCAGAAGACCAGTAATACGATATTATTAGTGTTAGATTATACATTTATATGATTTCTTAAACCACTGGGAAAATGTCAGGAGAGCACATCATTACAGCTGTACTGGTGCTCACCTATTAGATTCAAGCAGCATTGTTAGTGTAGAAGTCACTCAAATACAGTAGATGTCTGTGGACCCAGGACTTGTAGGAGTAAGGACCAAGCTAGTAGGACAGCAGAATGAATCCACTTCTATTGAACACCAATTTATCCTTTGGTTTTAAGGCAGAGAATATTACAGCATGTGCAGCATTATTTTTATTAGAAATATAAGGATAGTACTATTGTGACTTATTGCTGGCCTGGTCATAATTATGTACTTGTTTTTAATTTTATTACTCTGCCACAAACTATCCATCACCCATGACTGATTTACCTTTTATTTTTATTAAAAATGTTTGAAATTTGCTGCTTCTGTCATATACTGAAACTATGCTTCCGGCTCTTTTGGCAATGGTAGATGTGTTTGAAAATTTTTTGAGTATTCAAATTAATTGAATTAAGTCTGTGGTGCCCCCCATACTACCCACTTTGTCTCAACCATCTAATTAATAGACTCACTTTATGCTGGTGTAGACAATTCAAGTATCTAGGTATCCTGATTTCCCATGAGGTGGCTGTGTATGTGCCTCAATTGATTATCTTAAATATACAGTAAGTCCCATGTCTGGCAAAGGTTTCCTCTTTTGGTCATGGGATGTGTGAAACTGGTGAAAAGGATTATCCAACCTTAGTTGTTATACGTCCTACAGCACTCCCCGGTTTATCTTATGCTTACTTTATTCACAAAGATAGCTTTTGTCTATTGTGTGGATCCCAGGGTGGAGGTGGAGACTTTATTATTTGGTTGCACAGTTGGTACAATTAAGAGGCTGGGTGGCTGTGCCAGAGTTTGGGGATGTGCATTGGGCACTGCTTCAGGAGACTGGTATAAGTATTACGACTTTGCAGTTCCTACTTGCTGAGACCTCTTTTTCAGGCTGTCCTTCCATTCTGGTACAGGCACACAAATTCTGGTTGGCAGCACACATGCTTCTGGGTACTGACAGCACAGATTCCTGTTCTCCTCTTTGGGGGAATGCCATTTTCTCTCAAATATCTAATCTGGAAGTTAGATCTCTATGATCCTCTCGTGGCATTTCTAGTTTGGGTCATTTATACCCAATTTAATGCTGATTTTGGTCTACCTAAAACCATTTTCTATAGATACTGTATTTGCAACTTTGTCATATGCTTAGTGAACAGTTGGGGGGTGGGGAGGGGGCACTCCAGCTTAAGTAGAATCTATGCTGTGTGCTTTGATATGCACTCTTCCCGCTAAAAGAGTGATTTATGTACACTAAAAGAAAATGTCCTTCTAAATTTGAGAAGATATAGTCCCTTTGGCAGTCTACAAGGTATGTCTTTTATCTGGACTATGCTCCTGGTTAATTTTACTTTTTTTGTGTCTTGTGGGTGTTCCCGCCACCTTCTCGTGCATTTTTGTGCTGTTACTGGATTATACTCTGGCTTAGACGGCTATATTGTTTTTGCTTTGTTTTTGCTTAGTTCTACTATTGTTCTATGTTATGTTGTTTGATAGCTGTTCTTGCAGAGTCTGTTTCTCTTGAGCTCTTCTACCTCAAAGTCTTGATGTATGCAATGTATGCTTTATTATTTTTTTTTCTTTTTGATTCTTTGTTAGTTGTCTTTTTCTGTAAATTTTTAAAACTCCTGAATAAAAATACCTGATTAAAACAAAAAATATTCTGAAATGAAATACTGCTGTAGCGTCATCATAGTTTTATCCACCCCCTCCACTCTGCACTTAAAATCAAATTCAGGAAACCTCTGACCAAAGAACTCTGACACTTTACATTTAAGTACAAACCACACAAAGTTTGCTGCCAAAACCATTGCAGTATATTTATTTACCCATAATGTGTGGAAAGGGTGGCAATCTCTCAAAAATCAAAAATGTATCAAATATTAGCAGCAAACACTCATGGATATATAGACTCCCAAAAGCATGCAGTTACTAGATACTGCATAAAAACAGTAATAGAAATAGAGGTAGAACGAACGAGATCAGTGAGAAATAAGACACAAAAATATTGACAAAGAACAAGACATGAAAATATTGTTAAAGATCGATGAAAGAATAATATCGATAATTACCAAAAGTTGAAACCATCAATAAAGAATATTAAAAATGAGCATTGGTATAAATAATTAGATAATAACATTGATATATGACATGAAACTAGAGAAGTAACGATAATGCACTATAAAGAAGATAAGATATGAAAGAATGCAGGCAGAAAAAAACAATAGTGAAAAATAAGCACCTATAATAAAAAAAATATATATAATTGATGACCTCTTAACACTAGGAGCCATAGTACAATTCCCCACAGGATGGAACTGTTAGAAATATAATATTTATCGTACTAAGGCCTGTTTTCAATTAGTTTCGTGTACGCGATAAAGTTTCACCTGCCAGAGTTTTTGTCTACATCGCATATTTTAGCCACGGAAACTTATTGTGCGCGTACCCGCGGCTTGCCCTATTCAATTCCAAAAGATGCAAGAACAGAGATGCGCAAAGTCAGAACAGGCAAAAAGAGGTGTCTGAATCGGGGAAATCAGCCTGAACCCCCAAAAAGATGTGGAAACATTGGGGATCAATGTAGTAGTGCCCGATTATCCCTACTGAAACAGTTAAGTTTGCACAATTGCCTCTAATTAGCGTCTTTGCACAAGTGGTGACGAATGGCATAAAGCTGTATTTTTAGGAGAAAATAAGTAGTCCTGGCAAATTTGGGGTACTTGAAAATGGGTGCAAGCATATTTAAAAGTCGCTAAAGTGAACTTATAAGAAACCTAAAAAACACACCTTCAGCAAACACCTGCAATCAAAAAAACACCTCACCCATACTTGCAGACCCCCCAAAAGTATATTTCGCTACTCTTTATGTTTGTACCCCCACTTTGCACTTTTTCGTCCCTCACTTTTTTTTGTTTTTTTTATGCAGTTATCCTTTGGGGGTCTGTCCCAAGGGTGCTGAGTGGTTTCCCCACCTTTGCACCTCAAAATAACGATTTTGCAATTTTTTTCTCCACCTATTCAGAGGCAAATCTTTTTGCCTATTACATTGCATTGCGTTTCCACCTACGTGAAAAGTGTTTGCAATTGAATACGGAGATAAGTTTCTGCCTGGCGAAAAGTCGCAATCGGTGATACTTTATCGTGGAACTCGGCTTTTCGCTTCCAATTGAATACGGGCCTAATTGTATCCCCAAAAAACTCAAATCTCCTTATCTCACAGGGTTGCGGGATGTACTAACCTTGCGAAGTACATCCTTCCATGCCTCGCAGTCCTACTGATCGCATATGTACTAATATATGCGATCAGTAGCGCAAAGGACAGCTCTTCCGATAAGAGCTGTCCTTTTCGATCTGCTCTGTGCCGTGGACTTCCCGGTTTATGCCCCGGAAGTCCATCTGCTCATGTGCAGAGTGACGTGGTGGCCGCGGAGCGTGCTGGGAGCTGCATAGCAGCGTGATGCGGTAGAAGCCGATAGGCTTCTATAGGGTAACGCCAGCAAAAGCTAGCGTAACCCTCCGCATCGGAGACCTGGCGGCCAGCTGATAATACATACGAAAAATGCGGTAAAACCCCGGAGACAGGGTTTTTACCGCATTTTCCGTTTAGTACATCCCGCCCAGGAACTACAACCACAGCACACTCTCACTCTCAGATATTCAGCATTTTATTTATGAATACAGGATCTCATTCAGACCCGCTCGCGAGCACAGGACGCTCGCAAGCGGGTCGATGGTACCCAAATGCGCATGCTCACGATGGAGGCTGCTCCGTTGTGGGCATGCGCGAGACCCGACGAGCGACGGGGAAGCCGTCGCTCGGGGTCTCGCACCAAAGGGGGCGTGCTGTCGATGGTGAGTGACAGCACGCCCTCTTTGGTGGGCGTGCCGGGGCGTGGCTGCCCAGACGGAGGCGTTCCCATGGGAACGCCTACCGTCTGGGTCCGGCCCCACTGACATCATAGGCGTATATTTCATAGGCGTATATTTACTAAAGTGCGGGTTTTAGAAGTGGAGTTGTTGCCCATAGCAACCAGATTCTACTTATCATTTATCATATAGCAGTGTCTAGAAGATAATAGCTAGAATCTGATTGGTTGCTATGGGCAACAACTCCACTTCTAAAAACCCGCACTTTAGTAAATTTACGCCTACATGTAGTCAGGTAAAAAAAACATGCAACGCAGGTGTTCTAAGAAAGAAACACTGCATAGCTCACAAATGAATTACCAAACAACCCAAGAACGCTGTCATCACACATTTTCTGAAATACTTGTGATTACCAAGTTCATTTCTATCATGAATGGAAAAACCTATTATGAAGCATAAAGTGTAGACAAATACATTTTGCTGAATTTAAATTGAAATAACATGAATTTCAATGACTCCAAATAAGAAAGTATAACAATTTAGAGAACAAAGCAAAAACAAAAAGGCTCTTAAAAATCCAGTTGTCACATTGTGCCGTTGATTAAAGTCTGTCCCCCCATATTTAGGGAGACCGTAAGCTAAAAAATGTTTTTAGTTTCTTTCCCAGGGGAATGTGCATTGTAGAAATGGTTTCATCTTTCATGTTATCCTTTTGTATGAGAAAACTTAGAATGGCTGATTAAAACAGGAACAATGTGCACCTTGGGAAAACCATGTTGGACTGCAGACAGGGCAGATATTCAGGGACTGATGTTTGATTCAGAGATGGACGCAATACCGATGTTTGCGCAGTTGAGCGATTATTGTTGATCTGCGCATGAGCCTGAGTCACCCTGTGTATGTGTAAAACTTCATTACCATTGGAGATTACAGCGAGGATTTGCTCGCAGTATGATTGACAGTCAGGGAGTATTTGGGGAAGGTAATGGGGGAATGTTGGATCAAATGCAGGAGTGTCCCGAATCTTTTGGGGGCGTGTCACAGACTGCAATTGCTATCCTGTATGCAAAAAATGGCTCTGGCATCTCAGACCAGCAGCCATTCTGAGTAGCCATTGGTTTACTCAGAACTCACATCAGCTGACCTGCACCCAATGATGCGTCTTTGTATGTGATCACTTGGATTTGTGGAGCTGCCAGTGTTCGTCTCAATAAAAATCCCGGCGTGGGCAACATTTGTATATTTGCGCACAGCCGCTGCGTACAGGCTTGTGACAGCGGCTGCATTAGCACACATCTCTAACTCAGGCCCTGATTTTGAGCCTGACAAAGCAGTCTACTTACTTCCTCTTACTAATGCGAGAAACCACCTGTGTATGTTGACTATCCATGTGTCTGCATGCAGAAGTCCATCCTACCCACGATTTTACCATCTGCAGACACAGCCATCATAATTGGCACCAGGACTTACATCCACTACATGCTGGGTGCAAAAGATCAGTCAGAAACAGGCGTCCCATCTGCGTCTGCATGCTACAAACAAGCACAGAAGTCGGCCTACACGTCCACAACACTCCCATGACACTCCCATGAGATGGATCATTTCTGTGCACCCGCATGGTAGCCGCCCAGTTACCATTCAGAAATGGCCATTTCACTAAAATAGTGACTCGTCAACGTACGGATAATTCCGTACACACTGGAATACTCAGTCCATGTGCACAAATGCCCGGTCCAGCACAAGCGCAGTTGCTGATTTCTTTTTAAGGTGCATGCGCAGTATGCAGATAACCAAGAGATCCATAGGATGCATCCGACTATGGCCCACAATGTGCAGAGAGCTTAAGATTTGGGAGGAGTTTGATCTAGCTAAAACCTACATTTCCGTGTAATAATAAAGCTGCCCAGTATTTGTGGGCTACATGCAAAAGCAGCCAGTGTTTAACTGGTATATAAGAAAATTAAAAATAAATGAAATGTACAGTATTTGCAGTGCAGTAAAGTTTGTTTGGGTGCAAACTTGCTCCTTTTGTTGTTGTTTTTCTACTTTGCTCCCGACTATAAATCAGCCAGAAAGTGCTAATTTTGACATCTTTGTGTCTGCTCTCTTACATTTCCCTTCCCTTCTGTACATGCCCATGACCCCAGCAATGTCATGCCCCTCCCCAATCATTGGCGGGTCTCTAATGAGTACACAAAAGCTCCTTGGTCCAGTGAGGCCCACACTGAATAGGCGCCATTTTACCAGAGATCTGCTCATGTGCATTATAGCGATCACAAGGAAGATGGTACGAGCATCATGTTCCCGGAGATCAGCGTTTGTGCAGTATAGAGATCACAAGGAAGATGGTACGAGCACCATGTTCCCGGAGATCAGCGTTTGTGCAGTATTGCGATCACAAGGAAGATGGTACGAGCACCATGTTCCCGGAGATCAGCGATTGTGCAGTATAGAGATCACAAGGAAGATGGTACGAGCACCATGTTCCCGGAGATCAGCGATTGTGCAGTATAGCGATCACAAGGAAGATGGTACGAGCATCATGTTCCCGGAGATCAGCGTTTGTGCAGTATAGAGATCACAAGGAAGATGGTACGAGCACCATGTTCCCGGAGATCAGCGATTGTGCAGTATAGCGATCACAAGGAAGATGGTACGAGCACCATGTTCTCGGAGATCAGCAATTGTGCAGTAGACTCTGGCACTACTCGGCGAGTGCGCAGAAGAGAAGGACGCTGCACACAGATTGCACATGGACCCCCTCCTCTCTTAATCCACATGTCACCAATGGTGTCACACACATGCCTTGCCAGTAGGATAAGTGTCAAATTAATTTAGATCCATGACAGGAATTAAGTTTTTTTTTTGTACAGTTATCCTACAATATTCACATTAAACCAGTATTTCCGAAATCTGATCCTCATGCACACCACACAGGACTTCTTTAATCATGTACAGGTGACTTTTGGAAATGTAATCAAACAATCAATTTTGAAATGTTTTTTTTATAATATCTGTAACGCTTGTGCTTTGATTTGTTTCTGGATCCGAACTTGGGCTATGAACTGGACTGGGGTCACAGTGAGTGAAGCTGGATGAGTTGAGATGTGATCTATGCATGTGCAGGAATCTCTGGGAATAGCTCTGGACCAGAATATTGGATCACTGGAATGGGACCGGATGCTGGATAGCTGGAATGGAACCAGAGTGGCTTGAACACCGGAATTGATGGAATCAGGTATCGGAATGGAACACATGGTGTTTCTTATTGAACTGGCACAGATGTTATCAGGTTATCGGACTGGAACCAATGGTATCAGGTATCAGACTGAAACCAATGTTATCAGGAATCGGACTGGAAACTATGGCATCAGGTATCGGACTGGAACCTATGGTATCAGGTATCGGACTGGAACTGATGATGCAGGATATCAGACTGGAACCGATGGAGCAGGATATTGGACTAGAACCAATGGTGCAGGATATCGGATTGCAGGATCACCGGGATGGAACCGGATTGCAGGATCACTTGGATGAAACCAGATTGCAGAATCACTGGGACGGAGATGGATTGCAAGATCACGGGATTCAACCGGATACTGGAGCTAGCAGTACAGCACTTAGAGCCTCTAGATAATAATAAGAATCTGCAGGAGCCCACTGGGAAGCACACAGCTAGGCTGTGGACAACATTGCACTGGCAAGTGCTGTGTGCAAGAAGAATACTTTTATAACCCCGGGAGAGAAGAGATTGGCTGCAGGCATCATGTGACAGCAAACTGGTCTCCTGCTGGTGGATGGATAGTCACCTGACACAGACTGTCATGGCTGCACCCAGCAGTCAGCTCTGGAGGAAATGCTGCACATGGAAGCCAGTGAGTATGTTGGAAGCTGCAGGGAGAAGTATCAGACTGAATTACAGATGGTCTGACGTAGAACCGGGGTTTGGGATGGGGAACCAGGTAAGTGACCCAATGTTTGCAGCAAACAGAGAGGTTTGTGACAACATGACATTATATGAATATGTGACATATTCATCCCACAATATGAGCTGTTGGGGAAAGTGAGGTCTGAATATGGGACACCATTTACTAGACAAATCTCTCTCTTCTCTCTCTCTCGCTCTCTCTCTCATAATAAAGTCTATTGAACTCACATCATCAGCACAAAAAATATGGTCCATTTTGGTCTGCTTAGTCAAGATGCTCCAACTTTCATTCCAACTAAAAAGATACGGTATCTGAAATTACTATTAGGTCAACATCTAACATTAGGTAGACATCATTTTAGTGTTTTTAATCTCTTCGCTGATGATGATGATGACAGGGACTCATCGTCTGCATATACATCAAGATTGCGTACACAGCAGCTATTTATGGGCTGAACTAGGGCTGTGCACCGGCCACTTTTCGTGTTTTGTGTTTTGGTTTTGGATCTGGATCTTTCTTCGTGTTTTGGATCTGGATTGGTTTTGCCAAAACCACCCTTCCGTGTTTTGGGTTCTGGGTTTTGTGTTTTGGATCTGTATTTTTTTTTAAAAAAGCATAAAAACAGCTAAAATCACAGAATGTGTTGGTTTTTTTGCTCCTATGCTATTATTAACCTCAATAACCTTAATTTCCACTAATTTCCAGTCTATTCTGAACACCTCACACCTCACAATAGTGTTTTTATGTCCAAAAGGTTGCACCGAGGTAGCTGGATTACTATGCTAAGCGACACGAGTGGGCGGCACAAACACGTGACCTATCTAGGAGTGACACTGCAGTGGCAGACAGGATGGCAGTTTGAAAAACTAGGCCCCAAACTGTACATAATGCAAAGAAAAAAAAGAGGTGCAAGATGGAATTGTCCTTGGGCCCTCCCACCCACCCTTATGTTGTATAAACAGGACATGCACACTTTAACAAAGCAATCATTTCAGCGCCAGGGTCTGCCACACGACTGTGGCTGAAATTATTGGTTCGTTTGGGCCCCCACAAAACAAGCTTGCAATTAATCTGTCCCTGCACAAACTGGCTCTACGGAGGCAAGATGTTGTCCTCATCCTCCTCATCCACCGATTCCTCACCCTCTTCAGTGTTGTGTACATCCTCATCCTCACAGAGTATTAACTCATCCCCACTGGAATCCACCACCACTGGTCCCTCTGTACGTTCTGGAGGCTGGTCTCCCTGGAAGAGCTGATAATTCATTTTGATGAATATCATCTTCTCCACATTCTGTGGAAGCAACCTCCTACGCCTTTCGCTGACAAGGTTCCCGGCTGCACTAAACACTCTTTCGGAGTACACACTGGAGGGGGGGCAACTCAGGTAAAATAGAGCCAGTTTGTACAGGGGCCTCCAAATTGCCTCTTTTTCCTGCCAGTACAGGTACGGACTGTCTGACATGCCTACTTGGATGCTGTCACCGATGTAATCTTCCACCATTCTGTCAATGGTGACAGTATCATATGCAGTGACAGTAGACATGTCAGAAATTGTTGCCAGGTCCTTCAGTCTGGACCAGATGTCCAAACTTGGTCCTGCCTGCCCTGCATCACCGCCAGCGGGTTGCTTAGGATACCTAAGTTTTTTCCTGGCAGCCCCAGTTGCGGGAGAAAATGAAGAAGGAGCTGTTGACGTGTCACGTTCTGCTTCAGCTGACAGTGTTTTCACCAGCAGGTCTTTGCACCTCTACAGGCTTGTGTCGGCCGGAAAGAGAGACAACACATAGGCTTTAAACCTAGGATCGAGCACGGTAGCCAAAATGTAGTGGTCTGATTTCAACAGATTGACCACCCTGGAATCCTGGCAAAGCGAATGAAGGGCATTATCCACAAGTCCCACATGCCGAGCGGAATCGCTCCGTCTTAGCTCCTCCTTCACTTTCTCCAGCTGCTTCTGCAAAAGCCTGATGAGGGGAATGACCTGACTCAAGCTGGCAGTGTCTGAACTGACTTCACGTGTGGCAAGTTCGAAGGGCTGGAGAACCTTGCACAACACGGAAATCATTCTCCACTGCACTTGAGTCAGGAGCATACCCCCTCCTTTGCCTATGTCATAGGTGGATGTATAGGCTTGTATGGCCTTTTGCTGCTCCTCCATCCTCTGAAGCATATAAAGGGTTGAGTTCCACCGCGTCACAACCTCTTGCTTCAGGTGATGGCGGGACAGGTTCAAGAGTGTTTGCTGGTGCTCCAGTCTTCGGCACGCAGTCGCTGAATGGCGAAAGTGGGAAGAAATTTTTCGGGCCACCCAAAGCGTCTCCTGCACGCCCCTGTCGCTTTTCAGAAAATTCTGCACCACCAAGTTTATTGTTTGAGCTAAACATGGGACGTGCTGGAATTTGCCCAGATGTAATGCCCGCAAAATATTGGTGGCGTTGTCAGATATCACAAATCCCCAGGAGAGTCTAAGTGGGGTAAGCCACTGGGCGATGATTTCCCTCAGTTTCTCTAAGAGGTTGTCGGCGGTGTGTCTCTTACTGAAACCGGTGATACACAGCGTAGCCTGCCTTGGAACGAGCTGGCATTTCTGAGATGCTGCTACTGGTGACGCTGCTGCTGTTGCTGCATAAGGTGATACATCTACCCAGTGGGCTGTCACAGTCATATAGTCCTTAGTCTGCCCTGTTCTACTTGTCCACATGTCCGTGGTTAAGTGGACATTGGGTACAACGGCATTTTTCAGGACACTGAGGACACTTTTTCTGACGTTTCTGTACAGTCTCGGTATCGCCTGCCTAGTGAAGTGGAATCTAGACGGGATTTGGAACCGGGGACACACTACCTCCATCAATTGTCTAAATCCCACTGCACTAATGGCGGATACCGGACGCACGTCTAACACCAACATAGCAGTCAAGGCCTCAGTTATACGTTTTGCTTCAGGATGACTGCTGTCGTACTTCATCCTCCTCGCTAAGGACTGTTGAAGGGTCAATTGTTTAGTAAAAGTAGTGGTGTTCCTACTTCCTCTCTGGGATGATGAACGACTCCCAGCAGCAGCAACAGCAGCAGCGGCAGCAGGAGGCATAGCAATGCAGGATCCTCCGGAGGAATCCCGGATAGGAGAGTCAGTCATGCCAGTGACATGGCCTGCAGGACTACTTCCGATCCTGACTAAGGAATAAATTGACAAGGAGGGAGTTGACGGTGTGGTTTGCAGGCGCTTGGATACAACAGGACAACGGGATTTAGGTGTCCCTGGACTGCTTACGGTCTTAGCCAAAGTTTCTGAACTTGACAGTAACTTATTATGAACACGCTGCAGGTGCCGTATAAGGGAGGATGTTCCTAGGTGGTTAACGTCCCTACCCCTACTTATTCCACCTTTACATATGGTACATATGGCAAGACAGTTGTTGTCCGGATTTGGATAGAAATATTGCCAGACCAAAGAGGTGGAATGTTTGGCCTTCTGCCCAGGCATGACCGTGATGGGCTTTTTCATCCCACGGACAACAACTGTCTCCCCCGGAGCCTGATTTAAACAAACCACATCACCATCAGAATCCACCTCGCCAACTTCCTCCTCAGCGCCAGCTACACCAGTATCCTCATCCTGTTGTACTTCAACAGTGACATCTTCAATTTGCATATCAGCAAGTGGACTGTGGGTGCTCCTTTCAGCACTTGCAGGGGGTGTGCAAATGGTGGAAAGAGCCACCTCTTCCCATCCAGTGCTGGGAAGGTCAGGCATCGCAACCACCACCACACTTGGACTCTCCTTGGGGATTTGTGATATCTTCTTAGAAAGCACAGTTCTTCGCTGTGCTTTTGCCAGCTTAACTCTTTTGATTTTTATAGTGGGAGGAGGGCTTCCATCGTCATGTGAAGCTGAACCACTAGTCATGAACATACTAGGGATCGACCTTAGCCGTTCCTTGCCACTCCATGTCGTAAATGGCATATTGGCAAGTTTACGTTTCTCTTCAGATGATTTAAATGTTTTTTTCAAGGTCATTTTCCTGAACTTTGTCATTTGGGATTGTATGTGCCCTCTACTATGACATTGGGCATCGGCCTTGGCAGACGACGTTGATGGCATGTTATCGTCTATGTCATGACTAGTGGCAGCAGCTTCAGCAGTAGGAGGAAGTGGTTCTTGATCTTTCTCTATTTTATTTTTATCGGAGAAAGTTTGGTCCTCCGTTTATGTTATATCGATTTGATATATACGTGCGGCTAAACACAGAAAATATTTTTTTATTTTTCCTGGAGAGTAGTGCACTTTGTGGGTCACACCACCCTTTAAGAAATGAGCCAGCCGGCTCTTTACTTATGGGACACAGGCGCACGCTTGGCGCTGCTCCATTGTTGATGCACGTGCGGCTACTGCGCACACAATTCACAAACAGAAAATATATTTTTTTTTTGTTTGGACTGGAGTGTACTTTGGGGGTTACAGCACCCTTTAACAGTCAAGCCAGCCGGCCCTTTACTTATGACACAGGCGCACGCTTGGCACTACTTTGTTGATGCACGTACGGCTACTGCGCACACAATTCAAAAACACAGAAAATATTTTTTTTTTGGTTTGGACTGGAGTGTACTTTGGGGGTTACAGCACCCTTTAACGGTCAAGCCAGCCGGCCCTTTACTTATGACACAGGCGCACGCTTGGCACTACTTTGTTGATGCGCGTGCGGCTACTGCGCACACAATTCACAAACACAGAAAAAATATTATATTTCTAGCACTTGGGGGGAGCACCCCTGATGGACAGAGCACCCCCTGGACAACACTACAGCACCCCTTTAGGACTGGGACACTGCACAGGACTTTGGAGTGGATACAGCCCCTATGGAGAACTGACTGCACAACACAGTCCAGCCAGCCCCTATGGACTTTGAAGTAGTGGACACAGCCCCTATTAACAACAGCAGCACAGCACAACACAGCCAGCCCCTATGGACTTTGAAGTAGTGGACATCAGCAGCACAGAGCAGCACAGCACAGCACAGCACAGCACAACACTACTCTGCACTACACTACACTACACAGCCCAGCCAGCCCTAACTCCCACCCTCCCTTTTCACTGTCCACAGCTGAGTGAGAAAATGGCGCCGACGCGGGTACCTTATATAGGATCCAAAACCTGCGAGACCCGGAAGGCGGGATGATGACGTTTTGCCTCGATTTCAGATCCGAGTCAGGCGGGAAAAGTCGAGCCTGACTCGGATCTGCCTCGGATCGGGGGGGCTCGGGGGGGTTCGGATTTCAGAAATCCGAACCCGCTCACCCCTATGCTGAACAAATATTAATAAGATTTCAGCCTATAAATTCACTATAAACCATGAATATCTGGCCAGTGACATCACTAATTACTAAAGCTGCATACACACACAACGATTTTGTAAATGAACGATTTTAGTAAACAATTTTCGTTAATTTTTTCAAGGGAAAAATGAATGAAAATCATTTACTAAAATCGTTCATTTACTAAGTGTGATGAACTATTTTTTTGAACTACAAACGATTTTTGCATAGTCCCATAATGAAAGTCATTGAGTTGGTCAGTCTGACTGATCTACAAACTACAAACGTGAGTGCGCATGAACGATAATCGTTCATCGTTTTAACTTAGAAAGTGAACGATTTGTTCAATGATTGAACGATAAAAGATATCGTTAACGATAACCGTTAAAAAAATCTTTGTGTGTGTATGCTCCTTAAGGAATGCATAGGCTGAATATTAGTTCAGACCATAAAGTGCCAGTTTCCTTTATATATTGGTGGCAGCTACACTTAATTTTAAGAAAATGAAAAGGGGGGAATAAAATTAGGTGCAATATTGCTGTTCATCACAGTCCAGAACGATAGACCATGTGATCACCACATCGACGACTCATAGGGATATATTTAAAGTGCGGGTTTTTGGGAGTGGAGATGTTGCCCATAGCAACCAATCAGATTCTAGCTATTATCTTCTAGAAGGTGCTAGATAAATGTTAAGTAGAATGTGATTGGTTCCTTTGGGCAACATCTCCACTTCTAAAAAAAACCTGCACTTTAGTAAATATACCCATTGAGCAGTGATTTTCAACCTTTTCCAACTCGAGGCACACTACACAAGATTTTAAAATTGCCAAGGCACATCACCTGGAAATGCAGTGTGCGTGACCAATGAAAATACACACACATTGGCCTCCACAGGAATAAAACACACTACATTGACCTCCACAGGAATAAAACACACTACATTGGCCTCCACAGGAATACAACTCACTGCATTGGCCTCCACAAGAATAAAAATCACTGCATTGGCCTCCACAGGAATAAAACTCACTGCATTGGCCTCCACAGGAATAAAACTCACTGCATTGGCCTCCTCAGGAATAAAACACACTACTTTGGCCTCCACAGGAATAAAACACACTACATTGGCCTCCACAGGAATAAAACACACTACATTGGCCTCCACAGGAATAAAACACACTACATTGGCCTCCACAGGAATAAAACACATTACAGTACAAGTGTGCTGAGCTGACCACCGCGGCACACTTAACAACCGTTCGTGCACAGTGGTTGCAAAAAACGCTGCCATTAATAAAGAAAAATAAATTAGCCATACTTTTAAAACAATACAGTAACTTGTTCTACTGGAAAACTTGAAAGTGAAGTAGGAAGGATTAAGTATGTTATCTTTCTAGCCTCTTGTCCATTAATAATTGATGTCTTAGAGCCAAAGCTGCTTTGCACTTCTACTATTAAGTAACACAAAAGGGCCCAGTTTCTGAGCGTTAATTCCCTTTGTATTAGTTATGCTATGTACAGATTACTATTGTCTCTGCATTATGCCTTCCAGCGCCATTAGGTGTTTTTTTGTAAAGAAATCAAAGATTAACTGTGGCCAGCAGTATAGCATTACTGGTAAATGGATGTGGTGATCTCTGCTTAATTAGCCCCAACACCATCAATCTGAAACACTTAAAAGCTACAAAGGAAACAGATATATCCATTTAAAACCAACAGTACATCAAAACCAATCATCTGGGAGTTCCTAAAAAGGCACTTTGCGTTATTTCAACAAAATCTGTTGACAAGTCTGCAGTAAATAGCTGTGTGATGTATGAGTTGTTCAGAAAGCCTTATCTTTTTTTTCTTTCTTTATTGGAGTTGTGTGATTGTAAGAAGATAGATACGATTTAGGCAAAGCTACACATTTTATCTACCAAATGATAATGAGATGAGTTCCAAATTGTGATATTAACTTTCTGATGGAAAAATGAGCATATATTTAGTTTTTTCCTAAACTTTCTGCTTGTGAGATGTAGATTTCACCAGACAAGTTTCAATTTGTTTGAAAAGGTAGTAGACCATTCCCTATTGGGCATGAAGTCACAACTACATTTAGTATAGATGAGTGAAATGTTCAAAACGGTTCTGCAGAATATTCGCTTCATTGCTCGGCAGAATTTTGCTAATTTCTGTGTGAGAAGTTGTCCTCAGGGGAAGAATTGTAAGAAACACTATCATTTTAGTTCCACTAACAATTCTCCTATTGTTTATGTTCAGGCCAGGCTCCTCAGTTATAATGCCTTCACCACGCAAAATAAAATATTTGAAGCTCTGTGAAAAAGCCTGTTCTGCCACATAACGTAGCTGTAAAGCACTGTGTACAGTAGGAAAACCTGTAGCAAATCAGATCAATGAATGCTCAATGAGAGAGAGTATTTCCAGAGATGTGAGCTGATCTTGTGGAAAAAAGTGACAAGTCCACTCAGAGGGCGGAATTCAATTGTTTCTACCCCCCTTCGCGACTGACGGAGCTATTCAATTGTTGCTCCTGTCGGGTGCGATCAGCTGCCAGCGCTCCATTTCAGCTCGCAGCCCCAGCGGGGTGCGAGCTGAAATGTGCAAAAAGTGACCTGTTTGGGAGGCCAAACATCACTTTTTGTGGTCGCGCCCAGCACTTTGGTCGGGGGTAGCTGCTTTACACAGCTAAACCCGACCACTTTGGGTGCGATCAGTGCAAAAAATGGCAGCAATTGAATAGCGGCCCGCGATCTCCTGTCACCTTAGATGGGAGATCCGGACCGCATAAACAATTGAATTCCGCCATAGGCAGAGTCATGATCTGAAAAGGGGAATATAGGTAAACAGGAAGGTACAGATTTCTCATCTAACTAGTTGACTCTCTAGCTATTTTATCTCTAACTCTCTCGATTATTGTAGCAGGCACTGACCCCCTAACTGACAGAATCCAGTTCTCCTTGGACCAGGGTTGCCTACCCTCCCGATTCGGGCGGGAGGCTTCCGATAACCAAGTGCAGCTCCCGCCCCCCGGAAAGACAGGCAAGCTTCTCGCCTGTCGCCGATCCCCCATCTCCCCCCGCCAGTACCTGTTAAACCCCCGCAGCGGGGGTGCCGCTGACGCAATTTGCGTCATTTTGGCCCCGCCCCCTGCTTCACAATGCCTGTTTTTTCGCCATTGTGTAGCTGGGGCGGGGCCAAAATGATGTGATCGCGTGGCCCCACCCCCTGTCACACCCGCAAACTGCCCTCCCGGAAGGAGCAGCCAGATAGTCGGCAAGTATGCCTTGGACAGAACTCTTCACCAACTGATCATCAGATCTCTTGCTCCATTGAGCTGGCTTCTGACTTTTCAATGATGTTGTGTATGACCTCAAAATCCAGGGCATGTACAGGTTGCAAAAAGGCACTACCTAGTCCGCAGCCTGTATAGTTCCCTGAGGAAATTAGCATTCAACAAAATGCATTGGATGGTTCTGGGTTGCTATGTATTATAAGTTTATAACCATCTTGGATATCCATGCCAGCTGGGAGCTCCCACTAGTTTGAGGGCAGTCAGGATCCCAGGAATGTAGTCAGGATCCCATCTTTCAGTAGCTGGGTGAATTTTTTACTGATGTACAAGTTTTAACTCTTGTATTTTTACATAAAATTCTGGGATACTACACTATAATATTCTCTGATGTTTCTATTCATGGACTTTAATTATAGGCAATTGGATAATGTGAGCTTCATTTATCAGATAAGCTTTTCTGAAATTTCTTAAAGTATGCACATTACTTTTTTTTGAAGATGCATAGTGTTTCTAAATGCTAAACCCTGAGCACCTTCCTGTTCTGTTATTTTTGTAGTTTTGTTTCTTAGATCCATTACAGGTGAGGATCTGACAGGAGGAGCTGCAGTGCTGCTTCAAAATATATATAATGTGGTGAGAGGCATTGTCTCTCACCTGAATTGCCCACATTCTGATTCAGGGGAGGCTGGAGTGAAACCTGTGCGTTCTGCATTAGCAGTGGAGGTGTGGAATTCCAGGTTTTCACATTTACACAGACCCAGCTGGAATAATCACTGGAGCACAGGAAGGGTTTAAAACTCTCACACACTTGATGCTCCTTGCTTCTGATGGCAAGCAACTGGCCAGGTGATAGGCTGGGGGTGGTGGTTAGCATTAGGGTGCCAGGACCTAGAAGGTCCACAGATATTGCAATTGCTGACTATTAAGCACAAGAAGTGCTGGGACATTTACTTTTATGTTTATTTGCTTATTTTCTGTTATGTGCCTGTGTGTATCCAGGCCTATGCTGACGTATGCTAAGCTGCAGTGTTTGCTGCCATTAAAATCCACTGCTTTACCAAGTACCTGGCTGTCTGAAATCCTCATATCTATACCCCGTGTAACAATATATATATATATATATATATATATATATATACACTCCCATAGGTTTAGTGTGCCATTATAGGTGATCTGCCAATGGAGCATACAAAGAAAAGGTAGATAATAGGAAAAGTGTTTTTGGAACAAAGTCTGACCTACTGAAGCCACTTTGGGCCTGATGCATAGATGAACATGCAGTCATTGGGGAAGCACACCTGTCCTGTGTTTGCACTGCACATGATGCCCCAGAGCTGAGAGTGCACATGTACAGTTGATGCAGAGTCATGCACATTTCACTCGCATCTACACTTCCGATTTCAAGAGCCATAATGGAGCATTCTCACATAGGCAAAGAACAGTGAGGGCTTCTCCAGAGAACTGCAGGTTATGCAGAATTGGACATAAGCATTTGTTTCCTGGAGTATCTGTTGCACCTAATATAAGGTTAGTGCACATGTGCACTGATGACCATGGTTGGTAGCAAACCAATTGCATGGATAGGAGCTTGGTGCAGCACAAGATGCATATAACTTTGCATCCCAGCAAAAATAAGCATTTAATTCTGTGCATGCAGTGCAGGAGCGCTTATGCCAAATTCCGTCCAACTGTGTATCAGTTATTTAATGATTTACCATTTAGCCAGACAATTTTAATATATGGTTTACATTGACTACTGCAAACAGCATAAAATGAACATAAACTTTAGCTTTGCAATTATATGACATCAAATAAAGGTGCAAATTTACAACGCTCATTGCTCATACTTAAATGACCTAATGCACTGGTTCCCAAATGCTGTCCTCAAGGTTCTCTAATGCTGGCCACACACATTACGATATTTTACCCAATCTGGCCGATTCCGACACATTGGAATGACAGATCGTGTAAAATATGGCCAAATCCTGAGTAAATCGCGAGTCCCCACTCACGATCATGATGCAATGCGCGTCCCCGCTGGTCGCACATCGCATCGTCAGATCTGCCGTGCAATAGGGCAGATCTGACAATATAGGAGGCGTTGCACTGTGAAAGTCTGGATGCAGGAGAGATCGATTGAAGATTGGACACCAAATCATGTGCAGATTGTGTGGAGATCATGTGCAGAGCTGCCAGGGAGAGTTTCAAGGGAAATCGTACACAAATCGTACACAACGGCTGATAGTGTGCAGATCGCTATGTGTGTGGGCACCTTAAGAGACCAGGTATTAAGAATATCCATGCTTGAGCACAGGTGATTTAATTAGTACCTCAGTAATTTTGATTTAACCATCTGTGCTTAAGATCCTTAAAACCTGGACTGCTAGATGACTTGATGAGCGAGTTTAGGAAGTACTGGGCTAAAGGTGGCTGTAGCAGATTATTGAAGCAGAGAACTGATTAGTAGAGAATGCAAGATACTGTAGATGTGGGAGAAAAACATTTAGTATTTGACTATTTAAAATGATTGGCGTGCTCAATATAAGCCCCCCCCATAATTAAAATTTCCATGCATAGACATGATTAGAGGCAGCACAAATATTGGGGTTGCTAAAGCACCAACCTAGCTGGGACCTACAGCACTGCCGAGAGAGGGGGGGGGGGGGGGGGAGGGAGGAGGTATAAAGTGCCTATGTCCATACCAGAGTCAATGCCATGTCCCAAGAGTGGCTCGCTATGCCCCCTTTAGAGGCAGCAATGTAGCCTGAGCAAACAGTGCCCAGATGTGGCTACACCCCACACTTTTGGTCTTGCCTTTATAACACCGAAACCTGACTTTTCTCATGGCAGCCCTGGGTATCTATAATATAAACTGTGATTGGCAGTTCTAACATAAACTGGCTTTAGAATGCAATTCTGCTGTGTGATTGGCAGTTCTGACATAGGCGTTAGAAGACAATTCTGCTGTGTGACTGGCAGTTCTGACATAGGCGTTAGAATGCATTTCTGCTGTGTGATTGGCAGTTCTAACATAAACTGGCTTTAGAAGACAATTCTGCTGTGTGATTGGCAGTTCTGACATAGGCCCTCATTCAGAGCCACTCGCTAGCGGCAGTACGCTCGTTCCGAGCGATGTTCGCACATCTGCGCATGCGTACGGTTTTTAGTACGCATGCGCGAACCAGTCAGTGCGGCCGAAAATCGTTGGTACGCAATATAGCGAGGGCCTGCTATTTTGAGTGACAGAATGAGGCGTATGTGGGTGGTAACAGGGGAAGGTGCTTGAAAACGGGGAGTGGAGATCCGAACGCAGGCGTGCTTAAAGGTCAAAACGGGCGTTTTAAGGGAGTGCATAATTAATACAGCAGCGTCATTGACCACGTCACTTGGTTTTTTTTAACTCAGAACTGCTCGCAAAATAGCGGTTGAAAACACCAACCACAAGAATAGCGAGCAGTTCATACGCTGTACGATGTACTCGATTAATCTAATAAATAGCGGACATGACGTATGGTGCGTGCGGCCAGGGGGCGTTTTTATCAAATAAACGAGCGTATGTTTTGCTCGCTCGTTCAGACTTAGAGGTGGGAACAGACTGCAATTTGCGAACGGATCATTTGAATAGCCACCCCTTGTTTTTGAACGAACGACCACAAATAGCGAACGGCTCTGAATCAGGCCCATAGTCGTTAGAAGACAATTTTGCTGTGTGATTGGCAGTTCTGACACAGACTGACATTAGAAGGCAATTCTGCTGTGTGCCATTTGTAATTAAAATGTTATTATTATTATTATTATTATTATTATTATTATTATTAACACTTATTTATATAGTTCTAACCAGTGGCGGAACTAGAGAGTGGTGGGCCCAGGCTCAGGAATATTCTTTAGGTCACCTATGCAGTGCCCCATGTAGTGGTACCCCTATGCAGTGCCCCCAGTAGTGCCCCTTATATAGTTCCCCCAGTAGTAGTCCCCCGCTATGTAGTGCCCCCAGTAGTAGTCCCCCCCATGTGCAGTGCCCCCAGTAGTAGTCCTCGCTATGTGCAGTGCCCCCGGTAGTAGTTTCCCCTATGTACAGTGCCCCCAGTAGCAGTTCCCCCTATGTTTAATGCCCCCAGTAGTAGTCCCCGCTATGTGCAGTGTCTACAGTAGTAGTTTCCCCTATGTGCAGTGCCCCCAGTAGCAGTTCCCCCTATGTGCAATGCCCCCAGTAGTAGTGCCCCCTATGTGCAGTGCCCCCAGTAGTAGTCCCCGCTATGTGCAGTGCCTACAGTAGTAGTTTCCCCTATGTGCAGTGCCCCCAGTAGCAGTTCCCCCTATGTGCAATACCCCCAGTAGTAGTCCCCGCTATGTGCAGTGCTTACAGTAGTAGTAGTAGTAGTAGTAGAGCAAACACACACAAAAAAAATTTGCTTACCTGAATCCCCGCTCCTGTGCCCGCTGCTGTCTGCTCCTCTGTCCACCTGACCCGCTCGCTCTACACTATGGGAGAGACGTCACCCACTGCGGGAGCCAGAAGGCGAAGCTCATGAGTGAGCTCCAGCCCGGCTCCCTCCATGGACGCAGCAACCAATGAGAGTCTGACTGACTCTCACTGGCTGCCAAAACAAACACACCGCCCCCGGGTAGTATGAGTGTTCTACCCGGGGCCAGCGGCAGTGTTTGTTGTGTAGTGCAGACCACACTCACTACGGTCCGCACTATACTGTGGGGCCCGGGGGCACTGGCGGTGGGTGCAGCGGCGCTGTTGGCTGCAGGGGCTATGGCCACTGCACCACAGCAGGCCCCGGTGCAAGCCACCGGCTGCACCGCTGCTAGTTCCATCACTGGTGCCAGCATACTCAGCAGGTAGAAAGTCATGCTTGCATCCCTTGTAATCTGTAAAACTGCAGTTGGCAGCTTGGAATAAAATGGTGTTGCTATTGTAGCATGAACACAGGGTGTATAATTTCATTGGCAGGCCCTTTATCTTGTAACACAGCCAGGCATAATGATGATAAGTTTTATTACAAGAGTCCCAAAGTCACTTTAGCCACATCTACAAGACTTTTCTGACCTGCCTCCTCAAAATAGATTGGGCCTGTATTTAATTAAATCTTCATCATCATTGTTACACACATAGCATTCAGACCCGCTCGCTAAGATGCACACTCTCACTGATAGTACGCATTGTGCGCATGCGCATACCTTAGCGAAAGTTCACAATGCATTGGCTCGCTGCGCATAGACAGCCCAGCAGTGTGAGTGACAGGGGAAGCCGTTTGTATGTGAGATTTTACTGCTAAACTCTCACATTTTCTAAACTCTCACCCTATTACATTTGGTCCAATGTGTTCATAAAACACCCTTTGCTGGTGATGTAGAGATTTTAAACACAAACTACAATTATTTGCCCTCAACATAAAAATATTAAACTACCATTTTTGTTTGGCACAATTTTTATATCAACCATAAAACTGAATTGTTAGCAGAAAGCTACTGTCAATCTGTCAGTTCAACAAGTCTGTATTGTAGTACCCTGAAATTAACAGCCAGAAACTGAAGGAATGTTCACAACTACATATTTGAGCTGAATAAAATATCAAGGGTGCATTTGTCAGAGTTTGTTTTCATCTTAAGGCAGATGGCAATTTTTAGGACATGGTATGCCTGCCAAAAGAATATGCTATTTCGGTTTCTGCACTTGATTGACATGCTTTTAGTGAAACTATGCCGAACATGAAATAGAAACTGTGCACAGAAGTTAAAAAAAAAACTCCAACAAAAAATCTAGAAAAGTATTCACATGTTTTGTGCACAGAAATTGACATGTGAGGAAAACAACAAACTATAAACAAACTTTACCAATGGTTACAACTAAATAATGTGAATACTAGGATGTTTTGTCAATTAGTTTCTAAGGGGGGTATTTATCAAAGCTGGGAGGGAGATAAAATTGTGAGAGATAACGTACTAACCAATCAGCTTCCAATTTACATTTTGCAGGCTGTGTTTAAAAAATTATACTTAGCTGATTGGTTGGTAATTTATTTTTTAAAATGTTATCTCTCTCCCAGCTTTGCTAAATACCCCCCTAAGCCTTTTGGCACTATTTTAAATTACTTATGTGAGGGAACACTGTACATAAAATAGCACAAAACATAAAGTCTCAGTATAGGAAAATGTATTAGAAGAAGCATTTTAAGGTAACATATAGCAATAACTTGGCTGTAGAATATCCCCAGTTACTGTACAATGACTCAAGGTACTAAGTAGGTAGTGGAGGATGAAAGGAACTTTACAGCAACACTTACAGCATACCTCCCAACATTTGGAGATTGTGAGTCAGGATGGTGATGTGGCTGTTGCATGATGGGAGTGTGGCCACATCATAATGGGTGTGGCCACTCCCCAGTGTGTATTTATAGCCACCAGAACACCAATTGGGTGTATGTACTTTCCCCAGTTGTGTGTGGAAGTTGAATTCCATCCAAACCATCACAAATTCTGACACTGGATGTCCATGTACAGCAGGAGAGATTTTGGTCATAGGCTTTGTGTACAGTAGATGCACTTTAGTCGTATGAATGCTATTAGGCATCCTTGTGTCCCTGTATTCCGAGAACTGTAAAAAAAAGTCCTCTAGCTTTTGTAATTTTGTCATGATTAAGATGTTTTGGAGTACTCAATTTAGCAGTGAATTTTATTGACCTTTAAAAGCAGCAGTAAAACGTCATGTTTCATTTTTACATTACAAAATTATAGGAGACCTCCATGTTACACAACTGCTAAATAAAGCAAGTGCATAATTTAGGATGAGTTGCGCTAACTCATTATTATTCCTGTGGTTTCATGCAATAACATAACATTTTCTATAACTCACTCTCGGACTGGTCTTTTACAGGTTGTTTGAAAGTGAAGAGCAATGAATAAAAACATACCTTACTTTTTGTGGCTTTACTCATTTGTTTTTAAGTCAAATTGAAGGAGGACCAGTCAAATTCTGTTTTCGTGGTGCAAGATTTACATATATTTGCAAGCTGGTTGTTACTGAGCCAACTCTAATGTGGTCAGAGCAGCAAATTGGCTTGTGGCAGTCCTTTCTTATTATTTATTGCTGTTTTTTTGTAGCTCATTTAAATGTATGCATTACTACATACTACACTGCCAGGCTTAACACATATTCTAGTTTTTAGCGCCAAGAACATTGCGAGACAAACCAAACAGTCAAAGTTTCCAAGCTAGAATCTCCATGGTGTATTTCACTATAAGTCAGGGTCTTTTACCAGTTGCTGTACGTACTCTTTCCCGTTCTAATCAGAGGTCTGAGTGGGAAGTCCTCTTGTTACTTGGTAATTCTTTGACATTTATGTTAACGATACTGGATCAGAACCTCTATACACACCTTCCTATACCTTCTAATGTCCTGCCTATACCTTCTAATATCCTGCCTATACCTTCTAAGGATGACGCTAATTTGCGTACGCAGTCATACCATAAATAAAGACTTAGACGTGGAATCTGTGGTTCCAAAGCACAAGTGTTATTCAGGTAAAAGTTCAGACAGTTACACGCAATTGATCTAGACACAATTTAGGTGCAAAAGGAAAATTATACAGACCCAAGTACAGTATACATACGCAGGCGCTTCCAGACCTAGGCATCAGCAAGAGACCCCTAGTCATACAGCGTTCAGCACGAAGACTGTGAACCAGCGTTTGTGCACACATATTTATAACCCCCCAGAATAAACAGGACAATAGGGAAGTTAGTTGCTGATGTGAGAACCAGCGTTTGTGCACACATATTTATACCCCCCCAGAATAAACAGGACAATAGGGAAGTTAGTTGCTGATATCATTGGTTCCCAGGGGAGAAGCATCTGTTACAGCACATTTAACAGGCTGGTTCAAATAGACTCTCCCTTCCTCTAACAGCTGGGGATCTTTCTCTTCACGCCCCCTGCAACATCCTAACAGTTGTTCCTGAAATATACATTTTGTTGCTTGTAGGTTCTGTGGTCCATAACTACATTTTGAATGATGCGACCTCCCCACCGATAACACTGGAATACTGTAAAAAGAATACGCATCAGTACAAGACCAAACACGACTTGTTTAGCATGTATAATACCTTAGTTATCAAATCTATTTCTCAGCATGTAAACTAACTGAACCAACTTAAATCATACACTTTAAAGCTTATTGAACCTTATGTGTGAATATGTAATGTGTGGGTATTGAGGGTTTGATATAAGGATGCTAGTTAACTTGGGGTAGATGCGTGCACATAAAGCTAATAAAACAGCGGTTTCATACAAAGTCCTATGCATTCGCTAATATGCGACTAGTTAACAGCGCAATTGTGTGTATTAATGTGTGTATGAGAAATGGTGAAAAATGCAATCGCATGGTTCTAATAGTATCATCGCCACATGTACTAAAATGTGAATTTATCTAAAATGGCGCTTAGACGGCCATTCGCAAAATGGCGTCTTGCGATCTCATTTTCAAGAAGGCGTCTTGCGGCCAGTCGCAAGATGGCGTCGCCGCGATTAAATGTTAAACTGAACTTGTCTCAGCCAATTATTCAGCTTCGACAGTCCACCCTTTGATAGCAAACAACATGCTATCACAATCTGCTATTAGAATTTAATTTAGGCTTACATTTACATATTATTTAGTGTTATTATGGGATGGCACAAGGTGGTTCTTAATCCATCAATAATGTGTCTCTGGGTGGGGACATAAAACTACTATTATACGCACACCGCGGATCTTGGAAGATCATGTGAAAGGTGTTTACTGTTTACACTATAAGTATCCAAAAATTGCAAACCTTCATAATACGTACAGTAAATGCAGAAAGCCAAATAAATGGTAAAATAGAATTTGAACAATATATTTTATATACACTGATCAGCCATAGCATTAAAACAACCTGCCAAATATTGTGTACAGTAGGTCCCCCTTGTGCTGCCAAAACAGCTCTGATCCATAGGGGCAGCAAATCCTTTAAGTCCTGTAAATTGTAAGGCGGGACCTCCATGGCTCAAACTTGTTTTTCCAGAAAATCCCAGAAGAGCATTGCCCAGAGCATCACACTGCCTCCATTGGCTTGCTTTCTACACATAGTGCATCCTGGTGCCATCTCTTTCCCAGGTAAACAATGCACCCATTTGTCCACATGATAAAATGTGATTCATCAGACCAGGCCACCTTCTTCCATTGCTCCATGGACCATTTCTGATGCTCACATGCTCATTGTCGGTGCTTTTGGCAGAGGACTGGGGTCAACATTGGCACTCTGACCGGTCTGAGGTTATGCAGCCCCATACACAGCAAGCTGCGATGCACTGTGTTATTATTATTATTATCATCCTTTACTTATATGGTGCCACAAGGGTTCCGCAGCACCTTACAAAGTATATACACAAATGAGCACACAAGAAAAACTGTTATTAACAGTACAAACAATGCAGGACAAATACATGAGTTATAAACATTGCTGCATAACACTTAAATAAGCAGCAGTGTGTCAGCAACCAAGTGTTAGGTGCTGTTGTAAATTAAAGTATAAGTAAGGGAAGGATAATTACATGAGGGAAGAGGGCCCTGCTCGTGACAGCTTACATTCTAAAGGGAGTAGTGGGTTAGGATGAGTGCTGGAAAGCTTTCAGCAAGAAATTAGTCTTGAGAGCCCATTTGAAAATTAGGAGCCAGGAAGCAAAGTTATCAAGGAATTTTGAGCTAAGGCCAGGGGGACGAAATAAGGCAGCTACTCGAAGAAGTTGGAAGAGGTGATATCATGAGCATTGAACGGAAAGAATGAAATGGAGAGTTTAGAAGGTAACAGTTGGTGGGAGTGACCAGACGATAGAAGTACCCCAACACCAACACTGTGGCAACTTCCAGGCCTAGGGAGTGTGAAAGAATGTGAGGCCCCCAAAGGAGATAGCTACTGGAGAAGTGGTGTCAGATGGGGAAAACTGTGTTTTCTGAAACCTTTCTATCATAGCCAGCATTAACTTTTTCAGCAATGTGTGCTACAGCAGCTCTTCTGTGGAATAGAACCAGACAGGCTAGCCTTCGCTCCCCATGCACATTAATGAGCCTTGGGCACCCATGACCCTGTCACTGATTCACCATTTGTCTTTCCTTGGACCACTTTTGGTACAAGACCTGCTGTTTTGGAGATCCTCTGCCCAGTCGTCTAGCCATCACAATTTGGCCTTTGCCAAAGTTGCTCAGATCCTTACACTTTCCCATTTCTCCTGATTCTAACACATCAACCTCAAGAACTGTTCATTTGCTGCCTAATATATCCCACCCCTTGAAAGATGCCATTGTAACACAATAATCAATGTTCTGCTCTGGACTCTGTTGCTCCGGTGATCACTATTCACCAGTTACCTGTAAAAGTGTTCGCGAACTGCTGAGCGGCAGTGGAGAAGATCACGCTCTCAGGCTGATTTTCTCCATTTCAAATTTATGGTTTCATCATACAGTGCTGCCCTTTCCCTCTCTAAACAGTCATATTTCAAGAACCTCATCTCCTCTCAGTCCTCAAATCGCCGTCTCTTCACCACCTTCAACTCCCTCCTCCACCCACCCCCTCCTCGTGTCCCCTCCTCACTCTCTGCCCTTGACTTTGCTACCTACTTTACATCTAAAATTGACTCCATACATCAGGACATCATATCCCACCAGTCCCCCTGCTATCCACCTCCTCTCTTCCCAGATCACCCCACTCCTTCCATTTTACCGACTCTAACTTTCTTCTCCCCTGTATCTGGAGAGGAAGTCATGTCCCTCATCCAGTCCCCCCCTTCCACCTCCCCCTTTGACCCTATCCATTCATGTCTCCTCCGCTACCTCTCTCCTTCTGCCTGCTCCCATCTTGCCCACCTCCTTAATCTCTCCCTATCGTCAGGCACTGTCCCGTCTGCATTCAAACTTGCCCCTGTCTCCCCCATACTAAAAAAACCTACCCTTGATTCTAACACTCCCTCCAACTACTGTCCCATCTCTCTCCTCCATTTTGCCTCCAAGCTCCTTGAGCATGTTGTCTACAAGCGCCTTACCACCTTTCTTTCCTCTCACTCCTTCCTTGACCCTTTTCAGTCTGGCTTCTGTTCTCTTCACTCCACTAAAACTACCCTCACAAAAGTCAGCAATGACCTCCTTGCTGCTAAATCCCAGGACCACTACTCTCTGCTCTTTCTCCTTGACCTTTCTGCTGCTTTTGACACTGTGGACCACCCTCTCCTTCTGAAAATCCTTCACTCCCTTGGTCTATGTGACACTGCCCTCTCCTGGCTATCCTCCTACCTCTATGACCGATCCTTCTCTGACTCCTCTCATGACTCCTCTTCTCCCCCACAGCCTCTTGCAGTAGGTGTTCCCCAAGATTCTGTTCTTGGACCTCTCTTTTTATCACTCTATACCTCCTCACTAGGTGAACTCACCAGCTCTTTTGACCTCCAATATTATCTCTATGCTGATGATACTCAGATCTTCCTTTCCTCCCCTGACCTCTCTCCCTTTCTCCTCACTCGTGTCTCCAACTGTCTCTCTGCCATCTCTTCCTGGATGTCCCAGCGATTTTTTAAACTTAATATGTCTAAGACTGAGCTAATCATCTTCCCTCCCCCCTACATAACCACACTTCCCACCATTTCTTTATCAATTGATGGCACAACTATATCCTCTAGCCCCAAAGTGCGCTGTCTTGGAGTTATCCTGGACTCCTCCCTCTCCTTCAAACCACATATCCAGAATCTCTCACAGTCCTGTCGTTTTCATCTTAAAAATATTTCCAAGATTAGATCCTTTCTCACCCAGGATGCCACTAAAACCCTCAAACTTCATTGGTCATCTCCAGATTGGACTACTGTAACTCCTCCTATCTGGCCTCCCCAAATCCCTTCTCTCCCCTCTCCAGTCTGTCCTCTATGCTGCTGCTCGTCTCATCTTCCTCTCAAAATACTCTGCATCTGCCTCCCCTCTCCTACAAGCTCTCCACTGGCTCCCCTTCCCTTTTAGAACCCAATTTAAGGTTCTCACACTCACTTACAAAGCCCTCAGCCATTCCTCTCTCATTAACATCTCTGATCTCATCTCCCTTCACTCTCCTGTCTGCCCTCTTTGTTAAACAAATGCACGACACCTCTCATGCCAATTGATTACTTCCTCCCACTCCCGCCTCCAAGATTTTGCCTGCGCTGCTCCCCACTTTTGGAACTCTCTCCGCTTCCCATCAGACTCTCCACCTCTCTTCAATCCTTCAAACGGGCTCTCAAGACCCACTATTTTATCAAAGCCTTCCAGCTCTCATCTTAACTTGCTGCTACATACTCCTTCCTCCCTGCCTACCCCATCTGTTTCACCCCTGTTTGTCTGTCCCTTCCCCTTAGAATGTAAGCTCCTATGAGCAGGGCCCTCTACCCTCTTGTGCTTCTCCTTACTCTACATTCATCCACTTCTTACTCTTTGGTACCTAACACTTGGTTGCTTTGCATTGCTGCTTATCTGGGTGTTATGGTCGCGAATGTAGCAATGTATATTATCCATGTCCTGTAATGTATTGTACTGTACTGTACTGTAAGTCACTGTAAATCAATCTATTTGTTTATGTACTTTGTAAGGTGCTGCGGAACACTTGTGGCACCATATAAATAAGCAATAATAATAATAATAATAATAATAATAATAATAATAATAATAATAATAATAATAATAATAATAATGTTATTCACTTCACCAGTCAGTGGTTTTAATGTTATGGCTGATCACATAAATGCCTTTATCTCACTGTTTCCTAGAAATTGTTATCTGCAATTCAATGAATCATGTCAGAGCCCTCATCTAGTCTGTATTTCCTTGTTTATGCAGCCTCTAGCCACTATAATTATAATCTCACCTTTTTACATAACCCAGTCTTCCATTGAGCATTGCTGTGCATTGTGGTTTTCATTTACAGAGTGTGTTTCTTAGCAAACAACTCACTAGAGACTTGACAGTTTCAACTTATTCTTTTCAGTTTCCTATTTAAGGGAAATACACATTGTTTTAGTGGGGATTGCACTGGATCTTTGTTTACATGTGTGCGTGTGATTGGGAATTGCCAGTTTATTAAGCAATTTGTTTTATTGTTGTTTAATGCTATAATGAAACATATCACTTATCACCAGCATTTATTAGCCACTTAACTGGCTAAATATTTTTTTTAAGTTTTTATTTTTTTATAAATTAGGTTAAGAATATCTATTTTAAACTTATTTTACACACTGTTGGTAAAAAAAAATCTTTCTGTATGACATTTTTTAAAATATCACACTGTTTGCAGAAGTTTATTTATGAATTTTCTAGTCCTTTAGGTTCCTGGCTGAACCCATTTTATCGTTGAGGTCTATGCTGTATCAACTTCATTCTAAATTGTAGACGTTATTTGTCTATATGAAATAAGAGCATTCCAAATTGTTTGGTTCAATAGTTGAGTAAAATGTTTGATGTCAAATGTATTTTATGACTTCTTTATTTTATGAGATATTTATCTACATGGTCAATCCCACCCATTGTGAAATTATAGCGAACCATAGCTCGAGTCTGGTTGCTTGGACTTTCTGAATTTCCACAACCTCTCTGTTGACAAAATGCAGATTTCCTTTTTGTCCTTCCATTTGAGCACGCCCAGCTATCCTCTTTGAAATCCTATGAGTTCTCCTCTTTGCAGCTTTTCCATACCTTCCACACATGTTAATTCACTAAATCAATAATATATCGTCCATTTGAGACAATGTACAAAAAAGTTCAGTTGTGAGACAATGGGCTTAATTCAGAGGCGGCCGTACGGTCTACGACTGCACGGCCGCCTCGATGTTTGGCCAGTGCGCATGCGCACGAGGGAGCCGGCTCCCTCGTGCGCATGCGTGAGAGCCGCTGTGACCGACAGCGCCAGTCGTAGAGGGTCTCTTTCCAAAGGGGGCGAGCTGTCGATGTTGATTGACAGCTCGCCATGTTTGGAAGGCGGACCGGGGGGGTGGCAGCCCAAACGGAGGCGTTCCCATGGGAACGCCTACCGTTTGGGGGAGGCCCCACTGACATCACTAGTGATGTCAGTGGAGAGCTTCCGCCTCTGACAGAGCCAGAAGCTCTCCGGGGCTTACGACAAGTGAGACCCTACCCTAGGGTCTCGTTGTAAGCCCCGATGGTTGCGATGGCCTATGACCATCGCGACCATCACCCGAGCGGTCGTTAGAGCTGTGGGTGTAAACCCACAGCCTAACGACCGAAACAGAGGCGGGCGGTCAGGATACAAGCGGCCGCCCAGTTTCTGAGTGACCGCTTGCATCCTCCGACCGCCTCTGAATGAGGCCCAGTGTCCCTTATTAAGCAGGGGTTTCATGAGCATAATTACAAAGATGATGGCAATTCTCTGTATTCTTCGTCCATTACACTAACTTTTCCAGCATACCATATATACTCGAGTATAAGCCGAGTTTTTCAGCACACTTTTGTGGTGAAAAAGCACCCCCTCGGCTTATACTCGAGTCATGCCCGCATGGTACGCAGCTGAGTAGCGTACCATGCGGGCCACGGTGCAGACTATGTCTCTGTGACACAGCTGCACTGCGTGTGTAGTGCTGACCGGACGGAGTTCAGTCAGCACTACACACTGCCAAACACACAGCCACCGGAGCCGGCAGCTGTGTGTTTGTTGTAATCAGTAGCCGATGAGAGTCTGTCAGAAGATGCCGGAAGATGTCAGAAGAAGCCAGAAGATGGCTCCCGCAGTGGGTAATGGGAGAGATGTCATGACGACGTCTCTCCCATAATGCAAAGCGGCCGGAGGAGCTTATAGCAGCGGCGGGACCAGGAGCAGGGTGTCAGGTAAGTGTTTTTTTTTTTTTTTATTAGGACTACTGGGGACACTACCAGGGGGGATTAATTCTGGGGGCACTACCAGGGGGGATTACTTCTGGGGGCACTACCAGAGGGGGATTGCTTGTGGGGGCACTACAAGGGGGGGATTACTTCTGGGGGCACTACCAGGGGGGGATTACTACTGGGGGCACTACCAGGGGGAATTACTTCTGGGGGCACTACCAGGGTGGATTACTATTGGGGACACTACCAGGGGGAATTACTTCTGGGGGCACTACCAGGGGGGATTACTACTAGGGGCACTACCAGCTGCTGCATTTTCCACCCTAGGCTTATACTCGAGTTAATACGTTTTCCCAGTTTGTGGGGGTAAAATTAGGTACCTTGGCTTATATTCGGGTCGACTTATACTCGAGTATATACGGTATATAAATTATATAATACTAGATCAGGGGCGTAAGTTCATGCCAGATGCCTAGAGCTGATCTACTGTAGATAGCGGTGCCCCCCTTTCCCCGGTGGCTCCTGCTTGAATCGGCGCATGTGCAGTAGCACAGCTGAGGGGGCAAATTATCCACAACTGCCAATAATCCTGTCAGTTGTGGATAATCTCCAGCCACATCCCCCAGTTCTTTTCAGCCTCATCTCCTCTTGTTTCTCTCCAGCCTCATACTCCCATGTTTCTTCAGCTCCAGCGCCGCAGTGTCACTTCATCCTGCTCCTCGGTACCCCCCTGAAAGCTGATGCCCGTAGGTCAATGCCTCCATTGCCTCTGGGAGTTTCGCCACTGTACCAAATCATATAGCTCGATTTGGATTCATAAAGCATATTGATTTAGATTCCAAACATTTTTCTTTGGAAGGTATGTACTGTCTCCACCACTTTGTACAGTAACATACTTTCATCAATAAAGACATCTCATTATGAGTTTTGGCAAAATGTTTATTCACGTATGGATAAATTGACCATGTTTTGTATATCTGTAGATGAGTGTGGACTTCTTCTGCTTCATAAGTTCAAATATCTTCTGAGTAAAGTAACTTGCGAAGGACATCGCAAACCCAAAAACAAAAGATTTTTTTAAGGAATACCTCTTCGCCCAGTAACACTCCAACAGGGGTTTTTTAACCAACCTTGCAGCACTAACAAGAAGCAATATGTTGAAATTTTGGCAGGCATTACTGGGACCCAATTTTTACTTCTTGAAAATTACCGTTGTGCTGTCCCCTGAAAATTTTGCTCAACATACCGATTATTTTCTTCCATAATTAGATGTATCAAGTGGTTATCAAAAAGCGGCGCCATGCCAAAGTTTTGTTGGTCTTTTTGTTCAAAATTTCATTATAATATAATACAATTCATTAATACTCAAACAAGACAAACTTATCATTTTCCTCACTGAAAATTATATCACTTCCAGAATCTACATTGTTATCATTAATATATGACATTGTCTGTAGGGGACTCACAAGCAGCCTCTAAAAAGTTTAGTGAGATAATTTCAGTGCTACTTCAGGGATACAATGAATATAACAGAGCAACAGACTTAAAATACAGTAATAACGTAGACTAATGTAGGAAGTTAGAGGCTGACAGCAGGAATGAATTTACACCACTCATATGAAGTTTATCAATGGACTGTGGCTTTTTTGAGATGTATATATTTATTGTATGTTGTGATCACAGTGGTAGTTGACTGTATCTTCAATATAGAGTCCTCTTGTTGACTATTTCACCTGTGTCTACAGCAAGCTTAGTGCCCACTGTTTTATTTATATTATTTATTGTTCAGTGCTGTAGTATTCAATGAGACTACTGTTTCTGTCTAGAGCTCTTTTATAAAAAGATGCACAGAGAATCAGGTTGAGAGGTTCCCGCAGAAGCTGGTGGGTACTCCAGTTATGTCCCATGAGATGCCACCAATCCACATCTCATGCGACCAAGCAGGTAAGTAATTAAAAACAATTTGGCTAAGGCAGCTGAGCATTACTCACCTGGCAATATTAAGCAGAGGAAAACGTTAAGTTGCCACATTGCTGGGCCAGCATTCTTCTCAAGCTGGCTTATACTGTACATGCATAATGGAACTAAAAACAAAGGACATTAAGGGGTCTATTCAATAAATAAAAAAATAATATTTTCTCCAGTATTTTAACTTGACAAAGGGCACATAGCTGCCTGAAACATTGCTGTATTAATATGCTGTATACCTAAATAAACATTTTTGGTGTTTGAAATCTGATCCTGGAGTGCTGCTTTCTATATATATATATATATCTATACATACTGTATATAGAGAGAGAAAGAGATAAATTATAGTATATATGTGTATTATATACATATTTTATATATATATATATATATATATATATATATACGTTTGTGTATATATATATATGTATATATATAATGTATAATATATCTACTATAATGTATATTTTATATAATATATCTACTATATAAAAGCGAAAATTTGTCCTTCTGTCCTTCTGTCTTTCTATACAAATCCACAGTTTACTAGCCAAGATCGTGAAATTTTACATGCGAGCGTATTAAAACATGGCCGAGGCAACTAAAAAAATGTGAAATCGAAATTAATTACTGTTAAGTTTTAATTAGTTAAAAACCACAATTTTTGCTGGATGCTCATTATGTGGCCATGCACTCAGTACTGCTGTCTGCTGCCTCCAGTTGTGATATTTAAGAACTTTCTTTTCTCTACTATTTATAATATTTCTGTCCTTCTTCTGTCCTTCTGTTTTTCTATACAAATCCACAGTTTACAAGCCAAGATTGTGAAATTTTAAAACACAGCCGAGGCAAGTAAAAAAACTTGAAATTGAAATTAATTACTGTTAATTTTTAATTAATTAAGAACCTACAGTTTTGCTGCACGCTCATTGCGGGGCCTCACGGCATATGGGTAGGGCCTCGGAGCGAGCCTTTTGTGTTGTCATGTTTTGTCATGATCTTAATGTTTATTATTAAAGAGAGCTTTAGCAGGCTTTCCCAGCATTCCCAGCTGTCTGACTATACCAAATTACGCAACAACACTGACTTCATTCTTCAAACTGTGTCAAAATGATGACTTTGCAAGGATCCTGCTGTACTGTGAGCTGCCAAAATATTACACATGGAATGCTTCTCGAAACATTTTTATGCACAGAAAACAGGGAGTCGTTGTAGATGGTCATCCTGGTATCAGAGCAACAGAAGCTCTTGGCCGTGTTTACACTGTACATCTGACAAATTTTGAGTGCTTCTATCTCCAAAGTTTGCTTGACACCATTACAGGTCCTACTTCCTTCAAAGAACTTAGGACTGTTGATGGGGAAGTTTGTCACACTTTTCGTGAGGCCTGCCTAAGGAGAGGTTTGTTGGAGGGTGATGTGTAAACAAACATTCTTAAAATCCTGGGCAACGCCGGGTACTCCAGCTATTGTATATATAAAATAAAACTTATCTTATGAAAAATAAATTTTGGGCCAGGACATTACGTCATAGTTAATGGGAAGTTCAGGAACTAAGGGCCTGATTCAGCAAGGAACGCACGCAAGCAAGCAGAAGCACGCACCCATCCGCTGTGAGAATATGCTAATCAATGCATATGCAAGGAGACCGTAGCACAAGATGCAGACGTCCAGCCCCATATTAAGCTGCCCATCTCCCTTTACTCACAGCCTGATCAGCATGCAAGATAACATAAACATTGGTAACATCAAGAACCATAGTTCCCATTAGCATAATAGTGGTTGACTTGACCTGACGCAAGAATTTGGCCGCTTCCTGTGTAAAGCTTACGGTATGGCTGCGTATGCCGCCGCACTGCCTTAATTATGCACGCCCCTATAATGGCGTTATAACGAATGTGTTCGCCTGACCACCCCCCATCACCACTCGCAAACGGCACTTCCTGTCAATCATTTTCGTTAGGGTCTGCGTACACACTGGCCCTCATTCAGAGGCGCTTGCAAGAAGCGAGCAATCGTTCTGAATGAGGGCGGGTTCATTTTTGAAGTGCGGCCTCCTGGTCGTTAGATAAGCTGTTACCACCCACAGCTTAACGACCAACCAGGTTGATGGTCACGATGGTGAACACCATCGCGACCATCGGGGCTTGCGACAAGACCCTAAGGTTGGGTCTCGGTAGCCGCAAGTCCCAGGGAGCTTCCTGCTCTGAAAGAGCAGGAAACTCCCCACTGACATCACTGATGATGTCAGTGCGGCCGCCCACAAAATGGTAGGCGTTCCTTGAGGAACGCCTCCATTTTGGAAACCACCCCCCCGGCCCGCCTACAAAACGGGGTGAGCTGTCGATCAACATCGACAGCCACTCCTTTTGTAGGGAGCACCGGAGCGAGAGAGTTTCTCTCTCGCTCCAAGGCTTGCGCACGCGCAGTGTGGCCACTGCACATGCGCAGGGCTAACTATCGACCCGGTTGCGAGCACATCGGTGCTTGCGACTGGGTCTGAATGAGACCCACTCTGTGTAGTCTGCGTACCAAAATCTAATCGCACTGGCAAGTTCGCGCACACGCAGTGCCATGCACACGCATGCACAGAGCAAAAACATCGGCCAAGTGCGTGCGTTCTCTCCTGTGCATTCCTTGCTGAATCAGCCCTTAAGTTCCTGCTGAAAAATAGCCCTGTAAATATATTATAAGGGCACAGTTGTGCACTTATATTAAGTCTCAATCGAATAAATGGAATGGTGTTTAAGGGGCTACACCTCAAAAGCTATTGGAGTAACAAGCTGAAATTTTGCATGGGCGAGTAGAATTGTCGCTTGGTGCTGCATGCCAAATTTCAGGGCCAAAAATTAAAAAAATGAGGATTTGGGAGTAATCTAAAGTTCCAAATGTCAATTTTTTCTGGCACTTTCAGTTAGGACCACTTTTCTGCAGAAGTCTATGAGAGATTTTTGGGAAGTCAGGGTAGAGGGCGAATTTAGACCTGGGGTTTGTTTTGCTAGGTAGCTCTTGTTCCAGTGTAGGGGCTTTGGGATTCAGGTAATTGAGAAAGTTACAGTTTTTAAACTATTACCTCACAAATGCCCCATTATATAGATAGGGAGCTTCAACTTGTTGCATAGCCTCAGTAGATGCTTCTAGCAGGGGGTGTACTGTGGCTTCACTTGGGTGCACAAAGATTGCTGTCCTTTACATGCATTAGTGGAGGTGTGACCTGGTGGGGGTAGAGGGTGTTAGCGGCAGCTGGACCCAGCGGAGGTAGCGGTGGCGGGGACCTGGCTTAGGTGCGGGCATTAGTGGCGGCAGTGGGCGTTGGCAGTGGGACAAAGAGGCAGTGTTTTATTGGTGGCTCATGACGTTAATGCCCCACCTCCACAGCTGGCAGCAGCATGGCATCCAATGTCGGGGAGGGAGCAGTAAAGACCTCCTGAAGAAATAAGATTCCGGAAGTCCTAGTGGGCGGTGGCCATGCAAAAGAGCTCAAAGGCGGCCCCCCTGAGATGAAGAGGACACCAGATGCCCTGGGGAGGTGGCAGCCAGGGAAAAGAGCTAATTGGCTGCCACCCCCAGGTGAAGATGCAAGAGGCCCTGACGGGTTGGCACCCGCTAGGCAAAGACGATGAAAGCCCTAGTGGGTTGGCGCCCACCAGGCGAAGATGCCAGAAGCCCTGGCAGGTTGGTGCCCACCAGGCAAAGACACCAGGAGCCCTGGCGGGTTGGCGACCCCCAGACGAAGACGCCAGAAGCCCTGATGAGTTGGCGTCCACCAGGTGAAGATGCCGTAAGTCCTGGGGCAGCAGCCCCGTAAAAGAGCTAAAATACTGCTGCCCCCAGGTGAAAATGCAGTAAAATAAACTTTTAAAATATTAAAGTGTATTGTTTTTATTTTAATATTTTCTTTAGAGGTTGACTACAGGTGACAGCGAGCCTGTAATGCTCTGCATGCTGGTACTTGTAGTTTTCCAGGTGCCAGCATGTAGGGGAGGCTTGCTGGGACCTGTGGTTCACCTGCAAAGGACAATATTTTGTAACACTACACTTGACGCAACCCAGCACCCACCCCAAGGGGTCCTCTTGATAGCCCCGGGCTATCAGTTTAGGCCTGAGGTGTCCTGGAGAGGGGGACCCCTTTATTGGGGGGTCCCTGCCTCCCCAAGGATCCCTGGCCTGGGCTGACTAGTGGTCAGGGGTAATGCTTTGGCAGGGGGACCCAGTGAAAGGGTTCCCCTGGCTGTGGCATTATCCCCCCGCCACTAGAAAGGGTCCCGTGCTAGTTAGGGTTAATAAAGGGGACCCCTACACTTTTTGTCCCCTGTATTTCCAAAACCAGGACTGGCTCAGCTGAGCAGTGCTGGTTAAGCTAAATGCAGGTGACCCCTATGTCTTTTGTCCCCTGTATTTTGGCAACCAGAACCGGCTGTGAAAATCCCAGGTAGTGCTTTAGGGAGGGAAAGGGGGACATGCCATTTTTTTTTTTACATTTTTCACTTGTTTTTATAGATTTTTTTTTAAATGCATGCCTCATGGATTGCACTAATTCATGCATGCATCTCTGAATACTTTTTTTACACAGATGCCTGCATCATGGATCTCACTGTCAGCCCCTCTGTGCCCCGCTGCTACCCCTGTGCACTGCCCCGCTTCTGCCACTGCTCTGCACCCCACTGCTGCCCCTGTGCACTGACCCACTGCTGCCACTTCCCCGCATGCCTGCAGCCATCTCTCTCTCTGCACCCCCGAAACACCTCCTGTGTGCTGTCCCCTCCCCCACCAGTGCTAGTGTACAATTTTGTTGCCCTTCTCCCCTGCAGGTAGCCCGGGTTTGCTGCTCCAGTCCTTGATGGTTAATAAACTATAAAATAGCAATTAAATTCCATAGACAAAAAACCTCATGGTTTCACATGTCTCATTAAGGCTTCTTAGACATGTTCTGAAATTTCAGAAAACCTACTGAATTTCTGCCACTCAAACTAAAAAAAGCAATGATTCCGATCATTAAGGCTGATGCCTTAATGGCTGTGCTCCTTGCACTATTCAGATATGGTATGCCATCTCGCCCTGTGGTTAACTTCAGAGTGAGCACTCTCACAGAGTGAGATTGCTGTCACTCACAAAACAGTGGAGATGCTAATTCACAGAATTGAGTGCTCATTGGAATACACACATGCAGTCTATGCAACTATGGTCTGAGCAGAAGATAGAGTTGCGCAGATGGGATAAGAGTGGGGTGGATGAGGGGGGAGATAGAGTGGTGTGGATTGGGGAGACAGAAAGGCATGTAGAGGCTGGAAGATTAAGTAGTACAGATGGGGGGGAGCCAAAATGATGCAGATGGGTGGAAAACAGTGGTGCGGATGGGGGGAGACAGCAGCGTGGATGGGGGACAGAGCGACGTGGATGGGGGTACAGAGTGGCATGGACGCGGGAAGACAGAGCAGTGCAGATGGGTAAAGTCAGTTTGGGGCAGATTAGGGAATACAGGCTAGCACAAATGGGAGAACACACAACAGTAGGGATTGGGGAAGACAGATTGGTGCAGATAATGGGGAAGACAGAGTGGTGCGGGTGGGGGGGAGATAGAGTGGCACGGTTGGGGAGGTCAGAGTGGTGCAGATGGAGGAAGAAAGAGTGGCACAGATCAGAGGAAGACAGAGCGGCGTGGCTGGGGAGAAGGTAGTGTGCAGATGGAAGGAAACAGAGTGGCATGGATGCAGGAAGATAGTACAGTGTGGATAAGAGAATAAAGATTGGCACAGTTGGGAGACCACACAGAAGTAGGGATTAGGGAAGAGAGAGCAGCATGGAGGCATTTTAGCAATTAGGATGCTGAATGTGTATTAAGAATGAGATGGATGCATGGAGTGAGAAGGATGTTACAACCAAGTGGGATTGTTGAGGTGACCGAATGGGAAGATTGTGGGCACTGAATGAGATGTGTGTGCCACATAACTTGCAGCTCCACCTTTTTTTGAGTGACAGCAATCTCACTCTGTGAGAGTGCTGAATCTGCAGTTAACCACAGGGTGTCATGGCATACCATATCTGTATTGTGCAAGGAACACGTCCATTAAGCGTCAGCCTTAATGGTTGGAATTTCATTACTTTATTTAATTTGAGTTGTAGAAATTCAGTAGGTTTTGTGAAATTTCAGATCATGTCTAAGAAGCCTTAATGCGACATGTGAAGCCATGGGTCTGGCACTCGAAACAAATGATAGAAGCTCTGGTCAGTGCGGCTGCTGCTGTGTCCTGATTGCTGTGGCCAGCAGTGATCGGTTATCCAGCGACACTGCCACCCCCTCCTGCTGGCTTCAATGGAGCTGATTCTGCACTAAAAACAATAATGCAGAAGAGAGGCAATGGTTCTCATATGTGGTGCACACTAGCAATTGTAAAACATAACTTTTATTATTATAAACATCTTAAAGATAGCATTGTTAAAACCGAAAGAAATAAGAATGTGTAAAACAAATAGAGGTTATAAAAAAATGTAATGTGCACATGTACCTGCTTGTTAGTTCTTATAATATAAAATATAATATATAAACTGAGAGGGAAGTATGTCTCTTATTTCTGATATTTCTCCAGGTTGAGGACAAAATATATTGTATATGTGTTGGGATTACATTGTCCTAGTCTACCTCTCCCATTTTATTTTTATTTTTTTCTAAAAAGCGTATATACTGTACATAGACATACCCGCCCCTCGCTCCATCGTGCACGTCCCCCCCAGCTAACAGTTAAAAAAAAAAACAACTATTAACTCATTCTCATTAACAACACCCCCAAAATTGTACTTTAATTATAACATTATGTAATTATTAGTTATTTCAACTTCATTTTACATTTTTGATGAAAAAAAATATATATTGAATCAGGTTTAAATAGCTCTTACTTACATAATTTGATAATTAAAAAATCAACAATTTTGGGGACATTTATTGAAAAATATTAGCCAATTAAGCACCTTGCAAGCCAAATGCAGGTACCACTGAGGCAATGCCGGTGCAGGCCCATGGATGAAGACACTGCTTGAACAGCACTAGTTATTGTCTAGTCTGTAGAGTTATCAATCATTAATGAGATGAGAAATGGTAATTACCAAGATTTTTCTTACAGCTATGCAAAGTGAATTAATTTCTTTATTGCATTCTTGTTTTAAGCACATGGAAATATCTTTCCTAAGAGATACCAATTTTAATACCAGAAATTCAATATTTTGAAAAAATAAACAATTGAAATATAGTTACTAAAACTGCACTTATATTTATCACTATTCATTATTAGCAGTAACGGGAGTTAACATAAGAAGTACAGTTTTATTTTGCTTTACAACTGTTGACAAAAGTGATTAATTGATTGAGCAGCCATAACAAGAATGTGCACAAAACCCTCTTACTACAAGCAAAATAATGTTTATTCAAGTGAAGAGACCACTTAAGCTTTGAAATGTGTCAAATGTAAAACTACAATGTTTTATTTTAAAGTTGAACTGATCTTGACATTTACTAAGTTTGATATATTAGAAACACCTTGTTATGTTTTCTTTACCTGTGACACGCTTGGGAGCACAGCCAAATTCAGAGCACGAAAGACAAAATTCACTGTGCCAAGTGGTGAAAGAAAAATTGAAGCGGAACAGGAAAACCTGGTAGAAAAAAAAGACATTATCTGATAAAGAAACGTCCGATATCCCAAAATAACAACATTTGAATCTTATTAAACTTTATGGTTTCATGTCTTATGCAATACATAAAAGTTTATTATCTGAACATGGAAAAGAAATAAATAAAATATAACTTTGGAAGGATGATGAAGTAAGGACAACAAATTACAAAAACATTCGGGTGCTATATATATATATATATATATATATATATATATATGGGCATTTAATCCACATATTTGGTTGGTCATTCTAAATTTAGTGTTACAAACAATGGAGAAAGGTTTACACCACTTCTGTCCCAATTTCCCCTGGGTTGTTGCCTTTTGGGCCGATTGCAGGAAAGCTTAGAGGTGAGCCACATTGACAGGAGCAACTTCAGTATCTCATGTGCTAGTAGGGGGATCATACAGTGTAGTTGGTATATTTTTAAGTG